>OY744525.1:128745710-129133210 GCA_963556195.1 Sepiola atlantica
GCGTTTTTCAACTTTACAAATTTCGGTCCATTTTTAAATACAATATCAGATCCGTTCTACGAATGCGTAGAAGTGATACAAAAATAGAGTTATCGTTTATGGATATTTAGTTCATAAAAAAGTAGGTCAATAAAGAACGGCGAACATTTTGATGATTATCGTAGCAAAAACAACACGAACTGGTGTGACTTTTTTCTAGGAGCGGTTTGTTCATAAAATTATGATGATAATATTAACCGTTATCAAAGTTGCATTGTTTTAAATAAGGGTGGGGTAATTATACAGTTCGCATGATGGGAAATCCCTTGACGAATCTAGTACTAATTACAATAAAAACTGAAAACATTACACAAACATAAATGTCTTCTGTAAAAGAATTGATGAAATGGTACCGTGAAATATTTAAAAAAAAATCTATTTGAAAAATTTAGCAAAATTATTCAGAAACCGTTGTTTGATGTATGGATTAATACACGTTATGAACTTCCATAGTTCTGAAAACAAATGGCGTGGCTTAGTAATGACGTTTTTAAAACGATAGCTGTCAATGGCTGCCAAGCAGACGAAATTTGATCACCCCCTACTGTATGGCATCTGTTCCGATGGATACTGCACCCCATAGACTGGTATCATCTTGGCCTTCGGGGCTCGATTTACGCTAGTCTATGGGTCTGTCCTGTGCAGTTCTAGGAGGTCCACCCTCCCAGGCTTCGCCTCCCCTCTTTGGGGAGGAGTAAGTTTATTGCTTACTGCCTGAGGCGCCCCCACCGGGGAATGCCGACGGGGCTGCCCAGGCAATTTTTAAACCCCACTTTCCCGACCCGACCTTGGGTCACATCTTACTTGTGGGAGTAAGATAAAAACTGGCCTTGTGCCTAACTCCTGGAGAGGAGTAAATCAATACTGTATGGCATCATAAAGGATACATTTTAGTTAGGTAAAGCTGTGTTGATTTGTAAAGGATGAATTTTATTTAAAAAAATCTATATGACGTCAACAAAGATACATTTCAGTTGGGTAAAGCGGTGTTGTTTTGTAAAGGATACATTTTATTTGGAAAAAGTTGTATGGTGTCATAAATGTGTATATTTAAGTTGGGTTAAGTGTTGTTTTGTAAAGAATAAATTTTATTTGGAAGAAACTGTATAGAGTCATACAGGATACATTTAAGTTCGTTAAGCGGTGTGGTTTTGTAAATGATACATTTTATGTGGAAAAGGTGTATGGCGTAATAAAAGATGAATTTTAGTCAGGTAAAGCGGTGTTGTTTTGTAAGTGATAAATTTTATGTGGAAAAAGGTGTATGGCGTAATAAAAGATGATTTTTTTAGTATTGTAAGTGATAAATTTTACTTAGAAAAAGCTGTATGGCGTAATAAAGAATAACTTTTAGTTTAGTAAAGCGGTGTTGTTCTGCAAAATATAACTTTTATTTGGAAAAAGCCGTGTAGTGTTATACAGGATAAATTATTGTTGTTTAAGCGGCGTGGTTTTGTTATGAATAAATTTTATTTGGAAAAAGCTGTATGACGTCATAAAAGATTAATTCAATTGGGGTTTAGCGGTGTTGTTTTGTTAAGAATAAATTTGATTCGTAAAAGCTGCATAACGTCATTAAGTATGAATTTTAGTTGTGTTAATCGGTTTTATTTTTAAAATATAAACTTTATTTGGAAAAAAAACTGTATGACATCATAAAGTATGAATTTAAGTTAATTCAAGCAATGTCGTTTTGTAAACGATACATTTTATTTGGAAAAAAGTTTATGTCGTCATAAATGATAAATGTGAGTTGGGTAAAGCGGTGTTGTTTGTAAAAAAATACATTTTATTTAGAAAAAGCTGTATGGCGTCATAAAGGATAAGTTTTAGTTCGGAAAAGTGGTGTTGTTTTGTAAATGATGGCGTCATACAGGATACATTTTAATTAGGTAAAGCGACATTGTTTTGTAAAAAAAGAATAATTTGGAATAATTTGTATAGAATCATGAAGAAAACAATTTAGTTTGGTAAAGCAGTGTTGCTTTGTAATAAATACATTTTATTTTGAAAATGTTTTATGGCGTCATCAAAGATAAATTGTAAGAAGGTTAAGCGGTGTAGTTTGTAAACAAAAATGTATTTTTTGAAAAGGTTATATGGTGTCATAAAGCAACAATCACATCAGATTGGTGTAGAAAGCACTATGGAATTTCCATATGTTAAGTAGAATGTGATTAGGTAATTGGTTCATCTAAAAAAAGAGGACTTTAAAGGCTCTTTCAGACAGATACAGACATAGGTAGATAGAGAGGGGGAGAGAAAGAAAGAGAAGCAAAGAAACAGATACAGACATAGGTAGATAGAGAGGGGGAGAGAAAGAAAGAGAGAGTCAACAGATGACGATTAGAACAGAAGTGACGCCGCCGTTACCGACATAGCATTGCCACGAACGATAGCCAGGGAGATGCGTTGGAACAACCAGGCTGACTCACAGGGCTCGTGCATAGACGTTGAAATCCTCCGTCCAATGTCCTGAAAAAATTTAACAGTCTCGGGGCCAAGCACATCCGACGTTTCCACTGAAATTGGTTGGAAGACGAAACGGTCAGTGAGCGAGCTGTATTTTCCGCGCTTCCTTGTTTCGGCGAGCAGAGCCGCCGTGTCGGGCTTCACCGCGGATTCCGTAATACTTGTTGGTGAAAAGAAGTCAGAACAAGTGGCGTCCGAGATCAGCGGCTTTCCTTCTCGGAAAGCAAACACAGTCATCCCGTCAGGCCTGCGACCGTCGCCTCTGTCCAGGCCGACTGGTTCAAGGACTGATGCAAAACCTACCGAGTCGAGACCTCGCCTGACTACGTCGTTAAGGGCAGAGTGGCGAGGCAGGCGACCTACACTAAATCGACAAGAGAGAGGATGCAGGGCAAACTCGTCAATGATCTGACCACAGCGACACCGGTGTGGGTGGCACAAACGGAGTTCTGTGGTGTAAATGAGGAAAAAAGAAGAGAAAACAAGAACGACCGACCGCGTTTTTGCGTGGCTTACCTCGTGTGAAGAAGAAGGAAACAAGAATGGCCGACTTGTTTCTTTAAATGCCTACAGGGTGACTACGAGGTATGCAAATGAGATGCTCCTGATTGGAAATGGAAGAGATAAAAGAGGAGTGATTGGGGGAGGAGGCAGAGGGAAGTTAGATTGCGAACAGAGAAGTTTGATCATAGGAGAAAAGTCGGATCCGTAGAGAGTGAAGAAAAACGTTGCAGAAATTCGTTTCGGTGTGGATAGAAAGCGGAAGTACGGCCAGCAGTGTCGCGTATATCACAAGCTATTTCGGCGCATCGAGCAAATTACCATGGCTGAGTGGAGACTGAGCACTCACATGCTGAGACCCTTTACTGGGGAGGGTGACCTGATTAAGTGGCTGGAGAAATTAAAGATGGTGGCGAAGCTGCAAAAGATAGAAGATGTGGTCACCCTGCTGCCGCTATACTTAGAGGGGGAAGCCCTCACGATTTACCAGCAGATGCGAGATGAAGACAAGGAAGACCTTGCCTCAGTGGAGCAAAGGCTGAAATTGGCCTTCGCTGAGGGCCCATTCGAAGCACTTGGTAAGCTTTCCAGTTTGAGGTGGACCGGCGAGTCGGTTGACGTCTTTGCGGCAGAGATCAGGAGACTGGCAGGGTTGGCTGGTTACGTGGGGAGGAGCCTGGAGATGACGGTAAAGCTGTACCTAGTTAACGGCTTCCCAGAGGAAATCTCTACGAACATGCAGAGAATCACTGGGATCCATACTATGGAAGTGGACGATCTCTTGGTTCACGCCAGAGTCCTAGTGAAAAATGTTAAAAGCCCAATCGTGGCTGCAGCTGTGGGTGGAAATATGTGCATGAGGCCTCACTTGAATGAGAGGCAGCCGGCGAGGCGACAGGAGGGGAGACCTGCAATCAAGTGTTTCCGGTGCCAGGGCCCTCATCTGATCAAGGACTGCAAAGAGCCGAGACCGGGGATCACGTGCTACCGATGTGGACAAGTGGGGCACCTTAGCCGCTATTGTGTTGCTGCACGGCACCAGGGAAACGAGTGAAGGGGAGCTATTGCGCCAGTGGTTACCCCTTCTGTGCGGAGATGGCGCATGATGGAACGTTGCCTCGGTTACCGGTAGTAGTCAATGGGAAGAAAGCCATAGCCCTTGTCGACACAGGCTGTACTACAACGTTGTTAGCGAGGAATGTCGCTAGGTCATGGAGCGGAACCAGGACTATTAGGACCGTGGATGGCAGGGATGTGAAGTGCCTAGGTGAGACGACAGCGGAAGTAATGGTGCAAGGGGTGTCCATTGGACTGCGAGCCTTAGTGTTGAATCATCTGGTCGGTGGTGTTGACGTGATTATAGGTTTGAGTGCAATTAACCGACTGGGGGGCGCCACGTTACGAGGGAGCCAAGTGACGTTTGGACGTCTCGGCGCAGTGGGGATGGCAGGAGTGGAAGGTGATAGAACCATCAGAATACCAAAACCGGAGGTTTGCTGCATTGAGGACAAAGATTTCCTGGCAAAGTTTGATGGCGTGAGGTGGACGGTGGAATGGAAATGGATCTCCGGACCCCCGGAACTACAGAATAAAGTGGGCTGCTACGAAAACACCCTGCGAGGAGAAATAAGAAAAGGATTTGAGGAAGAAGTGGAGAGGTGGATAAAAGAAGGAATTCTGAAACCGTGGACAGGGGAAGAAAAAGGAGTGTTGCCACTACTGGCGGTTGTTCAGCCTACAAAAAACAAGATTAGGCCCGTACTGGACTTCAGAGAATTGAACAGACACGTAGCCTGCCACACTGGAACGGGGATCGACGTATGTGAGGAGGTCATGAGGAAATGGAGAAGAATGGGACGGGCCACAAAAATTGTCGATCTGAAATCGGCATATCTGCAGATCCATGTAGATGAAAAACTCTGGCAGTACCAGCTGGTCCGGTACAAGGGGCGAGTGTATTGTCTGACGAGGTTAGGCTTTGGGCTGAGTTCAGCCCCCAAAATTATGACTGCCGTGCTGAAGACAGTGCTGAGCAAAGACCGTTCAGTGGAGGAGGCCACTAGTTCGTACATTGACGACATTCTGGTGGAGGAGGCAGAGGTGACAGCGGAGAAAGTAAGAAGCCATGTCGAGAAGTATGGGTTAACTGCAAAACCGGCGGAGGCCCTGGATGGAGGACGGGTGCTGGGGTTGAAACTAAGGCGAGATGGAAAAGAAAGCCTTGTCTTCGAACGAGGGAGTGTAATACCCGAAGTCGGATCTGAGCTGACGAAGCGAGAACTTTTCTCAGTCTGCGGGAGGCTGGTCGGGCACTATCCTATCGCTGGCTGGCTCAGGATAGCATGTAGTTTTATTAAACGACTAGCAGGCACTGCTGACTGGGAGGGCCGTGTAACGAAGGAGGTTATGAACATGCTGCAAGATATCATTGCGAGGGTGAGGAATGAGGACCCAGTGAAAGGGGACTGGTATGTCAGCAGCGGAGATGCGGGTGTGATTTGGTGCGATGCCAGTAACCTGGCGTTGGGCGTCGTACTAGAGATGGGAGGCGTAACTGTAGAGGATGCGGCATGGCTAAGAAAAACCAACGACTTCTCCCATATCAACGTAGCAGAACTAGATGCCGTTATGAAAGGACTCAATCTGGCCCTGAAGTGGGGATTGAAAATAATTGAAATTAAAACCGATTCGGCAACGGCAGCATCGTGGATTCGGTCGGCAGTAACTGGCGATAAGAGAGTTAAGACCAAAGGTGCTGCGGAAATGCTGATCAAGCGCAGACTCGGAGCGCTCGCCGATCTAATAGCGGAGTTCCAGTTAAGAGTATCTGTCGTGTTGGTCCCATCAGAAAAAAACAAGGCGGATTCGATGACACGCGTGAAGAAGGCCTGGCTGCAGGAGGGAAAGGAGGTCTCCTCGGTATGCTATGCAGGGGAAGAAGTCAAGGAGTCACACGAAATGCACCACTTTGGTCGGGAACGAACGTTATTCCTAGCCAGAGAGGTTTACCCGGAGACCACCGAGGAGGAGGTTAGGGAAGTGGTGGAGAACTGTCGAGAGTGCCAATCAATTGACCCTAGACCGTCCAGACACGAAACAGGACAGTTGCACGTTGCGGAGGACTGGAAGCGATTGGCTATTGATGTGACGCACTATCGCCACAAATTGTATCTCTCGATGGTCGACTGTGGACCGGGAAGGTTTGCCATCTGGAGAGAAATCAGGGCAGAAGCGGCATGGGCGATCGGAGGGGTCATCGAGGAGATATTTTTGGAAAGAGGGCCGGTTGAGGAACTCTTGATGGACAATGGGCCCGCTTTCCGATCTGAAGCCTTTAAAGGGGTATGCGATAAGTGGGGAGTAAGGCAATTTTTTAGAGCAGCGTATCGGCCGAGTGGCAACGGAATAGTGGAGAGGAATCATCGCACCATTAAAGCCGCTGCGGAAAAAAGCAACGTATCACCCATAGAGGCGGTGTTTTGGTACATCTCGCCAAAAACCAAACAAGACGAGACAACTGTCCCTCATAGGGCCGTTTTCACATATAAGTGGCGGCACCCGTGCAACAAAACAGCAGGAATCGAGAGTGAGGAAGCCACTATCAAAGTAGGTGAAGAGGTATGGGTGAAACCCCCTAATGCACAGTGTACCACTCGTTGGAAAAAAGGGGTCGTAACGGGATTGCGGTCGAAGAACAATGTGATGGTGAACGGCGTTCCCCGGCATATCCTAGACCTGCGTCGCATGACACTGCCGGTACGCAGTGAGGGCAGTAAAGAAGAGGAAATCGAGGGCCACCGAGAAGCAAATGATGCGACTCTACCTGACTTAGACCCACGTTGTAGTGAACCTGAAAATGTTAACCCCCAAGAAGTTGTTCCCCAGAGGCCTCGACGTGAGAGGAGGCGGCCTGCTTGGATGGAGGATTACGAAGTATCCTATTGATCTCGAAGATCAAGGGGGGCGTGTGGTGTAAATGAGGAAAAAAGAAGAGAAAACAAGAACGACCGACCGCGTTTTTGCGTGGCTTACCTCGTGTGAAGAAGAAGGAAACAAGAATGGCCGACTTGTTTCTTTAAATGCCTACAGGGTGACTACGAGGTATGCAAATGAGATGCTCCTGATTGGAAATGGAAGAGATAAAAGAGGAGTGATTGGGGGAGGAGGCAGAGGGAAGTTAGATTGCGAACAGAGAAGTTTGATCATAGGAGAAAAGTCGGATCCGTAGAGAGTGAAGAAAAACGTTGCAGAAATTCGTTTCGGTGTGGATAGAAAGCGGAAGTACGGCCAGCAGTGTCGCGTATATCACAAGTTCCAGCCGTTGTGAGACGGTGATCCGGATAGTGTCATTGTCCAAGAGGTTTCCAAGTGTCGCCGAAGGGATAGCACTGAGCCAAGCACCGCTGTAAGGTGAAGCCGACGCTCTCAGGCAGGCAGCTCTATGCTGGTTACTGCTACGGACGAGTTCGGCAAACACGGATTGACATTGAATGTCGTCCCAGGACGACTGATGTATGAGATCGGGTGGTTACTCAAGGTTTGTCGACGTCCATGTTGACAGAACTAAATTATATTTGAAAACAGCTGTATGGCATCATAAAGGATGAATTTTAGTTCAGTAAAGCGATGTTGTTTTGTAAAGGATAAATTGTATTTGAAAAAAGCTGTATGGCGTCATAAAGGATGAATTTGGGTTCAGTAAAGCGATGTTGTTTTGTAAAAGATACATTGTATTTGAGAAAGACTGTATGGCGTCATACAGGATAAATTTCAGTTCACTAAAGCGATGTTGTTTTGTAAAAGAATACATGTTAATTGAAAGAGGCTGTATGGTGTTGTCATGTTTCGTACCCGGCCCCTCTTTCCATCAGGGACAGATTCATCCCTTCACCCTTCCATAGCAACCTCGCAAACCACGCCGATTGTGCATCCGTTTGATCCTCGGCTCCATGTAGCTGGACAGACGACTTCCTCGCCTTATAGCCAAAGCCAAGGACCACCAGTGCAACAGCAGTCACCGCAACAACAGCAGCCACCGCAACAACAGCAGCCATCGCAGCAACAGCAGCCACCGCAGCAACAGCAGCCATCGCAGCAACAGCAGCCACCGCAACAGGTATCAACCCAGCCCACATCGACACCCCAACTCCCAAGTTCTGCTAATATGGCTGGTATGAACCCTTTACAAAACCAACCGATATACATGCAACAACAGATGCACACCATGTACAAATTACAACAGCCGCAAATGACGCGGTCTCTCAGGTATTGCCTCACCCACAGCAAATAATTCCCGCGGTTGGACCCCCTGGGGGACAGACCCAGTTTGCTGCCCCAGCATCTCTTCTGCACCAACCACCACAACCACAACAACAACAAAAATAACCAACAACTATCAAGCAAGCGACAAGTGACCCCTCCAACCTCAATGCAAAATCAATTCTGTGCCTCTGACCTTCCCCGGTGACAATGACTAGAGGCCAGTCTCAGTCTAGTATGGTGAACACTGACGGTGGTGCTTACACCTCGCCCCTTACTGATATGCTACTTTCTGATAAATCTCCTGTGATTAACCGTCCAGTGACACATCTGCTGCCACTGGATGCAGGTAGGGGAGGTTCTAGCAAACCTAAGGTTGTGGAACGCCCTCTTAATGTGACACACCAGACCAAGGATCCCCATCCGGCAGCTGAGCATCCTGTGAGAAATGCTAGAAAACCACAAACTGCTTTGCGCTAAGGCTTTCAGCTGAACTTATTGAGATTTCACAATCTCAGACGAGGAGTGTCATGTTTCGTACCCGGTCCCTCTTTCCATCAGGGACAGATTCATCCCATCACCGTTTTTCTTTTTGTTTACGTCTCATTCTCGCTACGACATCTTTCTGTTCTTTCTTTTTCTTCATTCCTTTTTTATTCTGCGTTCTCCTATGCGCATTTTAACTAGCTTTATTCTACTTTAATTATTCATTTTCGATTTATTTATTCTATTAACAATTATCACCCACTCTCGTCAGCGTGACTTGCTAGAGACTTGTTCTTTTGGCGGTTTTTTCAACCGTCGCCATGTTTTCCTGCAGTTCGTTAAACGAAACACATAGGCGCTTCGCTCCGCAGATTCTTCCACCCCGCTAACATAACTTGGTATGTAAATTAATTCTCTCCTTTCCTTGCTAAGCCAATCTTCTCTTTATTATTCCTCTCATGTTTTCATTAACAATGTCTCCCCGTCGTAACAATGTTACAACTCATTCCCAGCGTCGCTCAGGTTTCCTACGACGGCGTCCCCAGAGATTTCTACCTCCCTAGTATGGCGAGCCCATCTTCGCTACGCTCCCCCAAGTAGTTAAATTAAGTCATCTATCTAATTGTACTGATTTGCTTCATCTTTTTTCCTTTCGTTTATCTATGAATACTTGTTTCTTCTTCTTCGTCGTAGTGAGTTACCTTTTTGTTTATTTTTTATTTTCAGATTTTTTACCTGTTTCACATAGAGTAGAAGTTTTTTCTTCAATGGAATTCGTTTGTTTTTCGTTGCTTCCTTTGTCTCCGTGTGATTCCGAGTAAACTGGCTGTCTAGGCAAGATGATAATCTTCATTTTGACGATGGCAGCACAGGTGTTTTAAAGGATGAAATTTCGTTCAATAGAGCGCTGTTGTTTTTTCAAGGATAACTTTTACTTGAAAAGAGCTGTATGGCGTCATAAAGGATAGATTTTAGTTCAGTAAAGCGATGTTATTTTGTAAAGAATAAATTTTATTTTAAAACGGCTGTATGGGTTATACCGGATAAATTTTATTTCAGTAAAGCGATGTTGTATTGTTAAGGATACATGTTATTTGCAAAAGGCTATATGGCGTCATAAAGGATGACTTTTGGTTCAGTAAAGCGATGGTGTTTTGTAAAGAATAAATTTTCTTTGGATAAACTGTATAGCGTCATAAAGGATCAAATTTTAGTTCAGTTTAGCCATGTATATTTGTAAAGTTTACATTTTATTTGGAAAAAGCTGTATGGCGTCATAAACGATGAATTTGGGTTCAGTAAACGAATGTCGTTTGGTAAAGGATTAAATTTATTTGAAAACAGCTGTATGGCGTCATAAAGGATGAATTTGTATTCAGTAAAGCGATTTTGTTTTGTAAAGGATCATATGTATTTGAAAAAGGCTGTATAGCGTCATAAAAAATGAAGTTTAGTTCAGTAAAACGATGTTGTTTTGTAAAGGATCAATTGTATATGAGAAGGGCTGTATGGCGTCATAAAGGATACATTTTAGTTCAGTGAAGCAATGGTTTTTGTAAAGAACAAATTTTATTTGAAAAAAGCTATATGGCGTCATAAATCATACATTTTGGTTCAGTAAAGCGATGTTGTTTTTTAAAGTAGACATTTTATTTGAAGAAGGCTGTATAGCGTCTAAAGGATAATTTTAAGTTGAGTAGGGTCATGTTTTTGAGTAAAGGATAAATTTTATTTGAAAAAACTATATGGCATCATAAAAGATGAATTTTATTTGAAAAACTATGTATGGCGTCATAAAAGATAAATTTTAGTTAAAAAAAAAACCCACATAGCGTCATTAAAGATGAGTTTTGGTTCAGTAAAGCGATGTTATTTTGTAAAGGATACATTTTATTTGAAAAAAGCTGTATGGCGTCAGCAAGTTGAATTTGGGTTCAGTAAAGCGATGTTGTTTTGTAAAAGATAAATTTCATTTGAAAAAGGGTGTATGGCGTCATAAAGGATAAATGTTAGTTCAGTAAAGCGATGTTGTTTTGTAAAGGACACATTTTATTAGGAAATGACGTCTTAAATGATGAATTTTGGTTCACGTAAGCGATGTTGTTTTGAGAAGAATAAATGTTATTTAAAAAAGGCTGTATGGTGTAGCAGACGCTACTGTGTGCGAACTTTCCGTCTTTGTTGAATCAGCCCTTCTTCGTAACTGAGTTAAAGAAAAGGAACTGATCTCGTGAAAGAACGTTGACCGAACGTCCCGGCCAATCAAGAACCAACAGGTCAGCTTGGCCACGCGTGATTTGATCCCTTAAAAAAACAAGTCACCCACTCTTTTCTTTCTCTTTTTCTTCCGCTTTCGGGGCGAACGCACACAGAGGAGATCGTCAACACTCTCCACCACCCCACTGCCTCGACCGAGGGGTGGGTGAAGCAAAAGGTAATCTCTTTTAATGCCTACGAAGAACAGCGAACTTTTCTGCCAACACATACCATTTACATTGCCACAGAAAAATCACAAAAATACATCAAACACGCTCGCATATAAACCTTCGTACAAACATGAACTTACAAACAGAATTTTTTCATTAGTTAAAAATATGAAGCAGTATCTATATAAAAGATGACTTTGGGTTCAGTAAAGCGATGTTGTTTTGTAAATGATTAATTTTATTTGAAAAAAGCTGTATCGCGTCACAAAAGATGAATTTGGGTTCAGTAAAGCGATGTTGTTTTGTAAACTATAAATTTTATTTGGAAAAAGCAGTATGGCGTCACAAAGGATTAATTTGGGTTCAGTAAAGGGATGTCGTTTTGTAAATGATTAATTTTATTTGAAATAAGCTGTATCGCGTCATAAAGGATGAATTTGGTTTCAGTAAAGCGATGTTGTTTTGTAAATGATTAATTTTAGTTGAAACAAGCTGTATCGCGTCATAAAGGATAAATTTGGGTTCAGTAAAGCGATGTTGTTTTGTAAACTATAAATTTTATTTGAAAAAATCAGTATCGCGTCATAAAGGATGAATTTGGGTTCAGTAAAGCGATGTTGTTTTGTAAACGATAAATTTTATTTGAAAAAATCAGTATCGCGTCATAAAGGATTAATTTGGGTTCAGTAAAGCGATGTTGTTTTGTAAATGATTAATTTTATTTGAAAAAAGCAGTATCGCGTCATAAAGGATGAATTTGGGTTCAGTAAAGCGATGTTGTTTTGTAAATGATTAATTTTATTTGAAAAAATCAGTATCGCGTCATAAAGGATGAATTTGGGTTCAGTAAAGCGATGTTGTTTTGTAAACGGTATATTTTATTTGAAAAAATCAGTATCGCGTCATAAAGGATGAATTTGGGTTCAGTAAAGCGATGTTGTTTTGTAAACGATCAATTTTATTTGAAACAAGCAGTATCGCGTCATAAAGAATGAATTTGGGTTCAGTAAAGCGATGTTGTTTTGTAAATGATTAATTTTATTTGAAAAAAGCAGTATCCCGTCATAAAGGATCAATTTGGTTACAGTAAAGCGATGTTGTTTTGTAAATGATTAATTTTATTTGAAAAAAGCAGTGATGCGTCATAAAGGATGAATTTGGGTTCAGTAAAGCGATGTTGTTTTGTAAATGATTAATTTTATTTGAAAAAAGCAGTATCGCGTCATAAAGGATGAATTTGGGTTCAGTAAAGCGATGTTGTTTTGTAAATGATTAATTTTATTTGAAAAAAGCAGTATCGCGTCATAAAAGATGAATTTGGGTTCAGTAAAGCGAAGTTGTTTTGTAAATGATTAATTTTATTTGAAAAAAGCAGTAATGCGTCATAAAGGATGAATTTGGGTTCAGTAAAGCGATGTTGTTTTGTAAATGATTAATTTTATTTGAAAAAAGCAGTATCGCGTCATAAAGGATGAATTTGGCTTCAGTAAAGCGATGTTGTTTTGTAAATGATTAATTTTATTTGAAAAAAGCAGTATCGCGTCATAAAAGATAAATTTGGGTTCAGTAAAGCGAAGTTGTTTTGTAAATGATTAATTTTATTTGAAAAAAGCAGTATCGCGTCATAAAGGATGAATTTGGGTTCAGTAAAGCGATGTTGTTTTGTAAATGATTAATTTTATTTGAAAAAAGCAGTATCGCGTCATAAAGGATGAATTTGGGTTCAGTAAAGCGATGTTGTTTTGTAAATGATTAATTTTATTTGAAAACAGCAGTATCGCGTCATAAAGGATGAATTTGGGTTCAGTAAAGCGATGTTGTTCTGTAAATGATTAATATATTTGAAAAAAGCAGTATCGCGTGATAAATGATGAATTTGGGTTCAATAAAGCGATGTTGTTTTGTAAATGATTAATTTTATTTGAAAAAAGCAGTATCGCGTCATAAAAGATGAATTTGGTTTCATTAAAGCGATGTTGTTTTGTAAATGATTAATTTTATTTGAAAAAAGCAGTACCGCGTCATAAAGGATTAATTTGGGTTCAGTAAAGCGATGTTGCTTTGTAAATGCTTAATTTCATTTGAAAAAAGCAGTATCGCGTCATAAAGGATGAATTTGGGTTGAGTAAAGCGATGTTGTTTTGTAAATGATTAATTTTATTTGAAAAAAGCAGTATCGCGTCATAAAGGATGAATTTGGGTTCAGTAAAGCGATGTTGTTTTGTAAATGATTAATTTTATTTGAAAAAAGCAGTATGGCGTCATAAAGGATGAATTTGGTTTCAGTAAAGCGATGTTGTTTTGTAAATGATTAATTTTATTTGAAAAAAGCAGTATCGCGTCATAAAGGATTAATTTGGGTTCAGTGAAGCGATGTTGTTTTGTAAATGATTTTTTTTTTTTTTAAAGCAGTATCGCGTTATAAAGGATGAATTTTGGTTCAGTAAAGCGATGTTGTTTTGTAAAGGATAAATTTTATTTGAAAAAAGCAGTATCGCGTCATAAAGGATGAATTTTGTTTCAGTAAAGCGATGTTGTTTTCTAAATGATTAATTTTATTTGAAAAAAGCAGTATCGCGTCATAAAATATGAATTTAGGTTCAGTAAAGCGATGTTGATTTGTAAAGGATTAATTTTATTTGAAAAAAGCAGTATCGCGTCATAAAGGATGAATTTGGGTTCAGTAAAGCGATGTTGTCTTGTAAAGGATAAATTTTATTAGATAAAAGCAGTATCGCGTCATAAAGTATGAATTTGGTTTTAGTAAAGCGATTTTGTTTTTTAAAGGATAAATTTTATTTGAAAAAAGCAGTATCGCGTTATAAAGGATTAAGTTGGGTTCAGTAAAGCGATGTTGTTTTGTAAATGATTAATTTTATTTGAAAAAAGCAGTATCGCGTCAGAAAGGATGAATTTGGGTTCAGTAAAGCGATATTGTTTTGTAAATGATTAATTTTATTTGAAAAAAGCAGTATCGCGTCATAAAGGATGAATTTGGGTTCAGTAAAGCGATGTTGTTTTGTAAAGGATTAATTTTATTTGAAAAAAGTAGTATCGCGTCATAAATGAGGAATTTGGGTTCAGTAAAGCGATGTTGTTTTGTAAATGATTAATTTGATTTGAAAAAAGCAGTATCGCGTCATAAAGAATGAATTTGGGTTCAGTAAAGCGATGTTGTTTTGTAAATGATTAATTTTATTTGGAAAAAAGCAGTATCACGTCGTAAAAGATTAATTTGAGTTCAGTAAAGCGATGTTGTTTTGTAAATGATTAATTTTATTTGAAAAAAGCAGTATTGCGTCATAAAAGTTGAATTTGGGTTCAGTAAAGCGATGTTGTTTTGTAAATGATTAATTTTATATGAAAAAAGCAGTATCCCGTCATAAAGGATTAATTTGGGTTCAGTAAACCGATGTTGTTTTGTAAATGATTAATTTTTTTTGAAAAAAGCAGTATCGCGTCATAAAGGATGAATTTGGGTTCAGTAAAGCGATGTTGTTTTGTAAAGGATAAATTTTATTTGAAAAAAGCAGTATCGCGTCATAAAGGATGAATTAGGGTTCAGTAAAGCGATGTTGTTTTGTAAATGATTAATTTTATTTGAAAAAAGCAGTATCGCGTCATAAAGGATTAATTTGGGTTCAGTAAAGCGATGTTGTTTTGTAAAGGATTAATTTTATTTGAAAAAAGCAGTATCGCGTCATAAAGGATGAATTAGGGTTCAGTAAAGCGATGTTGTTTTGTAAATTATTAATTTTATTTGAAAAAAGCATTATCGCGTCATAAAGGATGAATTTGGGTCTAGTAAAGCGATGTTGTTTTGTAAATGATTAATTTTATTTGAAAAAAGCAGTATCGCGTCATAAAGGATGAATTTGGGTTCAGTAAAGCGATGTTGGTTTGTAAATGATTAATTTTATTTTAAAAAAGCAGTATCGCGTCATAAAGGATGAATTTGGGTCTAGTAAACCGATGTTGTTTTGTAAAGGATAAATTTTTTGGGGAAAAAGCAGTATCGCGTCATAAAGGATGAATTTGGGTTCAGTAAAGCGATGTTGTTTTGTAAATGATTAATTTTATTTGAAAAAAGCAGTATCGCGTCATAAAGGATGAATTTGGGTTCAGTAAAGCGATGTTGTTTTGTAAATGATTAATTTTATTTGAAAAAAGCAGTATCGCGTCAGAAAGGATGAATTTGGGTTCAGTAAAGCGATATTGTTTTGTAAATGATTAATTTTATTTGAAAAAAGCAGTATCGCGTCATAAAGGATGAATTTGGGTTCAGTAAAGCGATGTTGTTTTGTAAAGGATTAATTTTATTTGAAAAAAGTAGTATCGCGTCATAAATGAGGAATTTGGGTTCAGTAAAGCGATGTTGTTTTGTAAATGATTAATTTGATTTGAAAAAAGCAGTATCGCGTCATAAAGAATGAATTTGGGTTCAGTAAAGCGATGTTGTTTTGTAAATGATTAATTTTATTTGGAAAAAAGCAGTATCACGTCGTAAAAGATTAATTTGAGTTCAGTAAAGCGATGTTGTTTTGTAAATGATTAATTTTATTTGAAAAAAGCAGTATTGCGTCATAAAAGTTGAATTTGGGTTCAGTAAAGCGATGTTGTTTTGTAAATGATTAATTTTATATGAAAAAAGCAGTATCCCGTCATAAAGGATTAATTTGGGTTCAGTAAACCGATGTTGTTTTGTAAATGATTAATTTTTTTTGAAAAAAGCAGTATCGCGTCATAAAGGATGAATTTGGGTTCAGTAAAGCGATGTTGTTTTGTAAAGGATAAATTTTATTTGAAAAAAGCAGTATCGCGTCATAAAGGATGAATTAGGGTTCAGTAAAGCGATGTTGTTTTGTAAATGATTAATTTTATTTGAAAAAAGCAGTATCGCGTCATAAAGGATTAATTTGGGTTCAGTAAAGCGATGTTGTTTTGTAAAGGATTAATTTTATTTGAAAAAAGCAGTATCGCGTCATAAAGGATGAATTAGGGTTCAGTAAAGCGATGTTGTTTTGTAAATTATTAATTTTATTTGAAAAAAGCATTATCGCGTCATAAAGGATGAATTTGGGTCTAGTAAAGCGATGTTGTTTTGTAAATGATTAATTTTATTTGAAAAAAGCAGTATCGCGTCATAAAGGATGAATTTGGGTTCAGTAAAGCGATGTTGGTTTGTAAATGATTAATTTTATTTTAAAAAAGCAGTATCGCGTCATAAAGGATGAATTTGGGTCTAGTAAACCGATGTTGTTTTGTAAAGGATAAATTTTTTGGGGAAAAAGCAGTATCGCGTCATAAAGGATGAATTTGGGTTCAGTAAAGCGATGTTGTTTTGTAAATGATTAATTTTATTTGAAAAAAGCAGTATCGCGTCATAAAGGATGAATTTGGGTTCAGTAAAGCGATGTTGTTTTGTAAATGATTAATTTTATTTGAAAAAAGCAGTACCGCGCCATAAAGGATTAATTTGGGTTCAGTAAAGCGATGTTGTTTTGTAAATGATTAATTTTATTTGAAAAAAGCAGTATCGCGTCAAAAAGGATGAATTTGGGTCAAGTAAAGCGATGTTGTTTTGTAAATGATTAATTTTATTTGGAAAAAGCAGTATCGCGTCATAAAGGATGAATTTGGGTTCAGTAAAGCGATGTTGTTTTGTAAAGGATAAATTTTATTTGAAAAAAGCAGTATCGCGTCATAAAGGATGAATTTGGGTCTAGTAAACCGATCTTGTTTTGTAAAGGATAAATTTTATTTGGTAAAAGCAGTATCGCGTCATAAAGGATGAATTTGGGTTCAGTAAAGCGATGTTGTTTTGTAAATGATTAATTTTATTTGAAAAAAGCAGTATCGCGTCATAAAGGATGAATTTGGCTTCAGTAAAGCGATGTTGTTTTGTAAATGATTAATTTTATTTGAAAAAAGCAGTATCGCGTCATAAAAGATAAATTTGGGTTCAGTAAAGCGAAGTTGTTTTGTAAATGATTAATTTTATTTGAAAAAAGCAGTATCGCGTCATAAAGGATGAATTTGGGTTCAGTAAAGCGATGTTGTTTTGTAAATGATTAATTTTATTTGAAAAAAGCAGTATCGCGTCATAAAGGATGAATTTGGGTTCAGTAAAGCGATGTTGTTTTGTAAATGATTAATTTTATTTGAAAACAGCAGTATCGCGTCATAAAGGATGAATTTGGGTTCAGTAAAGCGATGTTGTTCTGTAAATGATTAATATATTTGAAAAAAGCAGTATCGCGTGATAAATGATGAATTTGGGTTCAATAAAGCGATGTTGTTTTGTAAATGATTAATTTTATTTGAAAAAAGCAGTATCGCGTCATAAAGGATGAAGTTGGGTTCAGTAAAGCGATGTTGTTTTGTAAAGGATAAATTTTATTTGAAAAAAGCAGTATCGCGTCATAAATGAGGAATTTGGGTTCAGTAAAGCGATGTTGTTTTGTAAATGATTAATTTTATTTGAAAAAAGCAGTATCGCGTCATAAAGGACGAATTTGGTTTCAGTAAAGCGATGTTGTTTTGTAAATGATTAATTTTATTTGAAAAAAGCAGTATCGCGTCGTAAAAGATTAATTTGGGTTCAGTAAAGCGATGTTGTTTCGTAAATGATTAATTTTATTTGAAAAAAGCAGTATTGCGTCATAAAGGAGGAATTTGGGTTCAGTAAAGCGATGTTGTTTTGTAAATGATTAATTTTATTTGAAAAAAGCAGTATCGCGCCATAAAGGATGAATTTGGGTTCAGTAAAGCGATGTTGTTTTGTAAATGATTAATTTTATTTGAAAAAAGCAGTATCGCGTCATAAAAGATGAATTTGGTTTCATTAAAGCGATGTTGTTTTGTAAATGATTAATTTTATTTGAAAAAAGCAGTACCGCGTCATAAAGGATTAATTTGGGTTCAGTGAAGCGATGTTGTTTTGTAAATGATTAATTTTATTTGAAAAAAGCTTTATGGCGTCATAAAGGATGAATTTGGGTTCAGTAAAGCGATGTTGTTTTGTAAATGATTAATTTTATTTGAGAAAAGCAGTATCGCGTCATAAATGATGAATTTGGGTTCAGTAAAGCGATGTTGTTTTGTAAATAATTAATTTTATTTAAAAAAATCAGTATCGCGTCATAAAGGATGAATTTGGGTTCAGTAAAGCGATGTTGTTTTGTAAATCACAAATTTTATAAGAAAAAAGCAGTATCGCGTCATAAAGGATGAATTTGGGTTCAGTATAGCGATGTTGTTTTGTAAAGGATTAATTTTATTTGAAAAAAGCAGTATCGCGTCATAAAAGATGAATTTGGGTTCAGTAAAGCGAAGTTGTTTTGTAAATGATTAATTTTATTTGAAAAAAGCAGTAATGCGTCATAAAGGATGAATTTGGCTTCAGTAAAGCGATGTTGTCTTGTAAAGGATAAATTTTATTAGATAAAAGCAGTATCGCGTCATAAAGTATGAATTTGGTTTTAGTAAAGCGATTTTGTTTTTTAAAGGATAAATTTTATTTGAAAAAAGCAGTATCGCGTTATAAAGGATTAAGTTGGGTTCAATAAAGCGATGTTGTTTTGTAAATGATTAATTTTATTTGAAAAAAGCAGTATCGCGTCAGAAAGGATGAATTTGGGTTCAGTAAAGCGATATTGTTTTGTAAATGATTAATTTTATTTGAAAAAAGCAGTATCGCGTCATAAAGGATGAATTTGGGTTCAGTAAAGCGATGTTGTTTTGTAAAGGATTAATTTTATTTGAAAAAAGCAGTATCGCGTCATAAATGAGGAATTTGGGTTCAGTAAAGCGATGTTGTTTTGTAAATGATTAATTTGATTTGAAAAAAGCAGTATCGCGTCATAAAGAATGAATTTGGGTTCAGTAAAGCGATGTTGTTTTGTAAATGATTAATTTTATTTGGAAAAAAGCAGTATCGCGTCGTAAAAGATTAATTTGAGTTCAGTAAAGCGATGTTGTTTTGTAAATGATTAATTTTATTTGAAAAAAGCAGTATTGCGTCATAAAAGATGAATTTGGGTTCAGTAAAGCGATGTTGTTTTGTAAATGATTAATTTTATATGAAAAAAGCAGTATCCCGTCATAAAGGATTAATTTGGGTTCAGTAAAGCGATGTTGTTTTGTAAATGATTAATTTTTTTTGAAAAAAGCAGTATCGCGTCATAAAAGAATGAATTTGGGTTCAGTAAAGCGATGTTGTTTTGTAAAGGATAAATTTTATTTGAAAAAAGCAGTATCGCGTCATAAAGGATGAATTAGGGTTCAGTAAAGCGATGTTGTTTTGTAAATGATTAATTTTATTTGAAAAAAGCAGTATCGCGTCATAAAGGATTAATTTGGGTTCAGTAAAGCGATGTTGTTTTGTAAAGGATTAATTTTATTTGAAAAAAGCAGTATCGCGTCATAAAGGATGAATTAGGGTTCAGTAAAGCGATGTTGTTTTGTAAATGATTAATTTTATTTGAAAAAAGCATTATCGCGTCATAAAGGATGAATTTGGGTCTAGTAAAGCGATGTTGTTTTGTAAATGATTAATTTTATTTGAAAAAAGCAGTATCGCGTCATAAAGGATGAATTTGGGTTCAGTAAAGCGATGTTGGTTTGTAAATGATTAATTTTATTTTAAAAAAGCAGTATCGCGTCATAAAAGATGAATTTGGGTCTAGTAAACCGATGTTGTTTTGTAAAGGATAAATTTTTTTGGGAAAAAGCAGTATCGCGTCATAAAGGATGAATTTGGGTTCAGTAAAGCGATGTTGTTTTGTAAATGATTAATTTTATTTGAAAAAAGCAGTATCGCGTCATAAAGGATGAATTTGGGTTCAGTAAAGCGATGTTGTTTTGTAAATGATTAATTTTATTTGAAAAAAGCAGTACCGCGCCATAAAGGATTAATTTGGGTTCAGTAAAGCGATGTTGTTTTGTAAATGATTAATTTTATTTGAAAAAAGCAGTATCGCGTCAAAAAGGATGAATTTGGGTCTAGTAAACCGATGTTGTTTTGTAAAGGATAAATTTTATTTGGAAAAAGCAGTATCGCGTCATAAAGGATGAATTTGGGTTCAGTAAAGCGATGTTGTTTTGTAAAGGATAAATTTTATTTGAAAAAAGCAGTATCGCGTCATAAAGGATGAATTTGGGTCTAGTAAACCGATGTTGTTTTGTAAAGGATAAATTTTATTTGGTAAAAGCAGTATCGCGTCATAAAGGATGAATTTGGGTTCAGTAAAGCGATGTTGTTTTGTAAATGATTAATTTTATTTGAAAAAAGCAGTATCGCGTCATAAAGGATGAATTTGGCTTCAGTAAAGCGATGTTGTTTTGTAAATGATTAATTTTATTTGAAAAAAGCAGTATCGCGTCATAAAAGATAAATTTGGATTCAGTAAAGCGAAGTTGTTTTGTAAATGATTAATTTTATTTGAAAAAAGCAGTATCGCGTCATAAAGGATGAATTTGGGTTCAGTAAAGCGATGTTGTTTTGTAAATGATTAATTTTATTTGAAAAAAGCAGTATCGCGTCATAAAGGATGAATTTGGGTTCAGTAAAGCGATGTTGTTTTGTAAATGATTAATTTTATTTGAAAACAGCAGTATCGCGTCATAAAGGATGAATTTGGGTTCAGTAAAGCGATGTTGTTCTGTAAATGATTAATATATTTGAAAAAAGCAGTATCGCGTGATAAATGATGAATTTGGGTTCAATAAAGCGATGTTGTTTTGTAAATGATTAATTTTATTTGAAAAAAGCAGTATCGCGTCATAAAGGATGAAGTTGGGTTCAGTAAAGCGATGTTGTTTTGTAAAGGATTAATTTTATTTGAAAAAAGCAGGATCGCGTCATAAATGAGGAATTTGGGTTCAGTAAAGCGATGTTGTTTTGTAAATGATTAATTTTATTTGAAAAAAGCAGTATCGCGTCATAAAGGACGAATTTGGTTTCAGTAAAGCGATGTTGTTTTGTAAATGATTAATTTTATTTGAAAAAAGCAGTATCGCGTCGTAAAAGATTAATTTGGGTTCAGTAAAGCGATGTTGTTTCGTAAATGATTAATTTTATTTGAAAAAAGCAGTATTGCGTCATAAAGGAGGAATTTGGGTTCAGTAAAGCGATGTTGTTTTGTAAATGATTAATTTTATGTTAAAAAAGCAGTATCGCGCCATAAAGGATGAATTTGGGTTCAGTAAAGCGATGTTGTTTTGTAAATGATTAATTTTATTTGAAAAAAGCAGTATCGCGTCATAAAAGATGAATTTGGTTTCATTAAAGCGATGTTGTTTTGTAAATGATTAATTTTATTTGAAAAAAGCAGTACCGCGTCATAAAGGATTAATTTGGGTTCAGTGAAGCGATGTTGTTTTGTAAATGATTAATTTTATTTGAAAAAAGCTTTATGGCGTCATAAAGGATGAATTTGGGTTCAGTAAAGCGATGTTGTTTTGTAAATGATTAATTTTATTTGAAAAAAGCAGTATCGCGTCATAAAGGATGAATTTGGGTTCAGTAAAGCGATGTTGTTTTGTAAATGATTAATTTTATTTGAGAAAAGCAGTATCGCGTCATAAATGATGAATTTGGGTTCAGTAAAGCGATGTTGTTTTGTAAATAATTAATTTTATTTAAAAAAATCAGTATCGCGTCATAAAGGATGAATTTGGGTTCAGTAAAGCGATGTTGTTTTGTAAATCACAAATTTTATAAGAAAAAAGCAGTATCGCGTCATAAAGGATGAATTTGGGTTCAGTATAGCGATGTTGTTTTGTAAAGGATTAATTTTATTTGAAAAAAGCAGTATCGCGTCATAAAAGATGAATTTGGGTTCAGTAAAGCGAAGTTGTTTTGTAAATGATTAATTTTATTTGAAAAAAGCAGTAATGCGTCATAAAGGATGAATTTGGGTTCAGTAAAGCGATGTTGTTTTGTAAATGATTAATTTTATTTGAAAAAAGCAGTATCGCGTCATAAAGGATGAATTTGGCTTCAGTAAAGCGATGTTGTTTTGTAAATGATTAATTTTATTTAAAAAAAGCAGTATCGCGTCATAAAAGATAAATTTGGGTTCAGTAAAGCGAAGTTGTTTTGTAAATGATTAATTTTATTTGAAAAAAGCAGTATCGCGTCATAAAGGATGAATTTGGGTTCAGTAAAGCGATGTTGTTTTGTAAATGATTAATTTTATTTGAAAACAGCAGTATCGCGTCATAAAGGATGAATTTGGGTTCAGTAAAGCGATGTTGTTCTGTAAATGATTAATATATTTGAAAAAAGCAGTATCGCGTGATAAATGATGAATTTGGGTTCAATAAAGCGATGTTGTTTTGTAAATGATTAATTTTATTTGAAAAAAGCAGTATCGCGTCATAAAAGATGAAGTTGGGTTCAGTAAAGCGATGTTGTTTTGTAAATGATTAATTTTATTTGAAAACAGCAGTATCGCGTCATAAAGGATGAATTTGGGTTCAGTAAAGCGATGTTGTTTTGTAAATGATTAATTTTATTTGAAAAAAGCAGTATCGCGTCATAAAGGATGAAGTTGGGTTCAGTAAAGCGATGTTGTTTTGTAAATGATTAATTTTATTTGAAAAAAGCAGTATAGCGTCATAAAGGATGAATTTGGGTTCAGTAAAGCGATGTTGTTTTGTAAATGATTAATTTTATTTGAAAAAAGCAGTATCGCGTCATAAAGGATGAAGTTGGGTTCAGTAAAGCGATGTTGTTTTGTAAATGATTAATTTTATTTGAAAACAGCAGTATCGCGTCATAAAGGATGAAGTTGGGTTCAGTAAAGCGATGTTGTTTTGTAAATGATTAATTTTATTTGAAAAAAGCAGTATCGCGTCATAAAGGATGAAGTTGGGTTCAGTAAAGCGATGTTGTTTTGTAAAGGATTAATTTTATTTGAAAAAAGCAGTATAGCGTCATAAAGGATTAATTTGGGTTCAGTAAAGCGATGTTGTTTTGTAAATGATTAATTTTATTTGAAAAAAGCAGTATCGCGTCATAAAGGATGAAGTTGGGTTCAGTAAAGCGATGTTGTTTTGTAAATGATTAATTTTATTTGAAAACAGCAGTATCGCGTCATAAAGGATGAAGTTGGGTTCAGTAAAGCGATGTTGTTTTGTAAATGATTAATTTTATTTGAAAAAAGCAGTATCGCGTCATAAAAGAATGAAGTTGGGTTCAGTAAAGCGATGTTGTTTTGTACATGATTAATTTTATTTGAAAAAAGCAGTATAGCGTCATAAAGGATGAATTTGGGTTCAGTAAAGCGATGTTGTTTTGTAAATGATTAATTTTATTTGAAAAAAGCAGTATCGCGTCATAAAGGATGAAGTTGGGTTCAGTAAAGCGATGTTGTTTTGTAAATGATTAATTTTATTTGAAAACAGCAGTATCGCGTCATAAAGGATGAAGTTGGGTTCAGTAAAGCGATGTTGTTTTGTAAATGATTAATTTTATTTGAAAAAAGCAGTATCGCGTCATAAAGGATGAAGTTGGGTTCAGTAAAGCGATGTTGTTTTGTAAATGATTAATTTTATTTGAAAAAAGCAGTATAGCGTCATAAATGGTTGAATTTGGGTTCAGTAAAGCGATGTTGTTTTGTAAATGATTAATTTTATTTGAAAAAAGCAGTATCGCGCCATAAAGGATGAAGTTGGGTTCAGTAAAGCGATGTTGTTTTGTAAATGATTAATTTTATTTGAAAAAAGCAGTATCGCGTCATAAAGGATGAAGTTGGGTTCAGTAAAGCGATGTTGTTTTGTAAATGATTAATTTTATTTGAAAAAAGCAGTATCGCGTCATAAAGGATGAAGTTGGGTTCAGTAAAGCGATGTTGTTTTGTAAAGGATTAATTTTATTTGAAAACAGCAGTATCGCGTCATAAATGAGGAATTTGAGTTCAGTAAAGCGATGTTGTTTTGTAAATGATTAATTTTATTTGAAAAAAGCAGTATCGCGTCATAAAGGACGAATTTGGTTTCAGTAAAGCGATGTTGTTTTGTAAATGATTAATTTTATTTGAAAAAAGCAGTATCGCGTCGTAAAAGATTAATTTGGGTTCAGTAAAGCGATGTTGTTTCGTAAATGATTAATTTTATTTGAAAAAAGCAGTATTGCGTCATAAAGGATGAATTTGGGTTCAGTAAAGCGATGTTGTTTTGTAAAGGATTAATTTTATTTGAAAAAAGCAGTATCGCGCCATAAAGGATGAATTTGGGTTCAGTAAAGCGATGTTGTTTTGTAATGGATTAATTTTATTTGAAAAAAGCAGTATCGCGTCATAAAAGATGAATTTGGTTTCATTAAAGCGATGTTGTTTTGTAAATGATTAATTTTATTTGAAAAAAGCAGTACCGCGTCATAAAGGATTAATTTGGGTTCAGTGAAGCGATGTTGTTTTGTAAATGATTAATTTTATTTGAAAAAAGCTTTATGGCGTCATAAAGGATGAATTTGGGTTCAGTAAAGCGATGTTGTTTTGTAAATGATTAATTTTATTTGAAAAAAGCAGTATCGCGTCATAAAGGACGAATTTGGGTTCAGTAAAGCGATGTTGTTTTGTAAATGATTAATTTTATTTGAAAAAAGCAGTATCGCGTCGTAAAAGATTAATTTGGGTTCAGTAAAGCGATGTTGTTTCGTAAATGATTAATTTTATTTGAAAAAAGCAGTATTGCGTCATAAAGGAGGAATTTGGGTTCAGTAAAGCGATGTTGTTTTGTAAATGATTAATTTTATTTGAAAAAAGCAGTATCGCGCCATAAAGGATGAATTTGGGTTCAGTAAAGCGATGTTGTTTTGTAAATGATTAATTTTATTTGAAAAAAGCAGTATCGCGTCATAAAAAATGAATTTGGTTTCATTAAAGCGATGTTGTTTTGTAAATGATTAATTTTATTTGAAAAAAGCAGTACCGCGTCATAAAGGATTAATTTGGGTTCAGTGAAGCGATGTTGTTTTGTAAATGATTAATTTTATTTGAAAAAAGCTTTATGGCGTCATAAAGGATGAATTTGGGTTCAGTAAAGCGATGTTGTTTTGTAAATGATTAATTTTATTTGAAAAAAGCAGTATCGCGTCATAAAGGATGAATTTGGGTTCAGTAAAGCGATGTTGTTTTGTAAATGATTAATTTTATTTGAGAAAAGCAGTATCGCGTCAAAAATGATGAATTTGGGTTCAGTAAAGCGATGTTGTTTTGTAAATAATTAATTTTATTTAAAAAAATCAGTATCGCGTCATAAAGGATGAATTTGGGTTCAGTAAAGCGATGTTGTTTTGTAAATCACAAATTTTATAAGAAAAAAGCAGTATCGCGTCATAAAGGATGAATTTGGGTTCAGTATAGCGATGTTGTTTTGTAAAGGATTAATTTTATTTGAAAAAAGCAGTATCGCGTCATAAAAGATGAATTTGGGTTCAGTAAAGCGAAGTTGTTTTGTAAATGATTAATTTTATTTGAAAAAAGCAGTAATGCGTCATAAAGGATGAATTTGGGTTCAGTAAAGCGATGTTGTTTTGTAAATGATTAATTTTATTTGAAAAAAGCAGTATCGCGTCATAAAGGATGAATTTGGCTTCAGTAAAGCGATGTTATTTTGTAAATGATTAATTTTATTTAAAAAAAGCAGTATCGCGTCATAAAAGATAAATTGGGGTTCAGTAAAGCGAAGTTGTTTTGTAAATGATTAATTTTATTTGAAAAAAGCAGTATCGCGTCATAAAGGATGAATTTGGGTTCAGTAAAGCGATGTTGTTCTGTAAATGATTAATATATTTGAAAAAAGCAGTATCGCGTGATAAATGATGAATTTGGGTTCAATAAAGCGATGTTGTTTTGTAAATGATTAATTTTATTTGAAAAAAGCAGTATCGCGTCATAAAGGATGAAGTTGGGTTCAGTAAAGCGATGTTGTTTTGTAAATGATTAATTTTATTTGAAAACAGCAGTATCGCGTCATAAAGGATGAATTTGGGTTCAGTAAAGCGATGTTGTTCTGTAAATGATTAATATATTTGAAAAAAGCAGTATCGCGTGATAAATGATGAATTTGGGTTCAATAAAGCGATGTTGTTTTGTAAATGATTAATTTTATTTGAAAAAAGCAGTATCGCGTCATAAAGGATGAAGTTGGGTTCAGTAAAGCGATGTTGTTTTGTAAAGGATTAATTTTATTTGAAAACAGCAGTATCGCGTCATAAATGAGGAATTTGGGTTCAGTAAAGCGATGTTGTTTTGTAAATGATTAATTTTATTTGAAAAAAGCAGTATCGCGTCATAAAGGACGAATTTGGTTTCAGTAAAGCGATGTTGTTTTGTAAATGATTAATTTTATTTGAAAAAAGCAGTATCGCGTCGTAAAAGATTAATTTGGGTTCAGTAAAGCGATGTTGTTTCGTAAATGATTAATTTTATTTGAAAAAAGCAGTATTGCGTCATAAAGGATGAATTTGGGTTCAGTAAAGCGATGTTGTTTTGTAAAGGATTAATTTTATTTGAAAAAAGCAGTATCGCGCCATAAAGGATGAATTTGGGTTCAGTAAAGCGATGTTGTTTTGTAATGGATTAATTTTATTTGAAAAAAGCAGTATCGCGTCATAAAAGATGAATTTGGTTTCATTAAAGCGATGTTGTTTTGTAAATGATTAATTTTATTTGAAAAAAGCAGTACCGCGTCATAAAGGATTAATTTGGGTTCAGTGAAGCGATGTTGTTTTGTAAATGATTAATTTTATTTGAAAAAAGCTTTATGGCGTCATAAAGGATGAATTTGGGTTCAGTAAAGCGATGTTGTTTTGTAAATGATTAATTTTATTTGAAAAAAGCAGTATCGCGTCATAAAGGATGAATTTGTGTCTAGTAAACCGATGTTGTTTTGTAAAGGATAGATTTTATTTGGAAAAAGCAGTATCGCGTCATAAAGGATGAATTTGGGTTCAGTAAAGCGATGTTGTTTTGTAAATGATTAATTTTATTTGAAAAAAGCAGTATCGCGTCATAAATGGTTTAATTTGGGTTCAGTGAATCGATGTTGTTTTGTAAATGATTAATTTTATTTGAGAAAAGCAGTATCGCGTCATAAAGGATGAATTTGGGTTCAGTAAAGCGATGTTGTTTTGTAAATAATTAATTTTATTTAAAAAAATCAGTATCGCGTCATAAAGGATGAATTTGGGTTCAGTATAGCGATGTTGTTTTGTAAAGGATAAATTTTATTTGAAAAAAGCAGTATCGCGTCATAAAGGATTAATTTGGGTTCAGTAAAGCGATGTTGTTTTGTACATTATTAATTTTATTTGAGAAAAGCAGTATCGCGTCATAAAAGATGAATTTGGGTTCAGTAAAGCGATGTGGCTTTGTAAATGATTAATTTCATTTGAAAAAAGCAGTATCGCGTCATAAAGGATGAATTTGGGTTGAGTAAAGCGATGTTGTTTTGTAAATGATTAATTTTATTTGAAAAAAGCAGTATCGCGTCATAAAGGATGAATTTGGGTTCAGTAAAGCGATGTTGTTTTGTAAATGATTAATTTTATTTGAAAAAAGCAGTATGGCGTCATAAAGGATGAATTTGGTTTCAGTAAAGCGATGTTGTTTTGTAAATGATTAATTTTATTTGAAAAAAGCAGTATCGCGTCATAAAGGATTAATTTGGGTTCAGTGAAGCGATGTTGTTTTGTAAATGATTTTTTTTTTTGAAAAAAGCAGTATCGCGTTATAAAGGATGAATTTGGGTTCAGTAAAGCGATGTTGTTTTGTAAAGGATAAATTTTATTTGAAAAAAGCAGTATCGCGTCATAAAGGATGAATTTTGTTTCAGTAAAGCGATGTTGTTTTCTAAATGATTAATTTTATTTGAAAAAAGCAGTATCGCGTCATAAAGGATGAATTTAGGTTCAGTAAAGCGATGTTGTTTTGTAAATGATTAATTTTATTTGAAAAAAGCAGTATCGCGTCATAAAGAATGAATTTGGGTTCAGTAAAGCGATGTTGTCTTGTAAAGGATAAATTTTATTAGATAAAAGCAGTATCGCGTCATAAAGTATGAATTTGGTTTTAGTAAAGCGATTTTGTTTTTTAAAGGATAAATTTTATTTGAAAAAAGCAGTATCGCGTTATAAAGGATCAAGTTGGGTTCAGTAAAGCGATGTTGTTTTGTAAATGATTAATTTTATTTGGAAAAAGCAGTATCGCGTCAGAAAGGATGAATTTGGGTTCAGTAAAGCGATGTTGTTTTGTAAATGATTAATTTTATTTGAAAAAAGCAGTATCGCGTCATAAAGGATGAATTTGGGTTCAGTAAAGCGATGTTGTTTTGTACAGGATTAATTTTATTTGAAAAAAGCAGTATCGCGTCATAAATGAGGAATTTGGGTTCAGTAAAGCGATGTTGTTTTGTAAATGATTAATTTGATTTGAAAAAAGCAGTATCGCGTCATAAAGAATGAATTTGGGTTCAGTAAAGCGATGTTGTTTTGTAAATGATTAATTTTATTTGGAAAAAAGCAGTATCGCGTCGTAAAAGATTAATTTGAGTTCAGTAAAGCGATGTTGTTTTGTAAATGATTAATTTTATTTGAAAAAAGCAGTATTGCGTCATAAAGGATGAATTTGGGTTCAGTAAAGCGATTTTGTTTTGTAAATGATTAATTTTATTTGAAAAAAGCAGTATCGCGTCATAAAGGATGAATTTGGGTTCAGTAAAGCGATGTTGTTTTGTAAATGATTAATTTTATATGAAAAAAGCAGTATCGCGTCATAAACGATTAATTTGGGTTCAGTAAAGCGATGTTGTTTTGTAAATGATTTATTTTATTTGAAAAAAGCAGTATCGCGTCAAAAAGGATGAATTTGGGTCTAGTAAACCGATGTTGTTTTGTAAAAGAAAAATTTTATTTGGAAAAAGCAGTATCGCGTCATAAAGGATGAATTTGGGTTCAGTAAAGCGATGTTGTTTTGTAAAGGATAAATTTTATTTGAAAAAAGCAGTATCGCGTCATAAAGGTTGAATTTGGGTCTAGTAAACCGATGTTGTTTTGTAAAGGATAAATTTTATTTGGTAAAAGCAGTATCGCGTCATAAAGGATGAATTTGGGTTCAGTAAAGCGATGTTGTTTTGTAAATGATTAATTTTATTTGAAAAAAGCAGTATCGCGTCATAAAGGATTAATTTGGGTTCAGTGAAGCGATGTTGTTTTGTAAATGTTTAATTTTATTTGGGAAAAGCAGTATCGCGTCATAAAGGATCCATTTGGGTTCAGTAAAGCGATGTTGTTTTGTAAATGATTAATTTTATTTGAAAAAAGCAGTATCGCGTCATAAACGATTAATTTGGGTTCAGTAAAGCGATGTTGTTTTGTAAATGATTAATTTTATTTGAAAAAAGCAGTATCCCGTCATAAAGGATTAATTTGGGTTCAGTAAAGCGATGTTGTTTTGTAAATGATTAATTTTTTTTGAAAAAAGCAGTATCGCGTCATACAGGATGAATTTGGGTTCAGTAAAGCGATGTTGTTTTGTAAAGGATAAATTTTATTTTAAAAAAGCAGTATCGCGTCATAAAGGATGAATTAGGGTTCAGTAAAGCGATGTTGTTTTGTAAATGATTAATTTTATTTGAAAAAAGCAGTATCGCGTCATAAAGGATTAATTTGGGTTCAGTAAAGCGATGTTGTTTTGTAAAGGATTAATTTTATTTGAAAAAGCAGTATCGCGTCATAAAGGATGAATTAGGGTTCAGTAAAGCGATGTTGTTTTGTAAATGATTAATTTTATTTGAAAAAAGCATTATCGCGTCATAAAGGATTAATTTGGGTTCAGTAAAGCGATGTTGTTTTGTAAATGATTAATTTTATTTGAAAAAAGCAGTATCGCGTCATATAGGATGAATTTGGGTTCAGTAAAGCGATGTTGTTTTGTAAATGATTAATTTTATTTGAAAAAAGCAGTACCGCGCCATAAAGGATTAATTTGGGTTCAGTAAAGCGATGTTGTTTTGTAAATGATTTATTTTATTTGAAAAAAGCAGTATCGCGTCAAAAAGGATGAATTTGGGTCTAGTAAACCGATGTTGTTTTGTAAAGGATAAATTTTATTTGGAAAAAGCAGTATAGCGTCATAAAGGATGAATTTGGGTTCAGTAAAGCGATGTTGTTTTGTAAAGGATAAATTTTATTTGAAAAAAGCAGTATCGCGTCTTAAAGGATGAATTTGGGTCTAGTAAACCGATGTTGTTTTGTAAAGGATAAATTTTATTTGGTAAAAGCAGTATCGCGTCATAAAGGATGAATTTGGGTTCAGTAAAGCGATGTTGTTTTGTAAATGATTAATTTTATTTGAAAAAAGCAGTATCGCGTCATAAAGGATTAATTTGGGTTCAGTGAAGCGATGTTGTTTTGTAAATGTTTAATTTTATTTGGGAAAAGCAGTATCGCGTCATAAAGGATCCATTTGGGTTCAGTAAAGCGATGTTGTTTTGTAAATGATTAATTTTATTTGAAAAAAGCAGTATCGCGTCATAAACGATGAATTTGGGTTCAGTAAAGCGATCTTGTTTTGTAAATGATAAATTTTATTTGAAAAAAGCAGTATCGCGTCATAAACGATGAATTTGGGTTCAGTAAAGCGATGTTGTTTTGTAAATGATTAATTTTATTTGAAAAAAGCAGTATCGCGTCATAAAGGATGAATTTGGGTTCAGTAAAGCGATGTTGTTTTGTAAATGATTAATTTTATTTGAAAAAAGCAGTACCGCGTCATAAAGGATTAATTTGGGTTCAGTAAAGCGATGTTGTTTTGTAAATGATTAATTTTATTTGAAAAAAGCAGTATCGCGTCATAAAGGATGAATTTGGGTCTAGTAAACCGATGTTGTTTTGTAAAGGATGAATTTTATTTGGAAAAAGCAGTATCGCGTCATAAAGGATGAATTTGGGTTCAGTAAAGCGATGTTGTTTTGTAATTTATTAATTTTATTTGAAAAAAGCAGTATAGCGTCATAAAGGATGAATTTAGGTTCAGTAAAGCGATGTTGTTTTGTAAAGGATAAATTTTATTTTAAAAAAGCAGTATCGCGTCATAAAGGATGAATTTGGGTTCAGTAAAGCGATGTTGTTTTGTAAATGATTAATTTTATTTGAAAAAAGCAGTATCGCGTCATGAAGGATGAATTTAGGTTCAGTAAAGCGATGTTGTTTTGTAAACTATAAATTTTATTTGAAAAAAGCAGTATCGCGTCATAAAGTATGAATTTGGTTTCAGTAAAGCGATTTTGTTTTGTAAAGGATACATTTTATTTGAAAAAAGCAGTATCGCGTCAAAAAGGATGAATTTGGGTCTAGTAAACCGATGTTGTTTTGTAAAGGATAAATTTTATTTGGAAAAAGCAGTATCGCGTCATAAAGGATGAATTTGGGTTCAGTAAAGCGATGTTGTTTTGTAAACGATAAATTTTATTTGAAAAAAGCAGTATCGCGTCATAAAGGATGAATTTGGGTCTAGTAAACCGATGTTGTTTTGTAAAGGATAAATTTTATTTGGTAAAAGCAGTATCGCGTCATAAAGGATGAATTTGGGTTCAGTAAAGCGATGTTGTTTTGTAAATGATTAATTTTATTTGAAAAAAGCAGTATCGCGTCATAAAGGATTAATTTGGGTTCAGTGAAGCGATGTTGTTTTGTAAATGTTTAATTTTATTTGGGAAAAGCAGTATCGCGTCATAAAGGATCCATTTGGGTTCAGTAAAGCGATGTTGTTTTGTAAATGATTAATTTTATTTGAAAAAAGCAGTATCGCGTCATAAACGATGAATTTGGGTTCAGTAAAGCGATGTTGTTTTGTAAATGATAAATTTTATTTGAAAAAAGCAGTATCGCGTCATAAACGATGAATTTGGGTTCAGTAAAGCGATGTTGTTTTGTAAATGATTAATTTTATTTGAAAAAAGCAGTATCGCGTCATAAAGGATGAATTTGAGTTCAGTAAAGCGATGTTGTTTTGTAAATGATTAATTTTATTTGAAAAAAGCAGTACCGCGTCATAAAGGATTAATTTGGGTTCAGTAAAGCGATGTTGTTTTGTAAAGGATAAATTTTATTTGAAAAAAGCAGTATCGCGTCAAAAAGGATGAATTTGGGTCTAGTAAACCGATGTTGTTTTGTAAAGGATAAATTTTATTTGGAAAAAGCAGTATCGCGTCATAAAGGATGAATTTGGGTTCAGTAAAGCGATGTTGTTTTGTAAAGGATAAATTTTATTTGAAAAAAGCAGTATCGCGTCATAAAGGATGAATTTGGGTCTAGTAAACCGATGTTGTTTTGTAAAGGATAAATTTTATTTGGTAAAAGCAGTATCGCGTCATAAAGGATGAATTTGGGTTCAGTAAAGCGATGTTGTTTTGTAAATGATTAATTTTATTTGAAAAAAGCAGTATCGCGTCATAAAGGATTAATTTGGGTTCAGTGAAGCGATGTTGTTTTGTAAATGTTTAATTTTATTTGGGAAAAGCAGTATCGCGTCATAAAGGATCCATTTGGGTTCAGTAAAGCGATGTTGTTTTGTAAATGATTAATTTTATTTGAAAAAAGCAGTATCGCGTCATAAACGATGAATTTGGGTTCAGTAAAGCGATGTTGTTTTGTAAATGATAAATTTTATTTGAAAAAAGCAGTATCGCGTCATAAACGATGAATTTGGGTTCAGTAAAGCGATGTTGTTTTGTAAATGATTAATTTTATTTGAAAAAAGCAGTACCGCGTCATAAAGGATTAATTTGGGTTCAGTAAAGCGATGTTGTTTTGTAAATAATTAATTTTATTTGAAAAAAGCAGTATCGCGTCATAAAGGATGAATTTGGGTCTAGTAAACCGATGTTGTTTTGTACAGGATTAATTTTATTTGGAAAAAGCAGTATCGCGTCATAAAGGATGAATTTGGGTTCAGTAAAGCGATGTTGTTTTGTAATTTATTAATTTTATTTGAAAAAAGCAGTATAGCGTCATAAAGGATGAATTTGGGTTCAGTAAAGCGATGTTGTTTTGTAAAGGATAAATTTTATTTTAAAAAAGCAGTATCGCGTCATAAAGGATGAATTTGGGTTCAGTAAAGCGATGTTGTTTTGTAAATGATTAATTTTATTTGAAAAAAGCAGTATCGCGTCATGAAGGATGAATTTAGGTTCAGTAAAGCGATGTTGTTTTGTAAAGGATAAATTTTATTTGAAAAAAGCAGTATCGCGTCATAAAGTATGAATTTGGTTTCAGTAAAGCGATTTTGTTTTGTAAAGGATAAATTTTATTTGAAAAAAGCAGTATCGCGTCATTAAGGATGAATTTGGGTTCAGTAAAGCGATGTTGTTTTGTAAAGGATAAATTTTATTTGAAAAAAGCAGTATCGCGTCATAAAGGATGAATTTGGGTTCAGTAAAGCGATGTTGTTTTGTAAATGATTAATTTTATTTGAAAAAAGCAGTATGGCGTCATAAAGGATGAATTTGGTTTCAGTAAAGCGATGTTGTTTTGTAAATGATTAATTTTATTTGAAAAAAGCAGTATCGCGTCATAAAGGATTAATTTGGGTTCAGTGAAGCGATGTTGTTTTGTAAATGATTTTTTTTTTTGAAAAAAGCAGTATCGCGTTATAAAGGATGAATTTGGGTTCAGTAAAGCGATGTTGTTTTGTAAAGGATAAATTTTATTTGAAAAAAGCAGTATCGCGTCATAAAGGATGAATTTTGTTTCAGTAAAGCGATGTTGTTTTCTAAATGATTAATTTTATTTGAAAAAAGCAGTATCGCGTCATAAAGGATGAATTTAGGTTCAGTAAAGCGATGTTGTTTTGTAAAGGATTAATTTTATTTGAAAAAAGCAGTATCGCGTCATAAACGATGAATTTGGGTTCAGTAAAGCGATGTTGTCTTGTAAAGGATAAATTTTATTAGATAAAAGCAGTATCGCGTCATAAAGTATGAATTTGGTTTTAGTAAAGCGATTTTGTTTTTTAAAGGATAAATTTTATTTGAAAAAAGCAGTATCGCGTTATAAAGGATTAAATTGGGTTCAGTAAAGCGATGTTGTTTTGTAAATGATTAATTTTATTTGAAAAAAGCAGTATCGCGTCAGAAAGGATGAATTTGGGTTCAGTAAAGCGATGTTGTTTTGTAAATGATTAATTTTATTTGAAAAAAGCAGTATCGCGTCATAAATGATGAATTTGGGTTCAGTAAAGCGATGTTGTTTTGTAAATAATTAATTTTATTTAAAAAAATCAGTATCGCGTCATAAAGGATGAATTTGGGTTCAGTAAAGCGATGTTGTTTTGTAAATCACAAATTTTATAAGAAAAAAGCAGTATCGCGTCATAAAGGATGAATTTGGGTTCAGTATAGCGATGTTGTTTTGTAAAGGATTAATTTTATTTGAAAAAAGCAGTATCGCGTCATAAAAGATGAATTTGGGTTCAGTAAAGCGAAGTTGTTTTGTAAATGATTAATTTTATTTGAAAAAAGCAGTAATGCGTCATAAAGGATGAATTTGGGTTCAGTAAAGCGATGTTGTTTTGTAAATGATTAATTTTATTTGAAAAAAGCAGTATCGCGTCGTAAAGGATGAATTTGGCTTCAGTAAAGCGATGTTGTTTTGTAAATGATTAATTTTATTTAAAAAAAGCAGTATCGGGTCATAAAAGATAAATTTGGGTTCAGTAAAGCGGTGTTGTTTTGTAAATGATTAATTTTATTTGAAAACAGCAGTATCGCGTCATAAAGGATGAATTTGGGTTCAGTAAAGCGATGTTGTTCTGTAAATGATTAATATATTTGAAAAAAGCAGTATCGCGTGATAAATGATGAATTTGGGTTCAATAAAGCGATGTTGTTTTGTAAATGATTAATTTTATTTGAAAAAAGCAGTATCGCGTCATAAAGGATGAAGTTGGGTTCAGTAAAGCGATGTTGTTTTGTAAATGATTAATTTTATTTGAAAACAGCAGTATCGCGTCATAAAGGATGAATTTGGGTTCAGTAAAGCGATGTTGTTCTGTAAATGATTAATATATTTGAAAAAAGCAGTATCGCGTGATAAATGATGAATTTGGGTTCAATAAAGCGATGTTGTTTTGTAAATGATTAATTTTATTTGAAAAAAGCAGTATCGCGTCATAAAGGATGAAGTTGGGTTCAGTAAAGCGATGTTGTTTTGTAAAGGATTAATTTTATTTGAAAACAGCAGTATCGCGTCATAAATGAGGAATTTGGGTTCAGTAAAGCGATGTTGTTTTGTAAATGATTAATTTTATTTGAAAAAAGCAGTATCGCGTCATAAAGGACGAATTTGGTTTCAGTAAAGCGATGTTGTTTTGTAAATGATTAATTTTATTTGAAAAAAGCAGTATCGCGTCGTAAAAGATTAATTTGGGTTCAGTAAAGCGATGTTGTTTCGTAAATGATTAATTTTATTTGAAAAAAGCAGTATTGCGTCATAAAGGATGAATTTGGGTTCAGTAAAGCGATGTTGTTTTGTAAATGATTAATTTTATTTGAAAAAAGCAGTATCGCGCCATAAAGGATGAATTTGGGTTCAGTAAAGCGATGTTGTTTTGTAATGGATTAATTTTATTTGAAAAAAGCAGTATCGCGTCATAAAAGATGAATTTGGTTTCATTAAAGCGATGTTGTTTTGTAAATGATTAATTTTATTTGAAAAAAGCAGTACCGCGTCATAAAGGATTAATTTGGGTTCAGTGAAGCGATGTTGTTTTGTAAATGATTAATTTTATTTGAAAAAAGCTTTATGGCGTCATAAAGGATGAATTTGGGTTCAGTAAAGCGATGTTGTTTTGTAAATGATTAATTTTATTTGAAAAAAGCAGTATCGCGTCATAAAGGATGAATTTGTGTCTAGTAAACCGATGTTGTTTTGTAAAGGATAGATTTTATTTGGAAAAAGCAGTATCGCATCATAAAGGATGAATTTGGGTTCAGTAAAGCGATGTTGTTTTGTAAATGATTAATTTTATTTGAAAAAAGCAGTATCGCGTCATAAATGGTTTAATTTGGGTTCAGTGAATCGATGTTGTTTTGTAAATGATTAATTTTATTTGAGAAAAGCAGTATCGCGTCATAAAGGATGAATTTGGGTTCAGTAAAGCGATGTTGTTTTGTAAATAATTAATTTTATTTAAAAAAATCAGTATCGCGTCATAAAGGATGAATTTGGGTTCAGTATAGCGATGTTGTTTTGTAAAGGATAAATTTTATTTGAAAAAAGCAGTATCGCGTCATAAAGGATTAATTTGGGTTCAGTAAAGCGATGTTGTTTTGTACATTATTAATTTTATTTGAGAAAAGCAGTATCGCGTCATAAAAGATGAATTTGGGTTCAGTAAAGCGATGTGGCTTTGTAAATGATTAATTTCATTTGAAAAAAGCAGTATCGCGTCATAAAGGATGAATTTGGGTTGAGTAAAGCGATGTTGTTTTGTAAATGATTAATTTTATTTGAAAAAAGCAGTATCGCGTCATAAAGGATGAATTTGGGTTCAGTAAAGCGATGTTGTTTTGTAAATGATTAATTTTATTTGAAAAAAGCAGTATGGCGTCATAAAGGATGAATTTGGTTTCAGTAAAGCGATGTTGTTTTGTAAATGATTAATTTTATTTGAAAAAAGCAGTATCGCGTCATAAAGGATTAATTTGGGTTCAGTGAAGCGATGTTGTTTTGTAAATGATTTTTTTTTTTGAAAAAAGCAGTATCGCGTTATAAAGGATGAATTTGGGTTCAGTAAAGCGATGTTGTTTTGTAAAGGATAAATTTTATTTGAAAAAAGCAGTATCGCGTCATAAAGGATGAATTTTGTTTCAGTAAAGCGATGTTGTTTTCTAAATGATTAATTTTATTTGAAAAAAGCAGTATCGAGTCATAAAGGATGAATTTAGGTTCAGTAAAGCGATGTTGATTTGTAAAGGATTAATTTTATTTGAAAAAAGCAGTATCGCGTCATAAAGGATGAATTTGGGTTCAGTAAAGCGATGTTGTCTTGTAAAGGATAAATTTTATTAGATAAAAGCAGTATCGCGTCATAAAGTATGAATTTGGTTTTAGTAAAGCGATTTTGTTTTTTAAAGGATAAATTTTATTTGAAAAAAGCAGTATCGCGTTATAAAGGATTAAGTTGGGTTCAGTAAAGCGATGTTGTTTTGTAAATGATTAATTTTATTTGGAAAAAGCAGTATCGCGTCAGAAAGGATGAATTTGGGTTCAGTAAAGCGATGTTGTTTTGTAAATGATTAATATTATTTGAAAAATGCAGTATCGCGTCATAAAGGATGAATTTGGGTTCAGTAAAGCGATGTTGTTTTGTACAGGATTAATTTTATTTGAAAAAAGCAGTATCGCGTCATAAATGAGGAATTTGGGTTCAGTAAAGCGATGTTGTTTTGTAAATGATTAATTTGATTTGAAAAAAGCAGTATCGCGTCATAAAGAATGAATTTGGGTTCAGTAAAGCGATGTTGTTTTGTAAATGATTAATTTTATTTGGAAAAAAGCAGTATCGCGTCGTAAAAGATTAATTTGAGTTCAGTAAAGCGATGTTGATTTGTAAATGATTAATTTTATTTGAAAAAAGCAGTATTGCGTCATTAAGGATGAATTTGGGTTCAGTAAAGCGATTTTGTTTTGTAAATGATTAATTTTATTTGAAAAAAGCAGTATCGCGTCATAAAGGATGAATTTGGGTTCAGTAAAGCGATGTTGTTTTGTAAATGATTAATTTTATTTGAAAAAAGCAGTATCCCGTCATAAAGGATTAATTTGGGTTCAGTAAAGCGATGTTGTTTTGTAAATGATTAATTTTTTTTGAAAAAAGCAGTATCGCGTCATAAAAGAATGAATTTTGGTTCAGTAAAGCGATGTTGTTTTGTAAAGGATAAATTTTATTTGAAAAAAGCAGTATCGCGTCATAAAGGATGAATTAGGGTTCAGTAAAGCGATGTTGTTTTGTAAATGATTAATTTTATTTGAAAAAAGCAGTATCGCGTCATAAAGGATTAATTTGGGTTCAGTAAAGCGATGTTGTTTTGTAAAGGATTAATTTTATTTGAAAGAGCAGTATCGCGTCATAAAGGATGAATTAGGGTTCAGTAAAGCGATGTTGTTTTGTAAATGATTAATTTTATTTGAAAAAAGCATTATCGCGTCATAAAGGATTAATTTGGGTTCAGTAAAGCGATGTTGTTTTGTAAATGATTAATTTTATTTGAAAAAAGCAGTATCGCGTCATAAACGATGAATTTGGGTTCAGTAAAGCAATGTTGTTTTGTAAATGATTAATTTTATTTGAAAAAAGCAGTACCGCGCCATAAAGGATTAATTTGGGTTCAGTAAAGCGATGTTGTTTTGTAAATCATTTATTTTATTTGAAAAAAGCAGTATCGCGTCAAAAAGTATGAATTTGGGTCTAGTAAACCGATGTTGTTTTGTAAAGGATAAATTTTATTTGGAAAAAGCAGTATCGCGTCATAAAGGATGAATTTGGGTTCAGTAAAGCGATGTTGTTTTGTAAAGGATAAATTTTATTTGAAAAAAGCAGTATCGCGTCATAAAGTATGAATTTGGGTCTAGTAAACCGATGTTGTTTTGTAAAGTATAAATTTTATTTGGTAAAAGCAGTATCGCGTCATAAAGGATGAATTTGGGTTCAGTAAAGCGATGTTGTTTTGTAAATGATTAATTTTATTTGAAAAAAGCAGTATCGCGTCATAAAGGATTAATTTGGGTTCAGTGAAGCGATGTTGTTTTGTAAATGTTTAATTTTATTTGGGAAAAGCAGTATCGCGTCATAAAGGATCCATTTGGGTTCAGTAAAGCGATGTTGTTTTGTAAATGAATAATTTTATTTTAAAAAAGCAGTATCGCGTCATAAACGATGAATTTGGGTTCAGTAAAGCGATGTTGTTTTGTAAATGATAAATTTTATTTGAAAAAAGCAGTATCGCGTCATAAACGATGAATTTGGGTTCAGTAAAGCGATGTTGTTTTGTAAATGATTAATTTTATTTGAAAAAAGCAGTATCGCGTCATAAAGGATGAATTTGGGTTCAGTAAAGCGATGTTGTTTTGTAAATGATTAATTTTATTTGAAAAAAGCAGTACCGCGTCATAAAGGATTAATTTGGGTTCAGTAAAGCGATGTTGTTTTGTAAATGATTAATTTTATTTGAAAAAAGCAGTATCGCGTCATAAAAGATGAATTTGGGTCTAGTAAACCGATGTTGTTTTGTAAAGGATGAATTTTATTTGGAAAAAGCAGTATCGCGTCATAAAGGAGGAATTTGGGTTCAGTAAAGCGATGTTGTTTTGTAATTTATTAATTTTATTTGAAAAAAGCAGTATAGCGTCATAAAGGATGAATTTGGGTTCAGTAAAGCGATGTTGTTTTGTAAAGGATAAATTTTATTTTAAAAAAGCAGTATCGCGTCATAAAGGATGAATTTGGGTTCAGTAAAGCGATGTTGTTTTGTAAATGATTAATTTTATTTGAAAAAAGCAGTATCGCGTCATGAAGGATGAATTTAGGTTCAGTAAAGCGATGTTGTTTTGTAAAGGATAAATTTTATTTGAAAAAAGCAGTATCGCGTCATAAAGTATGAATTTGGTTTCAGTAAAGCGATTTTGTTTTGTAAAGGATAAATTTTATTTGAAAAAAGCAGTATCGCGTCAAAAAGGATGAATTTGGGTCTAGTAAACCGATGTTGTTTTGTAAAGGATAAATTTTATTTGGAAAAAGCAGTATCGCGTCATAAAGGATGAATTTGGGTTCAGTAAAGCGATGTTGTTTTGTAAAGGATAAATTTTATTTGAAAAAAGCAGTATCGCGTCATAAAGGATGAATTTGGGTCTAGTAAACCGATGTTGTTTTGTAAAGGATAAATTTTATTTGGTAAAAGCAGTATCGCGTCATAAAGGATGAATTTGGGTTCAGTAAAGCGATGTTGTTTTGTAAATGATTAATTTTATTTGAAAAAAGCAGTATCGCGTCATAAAGGATTAATTTGGGTTCAGTGAAGCGATGTTGTTTTGTAAATGTTTAATTTTATTTGGGAAAAGCAGTATCGCGTCATAAAAGATCCATTTGGGTTCAGTAAAGCGATGTTGTTTTGTAAATGATTAATTTTATTTGAAAAAAGCAGTATCGCGTCATAAACGATGAATTTAGGTTCAGTAAAGCGATGTTGTTTTGTAAATGATTAATTTTATTTGAAAAAAGCAGTATCGCGTCATAAAGGATGAATTTGGGTTCAGTAAAGCGATGTTGTTTTGTAAATGATTAATTTTATTTGAAAAAAGCAGTATGGCGTCATAAAGGATGAATTTGGTTTCAGTAAAGCGATGTTGTTTTGTAAATGATTAATTTTATTTGAAAAAAGCAGTATCGCGTCATAAAGGATTAATTTGGGTTCAGTGAAGCGATGTTGTTTTGTAAATGATTTTTTTTTTTGAAAAAAGCAGTATCGCGTTATAAAGGATGAATTTGGGTTCAGTAAAGCGATGTTGTTTTGTAAAGGATAAATTTTATTTGAAAAAAGCAGTATCGCGTCATAAAGGATGAATTTTGTTTCAGTAAAGCGATGTTGTTTTCTAAATGATTAATTTTATTTGAAAAAAGCAGTATCGCGTCATAAAAGATGAATTTAGGTTCAGTAAAGCGATGTTGTTTTGTAAAGGATTAATTTTATTTGAAAAAAGCAGTATCGCGTCATAAACGATGAATTTGGGTTCAGTAAAGCGATGTTGTCTTGTAAAGGATAAATTTTATTAGATAAAAGCAGTATCGCGTCATAAAGTATGAATTTGGTTTTAGTAAAGCGATTTTGTTTTTTAAAGGATAAATTTTATTTGAAAAAAGCAGTATCGCGTTATAAAGGATTAAGTTGGGTTCAGTAAAGCGATGTTGTTTTGTAAATGATTAATTTTATTTGAAAAAAGCAGTATCGCGTCATAAAGGATGAATTTGGGTTCAGTAAAGCGATGTTGTTTTGTAAATGATTAATTTTATTTGAAAAAAGCAGTATCGCGTCATAAATGAGAAATTTGGGTTCAGTAAAGCGATGTTGTTTTGTAAAGGATTAATTTTATTTGAAAAAAGCAGTATCGCGTCATAAATGAGGAATTTGGGTTCAGTAAAGCGATGTTGTTTTGTAAATGATTAATTTGATTTGAAAAAAGCAGTATCGCGTCATAAAGAATGAATTTGGGTTCAGTAAAGCGATGTTGTTTTGTAAATGATTAATTTTATTTGGAAAAAAGCAGTATCGCGTCGTAAAAGATTAATTTGAGTTCAGTAAAGCGATGTTGTTTTGTAAATGATTAATTTTATTTGAAAAAAGCAGTATTGCGTCATAAAGGATTAATTTGGGTTCAGTAAAGCGATGTTGTTTTGTAAATGATTAATTTTATTTGAAAAAAGCAGTATCGCGTCATAAAGGATGAATTTGGGTTCAGTAAAGCGATGTTGTTTTGTAAATGATTAATTTTATATGAAAAAAGCAGTATCGCGTCATAAAGGATTAATTTGGGTTCAGTAAAGCGATGTTGTTTTGTAAATGATTAATTTTATTTGAAAAAAGCAGTATCCCGTCATAAAGGATTAATTTGGGTTCAGTAAAGCGATGTTGTTTTGTAAATGATTAATTTTTTTTGAAAAAAGCAGTATCGCGTCATAAAGGATGAATTTGGGTTCAGTAAAGCGATGTTGTTTTGTAAAGGATAAATTTTATTTGAAAAAAGCAGTATCGCGTCATAAAGGATTAATTAGGGTTCAGTAAAGCGATGTTGTTTTGTAAATGATTAATTTTATTTGAAAAAAGCAGTATCGCGTCATAAAGGATTAATTTGGGTTCAGTAAAGCGATGTTGTTTTGTAAAGGATTAATTTTATTTGAAAAAAGCAGTATCGCGTCATAAAGGATGAATTAGGGTTCAGTAAAGCGATGTTGTTTTGTAAATGATTAATTTTATTTGAAAAAAGCATTATCGCGTCATAAAGGATTAATTTGGGTTCAGTAAAGCGATGTTGTTTTGTAAATGATTAATTTTATTTGAAAAAAGCAGTATCGCGTCAGATAGGATGAATTTGGGTTCAGTAAAGCGATGTTGTTTTGTAAATGATTAATTTTATTTGAAAAAAGCAGTACCGCGCCATAAAGGATTAATTTGGGTTCAGTAAAGCGATGTTGTTTTGTAAATGATTAATTTTATTTGAAATAAGCAGTATCGTGTCAAAAAGGATGAATTTGGGTCTAGTAAACCGATGTTGTTTTGTAAAGGATAAATTTTATTTGGAAAAAGCAGTATCGCGTCATAAAGGATGAATTTGGGTTCAGTAAAGCGATGTTGTTTTGTAAAGGATAAATTTTATTTGAAAAAAGCAGTATCGCGTCATAAAGGATGAATTTGGGTCTAGTAAACCGATGTTGTTTTGTAAAGGATAAATTTTATTTGGTAAAAGCAGTATCGCGTCATAAAGGATGAATTTGGGTTCAGTAAAGCGATGTTGTTTTGTAAATAATTAATTATATTTGAAAAAAGCAGTATCGCGTCATAAAGGATTAATTTGGGTTCAGTGAAGCGATGTTGTTTTGTAAATGTTTAATTTTATTTGGGAAAAGCAGTATCGCGTCATAAAGGATGAATTTGGGTTCAGTAAAGCGATGTTGTTTTGTAAATGATTAATTTTATTTGAAAAAAGCAGTATCGCGTCATAAACGATGAATTTGGGTTCAGTAAAGCGATGTTGTTTTGTAAATGATAAATTTTATTTGAAAAAAGCAGTATCGCGTCATAAACGATGAATTTGGGTTCAGTAAAGCGATGTTGTTTTGTAAATGATTAATTTTATTTGAAAAAAGCAGTAACGCGTCATAAAGGATGAATTTGGGTTCAGTAAAGCGATGTTGTTTTGTAAATGATTAATTTTATTTGAAAAAAGCAGTACCGCGTCATAAAGGATTAATTTGGGTTCAGTAAAGCGATGTTGTTTTGTAAATGATTAATTTTATTTGAAAAAAGCAGTATCGCGTCATAAAGGATGAATTTGGGTCTAGTAAACCGATGTTGTTTTGTAAAGGATGAATTTTATTTGGAAAAAGCAGTATCGCGTCATAAAGGATAGATTTGGGTTCAGTAAAGCGATGTTGTTTTGTAATTTATTAATTTTATTTGAAAAAAGCAGTATAGCGTCATAAAGGATGAATTTGGGTTCAGTAAAGCGATTTTGTTTTGTAAAGGATAAATTTTATTTTAAAAAAGCAGTATCGCGTCATAAAGGATGAATTTGAGTTCAGTAAAGCGATGTTGTTTTGTAAATGATTAATTTTATTTGAAAAAAGCAGTATCGCGTCATGAAGGATGAATTTAGGTTCAGTAAAGCGATGTTGTTTTGTAAAGGATAAATTTTATTTGAAAAAAGCAGTATCGCGTCATAAAGTATGAATTTGGTTTCAGTAAAGCGATTTTGTTTTGTAAAGGATAAATTTTATTTGAAAAAAGCAGTATCGCGTCATAAAGGATGAATTTGGGTTCAGTAAAGCGATGTTGTTTTGTAAAGGATAAATTTTATTTGAAAAAAGCAGTATCGCGTCATAAAGGATGAATTTGGGTTCAGTAAAGCGATGTTGTTTTGTAAAGGATTAATTTTATATGACAAAAGCAGTATCGCGTCATAAAGGATTAATTTGGGTTCAGTAAAGCGATGTTGTTTTGTAAATGATTAATTTTATTTGAAAAAAGCAGTATCGCGTCATAAAGGATGAATTTGGGTTCAGTAAAGCGATATTGTTTTGTAAAGGATAAATTTTATTTGAAAAGAGCAGTATCGCGTCATAAAGGATGAATTTGAGTTCAGTAAACCGGTGTTTTTTTGTAAAAGATAAATATTTTTCAAAACAAGCAGTATCGCGCCATAAAGTATGAATTTGGGTTCAGTAAAGCGATGTTGTTTTGTAAAGGATAAATTTTATTTGAAAAAAGTAGTATCGCGTCATAAAGGATTAATTTGGTTTCAGTAAAGCGATGTTGTTTTGTAAAGGATAAATTTTATTTGAATAATGCAGTATGGCATCATAAAGGATGAATTTGAATTCAGTAAAGCGATGTTGTTTTGTAAATGATTAATTTTATTTGAAAAAAGCAGTATCGCGTCATAAATGATGAATTTGGGTTCCGTAAAGCGATGTTGTTTTGTAAATGATTAATTTTATTTGAAAAAACATTATCGCGTCATGAAGGATTAATTTGGGTTCAGTAAAGCGATGTTGTTTTGTAAATGATTAATTTTATTTGAAAAAAGCAGTATCGCGTCATAAAGGATGAATTTGGGTTCAGTAAAGCGATGTTGTTTTGTAAATGATTAATTTTATTAGAAAAAAGCATTATCGCGTCATGAAGGATTAATTTGGGTTCAGTAAAGCGATGTTGTTTTGTAAAGCATTAATTTTATTTGAAAAAAGCAGTATCGCGTCATGAAGGATTAATTTGGGTTCAGTAAAGCGATGTTGTTTTGTAAATGATTAATTTTATTTGAAAAAAGCAGTATCGCGTCATAAAGGATGAATTTGGGTTCAGTAAAGCGATGTTGTTTTGTAAATGATTAATTTTATTTGAAAAAAGCAGTATGGCGTCATAAAGGATGAATTTGGTTTCAGTAAAGCGATGTTGTTTTGTAAATGATTAATTTTATTTGAAAAAAGCAGTATCGCGTCATAAAGGATTAATTTGGGTTCAGTGAAGCGATGTTGTTTTGTAAATGATTTTTTTTTTTGAAAAAAGCAGTATCGCGTTATAAAGGATGAATTTGGGTTCAGTAAAGCGATGTTGTTTTGTAAAGGATAAATTTTATTTGAAAAAAGCAGTATCGCGTCATAAAGGATGAATTTTGTTTCAGTAAAGCGATGCTGTTTTCTAAATGATTAATTTTATTTGAAAAAAGCAGTATCGCGTCATAAAGGATGAATTTAGGTTCAGTAAAGCGATGTTGTTTTGTAAAGGATTAATTTTATTTGAAAAAAGCAGTATCGCGTCATAAACGATGAATTTGGGTTCAGTAAAGCGATGTTGTCTTGTAAAGGATAAATTTTATTAGATAAAAGCAGTATCGCGTCATAAAGTATGAATTTGGTTTTAGTAAAGCGATTTTGTTTTTTAAAGGATAAATTTTATTTGAAAAAAGCAGTATCGCGTTATAAAGGATTAAGTTGGGTTCAGTAAAGCGATGTTGTTTTGTAAATGATTAATTTTATTTGAAAAAAGCAGTATCGCGTCAGAAAGGATGAATTTGGGTTCAGTAAAGCGATGTTGTTTTGTAAAGGATTAATTTTATTTGAAAAAAGCAGTATCGCGTCATAAAGGATGAATTTGGGTTCAGTAAAGCGATGTTGTTTTGTAAAGGATTAATTTTATTTGAAAAAAGCAGTATCGCGTCATAAATGAGGAATTTGGGTTCAGTAAAGCGATGTTGTTTTGTAAGCGATTAATTTTATTTGAAAAAAGCAGTATCGCGTCATAAAGAATGAATTTGGGTTCAGTAAAGCGATGTTGTTTTGTAAATGATTAATTTTATTTGGAAAAAAGCAGTATCGCGTCGTAAAAGATTAATTTGAGTTCAGTAAAGCGATGTTGTTTTGTAAATGATTAATTTTATTTGAAAAAAGCAGTATTGCGTCATAAAGGATGAATTTGGGTTCAGTAAAGCGATTTTGTTTTGTAAATGATTAATTTTATTTGAAAAAAGCAGTATCGCGTCATAAAGGATGAATTTGGGTTCAGTAAAGCGATGTTGTTTTGTAAATGATTAATTTTATATGAAAAAAGCAGTATCGCGCAGAAAAGGATTAATTTGGGTTCAGTAAAGCGATGTTGTTTTGTAAATGATTAATTTTATTTGAAAAAAGCAGTATCCCGTCATAAAGGATGAATTTGGGTTCAGTAAAGCGATGTTGTTTTGTAAATGATTAATTTTTTTTGAAAAAAGCAGTATCGCGTCATAAAGGATGAATTTGTGTTCAGTAAAGCGATGTTGTTTTGTAAAGGATAAATTTTATTTGAAAAAAGCAGTATCGCGTCATAAAGGATGAATTAGGGTTCAGTAAAGCGATGTTGTTTTGTAAATGATTAATTTTATTTGAAAAAAGCAGTATCGCGTCATAAAGGATTAATTTGGGTTCAGTAAAGCGATGTTGTTTTGTAAAGGATTAATTTTATTTGAAAAAAGCAGTATCGCGTCATAAAGGATGAATTAGGGTTCAGTAAAGCGATGTTGTTTTGTAAATGATTAATTTTATTTGAAAACAGCATTATCGCGTCATAAAGGATTAATTTGGGTTCAGTAAAGCGATGTTGTTTTGTAAATGATTAATTTTATTTGAAAAAAGCAGTATCGCGTCATATAGGATGAATTTGGGTTCAGTAAAGCGATGTTGTTTTGTAAATGATTAATTTTATTTGAAAAAAGCAGTACCGCGCCATAAAGGATTAATTTGGGTTCAGTAAAGCGATGTTGTTTTGTAAATGATTAATTTTATTTGAAATAAGCAGTATCGCGTCAAAAAGGATGAATTTGGGTCTAGTAAACCGATGTTGTTTTGTAAAGGATAAATTTTATTTGGAAAAAGCAGTATCGCGTCATAAAGGATGAATTTGGGTTCAGTAAAGCGATGTTGTTTTGTAAAGGATAAATTTTATTTGAAAAAAGCAGTATCGCGTCATAAAGGATGAATTTGGGTCTAGTAAACCGATGTTGTTTTGTAAAGGATAAATTTTATTTGGTAAAAGCAGTATCGCGTCATAAAGGATGAATTTGGGTTCAGTAAAGCGATGTTGTTTTGTAAATGATTAATTTTATTTGAAAAAAGCAGTATCGCGTCATAAAGGATTAATTTGGGTTCAGTGAAGCGATGTTGTTTTGTAAATGTTTAATTTTATTTGGGAAAAGCAGTATCGCGTCATAAAGGATGAATTTGGGTTCAGTAAAGCGATGTTGTTTTGTAAATGATTAATTTTATTTGAAAAAAGCAGTATCGCGTCATAAACGATGAATTTGGGTTCAGTAAAGCGATGTTGTTTTGTAAATGATAAATTTTATTTGAAAAAAGCAGTATCGCGTCATAAACGATGAATTTGGGTTCAGTAAAGCGATGTTGTTTTGTAAATGATTAATTTTATTTGAAAAAAGCAGTAACGCGTCATAAAGGATGAATTTGGGTTCAGTAAAGCGATGTTGTTTTGTAAATGATTAATTTTATTTGAAAAAAGCAGTACCGCGTCATAAAGGATTAATTTGGGTTCAGTAAAGCGATGTTGTTTTGTAAATGATTAATTTTATTTGAAAAAAGCAGTATCGCGTCAGAAAGGATGAATTTGGGTCTAGTAAACCGATGTTGTTTTGTAAAGGATGAATTTTATTTGGAAAAAGCAGTATCGCGTCATAAAGGATGAATTTGGGTTCAGTAAAGCGATGTTGTTTTGTAATTTATTAATTTTATTTGAAAAAAGCAGTATAGCGTCATAAAGGATGAATTTGGGTTCAGTAAAGCGATTTTGTTTTGTAAAGGATAAATTTTATTTGAAAAAAGCAGTATCGCGTCATAAAGGATGAATTTGGGTTCAGTAAAGCGATGTTGTTTTGTAAATGATTAATTTTATTTGAAAAAAGCAGTATCGCGTCATGAAGGATGAATTTAGGTTCAGTAAAGCGATGTTGTTTTGTAAAGGATAAATTTTATTTGAAAAAAGCAGTATCGCGTCATAAAGTATGAATTTGGTTTCAGTAAAGCGATTTTGTTTTGTAAAGGATAAATTTTATTTGAAAAAAGCAGTATCGCGTCATAAAGGATGAATTTGGGTTCAGTAAAGCGATGTTGTTTTGTAAAGGATAAATTTTATTTGAAAAAAGCAGTATCGCGTCATAAAGGATGAATTTGGGTTCAGTAAAGCGATGTTGTTTTGTAAAGGATAAATTTTATATGACAAAAGCAGAATCGCGTCATAAAGGATGAATTTGGGTTCAGTAAAGCGATGTTGTTTTGTAAATGATTAATTTTATTTGAAAAAAGCAATATCGCGTCATAAAGGATGAATTTGGGTTCAGTAAAGCGATATTGTTTTGTAAAGGATAAATTTTATTTGAAAAGAGCAGTATCGCGTCATAAAGGATGAATTTGAGTTCAGTAAACCGGTGTTTTTTTGTAAAAGATAAATATTTTTCAAAACAAGCAGTATCGCGCCATAAAGGATTAATTTGGGTTCAGTAAAGCGATGTTGTTTTGTAAAGGATAAATTTTATTTGAAAAAAGTAGTATCGCGTCATAAAGGATTAATTTGGTTTCAGTAAAGCGATGTTGTTTTGTAAAGGATAAATTTTATTTGAATAATGCAGTATGGCATCATAAAGGATGAATTTGAATTCAGTAAAGCGATGTTGTTTTGTAAATGATTAATTTTATTTGAAAAAAGCAGTATCGCGTCATAAATGATGAATTTGGGTTCCGTAAAGCGATGTTGTTTTGTAAATGATTAATTTTATTTGAAAAAACATTATCGCGTCATGAAGGATTAATTTGCGTTCAGTAAAGCGATGTTGTTTTGTAAATGATTAATTTTATTTGAAAAAAGCAGTATCGCGTCATAAAGGATGAATTTGGGTTCAGTAAAGCGATGTTGTTTTGTAAATGATTAATTTTATTAGAAAAAAGCATTATCGCGTCATGAAGGATTAATTTGGGTTCAGTAAAGCGATGTTGTTTTGTAAAGCATTAATTTTATTTGAAAAAAGCAGTATCGCGTCATGAAGGATTAATTTGGGTTCAGTAAAGCGATGTTGTTTTGTAAATGATTAATTTTATTTGAAAAAAGCAGTATCGCGTCATAAAGGATGAATTTGGGTTCAGTAAAGCGATGTTGTTTTGTAAAGGATAAATTTTATTTGAAAAAAGCAGTATCGCGTCATAAATAATGAATTTAGGTTCAGTAAAGCGATGTTGTTTTGTAATTTATTAATTTTATTTGAAAAAAGCAGTATAGCGTCATAAAAGAATGAATTTGGGTTCAGTAAAGCGATGTTGTTTTGTAAAAGATAAATTTTATTTGAAAAAAGCTGTATCGCGTCATAAAGATGAATTTCTGTTCAGTAAAGCGATGTTGTTTTGTAATTTATTATTTTTTTTTTGAAAAAAGCAGTATCGCGTCATAAACGATGAATTTGGGTTCAGTAAAGCGATGTTGTTTTGTAAATGATTAATTTTATTTGAAAAAAGCAGTATGGCGTCATAAAGGATGAATTTGGTTTCAGTAAAGCGATGTTGTTTTGTAAATGATTAATTTTATTTGAAAAAAGCAGTATCGCGTCATAAAGGATGAATTTAGGTTCAGTAAAGCGATGTTGTTTTGTAAAGGATACATTTTATTTGAAAAAAGCAGTATCGCGTCATAAAGGGTGAATTTGGGTTCAGTAAAGCGATGTTGTCTTGTAAAGGATAAATTTTATATAAAAAAAAGCAGTATCGCGTCATAAAGGATGAATTTGGGTTCAGTAAAGCGATGTTGTTTTTTAAAGGATAAATTTTATTTGAAAAAGGCAGTATCGCGTCATAAAAAATGAATTTGGGTTCAGTAAAGCGATGTTGTTTTGTAAAGGATAAATTTTATTTGAAAAGAGCAGTATCGCGTCATAAAGGATAAATTTGGGTTCAGTAAAGCGGTGTTTTTTTGTAAAAGATAAATATTTTTCAAAACAAGCAGTATCGCGCCATAAAGGATTAATTTGGGTTCAGTAAAGCGATGTTGCTTTGTAAATGATTAATTTTATTTGAAAAAAGCAGTATCGCGTCATAAAGGATGAATTTGGGTTCAGTAAAGCGATGTTGTTTTGTAAATGATTAATTTTATTTGAAAAAAGCAGTATCGCGTCATAAAGGATGAATTAAGGTTCAGTAAAGCGATGTTGTTTTGTAATTTATTAATTTTATTTGAACAAAGCAGTATAGCGTCATAAAAGAATGAATTTGTGTTCAGTAAAGCGATGTTGTTTTGTAAAAGATAAATTTTATTTGAAAAAAGCAGTATCGCGTCATAAAGATGAATTTATGTTCAGTAAAGCGATGTTGTTTTTGTAATTGATTAATTTTTTTTTAAAAAAGCAGTATCGCGTCATAAACGATGAATTTGGGTTCAGTAAAGCGATGTTGTTTTGTAAAGGATAAATTTTATTTGAAAAAAGCAGTATCGCGTCATAAAGGATGAATTTGGTTTCAGTAAAGCGATGTTGTTTTGTAAATGATTAATTTTATTTGAAAAAAGCAGTATCGCGTCATGAAGAATGAATTTAGGTTCAGTAAAGCGATGTTGTTTTGTAAAGGATACATTTTATTTGAAAAAAGCAGTATCGCGTCATAAAGGGTGAATTTGGGTTCAGTAAAGCGATGTTGTCTTGTAAAGAATAAATTTTATTAGATAAAAGCAGTATCGCGTCATAAAGTATGAATTTGGGTCCAGTAAAAAAAATTGGTTTTTTAAAGGATAAATTTTATTTGAAAAAAGCAGTATCGCGTCATAAAGGATGAATTTGGGTTCAGTAAAGCGATGTTGTTTTGTAAAGGATAAATTTTATTTGAAAAAAGCAGTATAACGTCATAAAGGATGAATTTGGGTTCAGTAAAGCGATGTTGTTTTGTAAAGGATAAATTTTATATTAAAAAAAGCAGTATCGCGTCATAAAGGATGAATTTGGGTTCAGTAAAGCGATGTTGTTTTGTAAAGGATAAATTTTATTTGAAAAGAGCAGTATCGCGTCATAAAGGATAAATTTGGGTTCAGTAAAGCGGTGTTTTTTTGTAAAAGATAAATATTTTTCAAAACAAGCAGTATCGCGCCATAAAGGATTAATTTGGGTTCAGTAAAGCGATGTTGTTTTGTAAAGAATACATTTTATTTGAAAAAAGCAGTATCGCGTCATAAATGGTTTAATTTGGTTTCAGTAAAGCGATGTTGTTTTGTAAAGGATACATTTTATTTGAAAAAAGCAGTATCGCGTCATAAAGGATTAATTTGGTTTCAGTAAAGCGATGTTGTTTTATAAATGATTAATTTTATTTGGAAAAAGCAGTATCGCGTCTTAAAGGATTAATTTGGTTTGAGTAAAGCGATGTTGTTTTGTAAATGATTAATTTTATTTGAAAGAAGCAGTATCGCGTCGTAAAATGTTTATTTGGGTTCAGTAAAGCGATGTTGTTTTGCAAAGGATAAATTTTATTTGAAAAAAGCAGTATCGCGTCATAAATGGTTTCATTTGGTTTCAGTAAAGCGATGTTGTTTTATAAATTTTGAATTTTATTTGAAAAAAGCAGTATCGCGTCATAAAGGATTCATTTGGTTTCAGTAAAGCGATGTTGTTTTGTAAAGGATAAATTTTATTTGAAAAAAGCAGTATCGCGTCATAAATGGTTTAATTTGGTTTCAGTAAAGCGATGTTGTTTTATAAATTATGAATTTTATTTGAAAAAAGCAGTATCGTGTCATAAAGGATTAATTTGGTTTCAGTAAAGCGATGTTGTTTTGTAAAGGATAAATTTTATTAGACTAATGCAGTATGGCATCATAAAGGATGAATTTGAATTCAGTAAAGCGATGTTGTTTTGTAAATGATTGATTTTATTTGAAAAAAGCAGTATCGCGTCATAAATGATGAATTTGGGTTCCGTAAAGCGATGTTGTTTTGTAAATGATTAATTTTATTTGAAAAAAGCAGTATCGCGTCATGAAGGATTAATTTGGGTTCAGTAAAGCGATGTTGTTTTGTAAATGATTAATTTTATTTGAAAAAAGCAGTATCGCGTCATAAAGGATGAATTTGGGTTCAGTAAAGCGATGTTGTTTTGTAAATGATTAATTTTATTAGAAAAAAGCATTATCGCGTCATGAAGGATTAATTTGGGTTCAGTAAAGCGATGTTGTTTTGTAAATGATTAATTTTATTTGAAAAAAGCAGTATCGCGTCATGAAGGATTAATTTGGGTTCAGTAAAGCGATGTTGTTTTGTAAATGATTAATTTTATTTGAAAAAAGCAGTATCGAGTCATAAAAGATGAATTTGGGTTCAGTAAAGCGATGTTGTTTTGTAAAGGATAAATTTTATTTGAAAAAAGCAGTATCGCGTCATAAAGGATGAATTTGGTTTCAGTAAAGCGATGTTGTTTTGTAATTTATTAATTTTATTTGAAAAAAGCAGTATCGCGTCATAAAGGATGAATTTAGGTTCAGTAAAGCGATGTTGTTTTGGAAAAGATAAATTTTATTTGAAAAAAGCAGTATCGCGTCATAAAGATGAATTTATGTTCAGTAAAGCGATGTTGTTTTGTAATTTATTAATTTTTTTTGAAAAAAGCAGTATCGCGTCATAAACGATGAATTTGGGTTCAGTAAAGCGATGTTGTTTTTTAAAAGATAAATTTTATTTGAATAAAGCAGTATGGCGTCATAAAGGATGAATTTGGTTTCAGTAAAGCGATGTTGTTTTGTAAATGATTAATTTTATTTGTAAAAAGCAGTATCGTGTCATGAAGGATGAATTTAGGTTCAGTAAAGCGATGTTGTTTTGTAAAGGATACATTTTATTTGAAAAAAGCAGTATCGCGTCATAAAGGGTGAATTTGGGTTCAGTAAAGCGATGTTGTCTTGTAAAGGATAAATTTTGATTAGATAAAAGCAGTATCGCGTCATAAAGTATGAATTTGGTTTCAGTAAAGCGATGTTGTTTTTTAAAGGATAAATTTTATTTGAAAAAAGCAGTATCGCGTCATAAAGTATGAATTTGTGTTCAGTAAAGCGATGTTGTTTTGTAAATGATTAATTTTATTTGAAAAAAGCAGTATCGCGTCAGAAAGGATGAATTTGGGTTCAGTAAAGCGATGTTGTTTTGTAAACGATAAATTTTATATAAAAAAAGCAGTATCGCGTCATAAAGGATTAATTTGGTTTCAGTAAAGCGATGTTGTTTTGTAAATTATTAATTTTATTTGAAAAAAGCAGTATCGCGTCATAAAGGATGAATTTGGGTTCAGTAAAGCGATGTTGTTTTGTAAAGGATAAATTTTATTTGAAAAAAGCTATCGCGTCATAAAGGATTAATTTGGGTTCAGTAAAGCGATGTTGTTTTGTAAACGATAAATTTTATATAAAAAAAGCAGTATCGCGTCATAAAGGATGAATTTGGGTTCAGTAAAGCGATGTTGTTTTGTAAATGATTAATTTTATTTGAAACAAGCAGTATCGCGTCATAAAGGATGAATTTGGGTTCAGTAAAGCGATGTTGTTTTGTAAAGGATAAATTTTATTTGAAAAAAGAAGTATCGCGTCATACAGGATGAATTTGGGTTCAGTAAAGCGATATTGTTTTGTAAAGGATAAATTTTATTTGAAAAGAGCAGTATCGCGTCATAAAGGATGAATTTGGGTTCAGTAAAGCGATGTTTTTTTGTAAAAGATACATATTTTTCAAAACAAGCAGTATCGCGTCATAAAATGTTAATTGTGGTTCAGTAAAGCGATGTTGTTTTGTAAAGGATAAATTTTATTTGAAAAAAGCAGTATCGCGTCATAAAGGATTAATTTGGTTTCAGTAAAGCGATGTTGTTTTATAAATTATGAATTTTATTTGAAAAAAGCAGTATCGCGTCATAAAGGATTAATTTGGTTTCAGTAAAGCGATGTTGTTTTGTAAAGGATAAATTTTATTTGAATAATGCAGTATGGCATCATACAGGATGAATTTGAATTCAGTAAAGCGATGTTGTTTTGTAAATGATTAATTTTATTTGAAAAAAGCAGTATCGCGTCATAAATGATGAATTTGGGTTCCGTAAAGCGATGTTTTTTTGTAAATGATTAATTTTATTTGAAAAAAGCAGTATCGCGTCGTAAAGGATGAATTTGGGTCTAGTAAACCGATGTTGTTTTGTAAAGGATAAATTTTATTTGGAAAAAGCAGTATCGCGTCATAAAGGATGAATTTGGGTTCAGTAAAGCGATGTTGTTTTGTAAACGATAAATTTTATTTGAAAAAAGCAGTATCGCGTAATAAAGGATGAATTTGGGTTCAGTAAAGCGATGTTGTTTTGTAAATGATAAATTTTATTTGAAAAAAGCAGTATCGCGTCATCAAGGATGAATTTGGGTTCAGTAAAGCGATGTTGTTTTGTAAATGATTAATTTTATTTGAAAAAAGCAGTATCGCGTCATAAAGGATTAATTTGGTTTCAGTAAAGCGATGTTGTTTTGTAAATTATTAATTTTATTTGAAAAAAGCAGTATCGCGTCATAAAGGATGAATTTGGGTTCAGTAAAACGATGTTGTTTTGTAAAGGATAAATTTTATTTGAAAAAAGCAGTATCGCGTCATAAAAGATGAATTTGGGTTCAGTAAAGCGATGTTGTTTTGTAAATGATTAATTTCATTTGAAAAAAGCAGTATGGCGTCATAAAGGATGAATTTGGGTTCAGTAAAGCGATGTTGTTTTGTAAATGATTAATTTTATTTGAAAAAAGCAGTATCGCGTCATAAAGGATGAATTTAGGTTCAGTAAAGCGATGTTGTTTTGTAAAAGATAAATTTTATTTTAAAAAAGCAGTATCGCGTCATAAAGATGAATTTATGTTCATTAAAGCGATGTTGTTTTGTAATTTATTAATTTTTTTTGAAAAAAGCAGTATCGCGTCATAAACGATGAATTTGGGTTCAGTAAAGCGATGTTGTTTTTTAAAGGATAAATTTTATTTGAATAAAGCAGTATGGCGTCATAAAGGAGTAATTTGGTTTCAGTAAAGCGATGTTGTTTTGTAAATGATTAATTTTATTTGAAAAAAGCAGTATCGCGTCATAAAGGATGAATTTAGGTTCAGTAAAGCGATGTTGTTTTGTGAAGGATACATTTTATTTGAAAAAAGCAGTATCGCGTCATAAAGGGTGAATTTGGGTTCAGTAAAGCGATGTTGTCTTGTAAAGGATAAATTTTATTAGATAAAAGCAGTATCGCGTCATAAAGTATGAATTTGGTTTCAGTAAAGCGATGTTGTTTTTTAAAGGACAAATTTTATTTGAAAAAAGCAGTATCGCGTCATAAAGGATGAATTTGGGTTCAGTAAAGCGATGTTGTTTTGTAAAGGATAAATTTTATTTGAAAAAAGCAGTATCGCGTCATAAAGGATTAATTTTGTTTCAGTAAAGCGATGTTGTTTTGTAAAGGATAAATTTTATTTGAATAATGCAGTATGGCATCATAAAGAATGAATTTGAATTCAGTAAAGCGATGTTGTTTTGTAAATGATTAATTTTATTTGAAAAAAGCAGTATCGCGTCATCAATGATGAATTTGGGTTCCGTAAAGCGATGTTGTTTTGTAAATGATTAATTTTATTTGAAAAAAGCAGTATCGCGTCGTAAAGGATGAATTTGGGTCTAGTAAACCGATGTTGTTTTGTAAAGGATAAATTTTATTTGGAAAAAGCAGTATCGCGTCATAAAGGATGAATTTGGGTTCAGTAAAGCGATGTTGTTTTGTAAATGATTAATTTTTTTTGAAAAAAGCAGTATCGCGTCATAAAAGATGAATTTGGGTTCAGTAAAGCGATGTTGTTTTGTAAACGATAAATTTTATTTGAAAAAAGCAGTATCGCGTAATAAAGGATGAATTTGGGTTCAGTAAAGCGATGTTGTTTTGTAAATGATTAATTTTATTTGAAAAAAGCAGTATCGCGTCATAAAGGATGAATTTGGGTTCAGTAAAGCGATGTTGTTTTGTAAATGATTAATTTTATTTGAAAAAAGCAGTATCGCGTCATAAAGGATTAATTTGGTTTCAGTAAAGCGATGTTGTTTTGTAAATTATTAATTTTATTTGAAAAAAGCAGTATCGCGTCATAAAGGATGAATTTGGGTTCAGTAAAGCGATGTTGTTTTGTAAAGGATAAATTTTATTTGAAAAAAGCTATCGCGTCATAAAGGATTAATTTGGGTTCAGTAAAGCGATGTTGTTTTGTAAATTATTAATTTTATTTGAAAAAAGCAGTATCGCGTCATAAAGGATGAATTTGGGTTCAGTAAAGCGATGTTGTTTTGTAAATGATTAATTTTATTTGAAAAAAGCAGTATCGCGTCATAAAGGATTAATTTGGTTTCAGTAAAGCGATGTTGTTTTGTAAATTATTAATTTTATTTGAAAAAAGCAGTATCGCGTCATAAAGGATGAATTTGGGTTCAGTAAAGCGATGTTGTTTTGTAAAGGATAAATTTTATTTGAAAAAAGCTATCGCGTCATAAAGGATTAATTTGGGTTCAGTAAAGCTATGTTGTTTTGTAAATTATTAATTTTATTTGAAAAAAGCAGTATCGCGTCATAAAGGATGAATTTGGGTTCAGTAAAGCGATGTTGTTTTGTAAAGGATAAATTTTATTTGAAAAAAGCTATCGCGTCATAAAGGATTAATTTTGTTTCAGTAAAGCGATGTTGTTTTGTAAATTATTAGTTTTATTTGAAAAAAGCAGTATCGCGTCATAAAGGATGAATTTGGGTTCAGTAAAGCGATGTTGTTTTGTAAAGGATAAATTTTATTTCAAAAAAGCAGTATCGCGTCATAAACGATGAATTTGGGTTCAGTAAAGCGATGTTGTTTTGTAAATGATTAATTTTATTTGAAAAAAGCAATATCGCGTCATAAAGGATGAATTTGGGTTCAGTAAAGCGATGTTGTTTTTTAAAGGATGAATTTTATTTGAAAAAAGCTGTATCGCGTCATACAGGATGAATTTGGGTTCAGTAAAGCGATATTGTTTTGTAAAGGATAAATTTTATTTGAAAAGAGCAGTATCGCGTCATAAAGGATTAATCGTGGTTCAGTAAAGCGATGTTTTTTTGTAAAAGATAAATATTTTTTAAAACAAGCAGTATCGCGTCATAAAGGATTAATTTGGGTTCAGTAAAGCGATGTTGTTATGTAAAGGATAAATTTTATTTGAAAAAAGCATTATCGCGTCATAAAGGATTAATTTGGTTTCAGTAAAGCGATGTTGTTTTGTAAATGATTAATTTTATTTGAAAAAAGCAGAATCGCGTCGTAAAAAGTTAATTTGGGTTCAGTAAAGCGATGTTGTTTTGCAAAGGATGAATTTTATTGTAAAAAAGCAGTATACCGTCATAAAGGATTAATTTGGTTTCAGTAAAGCGATGTGTTTTTATAAATTATGAATTTTATTTGAAAAAAGCAGTATCGCGTCATAAAGGATTAATTTGGTTTCAGTAAAGCGATGTTGTTTTGTAAAAGATAAATTTTATTTGAATAATGCAGTATGGCATCATAAAGGATGAATTTGAATTCAGTAAAGCGATGTTGTTTTGTAAATGATTAATTTTATTTGAAATAAGCAGTATCGCGTCATGAAGGATAAATTTGGGTTCAGTAAAGCGATGTTGTTTTGTAAATGATTAATTTTATTTGAAAAAAGCAGTATCGCGTCATAAATGATGAATTTGGGTTCCGTAAAGCGATGTTGTTTTGTGAATGATTAATTTTATTTGAAATAAGCAGTATCGCGTCATGAAGGATAAATTTGGGTTCAGTAAAGCGATGTTGTTTTGTAAATGATTAATTTTATTTGAAAAAAGCAGTATCGCGTCATAAAGGATGAATTTGGGTTCAGTAAAGCGATGTTGGTTTGTAAATGATTAATTGTATTAGAAAAAAGCATTATCGCGTAATGAAGGATTAATTTGGGTTCAGTAAAGCGATGTTGTTTTGTAAATGATTAATTTTATTTGAAAAAAGCAGTATCGCGTCATGAAGGATTAATTTGGTTTCAGTAAAGCGATGTTGTTTTGTAAATGATTAATTTTATTTGAAAAAAGCAGTATCGCGTCGTAAAAAGTTAATTTGGGTTCAGTAAAGCGATGTTGTTTTGCAAAAGATAAATTTTATTGTAAAAAAGCAGTATCGCGTCATAAAAGATGAATTTGGTTTCAGTAAAGCGATGTTGTTTTATAAATTATGAATTTTATTTGAAAAAAGCAGTATCGCGTCATAAAGGATTTATTTGGTTTCAGTAAAGCGATGTTGTTCTGTAAAAGATAAATTTTATTTGAATAATGCAGTATGGCATCATAAAGGATAAATTTGAATTCAGTAAAGCGATGTTGTTTTGTAAATGATTAATTTTATTTGAAAAAAGCAGTATCGCGTCATAAATGATGAATTTGGGTTCCGTAAAGCGATGTTGTTTTGTAAATGATTAATTTTATTTGAAAAAAGCAGTATCGCGTCATAAAGGATTAATTTGGTTTCAGTAAAGCGATGTTGTTTTGTAAATGATTAATTTTATTTGAAAAAAGAATTATCGCGTCATGAAGGATGAATTTGGGTTCAGTACAGCGATGTTGTTTTGTAAATTATTAATTTTATTTGAAAAAAGCAGTATCGCGTCATAAAGGATTAATTTGGTTTCAGTAAAGGGATGTTGTTTTGTAAATGATTAATTTTATTTGAAAAAAGCATTATCGCGTCATGAAGGATTAATTTGTGTTCAGTAAAGCGATGTTGTTTTGTAAATGATTAATTTTATTTGAAAAACGCATTATCGCGTCATAAAGGATGAATTTGGTTTCAGTAAAGCGATGTTGTTTTGTGAATGATTAATTTGATTTGAAAAAAGCAGTATCGCGTCGTAAAAGATTAATTTGGGTTCAGTAAAGCGATGTTGTTTTGTAAAAGATAAATTTTATTTGAAAAAAGCAGTATCGCGTCATAAAAGAATGAATTTGGGTTCAGTAAAGCGATGTTGTTTTGTAAATGATTAATTTTATTTGAAAAAAGCAGTATCGCGTCATAAAGGATTAATTTGGTTTCAGTAAAGCGATGTTGTTTTGTAAATTATTAATTTTATTTGAAAAAAGCAGTATCGCGTCATAAAGGATGAATTTGGGTTCAGTAAAGCGATGTTGTTTTGTAAAGGATAAATTTTATTTGAAAAAAGCTATCGCGTCATAAAGGATTAATTTGGGTTCAGTAAAGCGATGTTGTTTTGTAAATTATTAATTTTATTTGAAAAAAGCAGTATCGCGTCATAAAGGATGAATTTGGGTTCAGTAAAGCGATGTTGTTTTGTAAAGGATAAATTTTATTTCAAAAAAGCAGTATCGCGTCATAAACGATGAATTTGGGTTCAGTAAAGCGATGTTGTTTTGTAAATGATAAATTTTATTTGAAAAAAGCAATATCGCGTCATAAAGGATGAATTTGGGTTCAGTAAAGCGATGTTGTTTTTTAAAGGATGAATTTTATTTAAAAAAAGCTGTATCGCGTCATACAGGATGAATTTGGGTTCAGTAAAGCGATATTGTTTTGTAAAGGATAAATTTTATTTGAAAAGAGCAGTATCGCGTCATAAAGGATTAATTTGGGTTCAGTAAAGCGATGTTTTTTTGTAAAAGATAAATATTTTTTAAAACAAGCAGTATCGCGTCGTAAAAAGTTAATTTGAGTTCAGTAAAGCGATGTTGTTTTGCAAAGGATGAATTTTATTGTAAAAAAGCAGTATCGCGTCATAAAGGATTAATTTGGTTTCAGTAAAGCGATGTTGTTTTGTAAAAGATAAATTTTATTTGAATAATGCAGTATGGCATCATAAAGGATGAATTTGAATTCAGTAAAGCGATGTTGTTTTGTAAATGATTAATTTTATTTGAAAAAAGCAGTATCGCGTCATAAATGATGAATTTGGGTTCCGTAAAGCGATGTTGTTTTGTGAATGATTAATTTTATTTGAAAAAAGCAGTATCGCGTCATGAAGGATTAATTTGGTTTCAGTAAAGCGATGTTGTTTTGTAAATGATTAATTTTATTTGAGAAAAGCAGTATCGCGTCATAAAGGATGAATTTGGGTTCAGTAAAGCGATGTTGTTTTGTAAATGATTAATTTTATTAGAAAAAAGCATTATCGCGTCATGAAGGATTAATTTGGGTTCAGTAAAGCGATGTTGTTTTGTAAATGATTAATTTTATTTGAAAAAAGCAGTATCGCGTCATGAAGGATTAATTTGGTTTCAGTAAAGCGATGTTGTTTTGTAAATGATTAATTTTATTTGAAAAAAGCAGTATCGCGTCGTAAAAAGTTAATTTGGGTTCAGTAAAGCGATGTTGTTTTGCAAAAGATAAATTTTATTGTAAAAAAGCAGTATCGCGTCATAAAAGATGAATTTGGTTTCAGTAAAGCGATGTTGTTTTATAAATTATGAATTTTATATGAAAAAAGCAGTATCGCGTCATAAAGGATTAATTTGGTTTCAGTAAAGCGATGTTGTTTTGTAAAAGATAAATTTTATTTGAATAATGCAGTATGGCATCATAAAGGATGAATTTGAATTCAGTAAAGCGATGTTGTTTTGTAAATGATTAATTTTATTTGAAAAAAGCAGTATCGCGTCATAAATGATGAATTTGGGTTCCGTAAAGCGATGTTGTTTTGTAAATGATTAATTTTATTTGAAAAAAGCAGTATCGCGTCATAAAAGATTAATTTGGTTTCAGTAAAGCGATGTTGTTTTGTAAATGATTAATTTTATTTGAAAAAAGAATTATCGCGTCATGAAGGATGAATTTGGGTTCAGTACAGCGATGTTGTTTTGTAAATGATTAATTTTATTTGAAAAAAGCAGTATCGCGTCATAAAGGATTAATTTGGTTTCAGTAAAGGGATGTTGTTTTGTAAATGATTAATTTTATTTGAAAAACACATTATCGCGTCATGAAGGATTAATTTGTGTTCAGTAAAGCGATGTTGTTTTGTAAATGATTAATTTTATTTGAAAAACGCATTATCGCGTCATAAAGGATGAATTTGGTTTCAGTAAAGCGATGTTGTTTTGTGAATGATTAATTTGATTTGAAAAAAGCAGTATCGCGTCGTAAAAGATTAATTTGGGTTCAGTAAAGCGATGTTGTTTTGTAAAAGATAAATATTTTTCAAAAAAAGCAGTATCGCGTCATAAAGGATGAATTTGGGTCTTGTAAAGCGTGTTTTTTTTGTAAAGGATAAACTTTATTTGAAAAAAGCAGTATCGCGTCATTAAGGATGAATTTAGGTTCAGTAAAGCGATGTTGTTTTGTAAACTATTAATTTTATTTGAAAAAAGGAGTATCGCGTCATTAAGGATGAATTTGGGTTCAGTAAATCGATGTTGTTTTTTAAACGATTAATTTTATTTTAAAAAAGCAGTATGGCTTCACAAGGGATGAATTTGGGTTCAGTAAAGCGATGTTGTTTTGTAAATGATTAATGTTGTTTGAAAAAAGCAGTATCGCGTCATAAACGATGAATTTGGGTTCAGTAAAGCGATGTGGTCTTGTAAAGGATAAATTTTATTAGATAAAAGCAGTATCGCGTCATAAAGTATGAATTTGGTTTCAGTAAAGCGATTTTGTTTTTGAAAGGATAAATTTTATTTGAAAAATACAGTATCGCGTCATAAAGGATATAGTTGAGTTCAGTAAAGCGATGTTGTTTTGTAAATGATCAATTTTATTTAAAAAAAGCAGTATCGCGTCATAAAGGATGAATTTGGTTTCAGTAAAGCGATGTTGTTTTGTAAATGATTAATTTTATTTGAAAAAAGAAGTATCGCGTCGTAAAAAATTAATTTGGGTTCAGTAAAGCGATGTTGTTTTGTAAATGATTAATTTTATTTGAAAAAAGCAGTATCGCGTCATAAAGGATGAATTTGGTTTCAGTAAAGCGATGTTGTTTTGTAAATGATTAATTTTATTTGAAAAAAGCAGTATCGCGTCGTAAAAGATTAATTTGGGTTCAGTAAAGCGATGTTGTTTTGTAAATGATTAATTTTATTTGAAAAAAGCAGTATCGCGTCATAAAGGATGAATTTGGGTTCAGTAAAGCGATGTTGTTTTGTAAATGATTAATTTTATTTGAAAAAAAGCAGTATCGCGTCATAAAGGATTCATTTGGGTTCAGTAAAGCGATGTTGTTTTGTAAATGATTAATTTTATTTGAAAAAAGCAGTATCGCGTCATAAAGGATGAATTTGGGTTCAGTAAAGCGATGTTGTTTTGTACAGGATTAATTTTATTTTAAAAAAGCAGTATCGCGTCATAAAGGATTAATTTGGGTTCAGTAAAGCGATGTTGTTTTGTAAATTATTAATTTTATTTGAAAAAAGCAGTATCGCGTCATAAAGGATGAATTTGGTTTCAGTAAAGCAATGTTGTTTTGTAAATGATTAATTTTATTTGAAAAAAGCAGTATCGCGTCATAAAGGATGAATTTGGATTCAGTAAAGCGATGTTGTTTTGTAAAGGATAAATTCTATTTGAAAAAAGCAGTATCGCGTCATAAAGGATGAATTTGGGTTCAGTAAAGCGATGTTGTTTTGTAAATGATTAATTTTAAGTGAAAAAAGCAGTATCGCGTCATAAAGGATGAATTTGGGTTCAGTAAAGCGATGTTGTTTTGTAATGGATTAATTTTATTTGAAAAAAGCAGTATCGCGTCATAAAGGATGAATTTGGGTTCAGTAAAGCGATGTTGGTTTGTAAATGATTAATGTTGTTTGAAAAAAGCAGTATCGCGTCATAAAGGATTAATTTGGGTTCAGTAAAGCGATGTTGTCTTGTAAGGGATGAATTTTATTAGATAAAAGCAGTATCGCGTCATAAAGTATGAATTTGGTTTCAGTAAAGCGATTTTGTTTTTTAAAGGATAAATTTTATTTGAAAAAAGCAGTATCGCGTCATAAAGGATTAAGTTGAGTTCAGTAAAGCGATGTTGTTTTGTAAATGATTAATTTTATTTGAAAAACGCAGTATCGCGTCATAAAGGATGAATTTGGTTTCAGTAAAGCGATGTTGTTTCGTAAATGATTAATTTTATTTGAAAAAAGCAGTATCGCGTCGTAAAAGATTAATTTGGGTTCAGTAAAGCGATGTTGTTTTGTAAATGATTAATTTTATTTGAAAAAAGCAGTATCGCGTCATAAAGGATGAATTTAGGTTCAGTAAAGCGATGTTGTTTTGTAAACGATAAATTTTATTTTAAAAAATCAGTATCGCGTCATAAAGGATGAATTTGGGTTCAGTAAAGCGATGTTGTTTTGTAAATGATTAATTTTATTTGAAAAACGCAGTATCGCGTCATAAAGGATTAATTTGGTTTCATTAAATCGATGTTGTTTTGTAAATGATTAATTTTATTTGAAAAAAGCAGTATCGCGTCATAAAGGATTAATTTGGTTTCATTAAAGCGATGTTGTTTTGTAAACGATAAATTTTATTTGAAAAAATCAGTATCGCGTCATAAAGGATGAATTTGGGTTCAGTAAAGCGATGTTGTTTTGTAAATGATTAATTTTATTTGAAAAAAGCAGTATCGCGTCATAAAGGATTAATTTGGTTTCATTAAAGCGATGTTGTTTTGTAAATGATTAATTTTATTAGAAAAAAGCAGTATCGCGTCATAAAGGATTAATTTGGTTTCATTAAAGCGATGTTGTTTTGTAAACGATAAATTTTATTTGAAAAAATCAGTATCGCGTCATAAAGGATGAATTTGGGTTCAGTAATGCGATATTGTTTTGTAAATGATTAATTTTATTTGAAAAAAGCAGTATCGCGTCATAAAGGATGAATTTGGGTTAAGTAAAGCGATGTTGTTTTGTAAATGATTAATTTTATTTGAAAAAAAGCAGTATCGCGTCATAAAGGATTAATTTGGGTTCAGTAAAGCGATGTTGTTTTGTAAAGGATAAATTTTATTTGAAAACGCAGTATCGCGTCATAAAGGATGAATTTGGTTTCAGTAAAGCGATGTTGTTTTGTAAATGATTAATTTTATTTGAAAAAAGCAGTATTGCGTCATAAAGGATGAATTTGGGTTCAGTAAAGCGATGTTGTTTTGTAAATGATTAATTTTATTTGAAAAAAGCAGTATCGCGTCATAAAGGATGAATTTGGTTTCAGTAAAGCGATGTTGTTTTGTAAATGATTAATTTTATTTGAAAAAAGAAGTATCGCGTCATTAAGGATTAATTTGGGTTCAGTAAAGCGATGTTGTTTTTTAAACGATTAATTTTATTTAAAAAAAGCAGTATGGCCTCATAAAGGATGAATTTGGGTTCAGTAAACGATGTTGGTTTGTAAATGATTAATGTTGTTTGAAAAAAGCAGTATCGCGTCATAAAGGATGAATTTGGGTTCAGTAAAGCGATGTTGTCTTGTAAAGGATGAATTTTATTAGATAAAAGCAGTATCGCGTCATAAAGTATGAATTTGGTTTCAGTAAAGCGATTTTGTTTTTTAAAGGATAAATTTTATTTGAAAAAAGCAGTATCGCGTCATAAAGGATTAAGTTGAGTTCAGTAAAGCGATGTTGTTTTGTAAATGATTAATTTTATTTGAAAAACGCAGTATCGCGTCATAAAGGATGAATTTGGTTTCAGTAAAGCGATGTTGTTTCGTAAATGATTAATTTTATTTGAAAAAAGCAGTATCGCGTCGTAAAAGATTAATTTGGGTTCAGTAAAGCGATGTTGTTTTGTAAACGATAAATTTTATTTTAAAAAATCAGTATCGCGTCATAAAGGATGAATTTGGGTTCAGTAAAGCGATGTTGTTTTGTAAATGATTAATTTTATTTGAAAAAAGCAGTATCGCGTCATAAAGGATTAATTTGGTTTCATTAAATCGATGTTGTTTTGTAAATGATTAATTTTATTTTAAAAAAGCAGTATCGCGTCATAAAGGATGAATTTGGGTTCATTAAAGCGATGTTGTTTTGTAAACGATAAATTTTATTTTAAAAAATCAGTATCGCGTCATAAAGGATGAATTTGGGTTCAGTAAAGCGATGTTGTTTTGTAATGATTAATTTTATTTGAAAAAAGCAGTATCGCGTCATAAAGGATTAATTTGGTTTCATTAAAGCGATGTTGTTTTGTAAATGATTAATTTTATTAGAAAAAAGACGTATCGCGTCATAAAGGATTAATTTGGTTTCATTAAAGCGATGTTGTTTTGTAAACGATAAATTTTATTTGAAAAAATCAGTATCGCGTCATAAAGGATTAATTTGGGTTCAGTAATGCGATGTTGTTTTGTAAATGATTAATTTTATTTGAAAAAAGCAGTATCGCGTCATAAAGGATGAATTTGGGTTCAGTAAAGCGATGTTGTTTTGTAAATGATTAATTTTATTTGAAAAAAAGCAGTATCGCGTCATAAAGGATTAATTTGGGTTCAGTAAAGCGATGTTGTTTTGTAAATGATTAATTTTGTTTGAAAAAAGCAGTATCGCGTCATAAAGGATGAATTTGGGTTCAGTAAAGCGATGTTGTTTTTAAAGGATTAATTTTATTTTAAAAAAGCAGTATCGCGTCATAAAGGATTAATTTGGGTTCAGTAAAGCGATGTTGTTTTGTAAAGGATAAATTTTATTTGAAAACGCAGTATCGCGTCATAAAGGATGAATTTGGTTTCAGTAAAGCGATGTTGTTTTGTAAATGATTAATTTTATTTGAAAAAAGCAGTATCGCGTCATAAAGGATGAATTTGGGTTCAGTAAAGCGATGTTGTTTTGTAAATGATTAATTTTATTTGAAAAAAGCAGTATCGCGTCATAAAGGATGAATTTGGTTTCAGTAAAGCGATGTTGTTTTGTAAATGATTAATTTTATTTGAAAAAAGCAGTATCGCGTCATAAAGGATAAATTTGGGTCTAGTAAACCGATGTTGTTTTGTAAAGGATAAATTTTATTTGAAAAAAGCAGTATCGCGTCATAAAGGATGAATTTGGGTTCAGTAAAGCGATGTTGTTTTGTAAACGAGAAATTTTATTTGAAAAAAGCACTATCGCGTCGTAAAAGATTAATTTGGGTTTAGTAAAGCGATGTTGTTTTGTAAATGATTAATTTTTTTTGAAAAAAGCAGTATCGCGTCATAAAAGATGAATTTGGGTTCAGTAAAGCGATGTTGTTTTGTAAATGATTATTTTTTTTTGAAAAAAGCAGTATCGCGTCACAAAGGATTAATTAGGGTTCAGTAAAGCGATGTTGTTTTGTAAACGATAAATTTTATTTGAAAAAAGCAGTATCGCGTCATAAAGGATGAATTAGGGTTCAGTAAAGCGATGTTGTTTATAAATGATTAATTTTATTTGAATAAAGCAGTATCGCGTCATAAAGGATTAATTTGGGTTCAGTAAAGCGATGTCGTTTTGTAAATGACTAATTTCATTTGAAAAAAGCAGTTTCGCGTCATAAAGGATGAATTAGGGTTCAGTAAAGCGATGTTGTTTTGTAAATGATTAATTTTATTTGAAAAAAGCAGTATCGCGTCATAAAGGATGAATTAGGGTTCAGTAAAGTTATGTTGTTTTGTAAATGATTAATTTTATTTGAAAAAAGCAGTATCATGTCATAAAGGATTAATTTGGGTTCAGTAAAGCGATGTTGTTTTGTAAACGATAAATTTTATTTGAAAAACGCAGTATCGCGTCGTAAAGGATGAATTTGGGTCTAGTAAACCGATGTTGTTTTGTAAAGGATAAATTTTATTTAGAAAAAGCAGTATCGCGTCATAAAGGATGATTTTGGGTCTAGTAAAGCGATGTTGTTTTGTAAATTATTAATTTTATTTGAAAAAAGCAGTATCGCGTCATAAAGGATGAATTTGGGTTCAGTAAAGCGATGTTACTTTGTAAATGGTTAATTTTATTTGAAAATAGCAGTATCGCGTCATAAAGGATGAATTTGGGTTCAGTAATACGATGTTGTTTTGTAAATGGTTAATTTTATTTGAAAAAAGCATTATGGCGTCGTAAAAGATTAATTTGGGTTTAATAAAGCGATGTTGTTTTGTAAATGATAAATTTTATTTGGAAAAAGCAGTATCGCGTCATAAAGGATGAATTTGGGTTCAGAAAAGCGATGTTGCTTTGTAAATGATTAATTTTATTTGAAAAAAGCAGTATCGCGTCATAAAGGATGAATTTGGGTTTAGTAAAGCGATGTTGTTTTGTAAATGATTAATTTTTTTTGAAAAAAGCAGTATCGCGTACTAAATAGATGAAATTGGGTTCAGTAAAGCGATGTTGTTTTGTAAATGATTAATTTTATTTGAAAAAAGCAGTATCGCGTCATAAAGGATGAATTTGGGTTCAGTAACGCGATGTTTTTTTGTAAGAGATAAATATTTTTCAAAACAAGCAGTATCGCGTCATAAAAGATTAATTTTGGTTCAGTAAAGCGATGTTGTTTTGTAAAGGATAAATTTCATTTGAAAAAAGCAGTATCGCGTCATAAAGGATTAATTTGGGTTCAGTAAAGCGATGTTGTTTTGTAAAGGATAAATTTTATTTGAAAAAAGCAGTATCGCGTCATAAAGGATTAATTTGGTTTCAGTAAAGCGATGTTGTTTTATAAATGATGACTTTTATTTGAAAAAAGCAGTATCGCGTCAAAAAGGATTAATTTGGTTTCAGTAAAGCGATGTTGTTTTATAAATGATTAATTTTATTAGAAAAAAGCAGTATCGCGTCATAAAGGATTAAGTTGGTTTCAGTAAAGCAATGTTGTTTTGTAAAGGATAAATATTATTTGAATAAAGCAGTATGGCGTCATAAAGGATGAATTTGAATTCCGTAAAGCGATGTTGCTTTGTAAATGATTAATTTTATTTGAAAAAAGCAGTATCGCGTCATAAAGGATGAATTAGGGTTCAGTAAAGTGATGTTGTTTTGTAAATGATTAATTTTAGTTGAAAAAAGCAGTATCATGTCATAAAGGATGAATTTGGGTTCAGTAAAGCGATGTTGTTTTGTAAATGATTAATTTTATTTGAAAAAAACAGTATCGCGTCATAAAGGATGAATTTGGGTTCAGTAAAGCGATGTTGTTTTGTAAACGATAAATTTTATTTGAAAAAAGCAGTATCGCGTCGTAAAGGATGAATTTGGGTCTAGTAAACCGATGTTGTTTTGTAAAGGATAAATTTTATTTGGAAAAAGCAGTATCGCGTCATAAAGGATGAATTTAGGTCTAGTAAAGCGATTTTGTTTTGTAAATGATTAATTTTATTTGAAAAAAGCAGTATCGCGTCATAAAGGATTAATTTGGTTTCAGTAAAGCGATGTTGTTTTATAAATGATGACTTTTATTTGAAAAAAGCAGTATCGCGTCATAAAGGATTAATTTGGTTTCAGTAAAGCGATGTTGTTTTATAAATGATTGATTTTATTAGAAAAAAGCAGTATCGCGTCATAAAGGATTAATTTGGTTTCAGTAAAGCAATGTTGTTTTGTAAAGGATAAATATTATTTGAATAAAGCAGTATGGCGTCATAAAGGATGAATTTGAATTCCGTAAAGCGATGTTGCTTTGTAAATGAGTAATTTTGTTTGAAAAAAGCAGTATCGCGTCATAAAGGATGAATTAGGGTTCAGTAAAGTGATGTTGTTTTGTAAATGATTAATTTTATTTGAAAAAAGCAGTATCATGTCATAAAGGATGAATTTGGGTTCCGTAAAGCGATGTTGTTTTGTAAATGATTAATTTTATTTGAAAAAAACAGTATCGCGTCATAAAGGATGAATTTGGGTTCAGTAAAGCGATGTTGTTTTGTAAACGATAAATTTTATTTGAAAAAAGCAGTATCGCGTCGTAAAGGATGAATTTGGGTCTAGTAAACCGATGTTGTTTTGTAAAGGATAAATGTTATTTGGAAAAAGCAGTATCGCGTCATAAAGGATGAATTTAGGTCTAGTAAAGCGATGTTGTTTTGTAAATGATTAATTTTATTTGAAAAAAGCAGTATCGCGTCATAAAGGAGGAATTTGGGTTCAATAAAGCGATGTTGCTTTGTAAATGGTTAATTTTATTTGAAAAAAGCAGTATCGCGTCATAAAGGATGAATTTGGGTTCAGTAAAGCGATGTTGTTTTGTAAATGGTTAATTTTATTTGAATAAAGCAGTATGGCGTCGTAAAAGATTAATTTGGGTCTAGTAAAGCGATGTTGTTTTGTAAATGATTAATTTTATTTGAAAAAAGCAGTATCGCGTCATAAAGGATTAATTTGGGTTCAGTAAAGCGATGTGTCTTTGTAAATGGTTAATTTTAGTTGAAAAAAGCAGTATCGCGTCATAAAGGATGAATTTGGGTTCAGTAAAGCGATGTTGTTTTGTAAATGGTTAATTTTATTTAAAAAAAGCAGTATGGCGTCGTAAAAGATTAATTTGGGTTTAGTAAAGCGATGTTGTTTTGTAAATGATAAATTTTATTTGGAAAAAGCAGTATCGCGTCATAAAGGATGAATTTGGGTTCAGTAAAGCGATGTTGCTTTGTAAATGATTAATTTTATTTGAAAAAAGCAGTATCGCGTCATAAATGATGAATTTTGGTTCAGTAAAGCGATGTTGTTTTGTAAATGATAAATTTTATTTGAAAAAAGCAGTATCGCGTCATAAAGGATTAATTTGGGTTCAGTAAAGCGATGTTGCTTTGTAAATGATTAATTTGATTTGGAAAAAGGCGTATCGCGTCATAAAAGATGAATTTGGGTTCAGTAAAGCGATGTTGCTTTGTAAATGATAAATTTTATTTGAAAAAAGCAGTATCGCGTCATAAAGGATGAATTTGGGTTCAGTAAAGCGATGTTGTTTTGTAAATGGTTAATTTTATTTGAAAAAAGCAGTATGGCGTCGTAAAAGATTAATTTGGGTTTAGTAAAGCGATGTTGTTTTGTAAATGATAAATTTTATTTGGAAAAAGCAGTATCGCGTCATAAAGGATGAATTTGGGTTCAGTAAAGCGATGTTGCTTTGTAAATGATTAATTTTATTTGAAAAAAGCAGTATCGCGTCATAAAGGATGAATTTGGGTTCAGTAAAGCGATGTTGTTTTGTAAATGATAAATTTTATTTGAAAAAAGCAGTATCGCGTCATAAAGGATGAATTTGGGTTCAGTAAAGCGATGTTGCTTTGTAAATGATTAATTTTATTTGAAAAAAGCAGTATCGCGTCATAAAGGATGAATTTGGGTTCAGTAAAGCGATGTTGTTTTGTAAATGATAAATTTAATTTGGAAAAAGCAGTATCGCGTCATAAAGGATGAATTTGGGTTCAGTAAAGCGATGTTGTTTTGTAAATGATTAATTTTATTTGAAAAAAGCAGTATCGCGTCATAAAGGATGAATTTGGGTTCAGTAAAGCGATGTTGATTTGTAAATGATAAATTTTATTTGAAAAAAGCAGTATCGCGTCATAAAGGATTAATTTGGTTTCAGTAAAGCGATGTTGTTTTATAAATGATGACTTTTATTTGAAAAAAGCAGTATCGCGTCATAAAGGATGAATTTGCTTTCAGTAAAGCGATGTTGTTTTATAAATGATGACTTTTATTTGAAAAAAGCAGTATCGCTTACTAAAAAGATGAATTTGGGTTCAGTAACGCGATGTTTTTTTGTAAGAGATAAATATTTTTCAAAACAAGCAGTATCGCGTCATAAAAGATTAATTTTGGTTCAGTAAAGCGATGTTGTTTTGTAAAGGATAAATTTTATTAGTAAAAAAGCAGTATCGCGTCATAAAGGAGGAATTTGGGTTCAGTAAAGCGATGTTGTTTTGTAAAGGATAAATTTTATTTGAAAAAAGCAGTATCGCGGCATAAAGGATGAATTAGGGTTCAGTAAAGCGATGTTGTTTTGTAAATGATTAATTTTATTAGAAATAAGCAGTATCGCGTCATAAAGGATTAATTTGGTTTCAGTAAAGCGATGTTGTTTTGTAAAGGATAAATATTATTTGAATAAAGCAGTATGGCGTCATAAAGGATGAATTTGAATTCCGTAAAGCGATGTTGTTTTGTAAGTGATTAATTTTATTTGACAAAAGCAGTATCGCGTCATACAGGATGAATTTGGGTTCAGTAAAGCGATGTTGTTTTGTAAATGATTAATTTTATTTGAAAAAAGCAGTATCGCGTCATAAAGGATGAATTTGGGTTCAGTAAAGCGATGTTGTTTTGTAAATGATAAATTTTATTTGAAAAAAGCAGTATCGCGTCATAAAGGATGAATTTGGGTTCAGTAAAGCGATGTTGATTTGTTAATGATAAATTTTATTTGAAAAAGCAGTATCGCGTCATAAAGGATTAATTTGGTTTCAGTAAAGCGATGTTGTTTTATAAATGATGACTTTTATTTGAAAAAAGCAGTATCGCGTCATAAAGGATTAATTTGGTTTCAGTAAAGCGATGTTGTTTTATAAATGATGACTTTTATTTGAAAAAAGCAGTATCGCTTACTAAAAAGATGAATTTGGGTTCAGTAACGCGATGTTTTTTTGTAAGAGATAAATATTTTTCAAAACAAGCAGTATCGCGTCATAAAAGATTAATTTTGGTTCAGTAAAGCGATGTTGTTTTGTAAAGGATAAATTTTATTAGTAAAAAAGCAGTATCGCGTCATAAAGGATGAATTTGGGTTCAGTAAAGCGATGTTGTTTTGTAAAGGATAAATTTTATTTTAAAAAATCAGTATCGCGGCATAAAGGATGAATTAGGGTTCAGTAAAGCGATGTTGTTTTATAAATGATTAATTTTATTAGAAAAAAGCAGTATCGCGTCATAAAGGATTAATTTGGTTTCAGTAAAGCGATGTTGTTTTGTAAAGGATAAATATTATTTGAATAAAGCAGTATGGCGTCATAAAGGATGAATTTGAATTCCGTAAAGCGATGTTGTTTTGTAAGTGATTAATTTTATTTGACAAAAGCAGTATCGCGTCATACAGGATGAATTTGGGTTCAGTAAAGCGATGTTGTTTTGTAAATGATTAATTTTATTTGAAAAAAGCAGTATCGCGTCATAAAGGATGAATTTGGGTTCAGTAAAGCGATGTTGTTTTGTAAATGATTAATTTTATTTGAAAAAAGCAGTATCGCGTTATAAAGGATGAATTTGGGTTCAGTTAAGCGATGTTGTTTTGTAAAGGATAAATTTTATTTGAAAAAAGCAGTATCGCGTCATAAAGGATGAATTTGGGTTCAGTAAAACGATGTTGTTTTGTTAAGGATAAATTTTATTTGAAAAAAGCAGTATCGCGTCATAAAGTATGAATTTGGTTTCAGTAAAGCGATTTTGTTTTTTAAAGGATAAATTTTATTTGAAAAAAGCAGTATCGCGTCATAGAGGATTAAGTTGGGTTCAGTAAAGCGATGTTGTTTTGTAAATGATTAATTTTATTAGAAAAAAGCAGTATCGCGTCATAAAGGATGAATTTGGGTTCAGTAAAGCGATGTTGTTTTGTAAATGATTAATTTTATTTGAAAAAAGCAGTATCGCGTCATAAAGGATGAATTTGGGTTCAGTAAAGCGATGTTGTTTTGTAAATGATTAATTTTATTTGAAAAAAGCAGTATCGCGTTATAAAGGATGAATTTGGGTTCAGTAAAGCGATGTTGTTTTGTAAAGGATAAATTTTATTTGAAAAAAGCAGTATCGCGTCATAAAGTATGAATTTGGGTTCAGTAAAGCGATGTTGTTTTGTAAATGATTAATTTTATTTGAAAAAAGCAGTATCGCGTCATAAAGGATGAATTTGGGTTCAGTAAAGCGATGTTGTTTTGTAAATGATTAATTTTATTTGAAAAAAGCAGTATCGCGTCATAAAGGATGAATTTGGGTTCAGTAAAGCGATCTTGTTTTGTAAATGATTAATTTTATTTGAAAAAAGCAGTATCGCGTCATAAAGGATGAATTTGGGTTCAGTAAAGCGATGTTGTTTTGTAAATGATTAATTTTATTTGAAAAAAGTTGTATCGCGTCATAAAGGATGAATTTGGGTTCAGTAAAGCGATGTTGTTTTGTAAATGATTAATTTTATTTGAAAAAAGCAGTATCGCGTCATAAAGGATGAATTTGGGTTCAGTAAAGCGATGTTGTTTTGTAAATGATTAATTTTATTTGAAAAAAGCAGTATCGCGTCATAAAGGATGAATTTGGGTTCAGTAAAGCGATGTTGTTTTGTAAATGATTAATTTTATTTGAAAAAAGCAGTATCGCGTCATAAAGGATGAATTTGGGTTCAGTAAAGCGATGTTGTTTTGTAAATGATTAATTTTATTTGAAAAAAGCAGTATCGCGTCATAAAGGATGAATTTGGGTTCAGTAAAGCGATGTTGTTTTGTAAATGATTAATTTTATTTGAAAAAAGCAGTATCGCGTCATAAAGGATGAATTTGGGTTCAGTAAAGCGATGTTGTTTTGTAAATGATTAATTTTATTTGAAAAAAGCAGTATCGCGTTATAAAGGATGAATTTGGGTTCAGTAAAGCGATGTTGTTTTGTAAAGGATAAATTTTATTTGAAAAAAGCAGTATCGCGTCATAAAGGATGAATTTGGGTTCAGTAAAACGATGTTGTTTTGTTAAGGATAAATTTTATTTGAAAAAAGCAGTATCGCGTCATAAAGTATGAATTTGGTTTCAGTAAAGCGATTTTGTTTTTTAAAGGATAAATTTTATTTGAAAAAAGCAGTATCGCGTCATAGAGGATTAAGTTGGGTTCAGTAAAGCGATGTTGTTTTGTAAAAGATAAATTTTACTAGAAAAAAGCAGTATCGCGTCATAAAGGATGAATTTGGGTTCAGTAAAGCGATGTTGTATTGTAAATGATTAATTTTATTTGAAAAAAGCAGTATCGCGTCATACAGGATGAATTTGGGTTCAGTAAAGCGATGTTGTTTTGTAAAGGATAAATTTTATTTGAAAAAAGCAGTATCGCGTCATAAAAGATGAATTTGGGTTCAGTAAAGCGATGTTTTTTTGTAAAAGATAAATATTTTTCAAAACAAGCAGTATCGCGTCATAAAAGATTAATTTGGGTTCAGTAAAGCGATGTTGTTTTGTAAATGATCAATTTTATTTGAAAAAAGCAGTATCGCGTCGTAAAAAGTTAATTTGGGTTCACTAAAGCGATGTTGTTTTGTAAAGGATAAATTTTATTTGAAAAAAGCAGTATCGCGTCTTAAAGGATTAATTTGGTTTCAGTAAAGCGATGTTGTTTTGTAAAGGATAAATTTTATTTGAATAAAGCAGTATGGCGTCATAAAGGATGAATTTGAATTCAGTAAAGCGATGTTGTTTTGTAAATGATTAATTTTATTTGAAAAAAGCAGTATCGCGTCATAAAGGATGAATTAGGGTTAAGTAAAGCGATGTTGTCTTGTAAAGGATAAATTTTATTAGATAAAAGCAGTACCGCGTCATAAAAGAATGAATTTGGGTTTAGTAAAGCGATGTTGTTTTTTAAAGGATAAATTTTATTTGAAAAAAGCAGTATCGCGTCATAAAGGATTATGTATGGTTTAGTAAAGCGATGTTGTTTTGTAAATGATTAATTTTATTTGAAAAAAGCAGTATCGCGTCATACAGGATGAATTTAGGTTCAGTAAAGCGATGTTGTTTTGTAAAGCATAAATTTTATTTGAAAAAAGCAGTATCGCGTCATAAAGGATGAATTTGGGTTCAGTAAAGCCATGTTGTCTTGTAAAGAATAAATTTTATTAGATAAGAGCAGTATCGCGTCAGAAAGTATGAATTTGGTTTCAGTAAAGCGATGTTGTTTTGTAAAGGATAAATTTTATTTGAAAAAAGCAGTATCGCGTCATAAATGATGAATTTTGGTTCAGTAAAGCGATGTTTTTTTGTAAATGAATAATTTTATTTGAAAAAAGCAGTATCGCGTCATACAGGATGAATTTGGGTTCAGTAAAGCGATGTTTTTTTGTAAAGGATAAATTTTATTTGAAAAAAGCAGTATCGCGTCATAAATGATGAATTTGGGTTCAGTAAAGCGATGTTGTTTATAAATGATTAATTTTATTTAAATAAAGCAGTATCGCGTCATAAAGGATAAATTTGGGTCTAGTAAACCGATGTTGTTTTGTAAAGGATAAATTTTATTTAGAAAAAGCAGTATCGCGTCATAAAGGATGAATTTGGGTCTAGTAAAGCGATGTTGTTTTGTAAATGATTAATTTTATTTGAAAAAAGCAGTATCGCGTCATAAAGGATGAATTTGGGTTCAGTAAAGCGATGTTACTTTGTAAATTGTTAATTTTATTTGAAAAAAGCAGTATCGCGTCATAAAGGATGAATTTGGGTTCAGTAAAGCGATGTTGTTTTGTAAATGGTTAATTTTATTTGAAAAAAGCAGTATGGCGTCGTAAAAGATTAATTTGGGTTTAGTAAAGCGATGTTGTTTTGTAAATGATTAATTTTATTTGGAAAAAGCAGTATCGCGTCATAAAGGATGAATTTGGGTTCAGTAAAGCGATGTTGCTTTGTAAATGATTAATTTTATTTGAAAAAAGCAGTATCGCGTCATAAAGGATGAATTTGGGTTTAGTAAAGCGATGTTGTTTTGTAAATGATTAATTTTTTTTGAAAAAAGAAGTATCGCGTACTAAAAAGATGAAATTGGGTTCAGTAAAGCGATGTTGTTTTGTAAATGATTAATTTTATTTGAAAAAAGCAGTATCGCGTCATAAAGGATGAATTTGGGTTCAGTAACGCGATGTTTTTTTGTAAGAGATAAATATTTTTCAAAACAAGCAGTATTGCGTCATAAAAGATTAATTTTGGTTCAGTAAAGCGATGTTGTTTTGTAAAGGATAAATTTTATTTGAAAAAAGCAGTATCGCGTCATAAAGGATGAATTTGGGTTCAGTAAAGCGATGTTGTTTTGTAAACGATAAATTTTATTTGAACAAAGCAGTATCGCGTCATAAAGGATTAATTTGGTTTAGTAAAGCGATGTTTTTTTGTAAAAGATAAATATTTTTCAAAGCAAGCAGTATCGCGTCAAAAAAGATTAATTTGGGTTCAGTAAAGCGATGTTGTTTATAAATGATTAATTTTATTTGAATAAAGCAATATCGCGTCATAAAGGATTAATTTGGGTTCAGTAAAGCGATGTCGTTTTGTAAATGACTAATTTCATTTGGAAAAAGCAGTATCGCGTCATAAAGGATGAATTAGGGTTCAGTAAAGCGATGTTGTTTTGTAAATGATTAATTTTTTTTGAAAAAAGCAGTATCGCGTCATAAAGGATTAATTAGGGTTCAGTAAAGTTATGTTGTTTTGTAAATGATTAATTTTATTTGAAAAAAGCAGTATCATGTCATAAAGGATTAATTTGGGTTCAGTAAAGCGATGTTGTTTTGTAAACGATAAATTTTATTTGAAAAAAGCAGTATCGCGTCGTAAAGGATGAATTTGGGTCTAGTAAACCGATATTGTTTTGTAAAGGATAAATTTTATTTAGAAAAAGCAGTATCGCGTCATAAAGGATGAATTTGGGTCTAGTAAAGCGATGTTGTTTTGTAAATGATTAATTTTATTTGAAAAAAGCAGTATCGCGTCATAAAGGATGAATTTGGGTTCAGTAAAGCGATGTTACTTTGTAAATGGTTAATTTTATTTGAAAAAAGCAGTATCGCGTCATAAAGGATGAATTTGGGTTCAGTAAAGCGATGTTGTTTTGTAAATGGTTAATTTTATTTGAATAAAGCAGTATGGCGTCGTAAAAGATTAATTTGGGTCTAGTAAAGCGATGTTGTTTTGTAAATGATTAATTTTATATAAAAAAGCAGTATCGCGTCATAAAGGATTAATTTGGGTTCAGTAAAGCGATGTTGCTTTGTAAATGGTTAATTTTATTTGAAAAAAGCAGTATCGCTTCATAAAGGATGAATTTGGGTTCAGTAAAGCGATGTTGTTTTGTAAATGGTTAATTTTATTTGAAAAAAGCAGTATGGCGTCGTAAAAGATTAATTTGGGTTTAGTAAAGCGATGTTGTTTTGTAAATGATAAATTTTATTTGGAAAAAGCAGTATAGCGTCATTAAGGATGAATTTGGGTTCAGTAAAGCGATGTTGCTTTGTAAATGATTAATTTTATTTGAAAAAAGCAGTATCGCGTCATAAAGGATTAATTTGGGTTTAGTAAAGCGATGTTGTTTTGTAAATGATTAATTTTTTTTGAAAAAAGCAGTATCGCTTACTAAAAAGATAAAATTGGGTTCAGTAAAGCGATGTTGTTTTGTAAATGATTAATTTTATTTGAAAAAAAGCAGTATCGCGTCATAAAGGATTAATTTGGGTCTAGTAACGCGATGTTTTTTTGTAAGAGATAAATATTTTTCAAAACAAGCAGTATCGCGTCATAAAAGATTAATTTTGGTTCAGTAAAGCGATGTTGTTTTGTAAAGGATAAATTTTATTTGAAAAAAGCAGTATCGCGTCATAAAGAATGAAATATGGGTTCAGTAAAGCGATGTTGTTTTGTAAAGGATAAATTTTATTTGAAAAAAGCAGTATCGCGTCATAAAGGATTAATTTGGTTTCAGTAAAGCGATGTTGTTTTATAAATGATGACTTTTATTTGAAAAAATCAGTATCGCGTCATAAAGGATTAATTTGGTTTCAGTAAAGCGATGTTGTTTTATAAATGATTAATTTTATTAGAAAAAAGCAGTATCGCGTCATAAAGGATTAATTTGGTTTCAGTAAAGCGATGTTGTTTTGTAAAGGATAAATATTATTTGAATAAAGCAGTATGGCGTCATAAAGGATGAATTTGAATTCCGTAAAGCGATGTTGTTTTGTAAGTGATTAATTTTATTTGACAAAAGCAGTATCGCGTCATACAGGATGAATTTGGGTTCAGTAAAGCGATGTTGTTTTGTAAATGATTAATTTTATTTGAAAAAAGCAGTATCGCGTCATAAAGGATGAATTTGCTTTCAGTAAAGCGATGTTGTTTTGTAAATGATTAATTTTATTTGAAAAAAGCAGTATCGCGTTATAAAGGATGAATTTGGGTTCAGTAAAGCGATGTTGTTTTGTAAATGATTAATTTTATTTGAAAAAAGCAGTATCGCGTCATAAAGGATGAATTAGGGTTCAGTAAAGTTATGTTGTTTTGTAAATGATTAATTTTATTTGAAAAAAGCAGTATCATGTCATAAAGGATTAATTTGGGTTCAGTAAAGCGATGTGTCTTTGTAAACGATAAATTTTATTTGAAAAAAGCAGTATCGCGTCGTAAAGGATGAATTTGGGTCTAGTAAACCGATGTTGTTTTGTAAAGGATAAATTTTATTTGGAAAAAGCAGTATCGCGTCATAAAGGATGAATTTGGGTCTAGTAAAGCGATGTTGTTTTGTAAATGATTAATTTTATTTAAAAAAAGCAGTATCGCGTCATAAAGGATGAATTTGGGTTCAGTAAAGCGATGTTACTTTGTAAATGGTTAATTTTATTTGAAAAAAGCAGTATCGCGTCATAAAGGATGAATTTGGGTTCAGTAAAGCGATGTTGTTTTGTAAATGGTTAATTTTATTTGAGAAAAGCAGTATGGCGTCGTAAAAGATTAATTTGGGTTTAGTAAAGCGATGTTGTTTTGTAAATGATAAATTTTATTTGGAAAAAGCAGTATCGCGTCATAAAGATGAATTTGGGTTCAGTAAAGCGATGTTGCTTTGTAAATGATTAATTTTATTTGAAAAAAGCAGTATCGCGTCATAAAGGATGAATTTGGGTTCAGTAAAGCGATGTTGTTTTGTAAACGATAAATTTTATTTGAAAAAAGCAGTATCGCGTCGTAAAGGATTAATTTGGGTCTAGTAAACCGATGTTGTTTTGTAAAGGATAAATTTTATTTGGAAAAAGCAGTATCGCGTCATAAAGGATGAATTTAGGTCTAGTAAAGCGATGTTGTTTTGTAAATGATTAATTTTATTTTAAAAAAGCAGTATCGCGTCATAAAGGAGGAATTTGGGTTCAGTAAAGCGATGTTGCTTTGTAAATGGTTAATTTTATTTGAAAAAAGCAGTATGATGTCATAAAGGATGAATTTGGGTTCAGTAAAGCGATGTTGTTTTGTAAATGGTTAATTTTATTTGAATAAAGCAGTATGGCGTCGTAAAAGATTAAGTTGGGTCTAGTAAAGCGATGTTGTTTTGTAAATGATTAATTTTATATAAAAAAGCAGTATCGCGTCATAAAGGATTAATTTGGGTTCAGTAAAGCGATGTTGCTTTGTAAATGGTTAATTTTATTTGAAAAAAGCAGTATCGCGTCATAAAGGATGAATTTGGGTTCAGTAAAGCGATGTTGTTTTGTAAATGGTTAATTTTATTTGAAAAAAGCAGTATGGCGTCGTAAAAGATTAATTTGGGTTTAGTAAAGCGATGTTGTTTTGTAAATGATAAATTTTATTTGGAAAAAGCAGTATAGCGTCATTAAGGATGAATTTGGGTTCAGTAAAGCGATGTTGCTTTGTAAATGATTAATTTTATTTGAAAAAAGCAGTATCGCGTCATAAAGGATGAATTTGGGTTTAGTAAAGCGATGTTGTTTTGTAAATGATTAATTTTTTTTGGAAAAAGCAGTATCGCTTACTAAAAAGATGAAATTGGGTTCAGTAAAGCGATGTTGTTTTGTAAATGATTAATTTTATTGTAAAAAAAGCAGTATCGCGTCATAAAGGATTAATTTGGGTCTAGTAACGCGATGTTTTTTTGTAAGAGATAAATATTTTTCAAAACAAGCAGTATCGCGTCATAAAAGATTAATTTTGGTTCAGTAAAGCGATGTTGTTTTGTAAAGGATAAATTTTATTTGAAAAAAGCAGTATCGCGTCATAAAGGATGAAATATGGGTTCAGTAAAGCGATGTTGTTTTGTAAAGGATAAATTTTATTTGAAAAAAGCAGTATCGCGTCATAAAGGATTAATTTGGTTTCAGTAAAGCGATGTTGTTTTATAAATGATGACTTTTATTTGAAAAAATCAGTATCGCGTCATAAAGGATTAATTTGGTTTCAGTAAAGCGATGTTGTTTTATAAATGATTAATTTTATTAGAAAAAAGCAGTATCGCGTCATAAAGGATTAATTTGGTTTCAGTAAAGCGATGTTGTTTTGTAAAGGATAAATATTATTTGAATAAAGCAGTATGGCGTCATAAAGGATGAATTTGAATTCCGTAAAGCGATGTTGTTTTGTAAGTGATTAATTTTATTTGACAAAAGCAGTATCGCGTCATACAGGATGAATTTGGGTTCAGTAAAGCGATGTTGTTTTGTAAATGATTAATTTTATTTGAAAAAAGCAGTATCGCGTCATAAAGGATGAATTTGCTTTCAGTAAAGCGATGTTGTTTTGTAAATGATTAATTTTATTTGAAAAAAGCAGTATTGCGTTATAAAGGATGAATTTGGGTTCAGTAAAGCGATGTTGTTTTGTAAAGGATAAATTTTATTTGAAAAAAGCAGTATCGCGTCATAAAGGATTAATTTGGGTTCAGTAAAACGATGTTGTCTTGTAAAGGATAAATTTTATTAGATAAAAGCAGTATCGCGTCATAAAGTATGAATTTGGGTTCAGTAAAGCGATTTTGTTTTTTAAAGGATAAATTTTATTTGAAAAAAGCAGTATCGCGTCATAAAGGATTAAGTTGGGTTCAGTACAGCGATGTTGTTTTGTAAAAGATAAATTTTACTAGAAAAAAGCAGTATCGCGTCATAAAGGATGAATTTGGGTTCAGTAAAGCGATGTTGTATTGTAAATGATAAATTTTATTTGAAAAAAGCAGTATCGCGTCATACAGGATGAATTTGGGTTCAGTAAAGCGATGTTGTTTTGTAAAGGATAAATTTTATTTGAAAAAAGCGGTATCGCGTCATAAAAGATGAATTTTGGTTCAGTAAAGCGATGTTTTTTTGTAAAAGATAAATATTTTTCAAAACAAGCAGTATCGCGTCATAAAAGATTAATTTGGGTTCAGTAAAGCGATGTTGTTTTGTAAATGATTAATTTTATTTGAAAAAAGCAGTATCGCGTCGTAAAAAGTTAATTTGGGTTCAGTAAAGCGATGTTGTTTTGTAAAGGATAAATTTTAGTTGAAAAAAGCAGTATCGCGTCTTAAAGGATTAATTTGGTTTCAGTAAAGCGATGTTGTTTTGTAAAGGATAAATTTTATTTGAATAAAGCAGTATGGCGTCATAAAGGATGAATTTGAATTCAGTAAAGCGATGTTGTTTTGTAAATGATTAATTTTATTTGAAAAAAGCAGTATCGCGTCATAAATGATGAATTTAGGTTCAGTAAAGCGATGTTGTTTTGTAAAGGATACATTTTATTTGAAAAAAGCAGTATCGCGTCATAAAGGATGAATTAGGGTTCAGTAAAGCGATGTTGTCTTGTAAAGGATAAATTTTATTAGATAAAAGCAGTACCGCGTCATAAAGGATGAATTTGGGTTCAGTAAAGCGATGTTGTTTTTTAAAGGATAAATTTTATTCGAAAAAAGCAGTATCGCGTCATAAATGATTATGTTTGGTTTAGTAAAGCGATGTTGTTTTGTAAATGATTAATTTTATTTGAAAAAAGCAGTATCGCGTCATACAGGATGAATTTAGATTCAGTAAAGCGATGTTGTTTTGTAAAGGATAAATTTTATTTGAAAAAAGCAGTATCGCGTCATAAAGGATGAATTTGGGTTCAGTAAAGACATGTTGTCTTGTAAAGGATAAATTTTATTAGATAAGAGCAGTATCGCGTCATAAAGTATGAATTTGGTTTCAGTAAAGCGATGTTGTTTTGTAAAGGATGAATTTTATTTGAAAAAAGCAGTATCGCGTCATAAATGATGAATTTTGGTTCAGTGAAGCGATGTTTTTTTGTAAATGAATAATTTTATTTGAAAAAAGCAGTATCGCGTCATACAGGATGAATTTGGGTTCAGTAAAGCGATGTTGTTTTGTAAATGATGAATTTTGTTTGAAAAAACAGTATCGCGTCATAAAGGATTAATTTTGGTTCAGTAAAGCGATGTTGTTTTGTAAAGGATAAATTTTATTAGATAAAAGCAGTATCGCGTCATAAAGGATGAATTTGGGTTCAGTAAAGCGATGTTGTTTTGTAAATGATTAATTTTATTTGAAAAAAGCAGTATCGCGTCATAAAGGATGAATTAGGGTTCAGTAAAGTTATGTTGTTTTGTAAATGATTAATTTTATTTGAAAAAAGCAGTATCATGTCATAAAGGATTAATTTGGGTTCAGTAAAGCGATGTGTCTTTGTAAACGATAAATTTTATTTGAAAAAAGCAGTATCGCGTCGTAAAGGATGAATTTGGGTCTAGTAAACCGATGTTGTTTTGTAAAGGATAAATTTTATTTGGAAAAAGCAGTATCGCGTCATAAAGGATGAATTTGGGTCTAGTAAAGCGATGTTGTTTTGTAAATGATTAATTTTATTTAAAAAAAGCAGTATCGCGTCATAAAGGATGAATTTGGGTTCAGTAAAGCGATGTTACTTTGTAAATGGTTAATTTTATTTGAAAAAAGCAGTATCGCGTCATAAAGGATGAATTTGGGTTCAGTAAAGCGATGTTGTTTTGTAAATGGTTAATTTTATTTGAGAAAAGCAGTATGGCGTCGTAAAAGATTAATTTGGGTTTAGTAAAGCGATGTTGTTTTGTAAATGATAAATTTTATTTGGAAAAAGCAGTATCGCGTCATAAAGATGAATTTGGGTTCAGTAAAGCGATGTTGCTTTGTAAATGATTAATTTTATTTGAAAAAAGCAGTATCGCGTCATAAAGGATGAATTTGGGTTCAGTAAAGCGATGTTGTTTTGTAAACGATAAATTTTATTTGAAAAAAGCAGTATCGCGTCGTAAAGGATTAATTTGGGTCTAGTAAACCGATGTTGTTTTGTAAAGGATAAATTTTATTTGGAAAAAGCAGTATCGCGTCATAAAGGATGAATTTAGGTCTAGTAAAGCGATGTTGTTTTGTAAATGATTAATTTTATTTTAAAAAAGCAGTATCGCGTCATAAAGGAGGAATTTGGGTTCAGTAAAGCGATGTTGCTTTGTAAATGGTTAATTTTATTTGAAAAAAGCAGTATGACGTCATAAAGGATGAATTTGGGTTCAGTAAAGCGATGTTGTTTTGTAAATGGTTAATTTTATTTGAATAAAGCAGTATGGCGTCGTAAAAGATTAAGTTGGGTCTAGTAAAGCGATGTTGTTTTGTAAATGATTAATTTTATATAAAAAAGCAGTATCGCGTCATAAAGGATTAATTTGGGTTCAATAAAGCGATGTTGCTTTGTAAATGGTTAATTTTATTTGAAAAAAGCAGTATCGCGTCATAAAGGATGAATTTGGGTTCAGTAAAGCGATGTTGTTTTGTAAATGGTTAATTTTATTTGAAAAAAGCAGTATGGCGTCGTAAAAGATTAATTTGGGTTTAGTAAAGCGATGTTGTTTTGTAAATGATAAATTTTATTTGGAAAAAGCAGTATAGCGTCATTAAGGATGAATTTGGGTTCAGTAAAGCGATGTTGCTTTGTAAATGATTAATTTTATTTGAAAAAAGCAGTATCGCGTCATAAAGGATGAATTTGGGTTTAGTAAAGCGATGTTGTTTTGTAAATGATTAATTTTTTTTGGAAAAAGCAGTATCGCTTACTAAAAAGATGAAATTGGGTTCAGTAAAGCGATGTTGTTTTGTAAATGATTAATTTTATTGTAAAAAAAGCAGTATCGCGTCATAAAGGATTAATTTGGGTCTAGTAACGCGATGTTTTTTTGTAAGAGATAAATATTTTTCAAAACAAGCAGTATCGCGTCATAAAAGATTAATTTTGGTTCAGTAAAGCGATGTTGTTTTGTAAAGGATAAATTTTATTTGAAAAAAGCAGTATCGCGTCATAAAGGATGAAATATGGGTTCAGTAAAGCGATGTTGTTTTGTAAAGGATAAATTTTATTTGAAAAAAGCAGTATCGCGTCATAAAGGATTAATTTGGTTTCAGTAAAGCGATGTTGTTTTATAAATGATGACTTTTATTTGAAAAAATCAGTATCGCGTCATAAAGGATTAATTTGGTTTCAGTAAAGCGATGTTGTTTTATAAATGATTAATTTTATTAGAAAAAAGCAGTATCGCGTCATAAAGGATTAATTTGGTTTCAGTAAAGCGATGTTGTTTTGTAAAGGATAAATATTATTTGAATAAAGCAGTATGGCGTCATAAAGGATGAATTTGAATTCCGTAAAGCGATGTTGTTTTGTAAGTGATTAATTTTATTTGACAAAAGCAGTATCGCGTCATACAGGATGAATTTGGGTTCAGTAAAGCGATGTTGTTTTGTAAATGATTAATTTTATTTGAAAAAAGCAGTATCGCGTCATAAAGGATGAATTTGCTTTCAGTAAAGCGATGTTGTTTTGTAAATGATTAATTTTATTTGAAAAAAGCAGTATTGCGTTATAAAGGATGAATTTGGGTTCAGTAAAGCGATGTTGTTTTGTAAAGGATAAATTTTATTTGAAAAAAGCAGTATCGCGTCATAAAGGATTAATTTGGGTTCAGTAAAACGATGTTGTCTTGTAAAGGATAAATTTTATTAGATAAAAGCAGTATCGCGTCATAAAGTATGAATTTGGGTTCAGTAAAGCGATTTTGTTTTTTAAAGGATAAATTTTATTTGAAAAAAGCAGTATCGCGTCATAAAGGATTAAGTTGGGTTCAGTACAGCGATGTTGTTTTGTAAAAGATAAATTTTACTAGAAAAAAGCAGTATCGCGTCATAAAGGATGAATTTGGGTTCAGTAAAGCGATGTTGTATTGTAAATGATAAATTTTATTTGAAAAAAGCAGTATCGCGTCATACAGGATGAATTTGGGTTCAGTAAAGCGATGTTGTTTTGTAAAGGATAAATTTTATTTGAAAAAAGCGGTATCGCGTCATAAAAGATGAATTTTGGTTCAGTAAAGCGATGTTTTTTTGTAAAAGATAAATATTTTTCAAAACAAGCAGTATCGCGTCATAAAAGATTAATTTGGGTTCAGTAAAGCGATGTTGTTTTGTAAATGATTAATTTTATTTGAAAAAAGCAGTATCGCGTCGTAAAAAGTTAATTTGGGTTCAGTAAAGCGATGTTGTTTTGTAAAGGATAAATTTTAGTTGAAAAAAGCAGTATCGCGTCTTAAAGGATTAATTTGGTTTCAGTAAAGCGATGTTGTTTTGTAAAGGATAAATTTTATTTGAATAAAGCAGTATGGCGTCATAAAGGATGAATTTGAATTCAGTAAAGCGATGTTGTTTTGTAAATGATTAATTTTATTTGAAAAAAGCAGTATCGCGTCATAAATGATGAATTTAGGTTCAGTAAAGCGATGTTGTTTTGTAAAGGATACATTTTATTTGAAAAAAGCAGTATCGCGTCATAAATGATGAATTTAGGTTCAGTAAAGCGATGTTGTCTTGTAAAGGATAAATTTTATTAGATAAAAGCAGTACCGCGTCATAAAGGATGAATTTGGGTTCAGTAAAGCGATGTTGTTTTTTAAAGGATAAATTTTATTCGAAAAAAGCAGTATCGCGTCATAAATGATTATGTTTGGTTTAGTAAAGCGATGTTGTTTTGTAAATGATTAATTTTATTTGAAAAAAGCAGTATCGCGTCATACAGGATGAATTTAGATTCAGTAAAGCGATGTTGTTTTGTAAAGGATAAATTTTATTTGAAAAAAGCAGTATCGCGTCATAAAGGATGAATTTGGGTTCAGTAAAGACATGTTGTCTTGTAAAGGATAAATTTTATTAGATAAGAGCAGTATCGCGTCATAAAGTATGAATTTGGTTTCAGTAAAGCGATGTTGTTTTGTAAAGGATGAATTTTATTTGAAAAAAGCAGTATCGCGTCATAAATGATGAATTTTGGTTCAGTGAAGCGATGTTTTTTTGTAAATGAATAATTTTATTTGAAAAAAGCAGTATCGCGTCATACAGGATGAATTTGGGTTCAGTAAAGCGATGTTGTTTTGTAAATGATGAATTTTGTTTGAAAAAACAGTATCGCGTCATAAAGGATTAATTTTGGTTCAGTAAAGCGATGTTGTTTTGTAAAGGATAAATTTTATTAGATAAAAGCAGTATCGCGTCATAAAGGATGAATTTGGGTTCAGTAAAGCGATGTTGTTTTGTAAATGATTAATTTTATTTGAAAAAAGCAGTATCGCGTCATAAAGGATGAATTTAGGTTCAGTAAAGCTATGTTGTTTTGTAAAATATAAATTTTATTTGAAAAAAGCAGTATCGCGTCATAAAAGATGAATTTGGGTTCAGTAAAGCGATGTAGTTTTGTAAAGGATAAATTTTATATGAAAAAAGCAGTATCGCGTCATAAAAGATAAATTTGGGTTCAGTACAGCGATGTTGTTTTGTAAATGATTAATTTTATTTGAAAAAAGCAGTATCGCGTCATACAGGATGAATTAGGGTTCAGTAAAGCGATGTTGTTTTGTAAAGGATAAATTTTATTTGAAAAAAGCAGTATCGCGTCATAAAAGATTAATTTGGGTTCAGTAAAGCGATGTTTTTTTGAAAAAAAATAAATATTTTTCAAAACAAGCAGTACCGCGTCATAAAAGATTAATTTGGGTTCAGTAAAGCGATGTTGTTTTGTAAATGATTGATTTTATTTGAAAAAAGCAGTATCGCGTCGTAAAAAGTTAATTTGGGTTCAGTAAAGCGATGTTGTTTTGTAAAGGATAAATTTTATTTGAAAAAAGCAGTATCGCGTCTTAAAGGATTAATTTGGTTTCAGTAAAGCGATGTTGTTTTGTAAATGATTAATTTTATTTGAATAAAGCAGTATGGCGTCATAAAGGAGGAATTTAGGTTCAGTAAAGCGATGTTGTTTTGTAAATGATTAATTTTATTTGAAAAAAGCAGTATCGCGTCATAAATGATGAATTTGGGTTCCGTAAAGCGATGTTGTTTTGTAAATGATTAATTTTATTTGAAAAAAACAGTATCGCGTCATAAACGATGAATTTAGGTTTAGTAAAGCGATGTTGTTTTGTAAAGGATAAATTTTATTTGAAAAAAGCAGTATCGCGTCATAAAGGATGAATTTTGGTTCAGTAAAGCGATGTTGTTTTTTAAAGGATAAATTTTATTAGATAAAAGCAGTACCGCGTCATAAAGGATGAATTTGGGTTCAGTAAAGCGATGTTGTTTTTTAAAGGATAAATTTTATTTGAAAAAAGCAGTATCGCGTCATAAAGGATTATGTTGGGTTTAGTAAAGCGATGTTGTTTTGTAAATGATTAATTTTATTTGAAAAAAGCAGTATCGCGTCATAAAGGATGAATTTAGGTTCAGTTAAGCGATGTTGTTTTGTAAAGGATAAATTTTATTTGAAAAAAGCAGTATCGCGTCACAAAGGATGAATTTGGGTTCAGTTAAGCCATGTTGTCTTGTAAAGGATAAATTTTATTAGATAAGAGCAGTATCGCGTCATAAATTATGAATTTGGTTTCAGTAAAGCGATGTTGTTTTGTAAAGGATAAATTTTATTTGAAAAAAGCAGTATCGCGTCATAAATGATGAATTTTGGTTCAGTAAAGCGATGTTTTTTTGTAAATGAATAATTTTATTTGAAAAAAGCAGTATCGCGTCATACAGGATGAATTTGGGTTCAGTAAAGCGATGTTTTTTTGTAAAGGATAAATTTTATTTTAAAAAAGCAGTATCGCGTCATAAAAGATGAATTTTGGTTCAGTAAAGCGATGTTGTCTTGTAAATGATTAATTTTATTTGAAAAAAGCTTAATGGCGTCATAAATGATGAATTTGGGTTCAGTAAAGCGATGTTGTTTTGTAAAGGATAAATTTTATTTGAAAAAGCAGTATCGCGTCATAAAGGATTAATATACGTTCAGTAAAGCGATGTTGTTTTGTAAAGGATAAATTTTATTTGAAAAAAGCAGTATCGCGTCATAAAGGATGAATTTGGATTCAGTAAAGCGATGTTTTTTTGTAAAAGATAAATATTTTTCAAAAAAAGCAGTATCGCGTAGTAAAGGAGGAATTGGGGTCTAGTAAAGGGTGGTTGTTTTGTAAAAGATGAAATTTTTTGAAAAAAAGCAGTATCGCGTCATTAAGGATGAATGGGGGTTCAGTAAAGTGATGTTGTTTTGTAAATGATTAATTTTATTTGAAAAAAGCAGTATCGCGTCATAAAGTATGAATTTGGGTGCAGTAAATCGATGTCGTTTTTTAAACGATTAATTTTATTTTAAAAAAGCAGTATGGCCTCATAAAGGATGAATTTGGGTTCAGTAAAGCGATGTTGTTTTGTAAATGATTAATGTTATTTGAAAAAAGCAGTATCGCGTCATAAACGATGAATTTGGGTTCAGTAAAGCGATGTTGTTTGGTAAATGATCAATTTTATTTGTAAAAAGCAGTATCGTGTCATAAAGGATGAATTTGGATTCAGTAAAGCTATATTGTTTTGTAAATGATTAATTTTATTTGAAAAAAGCAGTATCGCGTCATAAACGATGAATTTAGGTTCAGTAAAGCGATGTTGTTTTGTAAAGGATTAATTTTATTTGAAAAAAGCAGTATCGCGTCTTAAAGGTTGAATTTTGGTTCAGTAAAGCGATGTTGTCTTGTAAAGGATAAATTTTATTAGATAAAAGCAGTACCGCGTCATAAAGGATGAATTTTGGTTCAGTAAAGCGATGTTGTTTTTTAATGGATCAATTTTATTTGAAAAAAGCAGTATCGCATCATAAAGGATTATGTTGGGTTCAGTAAAGCGATGTTGTTTTGTAAATGATTAATTTTATTTGAAAAAAACAGTATCGCGTCATAAAGGATGAATTTAGGTTCAGAAAAGCGATGTTGTTTTGTAAAGGATAAATTTTATTTGAAAAAAGCAGTATCGCGTCATAAAGGATGAATTTTGATTCAGTAAAGCGATGTTTTTTTGTAAATGAATGATTTTTTTTGAAAAAAGCAGTATCGCGTCATACAGGATGAATTTGGGTTCAGTAAAGCGATGTTGTTTTGTAAAGGATACATTTTATTTGAAAAAAGCAGTATCGCGTCATAAAGGATGAATTTGGGTTCAGTAAAGCGATGTTTTTTTGTAAAAGATAAATATTTTTCAAAGCAAGCAGTATCGCGTCATAAAAGATTAATTTGGGTTCAGTAAAGCGATGTTGTCTTGTAACTGATTAATTTTATTTGAAAAAAGCTTAATGGCGTCATAAATGATTAATTTGGGTTCAGTAAAGCGATGTTGTTTTGTAAAGGATAAATTTTATTTGAAAAAGCAGTATCGCGTCATAAAGGATGAATTTACGTTCAGTAAAGCGATGTTGTTTTGTAAAGGATAAATTTTATTTGAAAAAAGCAGTATCGCGTCATAAAGTATGAATTATGATTCAGTAAAGCGATGATGTTTTGTAAAGGATAAATATTTTTACAAAAAAGCAGTATCGCGTAGTAAAGGATGAATTTGGGTCTAGTAAAAGGTGGTTGTTTTGTAAAAGATGAAATTTATTTGAAAAAAAGCAGTATCGCGTCATTAAGGATGAATTTGGGTGCAGTAAATCGATGTTGTTTTTTAAACGATTTATTTTATTTTTAAAAAGCAGTATGTCCTCATAAAGGATGAATTTGGGTTCAGTAAAGAGATGTTGTTTTGTAAATGATTAATGTTATTTGAAAAAAGCAGTATCGCGTCATAAAGGATGAATTTGGGTTCAGTAAAGCGATGTCGTTTGGTAAATGATTAATTTTATTTGAAAAAAGCAGTATCGCATCATATAGAATAAATTTAGGTTCAGTACAGCGATGTTGTTTTGTAAATGATTAATTTTATTTGAAAAATGCTGTATCGCGTCATAAAGGATGAATTTGGGTTCAGTAAAGCGATGTTGTTTTGTAAAGGATTAATTTTATATGAAAAAACAGTATCGCGTCATATAGAATAAATTTAGGTTCAGTACAGCGATGGTGTTTTGTAAATGATTAATTTTATTTGAAAAAAGCAGTATCGCGTCATACAGGATGAATTTGGGTTCAGTAAAGCGATGTTGTTTTGTAAAGGATAAATTTTATTTGAAAAAAGCAGTATCGCGTCATAAAGGATGGATTTGGGTTCAGTAAAGCGATGTTTTTTTGTAAAAGATAAATATTTTTCACAACCAGCAGTATCGCGTCATAAAATATTAATTTGGGTTCAGTAAAGCGATGTTTTTTTGTAAATGATTAATTTTATTTTAAAAAAGCTTAATGGCGTAATAAAGGATGAATTTGGGTTCAGTAAAGCGATGTTGTTTTGTAAAGGATAAATTTTATTTAAAAAACCAGTATCGCGTCATAAAGGATGAATTTACGTTCAGTAAAGCGATGTTTTTTTGTAAATGATTAATTTTATTTGAAAAAAGCAGTATCGCGTCATAAAGGATGAATTTGGATTCAGTAAAGCGATGTTTTTTTGTAAAGGTTAAATATTTTTTAAAAAAAGCAGTATCGCGTAGTAAAAGATGAATTTGGGTCTAGTAAAGCGTGGTTGTTTTGTAAGGGATAAAATTTATTTAAAAAAAGCAGTATCGCGTCATTAAAGATGAATTTGGGTTCAGTAAAGTGATGTTGTTTTGTAAATGATTAATTTTATTTGAAAAAAGCAGTATCGCGTCATAAAGGATGAATTTTGTTTCAGTTAAGCGATGTTGTTTTTTAAACGATTCATTTTATTTGAAAAACGCAGTATGCCGTCATAAAAGATTAATTTGGGTTCAGTAAAGTGATGTTGTTTTGTAAAAGACAAATTTTATTTGAAAAAAGCAGTATCGCGTCATAAAGGATGAATTTGGTTTCAGTAAAACGATGTTGTTTTGTAAAAGATAAATTTTATTTGAAAAAAGCAGTATCGCGCCATAAAGGATGAATTTGGGTTCAGTAAAGCGATGTTGTTTTGTAAAGGATAAATTTGATTTGAAAAAGCAGTATCGCGTCATGAAAGATGAATTTACTTTCAGTAAAGCGATGATGTTTTGTAAAGGATAAATTTTATTTGAAAAAAGCAGTATCGCGTCATAAAGGATGAATTTGGATGCAGTAAAGCATGTTTTTTTGTAAAGGAACAATATTTTTCAAAAAAAGCAGTATCGTGTAGTAAAGGATGAATTTGGGTCTAGTAAAGCGTGGTTGTTTGGTAAAGGATAAAATTTATTTGAGAAAAGCAGTATCGCGTCATTAAGGATGAATTTGGGTTCAGTAAAGTGATGTTGTTTTGTAAATGATTTATTTTATTTGAAAAACGCAGTATCGCGTCATAAAGGATGAATTTGGGTGCAGTAATACGATGTTGTTTTTTAAACGATTAATTTTATTTAAAAAAAGCAGTATGGCCTCATAAAGGATGAATTTGGGTTCAGTAAAGAGATGTTGTTTTGTAAATGATTAATGTTATTTTAAAAAAGCAGTATCGCGTCATAAACGATGAATTTGGGTTCAGTAAAGCGATGTTGTTTGGTAAATGATCAATTTTATTTGTAAAAAGCAGTATCGTGTCATAAAGGATGAATTTGGGTTCAGTAAAGCGATGTTGATTTGTAAATGATTAATTTTATTTGAAAAAAGCAGTATCGCGTCATAAAGGATTAATTTGGGTTCAGTAAAGCGATGTTGTTTTGTAAAGGATACATTTTATTTGAAAAAAGCAGTATCGCGTCATAAAGGATGAATTTAGGTTCAGTAAAGCGATGTTGTTTTGTAAATGATAAATTTCATTTGAAAAAAGCAGTATCGCGTAGTAAAGGATGAATTTGGGTTCAGTAAAACGATGTTGTTTTGTAAATGGTAAATTTTATTTGAAAAAAGCAGTATCGCGTCATAAAGGATGAATTGCGGTTCAGTAAAGCGATGTTGTTTTGTAAAAGAATAAATTTTATTAGAGAAATGCAGTATCGCGTCATAAAGTATCGAATTTGGTTTCAGTAAAGCGATGTTGTTTTGTAAATGATTAATTTTATTTGAAAACAGCAGTATCGCGTCATAAAGTATGAATTTGGTTTCAGTAAAGCGATTTTGTTTTGTAAAGGATAAATTTTATTTGAAAAAAGCAGTATCGCGTCATAAAGGATGAATTTGGGTTCAGTAAAGCGATGTTGTTTTGTAAAGGATAAATTTTATTTGAAAAAAGCAGTATCGCGTCATAAATGATGAATTTGGGTTCAGTAAAGCGATGTTGTTTTGTAAATGATTAATTTTATATGAAAAAAAGCAGTATGGCGTCATAAAGGATCAATTTGGGTTCAGTAAAGCGATTTTGTTTTGTAAAGAATAAATTTTATTTGAAAAAAGCAGTATCGCGTCATAAAGGATGAATTTTGGTTCAGTAAAGCGATGTTGTTTTGTAAATGATTAATTTTATTTGAAAAAAGCAGTATCGCGTCATAAAGGATTAATTTGTGGTTAAATACAGCGATGTTGTTTTTTAAACGATTAATTTTATTTGAAAAAAGCAGTATCGCGTCATAAAGGATGAATTTGGGTTCAGTAAAGCGATGTTGTTTTGTAAAGGATAAATTTTATATGAAAAAAGCAGTATCGCGTCATACAGGATGAATTTGGGTTCAGTAAAGCGATGTTGTTTTGTAAAGGATAAATTTTATTTAAAAAAAGCAGTATCGCGTCATAAAGGATTAATTTGGGTCAAGTACAGCGATGTTGTTTTGTAAATGATTAATTTTATTAGAAAAAAGCAGTATCGCGTCATAAAGGATGAATTTGGGTTCAGTAAAGCGATATTGTTTTGTAAAGGATAAATTTTATTGTAAAAGAGCAGTATCGCGTCATACAGGATGAATTTGGGTTCAGTAAAGCGATGTTGTTTTGTAAAGGATAAATTTTATTTGAAAAAAGCAGTATCGCGTCATAAAGGATTAATTTGGGTCAAGTACAGCGATGTTGTTTTTTAAACGATTAATTTTATTTGAAAAAAGCAGTATCGCGTCATAAAGGATGAATTTGGGTTCAGTAAAGCGATATTGTTTTGTAAAGGATAAATTTTATTGTAAAAGAGCATTATCGCGTCATAAAGGATGAATTTTTGTTCAGTAAAGCGATGTTGTCTTGTAAAAGATAAATTTTATTTGAAAAAAGCAGTATCGCGTCATAAAGGATTAATTTGGGTTAAGTACAGCGATGTTGTTTTGTAAATGATTAATTTTATTTGAAAAAAGCAGTATCGCGTCATACAGGATGAATTTGGGTTCAGTAAAGCGATATTGTTTTGTAAAGGATAAATTTTATTGTAAAAGAGCAGTATCGCGTCATACAGAATGAATTGGGGTTCAGTAAAGCGATATTGTTTTGTAAAGGATAAATTTTATTGTAAAAGAGAAGTATCGCGTCATAAAGGATTAATTTGGGTTCAGTAAAGCGATGTTTTTTTGTAAAAGATAAATTGTTTTCAAAACAAGCAGTATCGCGTCATAAAGGATTAATTTGGGTTCAGTAAAGCGATGTTGTTTTGTAAAGGATAAATTTTATTTGAAAAAAAGCACTATCGCGTCATAAAAACCTTAATTTGGGTTCAGTAAAGCGATGTTGTTTTGTAAATGATTAATTTTATTTGAAACAAGCAGTATCGCGTCGTAAAGGATGAATTTTTGTTCAGTAAAGCGATGTTGTCTTGTAAAGGATAAATTTTATTTGAAAAAAGCAGTATCGCGTCATAAAGGATTAATTTGTGTGAAGTACGGCGATGTTATTTTGTAAAGGATAAATTTTATTTGAAAAAAGCAGTATCGCGTCATACAGGATGAATTTGGTTTCAGTAAAGCGATGTTGTTTTGTAAAGGATAAATTTTATTGTAAAAGAGCAGTATCGCATCATAAAGGATGAATTTGGGTTCAGTAAAGCGATGTTGTTTTGTAAAGGATAAATTTTATTTGAAAAAAGCAGTATCGCGTCATAAAGGATTAATTTGGGTTAAGTACAGCGATGTTTTTTTGTAAAAGATAAATAGTTTTCAAAACAGGCAGTATCGCGTCATAAAGGATTAATTTGGGTTCAGTAAAGCGATGTGGTTTTGTAAAGGATAAATTTTATTCGAAAAAAGCACTATCGCGTCATAAAAACCATTAATTTGGGTTCAGTAAAGCGATGTTGTTTTGTAAATGATTAATTTTATTTGAAAAAAGCAGTATCGCGTCATAAAGGATGAATTTGGGTCTGTAAAGCGATGTTGTTTTGTAAATGATTAATTTTATTTGAAAAAAGCAGTATCGCGTCATAAAGGATGAATTTGGGTCAGTAAAGCGATGTGGTTTTGTAAATGATTACTTGTATTAGAAAAAAGCAGTATTGCGTCGTAAATAATTAATTTAGGTTCAGTAAACGATGTTGTTTTGTAAATGATTAATTTTATTTGAAAAAGGCAGTATCGCGTCATAAAGGATCGAACTTGGGTTCAGTAAAGCGATGTAGTTTTGTAAAGGATAAATTTTGTTTGAATAAAACAGTATAGCGTCATAAAGGATGAATTTGGATTTAGTAAAGCGATGTTGTTTTGTAAATGATTAATTTTATTTGAAAAAAGCTTTATTGTGTCATAAAGGATGAATTAGGGTTCAGTAACGCGATGTTGTTTTGTAAATGATTAATTTTATTCGAAAAAAGCTTAATGGCGTCATAAAGGATGAATTTGGATTCAGTAAAGCGATGTTGTTTTGTAAAACATAAATTTTATTTGAAAAAAGCAGTATCGCGTCATAAAGGATGAATTTGGGTTCAGTAAAGCGATGTTGTTTTGTAAAGGCTAAATTTTATTTGAAAAAAGCAGTATCGCGTCATAAAGGATGAATTTAGGTTCAGTAAAGCGATGTTTTTTTCTAAAAGATAAATATTTTTCAAAAAAAGCAGTAACGCGTCATAAAGGATTAAGTTCGCTTCAGTAAAGCGATGTTGTTTTGTAAAGGATAAATTTTATTTGAAAAAAGCAGTATCGCGTCATAAAGGATGGATTTGGGTTCAGTAAAGCGATGTTTTTTTGTAAAAGATAAATATTTTTCAAAACCAGCAGTATCGCGTCATAAAATATTTATTTGGGTTCAGTAAAGCGATGTTTTTTTGTAAATGATTAATTTTATTTTAAAAAAGCTTAATGGCGTAATAAAGGATGAATTTGGGTTCAGTAAAGCGATGTTGTTTTGTAAAGGATAAATTTTATTTAAAAAACCAGTATCGCGTCATAAAGGATGAATTTACGTTCAGTAAAGCGATGTTTTTTTGTAAATGATTAATTTTATTTGAAAAAAGCAGTATCGCGTCATAAAGGATGAATTTGGATTCAGTAAGCGATGTTTTTTTGTAAAGGTTAAATATTTTTCAAAAAAAGCAGTATCGCGTAGTAAAAGATGAATTTGGGTCTAGTAAAGCGTGGTTGTTTTGTAAGGGATAAAATTTATTCAAAAAAAGCAGTATCGCGTCATTAAAGATGAATTTGGGTTCAGTAAAGTGATGTTGTTTTGTAAATGATTAATTTTATTTGAAAAAAGCAGTATCGCGTCATAAAGGATGAATTTTGTTTCAGTTAAGCGATGTTGTATTTTAAACGATTAATTTTATTTGAAAAAAGCAGTATGCCGTCATAAAAGATTAATTTGGGTTCAGTAAAGTGATGTTGTTTTGTAAAAGACAAATTTTATTTGAAAAAAGCAGTATCGCGTCATAAAAGATGAATTTGGTTTCAGTAAAACGATGTTGTTTTGTAAAAGATAAATTTTATTTGAACAAAGCAGTATCGCGCCATAAAGGATGAATTTGGGTTCAGTAAAGCGATGTTGTTTTGTAAATGGTAAATTTTATTTGAAAAAGCAGTATCGCGTCATAAAAGATGAATTTACTTTCAGTAAAGCGATGATGTTTTGTAAAGGATAAATTATATTTGAAAAAAGCAGTATCGCGTCATAAAGGATGAATTTGGATGCAGTAAAGCATGTTTTTTTGTAAAGGAACAATATTTTTCAAAAAAAGCAGTATCGCGTAGTAAAGGATGAATTTGGGTCTAGTAAAGCGTGGTTGTTTGGTAAAGGATAACATTTATTTGAGAAAAGCAGTATCGCGTCATTAAGGATTAATTTGGGTTCAGTAAAGTGATGTTGTTTTGTAAATGATTTATTTTATTTGAAAAACGCAGTATCGCGTCATAAAGGATGAATTTGGGTGCAGTAAATCGATGTTGTTTTTTAAACGATTAATTTTATTTAAAAAAAGCAGTATGGCCTCATAAAGGATGAATTTGGGTTCAGTAAAGAGATGTTGTTTTGTAAATGATTAATGTTATTTGAAAAAAGCAGTATCGCGTCATAAACGATGAATTTGGGTTCAGTAAAGCGATGTTGTTTGGTAAATGATCAATTTTATTTGTAAAAAGCAGTATCGTGTCATAAAGGATGAATTTGGGTTCAGTAAAGCGATGTTGTTTTGTAAATGATTAATTTTATTTGAAAAAAGCAGTATCGCGTCATAAAGGATTAATTTGGGTTCAGTAAAGCGATGTTGTTTTGTAAAGGATACATTTTATTTGGAAAAAGCAGTATCGCGTCATAAAGGATGAATTTAGGTTCAGTAAAGCGATGTTGTTTTGTAAATGATAAATTTCATTTAAAAAAAGTAGTATCGCGTAGTAAAGGATGAATTTGGGTTCAGTAAAGCGATGTTGTTTTGTAAATGGTAAATTTTATTTGAAAAAAGCAGTATCGCGTCATAAAGGATGAATTGCGGTTCAGTAAAGCGATGTTGTTTTGTAAAAGAATAAATTTTATTAGAGAAAAGCAGTATCGCGTCATAAAGTATCGAATTTGGTTTCAGTAAAGCGATGTTGTTTTGTAAATGATTAATTTTATTTGAAAACACCAGTATCGCGTCATAAAGTATGAATTTGGTTTCAGTAAAGCGATTTTGTTTTGTAAAGGATAAATTTTATTTGAAAAAAGCAGTATTGCGTCATAAAGGATGAATTTTGGTTCAGTAAAGCGATGTTGTTTTGTAAATGATTAATTTTATTTGAAAAAAGCAGTATCGCGTCATAAAGGATTAATTTGTGGTTAAATACAGCGATGTTGTTTTTTAAACGATTAATTTTATTTGAAAAAAGCAGTATCGCGTCATAAAGGATGAATTTGGGTTCAGTAAAGCGATGTTGTTTTGTAAAGGATAAATTTTATATGAAAAAAGCAGTATCGCGTCATACAGGATGAATTTGGGTTCAGTAAAGCGATGTTGTTTTGTAAAGGATAAATTTTATTTGAAAAAAGCAGTATCGCGTCATAAAGGATTAATTTGGGTCAAGTACAGCGATGTTGTTTTGTAAATGATTAATTTTATTAGAAAAAAGCAGTATCGCGTCATAAAGGATGAATTTGGGTTCAGTAAAGCGATATTGTTTTGTAAAGGATAAATTTTATTGTAAAAGAGCAGTATCGCGTCATACAGGATGAATTTGGGTTCAGTAAAGCGATGTTGTCTTGTAAAGGATAAATTTTATTTGAAAAAAGCAGTATCGCGTCATAAAGGATTAATTTGGGTTAAGTACAGCGATGTTGTTTTGTAAATGATTAATTTTTTTTGAAAAAAGCAGTATCGCGTCATACGGGATGAATTTGGGTTCAGTAAAGCGATATTGTTTTGTAAAAGATAAATTTTATTGTAAAAGAGCAGTATCGCGTCATACAGAATGAATTGGGGTTCAGTAAAGCGATATTGTTTTGTAAAGGATAAATTTTATTGTAAAAGAGCAGTATCGCGTCATAAAGGATTAATTTGGGTTCAGTAAAGCGATGTTTTTTTGTAAAAGATAAATTGTTTTCAAAATAAGCAGTATCGCGTCATAAAGGATTAATTTGGGTTCAGTAAAGCGATGTTGTTTTGTAAAGGATAAATTTTATTTGAAAAAAAGCACTATCGCGTCATAAAAACCTTAATTTGGGTTCAGTAAAGCGATGTTGTTTTGTAAATGATTAATTTTATTTGAAACAAGCAGTATCGCGTCGTAAAGGATGAATTTTTGTTCAGTAAAGCGATGTTGTCTTGTAAAGGATAAATTTTATTTGAAAAAAGCAGTATCGCGTCATAAAGGATTAATTTGCGTTAAGTACAGCGATGTTGTTTTGTAAAGGATAAATTTTATTTGAAAAAAGCAGTATCGCGTCATACAGGATGAATTTGGTTTCAGTAAAGCGATATTGTTTTGTAAAGGATAAATTTTATTGTAAAAGAGCAGTATCGCATCATAAAGGATGAATTTGGTTCAGTAAAGCGATGTTGTTTTGTAAAGGATAAATTTTATTTTAAAAAAGCAGTATCGCGTCATAAAGGATTAATTTGGGTTAAGTACAGCGATGTTTTTTTGTAAAAGATAAATAGTTTTGAAAACAGGCAGTATCGCGTCATAAAGGATTAATTTGGGTTCAGTAAAGCGATGTTGTTTTGTAAAGGATAAATTTTATTTGAAAAAAGCACTATCGCGTCATAAAAACCATTAATTTGGGTTCAGTAAAGCGATGTTGTTTTGTAAATGATTAATTTTATTTGAAAAAAGCAGTATCGCGTCGTAAAAAGTTAATTTGGGTTCAGTAAAGCGATGTTGTTTTGTAAATGATTAATTTTATTTGAAAAAAGCAGTATCGCGTCATAAAAGATGGATTTGGGTCAGTAAAGCGATGTTGTTTTGTAAATGATTAATTTTATTTGAAAAAAGCAGTATCGCGTCATAAAGGATGAATTTGGGTCAGTAAAGCGATGTGGTTTTGTAAATGATTACTTGTATTAGAAAAAAGCAGTATTGCGTCGTAAATAATTAATTTAGGTTCAGTAAACGATGTTGTTTTGTAAATGATTAATTTTATTTGAAAAAGGCAGTATCGCGTCATAAAGGATCGAACTTGGGTTCAGTAAAGCGATGTAGTTTTGTAAAGGATAAATTTTGTTTGAATAAAACAATATGGCGTCATAAAGGATGAATTTGGATTCAGTAAAGCGATGTTGTTTTGTAAATGATTAATTTTATTTGAAAAAAGCTTTATTGTGTCATAAAGGATGAATTACGGTTCAGTAACGCGATGTTGTTTTGTAAATGATTAATTTTATTCGAAAAAAGCAGTATCGCGTCATAAAGGATGAATTTGGGTTCAGTAAAGCGATGTTGTTTTGTAAAGGCTAAATTTTATTTGAAAAAAGCAGTATCGCGTCATAAAAGATGAATTGAGGTTCAGTAAAGCGATGTTTTTTTCTAAAAGATAAATATTTTTCAAAAAAAGCAGTAACGCGTCATAAAGGATTAAGTTCGCTTCAGTAAAGCGATGTTGTTTTGTAAAGGATAAATTTTATTTGAAAAAAGCAGTATCGCGTCATAAAGGATGAATTTTGGTTCAGTAAAGCGATGTTGTTTTGTAATGTATTAATTTTATTTGAAAAAAGCAGTATTGCGTCGTAAATAATTAATTTAAGTTCAGTAAACGATGTTGTTTTGTAAAGGATTAATTTTATTTGAAAAAAGCAGTATCGCGTCATAAAGGATGAATTTGGGTCAGTACAGCGATGATGTTTTGTAAATGATTAATTGTATTAGAAAAAAGCAGTATCGCGTCATAAAGGATGAATTTGGGTTCAGTAAAGCGATGTTGTTTTGTAAATGATGTATTTTATTTCAAAAAGGCAGTATCGCGTCATAAAGGATCGAATTTGGGTTCAGTAAAGCGATGTTGTTTTGTAAAGGATAAATTTTATTTGAATAAAACAGTATGGCATCATAAAGGATGAATTTGGATTCAGTAAAGCGATGTTGTTTTGTAAATGATTAATTTTATTTGAAAAAAGCTTTATGGTGTCATAAAGGATGAATTAGGGTTCAGTAACGCGATGTTGTTTTGTAAATGATTAATTTTATTCGAAAAAAGCTTAATGGCGTCATAAAGGATGAATTTGGATTCAGTAAAGCGATGTTGTTTTGTAAAACATAAATTTTATTTGAAAAAAGCAGTATCGCGTCATAAAGGATGAATTTGGGTTCAGTAAAGCGATGTTGTTTTGTAAAGGCTAAATTTTATTTGAAAAAAGCAGTATCGCGTCATAAAGGATGAATTTAGGTTCAGTAAAGCGATGTTTTTTTCTAAAAGATAAATATTTTTCAAAAAAAGCAGTAAAGCGTCATAAAGGATTAAGTTCGCTTCAGTAAAGCGATGTTGTTTTGTAAAGGATAAATTTTATTTGAAAAAGCAGTATCGCGTCATAAAGGATGAATTTGGGTTCAGTAAAGCGATGTTGTTTTGTAAATGATTAATTTTATTTGAAAAAAGCAGTATTGCGTCGTAAATAATTAATTTAAGTTCAGTAAACGATGTTGTTTTGTAAAGGATTAATTTTATTTGAAAAAAGCAGTATCGCGTCATAAAGGATGAATTTGGGTCAGTACAGCGATGATGTTTTGTAAATGATTAATTGTATTAGAAAAAAGCAGTATCGCGTCATAAAGGATGAATTTGGGTTCAGTAAAGCGATGTTGTTTTGTAAATGATTGATTTTATTTCAAAAAGGCAGTATCGCGTCATAAAGGATCGAATTTGGGTTCAGTAAAGCGATGTTGTTTTGTAAAGGATACATTTTATTTGAATAAAACAGTATGGCATTATAAAGGATGAATTTGGATTCAGTAAAGCGATGTTGTTTTGTAAATGATTAATTTTATTTGAAAAAAGCTTTATGGTGTCATAAAGGATGAAGTAGGGTTCAGTGACGCGATGTTGTTTTGTAAATCGTTAATTTTATTTGAAAAAAGCTTAATGGCGTCTAAAGGATGAATTTGGATTCAGTAAAGCGATGTTGTTTTGTAAAACATAAATTTTATTTGAAAACAAAAGTATCGCGTCATAAAGGATGAATTTGGGTTCAGTATAGCGATGTTTTTTTGTAAAGGCTAAATTTTATTTTAAAAAAGCAGTATCGCGTCATAAAGGATGAATTTAGGTTCAGTAAAGCGATGTTCTTTTCTAAAAGATAAATATTTTTCAAAAAAAGCAGTATCGCGTCATAAAGGATTAAGTTCGCTTCAGTAAAGCGATGTTGTTTTGTAAAGGATAAATTTTATTTGAAAAAAGCAGTATCGCGTCATACAAGATGAATTTGGGTTCAGTAAAGCGATGTTGTTTTGTAAATGATTAATTTTATTTGAAAAAAGCAGTATCGCGTCATAAAAGTATGAGGTTGGGTTCAGTAAAGCGATGTTGTTTTGTAACTGATTAATTTTATTTGAAACAAGCAGTATCGCGTCATAAAAGATAAATTTGGGTTCAGTAAAGCGATGTTGTTTTGTAAATGATTAATTTTATTTGAAAAAAGCAGTATCGCGTCATAAAGGAATAAATTGGGTTCAGTAAAGCGATCTTGTTTTGTAAATGATTAATTTTAGTTGAAAAAAGCAGTATTGCGTCGTAAAAGATTAATTTAGGTTCAGTAACCGATGTTGTTTTGTAAATGATTAATTTTATTTGAAAAAAGCAGTATCGCGTCATAAAGGATGAATTTGGGTCAGTAAAGCGATGTGGTTTTGTAAATTATTAATTGTATTTGAAAAAAGCAGTATCGCGTCATAAAGGATGAATTTGGGTTCAGTAAAGCGATGTTGTTTCGTAAATGATTAGGTTTATTTTAAAAAGGCAGTATCGCGTCATAAAGGATCGAACTTGGGTTCAGTAAAGCGATGTTGTTTTGTAAAGGATAAATTTTATTTGAAAAAAGCTTAATGGCGTCATACAGGATGAATTTGGATTCAGTAAAGCGATGTTTTTTTCTAAAAGATAAATATTTTTCAAAAAAAGCAGGATCGCGTCATAAAGGATTAAGTTCGCTTCAGTAAAGCGATGTTGTTTTTTATTTTATTTAAAAACAGCAGTATCGCGTCATAAAATATGAATTTGGGTTCAGTGAAGCGATGTTGTTTTTTAAACAATTAATTTTATTTGAAAAAAGCAGTATGGCCTAATAAAGGATGAATTTGGGTTCAGTAAAGCGATGATGTTTTGTAAATGATTAATTTTAGTTGAAAAAAGCAGTATCGCGTCATACAGGATGAATTTGGGTTCAGTAAAGCGATGTTGTTTTGTAAATGATTAATTTTATTTGAAAAAAGCAGTATAGCGTCATAAAGGATGAATTTGGGTTCAGTAGAGCGATGTTGCTTTGTAAATGATTGATTTTATTTTAAAAAGGCAGTATCGCGTCATAAAGTATCGAATTTGGGTTCAGTAAAGCGATGTTGTTTTGTAAAGGATAAATTATATTTGAATAAAGCAGTATGGCGTCATAAATGATGAATTTGGGTTCCGTAAAGCGATGTTGTTTTGTAAGTGATTAATTTTATTTGAAAACAGATTTATGGCGTCATAAAGGATGAATTTTGATTCAGTACAGCGATGATTTTTTGTAAATGATTAATTTTATTTGAAAAAAGCTTTCTGGTGTCATAAAGGATCGAATTTGGGTTCAGTAACGCGAAGTTGTTTTGTAAATGATAAATTTTATTTGAAAAAAGCAGTATTGCGTCGTAAAAGATTAATTTAGGTTCAGTAAACGATGTTGTTTTGTAAATGATTAATTTTATTTGAAAAAAGCAGTATCACGTCATAAAGGATGAATTTGTGTCAGTAAAGCGATGTGGTTTTGTAAATTATTAATTGTATTAGAAAAAAGCAGTATCGCGTCATAAAAGATGAATTAGGGTTCAGTAAAGCGATGTTGTTTTGTAAATGATTAATTTTATTTTAAATAGGCAGTATCGCGTCATAAAGGATCGAACTTGGGTTCAGTAAATCGATGTTGTTTTGTAAAGGATAAATTTTATTTGAATAAAACAGTATGGCGTCATAAAGGATGAATTTCGATTCAGTAAAGCGATGTTGTTTTGTAAATGATTAATTTTATTTGAAAAAAGCTTTATGGTGTCATAAAGGATCGAATTTGGGTTCAGTAACGCGATGTTGTTTTGTAAATGATTAATTTTATTTGAAAAAAACTTAATGGCGTCATAAAGGATGAATTTGGATTCAGTAAAGCGATGTTGTTTTGTAAAACATAAATTTTATTTGAAAAAAGGAGTATCGCGTCAAAAGGGATAAATTTGGGTTCAGTAAAGCGATGTTGTTTTGTAAAGGCTAAATTTTATTTGAAAAAAGCAGTATCGCGTCATAAAGGATGAGTTTAGGTTCAGTAAAGCGATGTTTTTTTCTAAAAGATAAATATTTTTCAAAAAAAGCAGTATCGCGTCATAAAGGATTAAGTTCGCTTCAGTAAAGCGATGTTGTTTTGTAAAGGATAAATTTTATTTGAAACCAGCAGTATCGCGTCATAAAGGATTAATTTGGGTTCAGTAAAGCGATGTTGTTTTTTGAAACGATTAATTTTATTTGAAAAAAGCAGTATCGCGTCATAAAGGATGAATTTGGGTTCAGTAAAGCGATGTTGTTTTGTAAAGGATTAATTTTATTTGAAAAAAGCAGTATCGCGTCATAAATGATGAATTTGGTTTCAGTAAAGCGATGTTATTTTGTAAAGGGTGAATTTTATTTGAAAAAAAAAAGTGTCGCGTCATACAGGATGAATTTTGGTTCAGTAAAGCGATGTTGTTTTGTAAATGATTAATTTTATTTGAAAAAAGCAGTATCGCGTCAGAAAAGATTTAATTTGGGTTCAGTAAAGCGATGTTGTTTTGTAAATGATTAATTTTATTTGAAAAAAGCAGTATCGCGTCATAAAGGATGAATTTGGGTCAGTAAAGCGATGCGGTTTTGTAAATGATTAATTGTATTAGAAAAAAGCAGTAACGCGTCATAAAAGAAGGAATGGGGGTTCAGTAAAGCGATGTTGTTTTGTAAATGATTGATTTTATTTTAAAAGGCAGTATCGCGTCATAAAGTATCGAATTTGGGTTCAGTAAAGTGGTGTTATTTTGTAAAGGATAAATTTTATTTGAATAAAACAGTATGGCGTCATAAAGGATGAATGTCGATTCAGTAAAGCGATGTTGTTTTGTAAATGATTGATTTTATTTGAAAACAGCTTTATGGTGTCATAAAGGATGAATTAGGGGTCAGTAACGCGATGTTGTTTTGTAAAACATATATTTTATTTGAAAAAAGGAGTATCGCGTCAAAAGGGATAAATTTGGGTTCAGTAAAGCGATGTTGTTTTGTAATGGTTAAATTTTATTTGAAAAAAGCAGTATCGCGTCATGCAGGATGAATTTGGGTTCAGTAAAGCGATGTTGTTTTGTAAATGATTAATTTTATTTGAAAAAAGCAGTATCGCGTCATAAAAGATAAATTTGGGTTCAGTAAAGCGATGTTGTTTTGTAAATGATTAATTTTGTTTGAAAAATGCAGTATCGCGTATTTAAGGATGAATTTGGGTCAGTAAAGCCATGTGGTTTTGTAAATGAGTAATTCTATTAGAAAAAAGCAGTATCGCGTCATAAAGGATGAATTTGGGTTCAGTAAAGCGATGTTGTTTTGTAAATGGTTAATTTTATTTTAAAAAGGCAGTATCGCGTCATAAATTGTCGAATTTGGGTTCAGTAAAGCGATGTTGTTTTGTAAATGATTAATTTTATTTGAATAAAACAGTATGGCGTCATAAAGGATGAATTTAGATTCAGTAAAGCGATGTTGTTTTGTAAATGATTAATTTTATTTGAAAAAAGCTTTATGGTGTCATAAAGGATTAATTAGGGTTCAGTAACGCGATGTTGTTTTTTAAACGATTAATTTTATTTGAAAAAAGCAGTATGGCCTCATAAAGGATGAATTTGTTCAGTAACGCGATGTTGTTTTGTAAATGATTAATTTTATTTGAAAAATGCAGTATCGCGTATTAAAGGATGAATTTGGGTTCAGTAAAGCGATGTTGTTTTGTAAATGATTAATTTTATTGTAAAAAAGCAGTATCGCGTCATAAAAGATAAATTTGGGTTCAGTAAAGCGATGTTGTTTTGTAAAACATAAATTTTATTTGAAAAAAGCAGTATCGCGTCATGAAGGATGAATTTAGGTTCAGTAAAGCGATGTTTTTCTCTACAAGATAAATATTTTTCAAAATAAGCAGTATCGCGTCATAAAAGATGAATTTGGGTTCAGTAAAGCGATGTTGTTTTGTAAATGGTTAATTTTATTTTAAAAAGGCAGTATCGCGTCGTAAAAGATTAATTTGGGTTCAGTACAGCGATGTTATTTTGTAAAGGATTAATTTTATTTGAAAAAAGCTGTATCGCGTCATAAAGGATGAATTTATGTTCAGTAAAGCGATGTTTTTTTCTAAAAGATAAATATTTTTCCAAAAATGCAGTATCGCGTCATAAAGGATTAAGTCGGGTTCAGTAAAGCGATGTTGTTTTGTAAATGATACATTTTATTTGAAAAATGCAGTATCAAGTCATAAAAGATGAATTTGGGTTCAGTAAAGCGATGTTGTTTTGTAAATGATTAATTTTATTTTAAAAAGACAGTATCGCGTCATAAAGGATGAATTTTGATTCAGTAAAGCGATGTTGTTTTGTAAATGATTAATTTTATTTGAAAAAAGCTTTATCGTGTCATAAATAATGAATTAGGGTTCAGTAACGCGATGTTGTTTTGTAAATGATTAATTTTATTTGAAAAAAGCTTAATGGCGTCATAAAAGATGAACTTGGGTTCAGTGAAGCGATGTTGTTTTGTAAAACATAAATTTTATTTGAAAAAAGCAGTATCGCGTCATAAAGGATGAATTTGGGTTCAGTAAATTGATGTTGTTTGTTAAAGGCTAAATTTTATTTGGAAAAAGCAGTATCGCGTCATAAAGGATGAATTAAGGTTCAGTAAAGCGATGTATTTTTCTAAAAGATAAATATTTTTCAAAAAAAGCAGTATCGCGTCATAAAGGATTAAGTTGGATTCAGTAAAGCGGTGTTGTTTTGTAAAGGATAAATTTTATTTTAATAAAACAGTATGGCGTCATAAAGGATGAATGTCGATTCAGTAAAGCGATGTTGTTTTGTAAATGATTGATTTTATTTGAAAACAGCTTTATGGTGTCATAAAGGAGGAATTAGGGGTCAGTAACGCGATGTTGTTTTGTAAAACATAAATTTTATTTGAAAAAAGGAGTATCGCGTCAAAAGGGATAAATTTGGGTACAGTAAAGCGATGTTGTTTTGTAAAGGATAAATTTTATTTGAAAACAGCAGTATCGCGTCATAAAGGATGCATTTGGGTTCAGTTAAGCGATGTTGTTTTGTAAAGGATACATTTTATTTGAAAAAAGCAGTATCGCGTCATAAAGGATGAATTTGGGTTAAGTACAGCGATGTTTTTTTGTAAAAGATAAATAGTTTTCAAAACAGGCAGTATCGCGTATTTAAGGATGAATTTGGGTCAGTAAAGCCATGTGGTTTTGTAAATGAGTAATTCTATTAGAAAAAAGCAGTATCGCGTCATAAAGGATGAATTTGGGTTCAGTAAAGCGATGTTGTTTTGTAAATGGTTAATTTTATTTTAAAAAGGCAGTATCGCGTCATAAAGGATCGAATTTGGGTTCAGTAAAGCGATGTTGTTTTGTAAATGATTAATTTTATTTGAATAAAACAGTATGGCGTCATAAAGGATGAATTTAGATTCAGTACAGCGATGTTGTTTTGTAAATTATTAATTTTATTTGAAAAAAGCTTTATGGTGTCATAAAGGATTAATTAGGGTTCAGTAACGCGATGTTGTTTTTTAAACGATTAATTTTATTTGAAAAAAGCAGTATGGCCTCATAAAGGATGAATTTGTTCAGTAACGCGATGTTGTTTTGTAAATGATTAATTTTATTTGAAAAATGCAGTATCGCGTATTAAAGGATGAATTTGGGTTCAGTAAAGCGATGTTGTTTTGTAAATGATTAATTTTATTTGAAAAAAGCAGTATCGCGTCATAAAGGATGAATTTGGGTTTAGTAAAGCGATGTTGTTTTGTAAAACATAAATTTTATTTGAAAAAAGCAGTATCGCATCATAAAGGATGAATTTGGGTTCAGTAAAGCGACGTTGTTTTGTAAAGGCTAAATTTTATTTGAAAAAAGCAGAATCGCGTCATTAAAGAAGGAATTTAGGTTCAGTAAAGCGATGTTGTTTTGTAAATGATTAATTTTATTTGAAAAAAGCAGTATCGTGTCGTAAAAGATTAATTTGGGTTCAGTAAAGCGATGTTGTTTTGTAAAGGATTAATTTTATTTGAAAAAAGCAGTATCGCGTCATAAATGTTGAATTTGGGTTCAGTAAAGCGATGTTGTTTTGTAAAGGATTAATTTTATTTGAAAAAAGCAGTATCGCGTCATAAATGATGAATTTGGATTCTGTAAAGCGATGTTGTTTTGTAAAGGATTAATTTTATTTGAATAAAGCAGTATGGCGTCATAAAGGATGAATTTGGATTCAGTAAAGCGATGTGTTTTGTAAATGATTAATTTTGTTTGAAAAAAGCAGTATTGCGTCATAATTGATGAATTTGGGTTCAGTAAAGCGATATTGTTTTGTAAATGATTAATTTTATTTGAAAAACGCAGTATCGCGTCAGAAACGATGAATTTGGTTTCAGTCAAAACGATGTTGGTTTGTAAATGATGAATTTTATTTGAAAAAAGCAGTATCGCGTCGTAAAAGATTAATTTGGGTTCAGTAAAGCGAGGTTGTTTTGTAAAGGATTAATCTTATTTGAAAAACGCAGTATCGCGTCATAAATGATGGATTTGGGTTCAGTAAAGCGATGTTGTTTTGTAAAGGATAAATTTTATTCGAAAAAAGCTTTATGGTGTCATAAAGGATGAATTAGGGTTCAGTAAAGCGATGTTGTTTTGTAAATGATTAATTTTATTTGAAAAAAGCTTAATTGCGTCATAAACGGTTGAATTTGGGTTAGTAAAGCGATGTTGTTTTGTAAAACATAAATTTTTTTTGAAAAAAGCAGTATCGCGTCATAAAAGATTAATTTTGGTTCACTAAAGCGATGTTGTTTTGTAAAGGCTAAATTTTATTTGAAAAAAGCAGTATCGCGTCATAAAGGGGGAATTTAGGTTCAGTAAAGCGATGTATTTTTCTAAAAGATAAATATTTTTCAAAAAAAGCAGTATCGCGTCATAAAGGATTAAGTTGGCTTCAGTAAAGCGATGTTGTTTTGTAAAGGATAAATTTTATTTGAAAACAGCAGTATCGCGTCATAAAAAATGAATTTGGGTTCAGTAAAGCAATGTTGTTTTTTAAACGATTAATTTTATTTGAAAAAAAACAGTATGGCTTAATAAAGGATTAATTTGGGTTCAGTAAAGCGATGCTGTTTTGTAAATGATTAATTTTATTTCAAAAAGGCAGTATCGCGGCATAAAGGATCGAATTTGGGTTCAGTAAAGCGATGTTGTTTTGTAATTACTAATTTTATTTGAAAAAAGCAGTATCGCGTCATAAAGGATGAATTTGGGTTTAGTAAAGCGATGTTGTTTTGTAAAACATTAATTTTATTTGAAAAAAGCAGTATCGCATCATAAAGGATGAATTTGGGTTCAGTAAAGCGACGTTGTTTTGTAAAGGCTAAATTTTATTTGAAAAAGCAGAATCGCGTCATAAAAGAAGGAATTTAGGTTCAGTAAAGCGATGTTGTTTTGTAAATGATTAATTTTATTTGAAAAAAGCAGTATCGCGTCGTAAAAGATTAATTTGGGTTCAGTAAAGCGATGTTGTTTTGTAAAGGATTAATTTTATTTGAAAAAAGCAGTATCGCGTCATAAATGTTGAATTTGGGTTCAGTAAAGCGATGTTGTTTTGTAAAGGATTAATTTTATTTGAAAAAAGCAGTATCGCGTCATAAATGATGAATTTGGATTCTGTAAAGCGATGTTGTTTTGTAAAGGATTAATTTTATTTGAATAAAGCAGTATGGCGTCATAAAGGATGAATTTGGATTCAGTAAAGCGATGTGTTTTGTAAATGATTAATTTTGTTTGAAAAAAGCAGTATTGCGTCATAATTGATGAATTTGGGTTCAGTAAAGCGATATTGTTTTGTAAATGATTAATTTTATTTGAAAAACGCAGTATCGCGTCATAAACGATGAATTTTGTTTCAGTCAAAACGATGTTGGTTTGTAAATGATGAATTTTATTTGAAAAAAGCAGTATCGCGTCGTAAAAGATTAATTTGGGTTCAGTAAAGCGATGTTGTTTTGTAAAGGATTAATCTTATTTGAAAAACGCAGTATCGCGTCATAAATGATGGATTTGGGTTCAGTAAAGCGATGTTGTTTTGTAAATGATTAATTTTTTGTGTATAAACCTTTATGGTGTCATAAAGGATGAATTAGGGTTCAGTAAAGCGATGTTGTTTTGTAAATGATTGATTTTATTTGAAAAAAGCTTAATTCCGTCATAAAGTGCGAATTTGGGTTCAGTAAAGCGATGTTGTTTTGTCAAGGATAAATTTTTTTTGAAAAAGCAGTATCGCGTCATAAAGGATGAATTTGGGTTCAGTAAAGCGATGTTGTTTTGTAAAGGATAAAGTTTATTTGAAAAAAGCAGTATCGCGTCATAAAGGATGAATTTGGATTCAGTAAAGCGATGTTTTTTTGTAAAAGAACACATATTTTTCAAAAAAAGCAGTATCGCGTCATAAAGGATGAATTTGGATTCAGTAAAGCGATGTTGTTTTGTAAATGATAATTGTTATTTGAAAAAAGCAGTATCGCGTCATAAACGATGAATTTGGATTCAGTAAAGCGATGTTTTTTCGTAAATGATCAATTTTATTTGTAAAAAGCAGTATTGCGTCGTAAAAGATTAATTAAGGTTCAGTAAAGCGATGTTGTTTTGTAAATGATTAATTTTATTTGAAAAAAGCATTATCGCGTCATAAAGAATGAATTTGGGTCAGTAAAGCGATGTGGTTTTGTAAATCATTAATTGTATTAGGAAAAAGCAGTATCGCGTCATAAAAGAATGAATTTTGGTTCAATAAAGCGATGTTGTTTTGTAAATGATTAATTTTATTTTAAAAAGGCAGTATCGCGTCATAAATGATCGAATTTGGGTTCAGTAAAGCGATGTTGTTTTGTAAAGGATAAATTTTATTTGAATAAAACAGTATGGCGTCATAAAGGAATAATTTGGATTCAGTAAAGCGATGTTGTTTTGTAAATGAATTATTTAATTTGAAAAAAGATTTATGATGTCATAAAGGATGAATAAGTGTTCAGAATCGCGATGTTATTTTGTAAATGATTAATTTTATTTGAAAACAGTTTTATTGCGTCATAAAGGATGAATTTAAGTTCAGTAAAGTGATGTTGATTTTGTAAATTATTAATTTCATCTGAAAAAAGCTTTATGGCGTCATAAAGGATGAATTTGGGTTTAGTAAAGCGATGTTGTTTTGTAAATTATTGATTTTATTTGAAAAAAGCTTCATGGCGTCATGAAGGATTAATTTGGGTTCAGTAAAGCGATGTTGTTTTGTAAATTATTAATTTTATGTTAAAAAAGCTTTATCGCGTCATAAAAGATTAATTATAGTTCAACAAAGCGATGTTGTTTTATAGATTATTAATTTAATTTGAAAACAGCTTTATGGCGTCATAAAAGATGAATTTGTGTTCAGTAAAGCGATCTCGTTTTATCAATTATTAACTTTATTTAAAAACGCACTATCGCGTCATAAAGGATTAATTTAGGTTCAGTAAAGCAATGTTGTTTTGTAAATTATTAATTTTTTTTGAAAAAAGTTTTTTGGCGTCATAAAAGACTGAATTTGGGTTCAGTAAAGCGATGTTGTTTAGTAAATTATTAATTTTATTTGAAAAAAGCTTTATGGCGTAATAAAAGATTAATTTGGGTTCAGTAAGGCGATGTTGTTTTGTAAAGGATTAATTTTATTTGAATAAAGCAGTATCGCGTTATAAAAGAGGAATTTATGTTCAGTAAAGCGATGTTGTTTTATAAATTAATTATTTTATTTGACCAAACTTTATGGCGTCATTAAGGATGAATTTGGGATCAGTAAAGCGATGTTGTTTTGTAAATTATTAATTTTATTTTAAAAAACTTTATCGCGTCATAAAGGATGCATTTAGGTTCAGTAAAGCAATGTTGTTTTGTAAATTATTAATTTTATTTGAAAAAAGCTTTATGGCATCATAAAAGATGAATTTCGGTTCAGTAAAGCGATGTTATTTTGGACATTATTAATTTTATTTAAAAAAAGCAGTATCGCGTCATAAAGGATGAATTTGGGTTCAGTAAAGTGATGTAGATTTACAAATTATTAATTTTATTTGAAAAAAGCTTTATGGCGTCATAAAAGATTAATTTGGGTTCAGTAAAGCGATTGTATTTTGTAAATTATTGATTTTTTTTGGAAAAAGCTTTATGGCGTCATAAAGGATGAATTTGGGTCCATTAAAGCGATTTTGTTTTGTACATGATTAATTTTATTTTAAAAAAGATTTTTAACGTCATAAAGGATGAATTTGGGTTCAGTAAAGCGATGTTTTTTTGTAAATGTTTCATTTTGTTTGAAAACAGCTTGATGGCGTCATAAAGGATGAATATGGGTTCAGTAAAGCGATATTGTTTTGTAAATTGATAATTTTATTTAAAAACAGCTTTATGGCGTCATAAAATATGAATTTGTGTTCAGTAAAGCGATGTTGTTTTGTAAATGATTAATTTTATTTGAAAACAGCTTTATGGCGTCATAAAGGATAAATTTGGCTTCAGTAAAGCAATGTTGCTTTGTAAATGATTTATTTTATTTGAAAACAGCTTTATGCCGTAATAAAGGATGAATTTATGTTCAGTAAAGCGATGTTGTTTTGTAAATGATTAATATTATTTAAATATAGCTTTATGGCGTAATAAATGATGAATTTGGGTTCAGTAAAGCGATGTTTTTTTGTAAATGATTAATTTTCTTAGAAAACAGCTTTATGGCGTCATAAATGGTGAATTTGGGTTTAGTAAAGCGATGTTGTCTTGTAAATGATTAATTTTATTTGAAAATGCTTTATGGCGTCATAAAGGATGAATTTGGGTACAGTACAGCGATGTTGTTTTGTAAATGATTCATTTTATTTGAAAAAAGCAGTATCGCGTCATATAGGATGCATTTAGGTTCAGTAAAGCAATGTTGTTTTGTAAATTAATTATTTTATTTTTAAAAAGCTTTATGGCGTCATAAAAGATTAATTTGGGTTCAGTAAAACGATGTTGTTTTTTAAACGATTAATTTTATTTGAAAAAAGCCTATGGCCTAATAAAGGATGAATTTGGGTTCAGTAAAGCGATGTGGTTTCGTAAATGATAAATTTTATTTGAAAAATGCAGTATCGCGTCACAAATGATGAATTTGGGTTCAGTAAAGCGATGTTGTTTTGTAAATGATTAATTTTATTTGAAAAAAGCAGTATCGCGTCATAAAGGATCAATTTGGGTTCAGTACAGCGATGTTGTTTTGTAAATGGTTAATTTAATTTGAAAAATCTTTATTGCGTCATAAAGGATGAATTTAAGTTCAGTAAAGTGATGTTGTTTTGTAAATTATTAATTTTATTTGAAAAAAGCTTTATGGCGTCACAAAAGATGAATTTGTGTTCAGTAAAGCGATGTTGTTTTGTAAATGATTAATTTTATTTAAAAACTCACTATCGCGTCATAAAGGATGAACTTGGGTTCAGTAAAGCAATGTTGTTTTGTAAATTATTAATTTTATTTGAAAAAAGTTTTTTGGCGTCATAAAAGATCGAATTTGGGTTCAGTAAAGCGATGTTGTTTAGTAAATTATTAATTTTATTTGAAAAAAGCTTTATGGCGTCATAAAAGATTAATTTAGGTTCAGTAAGGCGATGTTGTTTTGTAAAGGATTAATTTTATTTGAAAAAAGCAGTATCGCGTTATAAAAGAGAAATTCATGTTCAGTAAAGCGATGTTGTTTTATAAATTAATTATTTTATTTGACCAAACTTTATGGCGTCATAAAAGATTAATTTGGGTTAAGTAAAGCGATTGTATTTTGTAAATTATTGATTTTATTTGGAAAAAAGCTTTATGGCGTCATAAAGGATGAATTTGGGTTCATTAAAGCGATTTTGTTTTGTACATGATTAATTTTATTTAAAAAAAGATTTTTAACGTCATAAAGGATGAATTTGGGTTCAGTAAAGCGATGTTTTTTTGTAAATGTTTCATTTTGTTTGAAAACAGCTTGATGGCGTCATAAAAGAAGGAATATGGGTTCAGTAGAGCGATATTGTTTTGTAAATTGATAATTTTATTTAAAAACAGCTTTATGGCGTCATAAAATATGAATTTGTGTTCAGTAAAGCGATGTTGTTTTGTAAATGATTAATTTTATTTGAAAACAGCTTTATGGCGTCATAAAGGATGAATTTGGCTTCGGTAAAGCGATGTTGTTTTGTACATGACTAATTTTATTAAAAAAAAGCTTTATGGCGTCATAAAGGATGAATTTGGCTCTAGTAAAGCGATGTTGTTTTGTAAATGATTAATTTTATTTGAAAACAGCTTTATAGCGTCATAAAGGATGAATTTGGGTTCAGTAAAGCGATGTTATTTTGTAAACGATTCATTTTATTTAAAAACACCTTTATGGCGTAATAAAGGATGAATTTGGGTTCAGTAAAGCGATGTTGTTTTGTAAATGATTGATATTATTTAAAAATAGCTTTATGGCGTAATAAATGATGAATTTGGGTTCAGTAAAGCTATGTTTTTTTGTAAATGATTAATTTTATTAGAAAACAGCTTTATGGCGTCATAAATGGTGAATTTGGGTACAGTAAAGCGATGTTGTTTTGTAAATGATTAATTTTATTTGAAAACAGCTTTATGGCGTCATAAAAGATGAATATGGGTTCAGTAAAGCGATGTTGTTTTGTAAATTATATATTTTATTTGAAAAAAGCAGTATCGTGTCATAAACTATGAATTTTGGTTTAGTAGAGCGATGTTGTTTTGTAAATGAATAATTTTATTGGAAAAATTCAGTATCGCGTCATAAAGGATGCATTTAGGTTCAGTAAAGCGATGTTGTTTTGTAAATTATTAATTTTATTTTTAAAAATCTTTATGGCGTCATAAAAGATGAATTTGGGTTTAGTAAAACGATGTTGTTTTTTAAACGATTAATTTTATTCGTAAAAAACCGTATGGCCTAATAAAGGATGAATTTGGGTTCAGTAAAGCGATGTTGTTTTGTAAATGATTAATTTTATTTGAAAAATGCAGTATCGCGTCACAAATGATGAATTTGGGTTCAGTAAAGCGATGTTGTTTTGTAAATGATTAATTTTATTTGAAAAAAGCAGTATCGCGTCATAAAGGATCAATTTGGGTTCAGTACAGCGATGTTGTTTTGTAAATGGTTAATTTAATTTGAAAAAAACTTTATTGCGTCATAAAGGATGCATTTAAGTTCAGTAAAGTGATGTTGTTTTGTAAATTATTAATTTTATTTGAAAAAAGCTTTATGGCGTCATAAATGATTAATTTGGGTTCAGTAAAGCGATGTTGTTTTGTAAATTATTGATTTTATTTGAAAAAAGCTTCATGGCGTCATAAAAGATTAATTTGGGTTCAGTACAGCGATGTTGTTTTGTAAATTATTGATTTTATTTGAAAAAAGCTTCATGGCGTCATAAAAGATTAATTTGGGTTCAGTAAAGCGATGTTGTTTTGTAAATTATTGATTTTATCTGAAAAAAGCTTTATGGCGTCATAAAAGATTAATTTGGGTTCAGTAAAGCGATGTTGTTTTGTAAATTATTGATTTTATTTGAAAAAAGCTTCATGGCGTCATAAAAGATTACTTTGGGTTCGGTAAAGCGATGTTGTTTTGTAAATGATTAATTTGATGTTAAAAAAGCTTGATCGCGTCATAAAAGATGAATTGTGGTAGAGTAAAGCGATGGTTTTTTATAGATTATTAATTTAATTTAAAAAAGGTTTATGGCGTCATAAAAGATGAATTTGGGTTCAGTAAAGCGATGTCGTTTTATCAATTATTAATTTTATTTAAAAAAGCAGTATCGCGTCATAAAGGATGAATTTGGGTTCAGTAAAGCAATGTTGTTTAGAAAATTATTAATTTTTTTTGAAAAAACTTTTTGGCGTCATAAAAGATAAATTTGGGTTCAGTAAAGCGATGTTGGTTTGTAAATTATAAATTTTGTTTTAAAAAGCTTTTTGGCGTCATAAAAGATTAATTTGGGTTCAGTAAGGCGATGTTGTATTATCAATTATTAATTTTATTTGAAAAAAGCAGTATCGCGTTATAAAAGAGAGAATTTGGGTTCAGTAAAGCGATGTGGTTTTATAAATTAATAATTTTATTTGACCAAGGCTTTATGGCGTCATAAAAGATTAATTTGGGTTCTGTTAAGAAATGTTGTTTTGTAAATGATTAATTGTATTTGATAAAAGCTTTTTCACGTCATTAAGGATTAATTTGGGTTCAGTAAAGTGATGTCGTTTTGTAAATTTTTAATTTTATTTAAAAAAAGATTTTTGGCGTCATAAAGCATGAATTTGGGTTCAGTAAAGCGATGTTGTTTTATAAATTGTATATTTTATTTGAAAAAAGCAGTATCGTGTCATAAACTATGAATTTTGGTTTAGTAAAGCGATGTGGTTTTGTAAATCAATAATTTTATTTGAGTAAAGCAGTATCGCGTCATAAAGGATTAATTTGGATTCAGTAAAGTGATGTCGTTTTGTAAATTATTAATTTTATTTGAAAAAAGATTTTTGGCGTCATAAAGGATTAATTTGTGTTCAGTAAAGCGATGTTGTTTTGTAAATTTTTAATTTTATTTGAAAAAAGCTTTTTGGCGTCATAAAGCATTACCTTGGGTTCAGTAAAGCGATGTAGTTTTATAAATTATAAATTTTATTTGAAAAAACCAGTATCGTGTCATAAACTATGAATTTTGGTTCAGTAAAGCGATCTTGTTTTGTAAATTATTAATTTTATTTGAAAAAATCAGTATCGCGTCATAGAAGATGCATTTAGGTTCAGTAAAGCGATGTTGTTTTGTAAATTATTTATTTTATTTGAAAAAAGCTTTATCGCATCATAAAGGATGAATTTGGGTTCAGTAAAGCGATGTTGTTTTGTAAATTATTTATTTTATTTGAAAAAAGCTTTATCGCGTCATAAAGGATGAATTTGGGTTCAGTAAAACGATGTTGTTTTGTAAATTAATAATTTGATTTGAAAAAAGCAGTATCGCGTTATAAAGGATGCATTTAGGTTCAGTAAAGCGATGTTGTTTTGTAAATTTTGAATTTTATTGGAAAAAAGCTTTATGTCGTCATAAAAGATCAATTTGGGTTCAGTAAAACTATGTTGTTTTGTAAATAATTAATTTTATTTGAAAAAAGCTTTATGGCGTGATAAAATATAAATGTGGGTTCAGTAAAGCAATGTTGTTTTATCAATTATTAATTTTATTTATAAAAAGCTGTATCGCGTCATAAAGGATGAATTTGGGTTCAGTAAAGGGATGTTGTTTTGTAAATGATTAATTTTATTTGAAAAAAGCAGTATCGCGTCATAAAGGATGAATTTGGGTTCAGTAAAGCGATGTTGTTTTTTAAACGATTTATTTTATTTGAAAAAAGCAGTATCGCGTCATAGAAGGATTAATTTAGGTTCAGTAAACCGATATTGTTTTTTAAAGGATAAATTTTATTTTAAAAAAGCAGTATCGCGTCATAAAGGATGAATTTGGGTTCAGTAAAGCGATGTTGTTTTGTACAAGATAAATTTTATATGAAAAAAGCAGTATCGCGTCATAAAGGATGAATTTGGGTTCAGTAAAGCGATGTTGTTTTATAAATGATTAATGTTATTTGAAACAATCAGTATCGGTTCATAAAAGATGAATTAAGGTTAAGTAAAACGATGTTGTTTTGTAAAGGATTAATTTTATTTGAAAAAATCAGTATCGCGTCATAAAGGATGAATATGGGTTCAGTAAAGCAATGTTGTTTTTTAAAAGATAAATTTTATTTGAAAGAATCAGTATCGCGTCATAAATGATGAATTTGGGTTCAGTAAAGCGATGTTGTTTTGTAAATTATTAATTTTATTTGAAAAAAGCTGTATCGCGTCATAAAGGATCAATTTGGGTTCAGTACAGCGATGTTGTTTTTTAAATGGTTAATTTGATTTGAAAAAAGCTTTATTGCGTCATAAAGGATGCATTTAAGTTCAGTAAAGTGATGTTGTTTGTAAATTATTAATTTTATTTGAAAAAAGCTTTATGGCGTCATAAATGATTAATTTGGGTTCAGTAAAGCGATGTTGTTTTGTAAATTATTGATTTTATTTGAAAAAAGTTCTATGGCGTCATAAAAGATTAATTTGGGTTCAGTACAGCGATGTTGTTTTGTAAATTATTGATTTTATTTGAAAAAAGCTTCATGGCGTCATAAAAGATTAATTTGGGTTCAGTAAAGCGATGTTGTTTTGTAAATTATATTTTATTTGAAAAAAGCTTTATGGCGTCATAAAAGATTAATTTGGGTTCAGTAAAGCGATGTTGTTTTGTAAATTATTGATTTTATTTGAAAAAAGCTTCATGGCGTCATAAAAGATTACTTTGGGTTCGGTAAAGCGATGTTGTTTTGTAAATGATTAATTTGATGTTAAAAAAGCTTGATCGCGTCATAAAAGATGAATTGTGGTAGAGTAAAGCGATGGTTTTTTATAGATTATTAATTTAATTTCCGAAAAGCTTTATGGCGTCATAAAAGATGAATTTGGGTTCAGTAAAGCGATGTCGTTTTATCAATTATCAATTTTATTTAAAAAAGCAGTATCGCGTCATAAAGGATGAATTTGGGTTCAGTAAAGCAATGTTGTTTAGTAAATTATTAATTTTTTTTGAAAAAACTTTTTGGCGTCATAAAGGATGAATTTGGGTTCAGTAAAGCGATGTTGGTTTGTAAATTATTAATTTTATTTGAAAAAAGCTTTTTGGCGTCATAAAAGATTAATTTGGGTTCAGTAAGGCGATGTTGTATTATCAATTATTAATTTTATTTGAAAAAAGCAGTATCGCGTTATAAAAGAGAGAATTTGGGTTCAGTAAAGCGATGTGGTTTTATAAATTAATAATTTTATTGTACCAAGGCTTTATGGCGTCATAAAAGATTAATTTGGGTTCTGTTAAGAAATGTTGTTTTGTAAATGATTAATTTTATTTGATAAAAGCTTTTTCACGTCATTAAGGATTAATTTGGGTTCAGTAAAGTGATGTCGTTTTGTAAATCATTAATTTTATTTAAAAAAAGATTTTTGGCGTCATAAAGCATGAATTTGGGTTCAGTAAAGCGATGTTGTTTTATAAATGATTAATGTTATTTGAAAAAAGCAGTATCGCGTCATAAATGGGGAATTTGGGTTCAGTAAAGCGATGTTGTTTTGTAAATGATTAATTTTATTTGAAAAAAGCAGTATCGCGTCATAAAGGATGAATATGGGTTCAGTAAAGCAATGTTGTTTTTTAAAAGATAAATTTTATTTGAAACAATCAGTATCGCGTCATAAAAGATGAATTTGGGTTCAGTAAAGCGATGTTGTTTTGTAAATTATTAATTTTATTTGAAAAAAGCTGTATCGCGTCATAAAGGATGAATTTGTGTTCAGTAAAGCGATGTTGTTTTGTAAATCATTAATTTGATTTGAAAAAAGCAGTATCGCGTTGTAAAGCGATGTTGTTTTGTAAATTATTAATTTTATTGGAAAAAAGCTTTATGGCGTCATAAAAGATCAATTTGGGTTCAGTAAATCGATGTTGTTTTATCAATTATTAATTTTGTTTTAAAAAAGCTGTATCGCGTCATAAAGGATGAATTTGGGTTCAGTAAAGGGATGTTGTTATGTAAATTACTAATTTTATTTGAAAAAAGCAGTATCGCGTCATAAAGGATGAATTTGGGTTCAGTAAAGCGATGTTGTTTTTTAAACGATTAATTTTATTTAAAAAAAGCAGCATGGCCTCATACAGGATGAATTTTTTTTCAGTAAAGCGATGTTGTTTTGTAAACGATTAATTTTATTTGAAAAAAGCAGTATGGCCTCATACAGGATGAATTTTGGTTTAGTAAAGCGATGTTGTTTTGTAAATGATTAATTTTATTTGAAAAAAGCAGTATCGCCTCATGAAAGAATTAATTTTGGTTCAGTAAAGCGATATTGTTTTTTAAAGGATAAATTTTATTTTAAAAAAGCAGTATCCCGTCATAAAGGATTAATTTGGGTTCAGTAAAGCGATGTTGTTTTGTACAGGATTAATTTTATTTAAAAAAAGAAGTATCGCGTCATAAATGGTGAATTTGGGTTCAGTAAAGCGATGTTGTTTTGTAAATGATTAATGTTGTTTGAAAAAAGCAGTATCGCGTCGTAAAAGATTAATTTGGGTTCAGTAAAGCGTTGTTGTTTTTTAAAGTATAAATTTTATTTGAAAAAACCAGTATCGCGTCATAAAGGATTAATTTGGGTTCAGTAAAGCTATGTTGTTTTGTAAAGGATAAATTTTATTTGAAAAAAGCAGTATGGCATCAAGGATGAATTCGCGGACAGTAAAGCGATGTTGTTTTATAAAAGATTAATTTTATTTGAAAAAAGCAGTATCGCGTAATAAATGGTAAATTTGGGTTCAGTAAAGCGATGTTGTTTTGTAAATGATTAATTTTATTTGAAAAAAGCAGTATCGCGTCATAAAAGATGAATTTGGGTTTAGTAAAACGATGTTGTTTTGTAAAGGATTAATTTTATTTGAAAAAAGCAGTATCGCGTCATAAAGGATTAAATTGTGGTTCAGTAAAGCGATGTTTTTTTGTAAAGGACAAATATTTTTCAAAAAAAGCAGTATCGCGTCATAAAAGAATGAATTTGTGTTCAGTAAAGTTATGTTGTTTTTTAAAAGATTAATTTTATTTGAAAAAAGAAGTATCGCGTCATAAAGGATGAATTTGGGTTCAGTAAAGCGATGTTGTTTTGTAAAGGATAAATTTTATTTGAAAAAAGCAGATCGCGTCATAAAGGATGAATTTGGGTTCAGTAAAGTTATGTTGTTTTGTAAATGATTAATTTTATTTGAAAAAAGCAGTATCGCGTCATAAAGGATGAATTTGGGTTCAGTAAAGCGATGTAGTTTTGTAAATGATTAATTTTATTTGAAAAAAGCAGTATCGCGTCATAAAGGATGAATTTGGGTTCAGTAAAGCGAAGTGATTTTGTAAACGATAAATTTTATTTGAAAAAAGCAGTATCGCGTCATAAAGGATGAATTTGGGTTCAGTAAAGCGAAGTGATTTTGTAAATGATTAATTTTATTTGAAAAAAGCAGTATCGCGTCATAAAGGATGAATTTGGGTTCAGTAAAGCGAAGTGATTTTGTAAATGATTAATTTTATTTGAAAAAAGCAGTATCGCGTCATAAAGGATTAATTTGTGTTCAGTAAAGCGATGTTGTTTTGTAAATTAGTAATTTTATGTGAAAAGCAGTATCGTGTCATAAAGGATGAATTTGGGTTCAGTAAAGCGATGTTGTTTTGTACAGGATAAATTTTATTTGAAAAAAGCAGTATTGCGCCATAAAGGATGAATTTGGGTTCAGTAAAGCGATGTTGTTTTGTAAAGGATTAATTTTATTTGAAAAAAAGCAGTATCGCGTCATAAAGGATTAATTTAAGTTCAATATAGCGATGTTGTTTGTTAAAGGATAAATTTTATTTGAATAAAGCAGTATGGCGTCATAAAGTATGAATTTGGATTCAGTAAAGCGATGTTGTTTTTTAAAAGATTATTTTTATTTGAAAAAAGCAGTATCGCGTCATAAAGTATGAATTTGGATTCAGTAAAGCGATGTTGTTTTGTAAATGATTGATTTTATTTGAGAAAAGCTTTATCGCGTCATAAAGAATGAATTTGGGTTCAGTAAAGCGATGTTGTTTTGTAAAGGATAAATTTTATTTGAAAAAAGCAGTATCGCGTCATAATTGATAAATTTGGGTTCAGTAAAGCGATGTTGTTTTGTAATGGATGAATTTTATTTGAAAAAAGCAGTATCGCGTCATAAAGGATTCATTTGGGTTCAGTAAAGCGATGTTGTTTTTTAAACGATTAATTTTATTAGAACAAGTAGTATGGCTTCATAAAGGATGAATTTGGGTTCAGTAAAGCGATGTTGTTTTGTAAAGGATTAATTTTATTTTAAAAAAGCAGTATCGCGTCATAAAATATGAATTTGGTTTCCGTAAAGCGATGTTGGTTTTTAAAGGATAAATTTTATTTGAAAAAACCAGTATCGCGTCATAAAGGATTAATTTGGGTTCAGTAAAGCGATGTTGTTTTGTAAAGGATAAATTTTATTTGAAAAAGCAGTATCGCGTCATAAAGGATGAATTTGAGTTCAGTAAAGCGATGTTGTTTTGTAAAGGATAAATTTTGTTTGAAAAAAGCAGTATCGCTTCATTAAGGATGAATTTGGCTTCAGTAAAGCGATGTTGTTTTGTAAAGGATTAATTTTATTTGACAAAAGCAGTATCGCGTCATAAAGAGTAAATTTGGGTTCAGTAAAGCGATGTTGTTTTGTAAATGATTAATTTTATTTGAAAAAAGCAGTATCGCGTCATAAAGGATGAATTTGGGTTCAGTAAAGCGATGTTGTTTTGTAAATTATTAATTTTATGTGAAAAGCAGTATCGCGTCATAAAGGATGAATTTGGGTTCAGTAAAGCGATGTTGTTTTGTAAAGGATTAATTTTATTTGAAAAAAGCAGTATCGCGTCATAAAAAATGAATTTGGGTTCAGTAAAGCGATGTTGTTTTTTAAACGATTAATTTTATTAGAACAAGCAGTATGGCTTCATAAAGGATGAATTTGTGTTCAGTAAAGCGATGTTGTTTTGTAAAGGATTAATTTTATTTAAAAAAAGCAGTATCGCGTCATAAAATTTGAATTTGGTTTCAGTAAAGCGATGTTGGTTTTTAAAAGTAAAATTTTATTTGAAAAAACCAGAATCGCGTCATAAAGGATTCATTTGGGTTCAGTAAAGCGATGTTGTTTTTTAAACGATTAATTTTATTAGAACAAGCAGTATGGCTTCATAAAGGATGAATTTGGGTTCAGTAAAGCGATGTTGTTTTGTAAAGGATTAATTTTATTTAAAAAAAGCAGTATCGCGTCATAAAATATGAATTTGGTTTCAGTAAAGCGATGTTGGTTTTTAAAGGATAAATTTTATTTGAAAAAACCACTATCGCGTTATAAAGGATTAATTTGGGTTCAGTAAAGCGATGTTGTTTTGTAAAGGATAAATTTTATTTGAAAAAAGCAGTATCGCGTCATAAAGGATGAATTTGAGTTCAGTAAAGCGATGTTGTTTTGTAAAAGATAAATTTTGTTTGAAAAAAGCAGTATCGCGTCATTAAGGATGAATTTGGGTTCAGTAAAGCGATGTTGTTTTGTAAAGGATTAATTTTATTTTACAAAAGCAGTATCGCGTCATAAAGAGTAAATTTGGGTTCAGTAAAGCGATGTTGTTTTGTAAATGATTAATTTTATTTGAAAAAAGCAGTATCGCGTCATAAAGGATGAATTTGGGTTCAGTAAAGCGATGTTGTTTTGTAAATTATTAATTTTATGTGAAAAGCAGTATCGCGTCATAAAGGATGAATTTGGGTTCAGTAAAGCGATGTTCTTTTGTAAAGGATTAATTTTATTAGAAAAAAGCAGTATCGCGTCATAAAGGATGAATTTGGTTTCAGTAAAGCGATGGTGTTTTTTAAAGGATACATTTTATTTAAAAAAAGCAGTATCGCGTCATAAAGGATGAATTTGGGTTCAGTAAAGCGATGTTGTTTTGTAAAGGATTAATTTTATTTTACAAAAGCAGTATCGCGTCATAAAGAGTAAATTTGGGTTCAGTAAAGCGATGTTGTTTTGTAAATGATTAATTTTTTTTTGAAAAAAGCAGTATCGCGTAATAAAGGATAAATTTGGGTTCAGTAAAGCGATGTTGTTTTGTAAATTATTAATTTTATGTGAAAAGCAGTATCGCGTCATAAAGGATGAATTTGGGTTCAGTAAAGCGATGTTGTTTTGTAAATGATTAATTTTATTTGAGAAAAGCTTAATGGCGTCATAAAAGATGAATTTGGGTTCAGTAAAGCGTTGTTGTTTTGTAAAGGATAAATTTTATTTGAAAAAAGCACTATCGCGTCATAAAAGATTAATTTAAATTCAGTAAAGCGATGTTGTGTTTTAAACGATTAATTTGATTAAAATAAGCAGTATGGCGTCATAAAGGATGAATTTGGGTTCAGTAAAGCGATGTTGTTTTGTAAATGATTAATTTTATTTGAAAAAAGCAGTATCGCGTCATAAAAAATTAATTAGGGTTCAGAAACGCGTTGTTGTTTTGTAAATGATTAATTTTATTAGAAAAAAGCTTAATGGCGTCATAAAAGATGAATTTGGGTTCAGTAAAGCGATGTTGTTTTGTAAAGGATTAATTTTATTTGAAAAAAGCAGTATCGCGTAATAAAAGATGAATTTGGGTTCAGTAAAGCGATGTTGTTTTTTAAACGATTAATTTTATTAGAACAAGCAGTATGGCTTCATAAAGGATGAATTTGTGTTCAGTAAAGCGATGTTGTTTTGTAAAGGATTAATTTTATTTAAAAAAAGCAGTATCGCGTCATAAAATATGAATTTGGTTTCAGTAAAGCGATGTTGGTTTTTAAAGGTAAAATTTTATTTGAAAAAACCAGTATCGCGTCATAAAGGATTCATTTGGGTTCAGTAAAGCGATGTTGTTTTTTAAACGATTAATTTTATTAGAACAAGCAGTATGGCTTCATAAAGGATGAATTTGGGTTCAGTAAAGCGATGTTGTTTTGTAAAGGATTAATTTTATTTAAAAAAAGCAGTATCGCGTCATAAAATATGAATTTGGTTTCAGTAAAGCGATGTTGGTTTTTAAAGGATAAATTTTATTTGAAAAAACCACTATCGCGTCATAAAGGATTAATTTGGGTTCAGTAAAGCGATGTTGTTTTGTAAAGGATAAATTTTATTTGAAAAAAGCAGTATCGCGTCATAAAGGATGAATTTGAGTTCAGTAAAGCGATGTTGTTTTGTAAAAGATAAATTTTGTTTGAAAAAAGCAGTATCGCGTCATTAAGGATGAATTTGGGTTCAGTAAAGCGATGTTGTTTTGTAAAGGATTAATTTTGTTTGACAAAAGCAGTATCGCGTCAAAAAGAGTAAATTTGGGTTCAGTAAAGCGATGTTGTTTTGTAAATGATTAATTTTATTTGAAAAAAGCAGTATCGCGTCATAAAGAATGAATTTGGGTTCAGTAAAGCGATGTTGTTTTGTAAATTATTAATTTAATGTGAAAAGCAGTATCGCGTCATAAACGATGAATTTGGGTTCAGTAAAGCGATGTTCTTTTGTAAAGGATTAATTTTATTAGAAAAAAGCAGTATCGCGTCATAAAGGATGAATTTGGTTTCAGTAAAGCGATGGTGTTTTTTAAAGGATACATTTTATTTAAAAAAAGCAGTATCGCGTCATAAAGGATGAATTTGGGTTCAGCAAAGCGATGTTGTTTTGTAAAGGATTAATTTTATTTTACAAAAGCAGTATCGCGTCATAAAGAGTAAATTTGGGTTCAGTAAAGCGATGTTGTTTTGTAAAGGATTAATTTTATTTGACAAAAGCAGTATCGCGTCATAAAGAGTAAATTTGGGTTCAGTAAAGCGATGTTGTTTTGTAAATGATTAATTTTATTTGAAAAAAGCAGTATCGCGTAATAAAGGATAAATTTGGGTTCAGTAAAGCGATGTTGTTTTGTAAATTATTAATTTTATGTGAAAAGCAGTATCGCGTCATAAAAGATGAATTTGGGTTCAGTAAAGCGATGTTGTTTTGTAAAGGATTAATTTTATTTGAAAAAAGCAGTATCGCGTCATAAAAGATGAATTTGGGTTCAGTAAAGCGATGTTGTTTTTTAAACGATTAATTTTATTAGAACAAGCAGTATAGCTTCATAAAGGATGAATTTGTGTTCAGTAAAGCGATGTTGTTTTGTAAAGGATTAATTTTATTTTAAAAAAGCAGTATCGCGTCATAAAATATGAATTTGGTTTCAGTAAAGCGATGTTGGTTTTTAAAGGTAAAATTTTATTTGAAAAAACCAGTATCGCGTCATAAAGGATTCATTTGGGTTCAGTAAAGCGATGTTGTTTTTTAAACGATTAATTTTATTAGAACAAGCAGTATGGCTTCATAAAGGATGAATTTGGGTTCAGTAAAGCGATGTTGTTTTGTAAAGGATTAATTTTATTTAAAAAAAGCAGTATCGCGTCATAAAATATGAATTTGGTTTCAGTAAAGCGATGTTGCTTTTTAAAGGATAAATTTTATTTGAAAAAACAACTATCGCGTCATAAAGGATTAATTTGGTTTCAGTAAAGCGATGTTGTTTTGTAAAGGATAAATTTTATTTGAAAAAAGCAGTATCGCGTCATAAAGGATGAATTTGAGTTCAGTAAAGCGATGTTGTTTTGTAAAAGATAAATTTTGTTTGAAAAAAGCAGTATCGCGTCATTAAGGATGAATTTTGGTTCAGTAAAGCGATGTTGTTTTGTAAAGGATTAATTTTATTTGACAAAAGCAGTATCGCGTCATAAAGAGTAAATTTGGGTTCAGTAAAGCGATGTTGTTTTGTAAATGATTAATTTTATTTGAAAAAAGCAGTATCGCGTCATAAAGGATGAATTTGGGTTCAGTAAAGCGATGTTGTTTTGTAAATTATTAATTTTATGTGAAAAGCAGTATCGCGTCATAAAGGATGAATTTGGGTTCAGTAAAGCGATGTGCTTTTGTAAAGGATTAATTTTATTTGAAAAAAGCAGTATCGCGTCATAAAGGATGAATTTGGTTTCAGTAAAGCGATGGTGTTTTTTAAAGGATACATTTTATTTAAAAAAAGCAGTATCGCGTCATAAAGGATGAATTTGGGTTCAGTAAAGCGATGTTGTTTTGTAAAGGATTAATTTTATTTTACAAAAGCAGTATCGCGTCATAAAGAGTAAATTTGGGTTCAGTAAAGCGATGTTGTTTTGTAAAGGATGTATTTTATTTGACAAAAGCAGTATCGCGTCATAAAGAGTAAATTTGGGTTCAGTAAAGCGATGTTGTTTTGTAAATGATTAATTTTATTTGAAAAAAGTAGTATCGCGTAATAAAGGATAAATTTGGGTTCAGTAAAGCGATGTTGTTTGTAAATTATTAATTTTATGTGAAAAGCAGTATCGCGTCATAAAGGATGAATTTGGGTTCAGTAAAGCGATGTTGTTTTGTAAAGGATAAATTTTATTTGAAAAAAGCACTATCGCGTCATAAAAGATTAATTTGAATTCAGTAAAGCGATGTTGTGTTTTAAACGATTAATTTGATTAAAATAAGCAGTATGGCGTCATAAAGGATGAATTTGGGTTCAGTAAAGCGATGTTGTTTTGTAAATGATTAATTTTATTTGAAAAAAGCAGTATCGCGTCATAAAAAATGAATTAGGGTTCAGAAACGCGATGTTGTTTTGTAAATGATTAATTTTATTAGAAAAAAGCTTAATGGCGTCATAAAAGATGAATTTGGGTTCAGTAAAGCGATGTTGTTTTGTAAAGGATTAATTTTATTTGAAAAAAGCAGTATCGCGTAATAAAGGAGGAATTTCGGTTCAGTAAAGCGATGTTGTTTTGTAAAGGATCAATTTTATTTGAAAAAAGCAGTATCGCGTCATAAAGGATGAATTTGGGTTCAGTAAAGCGATGTTGTTATATAAATGGATCATTTTATTTTAAAAAAGCAGTATCGCGTCATAAAGGATGAATTTGGGTTAAGTAAAGCGATGTTGTTTTGTAAAGAAAAACTTTTATTTGAATAAAGCAGTATGGCGTCATAAATGATGAATTTGGGTTCAGTAAAGCGATGTTGTTTTGTAAATGATTAATTTTATTTGAAAAAAGCTTTATGGTGTCATATAAAATGAATTTGGGTTCAGTAACGCGATGTTGTTTTGTAAATGATTAATTTTATTAGAAAAAAGCTTAATAGCGTCATAAAGGGGGAATTTGGGTTCAGTAAAGCGATGTTGTTTTGTAAATGATTAATTTTATTTGAAAAAAGCAGTATCGCGTCATAAAGGATGAATTTGGGTTCAGTAAAGCGATGTTGTTTTGTAAAGGATAAATTTGATTTGAAAAAAGCAGTATCGCGTGATAAAGGATGAATTTGGGTTCAGTAAAGCGATGTTGTTTTGTAAAGGATAAATTTTATTTGACAAAAGCAGTATCGCGTCATAAAGGATAAATTTGGGTTCAGTAAAGCGATGTTGTTTTGTAAATTATTAATTTTATTTGAAAAAAGTAGTATCGCGTGATAAAGGATCAATTTGGGTTCAGTAAAGCGATGTTGTTTTGTAAATGATTAATTTTATTTGAAAAAAGCAGTATCGCGTCATAAAGGATTAATTTGGGTTCAGTAAAGCGATGTTGTTTTGTAAAGTATAAATTTTATTTGAAAAAAGCAGTATCGCGTCATAATTGATCAGTTTGGGTTCAGTAAAGCGATGTTGTTTTGTAAATGATTAATTTTATTTGAAAAAAGCAGTATCGGGTCGTAAACGATCAATTTGGGTTCAGTAAAGAGCTTTTGTTTTTTAAAGATTAATTTGATTTAAAAAAAGCAGTATGGCGTTATAAAAGAATGAATTTGGGTTCAGTAAAGCGATGTGGTTTTGTAAATGATTAATTTTATTAGAAAAAAGCAGTATCGCGTCATAAAGGATGAATTTGGGTTCAGTAAAGCGATGTTGTTTTGTAAATGATTAATTTTATTAGAAAAAAGCAGTATCGCGTCATAAAGGATGAATTTCGGTTCAGTAAAGCGATGTTGGTTTGTAAAGGATAAATTTTAATTGAATAAAGCAGTATGGCGTCATAAAGGATGAATTTGGATTCAGTAAAGCGATGTTGTTTTGTAAATGATTAATTTTATTTTAAAAAATCTTTATGGGGTCATAAAGGATTAATTAGGGTTCAGTAACGCGATGTTGTTTTGTAAATGATTAATTTTATTTGAGAAAAGCTTAATGGCGTCATAAAATATGAATTTGGGTTCAGTAAAGCGTTGTTGTTTTGTAAAGGATAAATTTTATTTGAAAAAAGGACTATCGCGTCATAAAGGATTAATTTGGGTTCAGTAAAGTGATGTTGTGTTTTAAACGATTAATTTTATTAAAATAAGCAGTATGGCGTCATTAAGGATGAATTTGGGTTCAGTAAAGCGATGTTGTTTTGTAAATGATTAATTTTATTTGTAAAAAGCAGTATCGCGTCATAAAAAATGAATTAGGGTTCAGAAACGCGATGTTGTTTTGTAAATGATTAATTTTATTAGAAAAAAGCTTAATGGCGTCATTAAAGATGAATTTGGGTTCAGTAAAGCGATGTTGTTTTGTAAAGGATAAATTTTATTTGAAAAAAGCAGTATCGCGTCATAAAGGAGGAATTTCGGTTCAGTAAAGCGATGTTGTTTTGTAAATGATCAATTTTATTTGAAAAAAGCAGTATCGCGTCATAAAGGATGAATTTGGGTTCAGTAAAGCGATGTTGTTTTGTAAATGATTAATTTTATTTGAAAAAAGCAGTATCGCGTCGTAAAAGATTAATTTGGGTTCAGTAAAGCGATGTTGTTTTGTAAATGATTAATTTTATTTGAAAAAAGCAGTATCGCGTCATAAAGGATGAATTTGGGTTCAGTAAAGCGATGTTGTTTTGTAAATGATTAATTTTATTTGAAAAAAGCAGTATCGCGTCATAAAGGATGAATTTGGGTTCAGTAAAGCGATGTTGTTTTGTAAAGGATAAATTTTAATTGAATAAAGCAGTATGGCGTCATAAAGGATGAATTTGGATTCAGTAAAGCGATGTTGTTTTGTAAATGATTAATTTTATTTGAAAAAATCTTTATGGTGTCATAAAGGATTAATTAGGGTTCAGTAACGCGATGTTGTTTTGTAAATGATTAATTTTATTTGAGAAAAGCTTAATGGCGTCATAAAGGATGAATTTGTATTCTGTAAAGCGATGTTGTTTTGTAAAACATAAATTTTATTTAAAAAAAGCAGTATCGCGTGATAAAGGATGAATTTGGGTTCAGTAAAGCAGTGTTGTTTTGTAAATGATTAATTTTATTTTTAAAAAGCAGTATCGCGTCATAAAAGAATGAATTTAGGTTCAGTAAAGCGATGTTGTTTTGTAAATGATTAATTTTATTTGTAAAATACTGTATCGCGTCATAAAGGATGAATTTGGGTTCAGTAAAGCGATGTTGTTTTGTAAATGACTAATTTTATTAGAAAAAAGCTGTATCGCGTCATAAAGAGTAAATTTGGGTTCAGTACAGCGATGTTGTTTTGTAAATGATTAATTTTATTTGAAAAAACCGGTATCGCGTCATAAACGATGAATTTGGGTTCAGCAAAGCGATGTTGTTTTGTAAAGAATAAATTTTATTTGAATAAAGCAGTATGGCGTCATAAAGGATGAATTTGGGTTCAGTAAAGCGATGTTGTTTTGTAAATGATTAATTTTATTTGAAAAAAGCTTTATGGTGTCGTAAAAAATGAATTTGAGTTCAGTAACGCGATGTTGTTTTGTAAATGATTAATTTTATTAGAAAAAAAGCTTAATGGCGTCATAAAGGATGAATTTGGATTCAGTAAAGCGATGTTGTTTTGTAAAGGGTCAATTTTATTTGGAAACAGCAGTATCGCGTCATAAAGGATGAATATGGGTTCAGAAAAGCGACGTTGTCTTGTAAATGATTAATTTTATTTGAAAAAAGCTTTATGGCGTCATAAAGGATGAATTTGGGTTCAGTAAAGCGATGTTGTTTTGTAAATGATTAATTTTATAAGAAAAAAGCAGTATCGCGTCATAAAGGATGAATTTGTTTTCAGTAAAGCGATGTTGTTTTGTAAATGATTGATTTTATTTGAAAAAAGCAGTATCGCGTCATAAAGGATGAATTTAGTTTCAGTAAAGCGATGTTGTTTTGTAAAGCATAAATTTTATTAGAAAAACGCAGTATCGCGTCATAAAGTATGAATTTGGTTTCAGTAAAGCGATGTTGTTTTTTAAAGGATAAATTTTATTTGAAAAAAGCAGTATCGCGTCATAAAGGATAAATTTGTGTTCAGTAAAGCGATATTGTTTTGTAAAGGATACATTTTGTTTGAAAAAAGCAGTATCGCGTCATAAAGGATGAATTTGGGTTCAGTACAGCGATGTTGTTTTGTAAAGGATAAATTTTATTTGAAAAAAGCAGTATCGCGTCATAAAGGATGAATTTGGGTTCAGTAAAGCGATGTTGTTTTGTAAAAGGTAAATTTTATTTGAAAAAAGCAGTATCGCGTCATAAATGATTAATTTGGATTCAGTAAAGCGATGTTGTTTTTTAAAGGATAAATTTTATTTGAAAAAAGCAGTATCGCGTCATAAAGGATAAATTTGTGTTCAGTAAAGCGATTTTGTTTTGTAAAGGATACATTTTATTTGAAAAAAGCAGTATCGCGTCATAAAGGATGAATTTGGGTTCAGTACAGCGATGTTGTTTTGTAAAGGATAAATTTTATTAGAAAAAAGCAGTATCGCGTCATAAAGGATTAATTTGGGTTAAGTACAGCGATGTTGTTTTGTAAAGGATACATTTTATTTGAAAAAAGCAGTATCGCGTCATAAAGGATGAATTTGGGTTCAGTACAGCGATGTTGTTTTGTAAAGGATAAATTTTATATGAAAAAAGCAGTATCGCGTCATAAAGGATTAATTTGGGTTCAGTAAAGCGATGTTGTTTTGTAAAGGATACATTTTATTGGAAAAAAGCAGTATCGCGTCATAAAGGATGAATTTGGGTTCAGTACAGCGATGTTGTTTTGTAAATGATTAATTTTATTTGAAAAAAGCAGTATCGCGTCATAAAAGATGAATTTGGGTTCAGTAAAGCGATGTTGTTTTGTAAATTGTAAATTTTATTTGAAAAAAGCAGTACCGCGTCATAAAGGATGAATTTGGATTCAGTAAAGCGATGTTGTTTTTTAAATGATTAATTTTATTTGAACAAAGCTTTATGGCGTCATAAAGGATGAATTTGGGTTCAGTAAAGCGATGTTGTTTTGTAAATGACTAATTTGATAAGAAAAAAGCAGGATCGCGTCATAAAGGATGAATTTAGGTTCAGTAAAGCGATGTTGTTTTGTAAATGCTTAATTTTATTTGAAAAAAGCAGTATCGCGGCATAAAGGATGAATTTGGGTTCAGTAAAGCGATGTTGTTTTGTAAATGATTAATTTTATTTGAAAAAAGCAGTATCGCGGCATAAAGGATGAATTTGGGTTCAGTAAAGCGATGTTGTTTTGTAAAGGATAAATTTTATTTGAATAAAGCAGTATGGCGTCATAAAGGATGAATTTCGGTTCAGTAAAGCAATGTTGCTTTGAAAATGATTAATTTGATTTGAAAAAAGCTTTATAATGTCATAACAAATGAATTAGGGTTCAGTAAAGCGATGTGGTTTTGTAAAGGATGAATTTTATTTGAAAAAAGCAGTATGGCGTCATAAAGGATGAATTTCGGTTCAGTAAAGCGATGTTGTTTTGTAAAGGATAAATTTTATTTGAAAAAAGCAGTATCGCGTCATAAAGGATGAATTTGGGTTCAGTAAAGCGATGTTGTTTTGTAAATGATTAATTTTATTTTAAAAAAGCAGTATCGCGTCATAAAAGATGAAGTTGGGTTCAGTAAAGCGATGTTGTTTTTAAAATGATTAATTTTATTTGAAAAAAGCAGTATCGCGTCATAAAGGATGAATTTGGGTTCAGTAAAGCAGAGTTGTCTTTTAAAGGATAAATTTTATTTAAAAAAAGCAGTATCGCGACATAAAATATTAATTAAGGTTCAGTAAAGTTAAGTTGTTTTGTAAATGATTAATTTTATTAGAAAAAAGCTTTATTGCGTCATAAAGGATGAATTTGGGTTCAGTAAAGCGATGTTGTTTTGTAAATGATTAATTTTATTTGAAAAAAGCAGATCGCGTCATAAAGGATGAATTTGGGTTCAGTAAAGTTATGTTGCTTTGTAAATGATTAATTTTATTTGAAAAAAGCAGTATCGCGTCATAAAGGATGAATTTGGGTTCAGTAAAGCGATGTTGTTTTGTAAATGATTAATTTTATTTGAAAAAAGCAGTATCGCGTCATAAAAGATTAATTTGGGTTCAGTAAAGCGATGTTGTTTTGTAAAGGATAAATTTTATTTTACAAAAGTAGTATCGCGTCATAAAAGATTAATTTGGGTTCAGTAAAGCGATGTTGTTTTGTAAATGATGAATTTTATTTGAAAAAAGCAGTATCGCGTCGTAAAATGTTAATTTGGGTTCAGTAAAGTGATGTTGTTTTGTAAATGACTAATTTTATAAGAAAAAAGCAGTATCGCGTCATAAAGGATGAATTTTGATTAAGTACAGCGATGGTATTTTGTAAATGATTAATTTTATTAGAAAAAAGCTTAATGGCGTCATAAAAGATGAATTTGGCTTCAGTAAAGCGATGTTGTTTTGTAAAGGATAAATTTTAGTTGAAAAAAGCAGTATCGCGTCATAAAGGATGAATTTGGGTTTAGTAAAGCGATGTTGTTTTGTAAATGATTAATTTTTTTTGGAAAAAGCAGTATCGCTTACTGAAAAGATGAAATTGGGTTCAGTAAAGCGATGTTGTTTTGTAAATGATTAATTTTATGTGAAAAAAGCAGTATCGCGTCATAAAAGATGAATTTGGGTTCAGTAAAGCGATGTTGTTTTGTAAATGGTAAATTCTATTTGAAAAAAGCAGTATCGCGTCATAAAAGATGAATTTGGGTTCAGTAAAGCGATGTTGTTTTGTAAATGATTAATTTTATGTGAAAAAAGCAGTATCGCGTCATAAAGGATGAATTTGGGTTCAGTAAAGCGATGTTGTTTTGTAAATGATTAATTTTATGTGAAAAAAGCAGTATCGCGTCATAAAGGATGAATTTGGGTTCAGTAAAGCGATGTTGTTTTGTAAAGGGTCAATTTTATTTGAAAAAAGCAGTATCGCGTCATAAAGGATGAATATGGGTTCAGAAAAGCGACGTTGTTTTGTAAAGGGTCAATTTTATTTGAAAAAAGCAGTATCGCGTCAGAAAGGATGAATATGGGTTCAGTAAAGCGACGTTGTCTTGTAAATGATTAATTTTATTTGAAAAAAGCTTTATGGCGTCATAAAGGATGAATTTGGGTTAAGTAAAGCGATGTTGTTTTGTAAATGATTAATTTTATTTGAAAAAAGCAGTATCGCGTCATAAAGGATGAATTTGGGTTCAGTAAAGCGATGTTGTTTTGTAAATGATTAATTTTATTTTAAAAAAGAAGTATCGCGTCATAAAGGATGAATTTGGTTTCAGTAAAGCGATGTTGTTTTGTAAAGGATAAATTTTATTTGAAAAAAGCAGTATCGCGTCATAAAGGATGAATTTGGGTCCAGTAAAGCGATGGTGTTTTGTAAATGATTAATTTTATTTGAAAAAAGCAGTATCGCGTCATAAAGGATGAATTTGGGTTCAGTAAAGCGATGTTGTTTTGTAAATGATTAATTTTATTTGAAAAAAGCAGTATCGCGTCATAAAGGATGAATTTGGGTTCAGTAAAGCGATGGTGTTTTGTAAATTATTAATTTTATTTGAAAAAAGCAGTATCGCGTCATAAAGGATGAATTTCGGTCCAGTAAAGCGATGTTGTTTTGTAAATGATTAATTTTATTTGAAAAAAGCAGTATCGCGTCATAAAGGATGAATATGGGTTCAGAAAAGCGACGTTGTTTTGTAAAGGGTCAATTTTATTTGAAAAAAGCAGTATCGCGTCAGAAAGGATGAATATGGGTTCAGTAAAGCGACGTTGTCTTGTAAATGATTAATTTTATTTGAAAAAAGCTTTATGGCGTCATAAAGGATGAATTTGGGTTAAGTAAAGCGATGTTGTTTTGTAAATGATTAATTTTATTTGAAAAAAGCAGTATCGCGTCATAAAGGATGAATTTGGGTTCAGTAAAGCGATGTTGTTTTGTAAATTATTAATTTTATTTTAAAAAAGAAGTATCGCGTCATAAAGGATGAATTTGGTTTCAGTAAAGCGATGTTGTTTTGTAAAGGATAAATTTTATTTGAAAAAAGCAGTATCGCGTCATAAAGGATGAATTTGGGTCCAGTAAAGCGATGTTGTTTTGTAAATGATTAATTTTATTTGAAAAAAGCAGTATCGCGTCATAAAAGAAGGAATTTGGGTTCAGTAAAGCGATGTTGTTTTGTAAATGCTTAATTTTATTTGAAAAAAGCAGTATCGCGTCATAAAGGATGAATTTGGGTTCAGTAAAGCGATGTTGTTTTGTAAATGATTCATTTTATTTGAAAAAAACAGTATCGCGTCATAAAGGATGAATTTGGGTTCAGTAAAGCGATGTTGTTTTGTAAATGATTCATTTTATTTGAAAAAAGCAGTATCGCGTCATAAAGGATGAATTTGGGTTCAGTAAAGCGATGTTGTTTTGTAAATGATTCATTTTATTTGAAAAAAGCAGTATCGCGTCATAAAGGATGAATTTGGGTTCAGTAAAGCGATGTTGTTTTGTAAATGATTAATTTTATTTTAAAAAAGAAGTATCGCGTCATAAAGGATGAATTTGGTTTCAGTAAAGCGATGTTGTTTTGTAAAGGATAAATTTTATTTGAAAAAAGCAGTATCGCGTCATAAAGGATGAATTTGGGTCCAGTAAAGCGATGTTGTTTTGTAAATGATTAATTTTATTTGAAAAAAGCAGTATCGCGTCATAAAGGATGAATTTGGGTTCAGTAAAGTGATGTTGTTTTGTAAATGCTTAATTTTATTTGAAAAAAGCAGTATCGCGTCATAAAGGATGAATTTGGGTTCAGTAAAGCGATGTTGTTTTGTAAATGATTCATTTTATTTGAAAAAAACAGTATCGCGTCATAAAGGATGAATTTGGGTTCAGTAAAGCGATGTTGTTTTGTAAAGGATAAATTTTATTTGAAAAAAGCAGTATCGCGTCATAAAGGATGAATTTGGGTTCAGTAAAGCGATGTTGTTTTGTAAATGATTCATTTTATTTGAAAAAAGCAGTATCGCGTCATAAAGGATGAATTTGGGTTCAGTAAAGCGATGTTGTTTTGTAAATGATTCATTTTATTTGAAAAAAGCAGTATCGCGTCATAAAGGATGAATTTGGGTTCAGTAAAGCGATGTTGTTTTGTAAATGATTCATTTTATTTGAAAAAAGCAGTATCGCGTCATAAAGGATGAATTTGGGTTCAGTAAAGCGATGTTGTTTTGTAAAGGATAAATTTTATTTGAAAAAAGCAGTATCGCGTCATAAAGGATGAATTTGGCTTCAGTAAAGCGATGTTGTTTTGTAAATGATTCATTTTATTTGAAAAAAGCAGGATCGCGTCATAAAGGATGAATTTGGGTTCAGTAAAGCGATGTTGTTTTGTAAATGCTTAATTTTATTTGAAAAAAGCAGTATCGCGTCATAAAGGATGAATTTGGGTTCAGTAAAGCGATGTTGTTTTGTAAATGATTCATTTTATTTGAAAAAAACAGTATCGCGTCATAAAGGATGAATTTGGGTTCAGTAAAGCGATGTTGTTTTGTAAAGGATAAATTTGCTTTGAAAAAAGCAGTATCGCGTCATAAAGGATGAATTTGGGTTCAGTAAAGCGATGTTGTTTTGTAAATGATTCATTTTATTTGAAAAAAGCAGTATCGCGTCATAAAGGATGAATTTGGGTTCAGTAAAGCGATGTTGTTTTGTAAATGATTCATTTTATTTGAAAAAAGCAGTATCGCGTCATAAAGGATGAATTTGGGTTCAGTAAAGCGATGTTGTTTTGTAAAGGATAAATTTTATTTTAAAAAAGCAGTATCGCGTCATAAAGGATGAATTTGGGTTCAGTAAAGCGATGTTGTTTTGTAAATGATTCATTTTATTTGAAAAAAGCAGTATCGCGTCATAAAGGATGAATTTGGGTTCAGTAAAGCGATGTTGTTTTGTAAATGATTCATTTTATTTGAAACAAGCAGTATCGCGTCATAAAGGATGAATTTGTGTTCAGTAAAGCGATGTTGTTTTGTAAATGACTAATTTTATTAGAAAAAAGCAGGATCGCGTCATAAAGGATGAATTTGGGTTCAGTAAAGCGATGTTGTTTTGTAAAGGATGGATTTTATTTGAAAAAAGCAGTATCGCGTCATAAAGGATGAATTTGGGTTCAGTAAAGCGATGTTGTTTTGTAAAAGATAAATTTTATTTGAAAAAAGCAGTATCGCGTCATAAAGGATGAATTTGGGTTCAGTAAAGCGATGTTGTTTTGTAAATGATTAATTTTATTTGAAAAAAGCAGTATCGCGTCATAAAGGATGAATTTGGGTTCAGTAAAGCGATGTTGTTTTGTAAATGGTAAATTCTATTTGAAAAAAGCCATATGGCGTCATAAAGGATGAATTTGGGTTCAGTAAAGCGATGTTGTTTTGTAAATGATTAATTTTATTTGAAAAAAGCTTTATGGTGTCATAAAAAAGGAATTAGGGTTCAGTAACGCGATGTTGTTTTGTAAATGATTAATTTTATTAGAAAAAAGCTTAATGGCTTCATAAAGGATGAATTTGGGTTCAGTAAAGCGATGTTGTTTTGTAAAGGATAAATTGTATTTGAAAAAAGCAGTATCGCGTCATAAAGGATGAATTTCGGTTCAGTAAAGCGATGTTGTTTTGTAAAGGATAAATTTTATTTGAAAAAAGCAGTATCGCGTCATAAAAGATGAATTTCGGTTCAGTAAAGCGATGTAGTTTCGTAAATGATTAATTGTATTTTAAAAAAGCAGTATCGCGTCATAAAGGATGAATTTGAGTTAAGTAAAGCGATGTTGTTTTGTAAATAATTCATTTTATTTGAAAAAAGCAGTATGGCGTCATAAAGGATGAATTTGGGTTCAGTAAAGCGATGTTGTTTTGTAAAGGATAAATTTTATTAGAAAAACGCAGTATCGCGTCATAAATTATGAATTTGGTTTCAGTAAAGCGATGTTGTTTTTTAAATCATAAATTTTATTTGAAAAAAGCAGTATCGCGTCATAAAGGATGAATTTGGGTTCAGTACAGCGATGTTGTTTTGTAAAGGATACATTTTATTTGAAAAAAGCAGTATCGCGTCATAAAGGATGAATTTGGTTTCAGTAAAGCGATGTTGTTTTGTAAAGGATAAATTTTATTTGAAAAAAGCAGTATCGCGTCATAAAGGATGAATTTGGGTTCAGTACAGCGATGTTGTTTTGTAAAGGATAAATTTTATATGAAAAAAGCAGTATCGCGTCATAAAGGATGAATTTGGGTTCAGTACAGCGATGTTGTTTTGTAAAGGATACATTTTATTTGAAAAAAGCAGTATCGCGTCATAAAGGATGAATTTGGGTTCAGTACAGCGATGTTGTTTTGTAAATGATTAATTTTATTTGAAAAAAGCAGTATCGCGTCATAAAAGATGAATTTGGGTTCAGTAAAGCGATGTTGTTTTGTAAATGGTAAATTTTATTTGAAAAAAGCAGTATCGCGTCATAAAGGATGAATTTGGATTCAGTAAAGCGATGTTGTTTTTTAAATGATTAATTTTATTTGAAAAAAGCAGTATCGCGTCATAAAGGATGAATTTGGGTTCAGTAAAGCGATGTTGTTTTGTAAAGGATAAATTTTATTTGAATAAAGCAGTATGGCGTCATAAAGGATGAATTTGGGTTCAGTAAAGCGATGTTGTTTTGTAAATGATTAATTTTATTTGAAAAAAGCTTTATGGTGTCATAAAAAATGAATTAGGGTTCAGAAACGCGATGTTGTTTTGTAAATGATCAATTTTATTTGAAAAAAGCTTAATGGCGTCATAAAGGATGAATTTGGGTTCAGTAAAGCGATGTTGTTTTGTAAAGGATGAATTTTATTTGAAAAAAACAGTATCGCGTCATAAAGGATGAATTTCGGTTCAGTAAAGCGATGTTGTTTTGTAAAGGATCAATGTTATTTGAAAAAAGCAGTATCGCGTCATAAAGGATGAATTTGCGTTCAGTAAAGCAGAGTTGTTTTGTAAATCATTAATTTATTTGAAAAAAGCAGTATCGCGTCATAAAGGATGAATTTCGGTTATGTAAAGCGATGTTGTTTTGTAAAGGGTCAATTTTATTTGCCAAAAGCTTTATGGCGTCATAAAGGATGAATTTGGGTTCAGTAAAGCGATGTTGTTTTGTAAATGATGACTTTTATTTGAAAAAAGCAGTATCGCGTCATAAAGGATGAATATGGGTTCAGAAAAGCGACGTTGTCTTGTAAATGATTAATTTTATTTGAAAAAAGCAGTATCGCGTCATAAAGGATGAATTTAGTTTCAGTAAAGCGATGTTGTTTTGTAAAGGATAAATTTTATTTGAAAAAAGCAGTATCGCGTCATAAAGGATTAATTTGGGTCCAGTAAAGCGATGTGGTTTTGTAAATGATAAATTTTAATTTAATAAAGCAGTATGGCGTCATAAAAGATGATTTTGGGTTCAGTAAAGCGATGTTATTTTGTAAATGATTAATTTTATTTGAAAAAAGCTTTATGGTGTCATAAAAAATGAATTTGGGTTCAGTAACGCGACTTTGTTTTGTAAATGATTCATTTTATTAGAAAAAAGCTTAATGGCGTCATAAAGAATGAATTTGGGTTCAGTAAAGCGATGTTGTTTTGTAAATGATTAATTTATTTGAAAAAAGCAGTATCGCGTCATAAAGGATGAATTTGGGTCCAGTAAAGCGATGTTGTTTTGTAAATGATTAATTTTATTTGAAAAAAGCGGTATCGCGTCATAAAGGATGAATTTGGGTTCAGTAAAGCGATGTTGTTTTTTAAACGATTAATTTTATTTGAAAAAAACAGTATGGCCTCATGAAGGATGAATTTGGGTTCAGTAAAGCGATGTTGTTTTGTAAATGATTAATTTTATTTGAAAACAGCAGTATGGCCTCATAAAGCATGAGTTTCGGTTCAGTAAAGCGATGTTGTTTTGTAAATGATTAATTTTATTTGAAAATAGCAGTATGGCGTCATAAAGGATGAATTTCGGTTCAGTAAAGCGATGTTGTTTTGTAAATGATTAATTTTATTTGAAAAAAGCAGTATCGCGTCATAAAGGAGGAATTTGGGTTCAGTAAAGCGATGTTGTTTTGTAAATGATTCATTTTATTTGAACAAAGCAGTATCGCGTCATAAAGGATGCATTTGGGTTCAGTAAAGCGATGTTGTTTTGTAAATGATTCATTTTATTTGAAAAAAGCAGTATCGCGTCATAAAGGATGAATTTGGGTTCAGTAAAGCGATGTTGTTTAGTAAAGGATAACTTTTATTTGAAAAAAGCAGTATCGCGTCATAAAGGATGAATTTGGGTCCAGTAAAGCGATGTTGTTTTGTAAATGATTAATTTTATTTGAAAAAAGCGGTATAGCGTCATAAAGGATGAATTTGGGTTCAGTAAAGCGATGTTGTTTTTTAAACGATTAATTTTATTTGAAAAAAACAGTATGGCCTCATGAAGGATGAATTTGGGTTCAGTAAAGCGATGTTGTTTTGTAAATGATTCATTTTATTTGAAAACAGCAGTATGGCCTCATAAAGCATGAGTTTCGGTTCAGTAAAGCGATGTTGTTTTGTAAATGATTAATTTTATTTGAAAATAGCAGTATGGCGTCATAAAGGATGAATTTGGGTTCAGTAAAGCGATGTTGTTTTGTAAATGATTAATTTTATTTGAAAAAAGCAGTATCGCGTCATAAAGGAGGAATTTGGGTTCAGTAAAGCGATGTTGTTTTGTAAATGATTCATTTTATTTGAACAAAGCAGTATCGCGTCATAAAGGATGCATTTGGGTTCAGTAAAGCGATGTTGTTTTGTAAATGATTAATTTTATTTGAAAAAAGCAGTATCGCGTCATAAAGGATGAATTTGGGTTCAGTAAAGCGATGTTGTTTAGTAAAGGATAAATTTTATTTGAAAAAAGCAGTATCGCGTCATAAAGGATGAATTTAAGTCCAGTAAAGCGATGTTGTTTTGTAAATGATTAATTTTAATTGAAAAAATGCGGTATCGCGTCATAAAGGATGAATTTGGGTTCAGTAAAGCGATGTTGTTTTTTAAACGATTAATTTTATTTGAAAAAAACAGTATGGCCTCATAAAGGATGAATTTGGGTTCAGTAAAGCGATGTTGTTTTGTAAATGATTAATTTTATTTGAAAACAGCAGTATGGCCTCATAAAGGATGAATTTGGGTTCAGTAAAGCGATGTTGTTTTGTAAATGATTAATTTTATTTGAAAATAGCAGTATGGCGTCATAAAGGATGAATTTAGGTTCAGTAAAGCGGTGTTGTTTTGTAAATGATTAATTTTATTTGAAAAAAGCAGTATCGCGTCATAAAGGAGGAATTTCGGTTCAGTAAAGCGATGTTGTTTTGTAAATGATTAATTTTATTTGAAAAAAACAGTATCGCGTCATAAAGGATGAATTTGGGTTCAGTAAAGCGATGTTGTTTTTCAAACGATTAATTTTATTTGAAAAAAACAGTATGGCCTCATAAAGGAGGAATTTGGGTTCAGTAAAGCAGAGTTGTCTTTTAAAGGATACATTTTATTTAAAAAAAGCAGTATGGCGTCATAAAATATGAATTAAGGTTCAGTAAACGAAGTTGTTTTGTAAATGATTAATTTTATTTGAAAAAAGCAGTATCGCGTCGTAAAAGATTAATTTGGGTTCAGTACAGCGATGTTGTTTTGTAAATGACTAATTTTATTAGAAAAAAGCAGTATTGCGTCATAAAGGATGAATTTGGGTTCAGTAAAGCAATGTTGTTTTGTAAATGATAAATTTTATTTGACAAAAGCAGTATCGCGTCATAAAAGATGAATTTGGGTTCAGTAAAGCGAAGTTGTTTTGTAAATGATTAATTTTATTTGAAAAAAGGCATATTGCGTCGTAAAAGATTAATTTGGGTTCAGTAAAGCGATGTTGTTTTGTAAATGACTAATTTTATTAGAAAAAAGCAGTATCTTGTCATAAAGGATGAATTTGGGTTCAGTAAAGCGATGTTGTTTTGTAAATGATTAATTTTATTTAAAAAAAGCAGTATCGTGTCATAAAAGATGAATTTGGGTTCAGTAAAGCGATGTTGTTTTGTAAAGGATAAATTTTATTTGACAAAAGCAGTATCGCGTCATAAAAGATTAATTTGGGTTCAGTAAAGCGATGTTGTTTTGTAAATGATGAATTTTATTTGAAAAAAGCAGTATCGCGTCGTAAAAGATTAATTTGGGTTCAGTAAAGCGATGTTGTTTTGTAAATGACTAATTTTATTAGAAAACAGCAGTATCGCGTCATAAAGGATGAATTTTGGTTCAGTAAAGCGATGTTGTTTTGTAAATTATTAATTTTATTTGAAAAAAGAAGTATCGCGTCATAAAGGATGAATTTGGGTTCAGTAAAGCGATGTTGTTTTGTAAAGGATAAATTTTATTTGAAATAAGCAGTATCGCGTCATAAAGTATGAATTTGGGTTCAGTAAAGCGATGTTGTTTTTTAAATCATTAATTTATTTGAAAAAAGCAGTATCGCGTCATAAAGGATGAATTTAGTTTCAGTAAAGCGATGTTGTTTTGTAAAGGATAAATTTTATGGCAAAAAAGCAGTATCGCGTCATAAAGGATGAATTTGGGTCCAGTAAAGCGATGTGGTTTTGTAAATGATTAATTTTATTTGAAAAAAGCAGTATCGCGTCATAAAGGATGAATTTGGGTTCAGTAAAGCGATGTTGTTTTGTAAATGATTCATTTTATTTAAAAAAAGCAGTATCGCGTCATAAAGGATGAATTTGGGTTCAGTAAAGCGATGTTGTTTAGTAAAGGATAAATTTTATTTGAAAAAAGCAGTATCGCGTCATAAAGGATGAATTTGGGTCCAGTAAAGCGATGTTGTTTTGTAAATGATTAATTTTATTTGAAAAAAGCAGTATCGCGTCATAAATGGATTAATTTGGGTTCAGTAAAGCGATGTTGTTTTGTAAATGATTAATTTTATTTTAAAAAAACAGTCTCGCGTCATAAAGGATGAATTTGGGTGCAGTAAAGCGATGTTTTTTTTCAAACGATTAATTTTATTGTTAAAAAAACAGTATGGCCTCATAAAGGATGAATTTGGGTTCAGTAAAGCAGAGTTGTCTTTTAAAGGATAAATTTTATTTAAAAAAAGCAGTATCGCGTCATAAAATATGAATTAAGGTTCAGTAAACGAAGTTGTTTTGTAAATGATTAATTTTATTTGAAAAAAGCAGTATCGCGTCGTAAAAGATTAATTTGGGTTCAGTACAGCGATGTTGTTTTGTAAATGACTAATTTTATTAGAAAAAAGCGGTATCGCGTCATAAAGGATGAATTTGGGTTCAGTAAAGCGATGTTGTTTTGTAAATTATAAATTTAATTTGAAATAAGCAGTATCGCGTCATAAAGGATTAATTTGGGTTCAGTAAAGCGATGTTGTTTTGTAAATGATTAATTTTATTTGAAAAAAGCAGTATTGCGTCGTAAAGGATGAATTTAGTTTCAGTAAAGCGATGTTGTTTTGTAAAGGATAAATTTTATTTGAAAAAAGCAGTATCGCGTCATAAAGGATGAATTTGGGTCCAGTAAAGCGATGTTGTTTTGTAAATGATTAATTTGATTTGAAAAAAGCAGTATCGCCTCATAAAGGATGAATTTGGGTTCAGTAAAGCGATGTTGTTTTGTAAAGGATAAATTTTATTTGAAAAAAGCAGTATCGCGTCATAAAGGATGAATTTGGGTCCAGTAAAGCGATGTTGTTTTGTAAATGATTAATTTTATTTGGAAAAAGCGGTATCGCGTCATAAAGGATGAATTTGGGTTCAGTAAAGCGATGTTGTTTCGTAAAGGATAAATTTTATTTGAAAAAAGGAGTATCGCGTCATAAATGATGAATTTGGGTCCAGTAAAGCGATGTGGTTTTGTAAATGATTAATTTTATTTGAAAAAAGCAGTATCGCGTCATAAAGGATTAATTTGGGTTCAGTAAAGCGATGTTGTTTTGTAAATGATTAATTTAATTTGAAAAAAGCAGTATCGCGTCATAAAGGATGAATTTGGGTTCAGTAAAGCGATGTTGTTTAGTAAAGGATAAATTTTATTTGAAAAAAGCAGTATCGCGTCATAAAGGATGAATTTGGGTCCAGTAAAGCGATGTTGTTTTGTAAATGATTAATTTTATTTGAAAAAAGCGGTATCGCGTCATAAAGGATGAATTTGGGTTCAGTAAAGCGATGTTGTTTTTTAAACGATTAATTTTATTTGAAAAAAACAGTATGGCATCATAAAGGATGAATTTGGGTTCAGTAAAGCGATGTTGTTTTGTAAATGATTAATTTTATTTGAAAACAGCAGTATGGCCTCATAAAGGATGAATTTGGGTTCAGTAAAGCGATGTTGTTTTGTAAATGATTAATTTCATTTGAAAAAAGCAGTATGGCGTCATAAAGGATGAATTTGGGTTCAGTAAAGCGATGTTGTTTTGTAAATCATTAATTTTATTTGTAAAAAGCAGTATCGCGTCATAAAGGATGAATTTGGGTTCAGTAAAGCGATGTTGTTTTGTAAATGATTCATTTTATTTGAACAAAGCAGTATCGCGTCATAAAGGATGAATTTGGGTTCAGTAAAGCGATGTTGTTTTTCAAACGATTAATTTTATTTGAAAAAAACAGTATGGCCTCATAAAGGATGAATTTGGGTTCAGTAAAGCAGAGTTGTCTTTTAAAAGATGAATTTTATTTAAAAAAAGCAGTATCGCGTCATAAAATATGAATTAAAGTTCAGTAAACGAAGTTGTTTTGTAAATGATTAATTTTATTTGAAAAAAGCAGTATCGCGTGGTAAAAGATGAATTTGGGTTCAGTACAGCGATGTTGTTTTGTAAATGACTAATTTTATTAGAAAAAAGCAGTATTGCGTCATAAAGGATGAATTTGGGTTCAGTAAAGCGATCTTGTTTTGTAAATGATTAATTTTATTTGAAAAAAGCAGTATCGCGTCATAAAAGATGAATTTGTGTTCAGTAAAGCGATGTTGTTTTGTAAATGATAAATTTTATTTGACAAAAGCAGTATCGCGTCATAAAAGATGAATTTGGGTTCAGTAAAGCGAAGTTGTTTTGTAAATGATTAATTTTATTTGAAAAAAGCAGTATTGCGTCGTAAAAGATTAATTTGGGTTCAGTAAAGCGATGTTGTTTTGTAAATGACTAATTTTATTAGACAATAGCAGTATCGCGTCATAAAGGATGAATTTGGGTTCAGTACAGCGATGTTGTTTTGTAAATGATTAATTTTATTTGAAAAAAGCAGTATCGCGTCATAAAAGATGAATTTGGGTTCAGTAAAGCGATGTTGTTTTGTAAATGATTCATTTTATTTGAAAAAAGCAGTATCGCGTCATAAAGGATGAATTTGGGTTCAGTAAAGCGATGTTGTTTAGTAAAGGATAAATTTTATTTGAAAAAAGCAGTATCGCGTCATAAAGGATGAATTTGGGTCCAGTAAAGCGATGTTGTTTTGTAAATGATTAATTTTATTTGAAAAAAGCGGTATCGCGTCATAAAGGATGAATTTGGGTTCAGTAAAGCGATGTTATTTTTTAAACGATTAATTTTATTTGAAAAAAACAGTATGGCCTCATAAAGGATGAATTTGGGTTCAGTAAAGCGATGTTGTTTTGTAAATGATGAATTTTATTAGAAAAAAGCTTAATGGCCTCATAAAGAATGAATTTGGGTTCAGTAAAGCGATGTTGTTTTGTAAAGGATAAATTTTATTTGAAAATAGCAGTATCGCGTCATAAAGTATTAGTTTCGGTTCAGTAAAGCGATGTTGTTTTGTAAAGGATCAATTTTATTTGAAAAAAGCAGTATCGCGTCATAAAGGATGAATTTGGGTTCAATAAAGCGATGTTGTTTTGTACATGATTAATTTTATTTGAAAAAAGCAGTATCGCGTCATAAAGGATGAATTTAGTTTCAGTAAAGCGATGTAGTTTTGTAAAGGATAAATTTTATTTGAAAAAAGCAGTATCGCGTCATAAAGGATGAATTTGGGTTCAGTAAAGCGATGTGGTTTTGTAAATGATTAATTTTATTTGAAAAAAGCAGTATCGCGTCATAAAGGATGAATTTGGGTTCAGTAAAGCGATGTTGTTTTGTAAATAATTCATTTTATTTGAAAAAAGCAGTATCGCGTCATAAAGGATGAATTTAGGTTCAGTAAAGCGATGTTGTTTAGTAAAAGATAAATTTTATTTGAAAAAAGCAGTATCGCGTCATAAAGGATGAATTTGGGTCCAGTAAAGCGATGTTGTTTTGTAAATGATTAATTTTATTTGAAAAAAGCGGTATCGCGTCATAAAGGATGAATTTGGGTTCAGTAAAGCGATGTTGTTTTTTAAACGATTAATTTTATTTGAAAAAAACAGTATGGCCTCATAAAGGATGAATTTGGGTTCAGTAAAGCGATGTTGTTTTGTAAATGATTAATTTTATTTGAAAACAGCAGTATGGCCTCATAAAGGATGAATTTGGGTTCAGTAAAGCGATGTTGTTTTGTAAATGATTACTTTTATTTGAAAAAAGCAGTATGGCGTCATAAAGGATGAATTTGGATTCAGAAAAGCGATGTTGTTTTGTAAATGATTAATTTTATTTGTAAAAAGCAGTATCGCGTCATAAAGGATGAATTTGGGTTCAGTAAAGCGATGTTGTTTTGTAAATGATTAATTTTATTTGAAAAAAGCAGTATCGCGTCATAAAGGATGAATTTGGGTCCAGTAAAGCGATGTTGTTTTGTAAATGATTAATTTTATTTGAAAAAAGCAGTATCGCGTCATAAAGGATGAATTTGGGTTCAGTAAAGCGATGTTGTTTTTTAAACGATTAATTTTATTTGAAAAAAACAGTATGGCCTCATAAAGGATGAATTTGGGTTCAGTAAAGCAGAGTTGTCTTTTAAAGGATGAATTTTATTTAAAAAAAGCAGTATCGCGTCATAAAATATGAATTAAAGTTCAGTAAACGAAGTTGTTTTGTAAATGATTAATTTTATTTGAAAAAAGCAGTATCGCGTGGTAAAAGATTAATTTGGGTTCAGTAAAGCGATCTTGTTTTGTAAATGATTAATTTTATTTGAAAAAAGCAGTATCGCGTCATAAAAGATGAATTTCGGTTCAGTAAAGCGATGTTGTTTTGTAAAGGGTCAATTTTATTTGAAAAAAGCAGTATCGCGTCATAAAGGATGAATTTAGTTTCAGTAAAGCGATGTTGTTTCGTAAAGGATAAATTTTATTTGAAAAAAGCAGTATCGCGTCATAAAGGATGAATTTGGGTCCAGTAAAGCGATGTGGTTTTGTAAATGATTAATTTTATTTGAAAAAAGCAGTATCGCGTCATAAAGGATTAATTTGGGTTCAGTAAAGCGATGTTGTTTTGTAAATGATTAATTTAATTTGAAAAAAGCAGTATCGCCTCATAAAGGATGAATTTGGGTTCAGTAAAGCGATGTTGTTTAGTAAAGGATAAATTTTATTTGAAAAAAGCAGTATCGCGTCATAAAGGATGAATTTGGGTCCAGTAAAGCGATGTTGTTTTGTAAATGATTAATTTTATTTGAAAAAAGCGGTATCGCGTCATAAAGGATGAATTTGGGTTCAGTAAAGCGATGTTGTTTTTTAAACGATTAATTTTATTTGAAAAAAACAGTATGGCCTCATAAATGATGAATTTAGGTTCAGTAAAGCGATGTTGTTTTGTAAATGATTAATTTTATTTGAAAACAGCAGTATGGCCTCATAAAGGATGAATTTGGGTTCAGTAAAGCGATGTTGTTTTGTAAATGATTAATTTCATTTGAAAAAAGCAGTATGGCGTCATAAAGGATGAATTTGGGTTCAGTAAAGCGATGTTGTTTTGTAAATGATTAATTTTATTTGTAAAAAGCAGTATCGCGTCATAAAGGATGAATTTGGGTTCAGTAAAGCGATGTTGTTTTGTAAATGATTCATTTTATTTGAACAAAGCAGTATCGCGTCATAAAGGATGAATTTGGGTTCAGTAAAGCGATGTTGTTTTTCAAACGATTAATTTTATTTGAAAAAAACAGTATGGCATCATAAAGAATGAATTTGGGTTCAGTAAAGCAGAGTTGTCTTTTAAAAGATGAATTTTATTTAAAAAAAGCAGTATCGCGTCATAAAATATGAATTAAAGTTCAGTAAACGAAGTTGTTTTGTAAATGATTAATTTTATTTGAAAAAAGCAGTATCGCGTGGTAAAAGATGAATTTGGGTTCAGTACAGCGATGTTGTTTTGTAAATGACTAATTTTATTAGAAAAAAGCAGTATTGCGTCATAAAGGATGAATTTGAGTTCAGTAAAGCGATGTTGTTTTGTAAATGATTAATTTTATTTGAAAAAAGCAGTATCGCGTCATAAAAGATAAATTTGTGTTCAGTAAAGCGATGTTGTTTTGTAAATGATAAATTTTATTTGACAAAAGCAGTATCGCGTCATAAAAGATGAATTTGGGTTCAGTAAAGCGAAGTTGTTTTGTAAATCATTAATTTTATTTGAAAAAAGCAGTATTGCGTCGTAAAAGATTAATTTGGGTTCAGTAAAGCGATGTTGTTTTGTAAATGACTAATTTTATTAGAAAATAGAAGTATCGCGTCATAAAGGATGAATTTGGGTTCAGTAAAGCGATGTTGTTTTGTAAATGATTCATTTTATTTGTAAAATGCAGTATCGCGTCATAAAGGATGAATTTGGGTTCAGTAAAGCGATGTTGTTTAGTAAGGGATAAATTTTATTTGAAAAAAGCAGTATCGCGTCATAAAGGATGAATTTGGGTCCAGTAAAGCGATGTTGTTTTGTAAATGATTAATTTTATTTGAAAAAAGCGGTATCGCGTCATAAAGGATGAATTTGGGTTCAGTAAAGCGATGTTGTTTTTTAAACGATTAATTTTATTTGAAAAAAACAGTATGGCCTCATAAAGGATGAATTTGGGTTCAGTAAAGCGATGTTGTTTTGTAAATTATTAATTTTATTAGAAAAAAGCTTAATGGCCTCATAAAGAATGAATTTGGGTTCAGTAAAGCGATGTTGTTTTGTAAAGGATAAATTTTATTTGAAAATAGCAGTATCGCGTCATAAAGTATTAGTTTCGGTTCAGTAAAGCGATGTTGTTTTGTAAAGGATCAATTTTATTTGAAAAAAGCAGTATCGCGTCATAAAGGATGAATTTCGGTTCAGTAAAGCGATGTTGTTTTGTAAAGGGTCAATTTTATTTGAAAAAAGCAGTATCGCGTCATAAAAGATGAATATGGGTTCAGAAAAGCGACGTTGTTTTGTAAATGATTAATTTTATTTGAAAAAAGCTTTATGGCGTCATAAAAGATATATTTGGGTTCAGTAAAGCGATGTTGTTTTGTACATGATTAATTTTATTTGAAAAAAGCAGTATCGCGTCATAAAGGATGAATTTAGTTTCAGTAAAGCGATGTAGTTTTGTAAAGGATAAATTTTATTTGAAAAAAGCAGTATCGCGTCATAAAGGATGAATTTGGGTCCAGTAAAGCGATGTGGTTTTGTAAATGATTAATTTTATTTGAAAAAAGCAGTATCGCGTCATAAAGGATTCATTTGGGTTCAGTAAAGCGATGTTGTTTTGTAAATAATTCATTTTATTTGAAAAAAGCAGTATCGCGTCATAAAGGATGAATTTGGGTTCAGTAAAGCGATGTTGTTTAGTAAAAGATAAATTTTATTTGAAAAAAGCAGTATCGCGTCATAAAGGATGAATTTGGGTCCAGTAAAGCGATGTTGTTTTGTAAATGATTAATTTTATTTGAAAAAAGCGGTATCGCGTCATAAAGGATGAATTTGGGTTCAGTAAAGCGATGTTGTTTTTTAAACGATTAATTTTATTTGAAAAAAACAGTATGGCCTCATAAAGGATGAATTTGGGTTCAGTAAAGCGATGTTGTTTTGTAAATGATTAATTTTATTTGAAAACAGCAGTATCGCGTCATAAAGGATGAATTTGGGTTCAGTAAAGCGACGTTGTTTTGTAAATGATTAATTTTATTTGAAAAAAGCAGTATGGCGTCATAAAGGATGAATTTGGATTCAGTAAAGCGATGATGTTTTGTAAATGATTAATTTTATTTGTAAAAAGCAGTATCGCGTCATAAAGGATGAATTTGGGTTCAGTAAAGCGATGTTGTTTTGTAAATGATTAATTTTATTTGAAAAAAGCAGTATCGCGTCATAAAGGATGAATTTGGGTCCAGTAAAGCGATGTTGTTTTGTACATGATTAATTTTATTTGAAAAAAGCAGTATCGCGTCATAAAGGATGAATTTGGGTTCAGTAAAGCGATGTTGTTTTTTAAACGATTAATTTTATTTGAAAAAAACAGTATGGCCTCATAAAGGATGAATTTGGGTTCAGTAAAGCGATGTTGTTTTGTAAATGATTAATTTTATTAGAAAAAAGCTTAATGGCCTCATAAAGAATGAATTTGGGTTCAGTAAAGCGATGTTGTTTTGTAAAGGATAAATTTTATTTGAAAATAGCAGTATCGCGTCATAAAGTATTAGTTTCGGTTCAGTAAAGCGATGTTGTTTTGTAAAGGATCAATTTTATTTGAAAAAAGCAGTATCGCGTCATAAAGGATGAATTTGGGTTCAGTAAAGCGATGTTGTTTTGTAAATCATTAATTTATTTGAAAAAGCAGTATCGCGTCATAAAGGTTGAATTTCGGTTCAGTAAAGCGATGTTGTTTTGTAAAGGGTCAATTTTATATGAAAAAAGCAGTATCGCGTCATAAAGGATGAATTTGGGTTCAGTAAAGCGATGTTGTTTTGTAAATCATTAATTTATTTGAAAAAAGCAGTATCGCGTCATAAAGGATGAATATGGGTTCAGAAAAGCGACGTTGTCTTGTAAATGATTAATTTTATTTGAAAAAAGCTTTATGGCGTCATAAAAGATATATTTGGGTTCAGTAAAGCGATGTTGTTTTGTACATGATTAATTTTATTTGAAAAAAGCAGTATCGCGTCATAAAGGATGAATTTAGTTTCAGTAAAGCGATGTTGTTTTGTAAAGGATAAATTTTATTTGAAAAAAGCAGTATCGCGTCATAAAGGATGAATTTGGGTCCAGTAAAGCGATGTGGTTTTGTAAATGATTAATTTTATTTGAAAAAAGCAGTATCGCGTCATAAAGGATGAATTTGGGTTCAGTAAAGCGATGTTGTTTTGTAAATGATTCATTTTATTTGAAAAAAGCAGTATCGCGTCATAAAGGATGAATTTGGGTTCAGTAAAGCGATGTTGTTTAGTAAGGGATAAATTTTATTTGAAAAAAGCAGTATCGCGTCATAAAGGATGAATTTGGGTCCAGTAAAGCGATGTTGTTTTGTAAATGATTAATTTTATTTGAAAAAAGCGGTATCGCGTCATAAAGGATGAATTTGGGTTCAGTAAAGCGATGTTGTTTTTTAAACGATTAATTTTATTTGTAAAAAACAGTATGGCCTCATAAAGGATGAATTTGGGTTCAGTAAAGCGATGTTGTTTTGTAAATGATTAATTTTATTTGAAAACAGCAGTATGGCCTCATAAAGGATGAATTTGGGTTCAGTAAAGCGATGTTGTTTTGTAAATGATTAATTTTATTTGAAAAAAGCAGTATGGCGTCATAAAGGATGAATTTGGGTTCAGTAAAGCGATGTTGTTTTGTAAATGATTAATTTTATTTGAAAAAAGCAGTATCGCGTCATAAAGGATGAATTTGGGTTCAGTAAAGCGATGTTGTTTTGTAAATAATTCATTTTATTTTAACAAAGCAGTATCGGGTCATAAAGGATGAATTTGGGTTCAGAAAAGCGATGTTGTTTTGTAAATGATTAATTTTAATTGAAAAAAGCAGTATCGCGTCATAAAGGATGACTTTGGGTTCAGTAAAGCGATGTTGTTTTGTAAATGATTAATTTTATTTAAAAAAAACAGTATCGCGTCATAAAGGATGGATTTGGGTTCAGTAAAGCGATGTTGTTTTTCAAACGATTAATTTTATTTGAAAAAAAACAGTATGGCCTCATAAAGGATGAATTTGGGTTCAGTAAAGCAGAGTTGTCTTTTAAAGGATGAATTTTATTTAAAAAAAGCAGTATGGCGTCATAAAATATGAATTAAGGTTCAGTAAACGAAGTTGTTTTGTAAATGATTGATTTTATTTGAAAAAAGCAGTATTGCGTCGTAAAAGATTAATTTGGGTTCAGTAAAGCGATGTTGTTTTGTAAATGACTAATTTTATTAGAAAAAAGCAGTATCGCGTCATTACGGATGAATTTGGGTTCAGTAAAGCTATGTTGTTTTGTAAATGATTAATTTTATTTGAAAAAAACAGTATCGCGTCATAAAAGATGAATTTGGGTTCAGTAAAGCGATGTTGTTTTGTAAAGGATAAATTTTATTTGACAAAAGCAGTATCGCGTAATAAAAGATTAATTTGGGTTCAGTAAAGCGATGTTGTTTTGTAAATGATGAATTTTATTTGAAAAAAGCAGTATCGCGTCGTAAAAGATTAATTTGGGTTCAGTAAAGCGATGTTGTTTTGTAAAGGATCAATTTTATTTGAAAAAAGCAGTATCGCGTCATAAAGGATGAATTTTGGTTCAGTAAAGCGATGTTGTTTTGTAAATTATTAATTTTATTTGAAAAAAGAAGTATCGCGTCATAAAGGATGAATTTGGGTCCAGTAAAGCGATGTTGTTTTGTAAAGGGTCAATTTTATTTGAAAAAAGCAGTATCGCGTCATAAAGGATGAATTTTGGTTCAGTAAAGCGATGTTGTTTTGTAAATTATTAATTTTATTTGAAAAAAGCAGTATCGCGTCATAAAGGATGAATATGGGTTCAGTAAAGCGACGTTGTCTTGTAAATGATTAATTTTATTTGAAAAAAGCTTTATGGCGTCATAAAGGATGAATTTGGGTTCAGTAAAGCGATGTTGTTTTGTAAATGATTAATTTTATTTGAAAAAAGCAGTATCGCGTCATAAAGGATGAATTTGGGTTCAGTAAAGCGATGTTGTTTTGTAAATGATTAATTTTATTTGTAAAAAACAGTATGGCCTCATAAAGGATGAATTTGGGTTCAGTAAAGCGATGTTGTTTTGTAAATGATTAATTTTATTTGAAAACAGCAGTATGGCCTCATAAAGGATGAATTTGGGTTCAGTAAAGCGATGTTGTTTTGTAAATGATTAATTTTATTTGAAAAAAGCAGTATGGCGTCATAAAGGATGAATTTGGGTTCAGTAAAGCGATGTTGTTTTGTAAATGATTAATTTTATTTGAAAAAAGCAGTATCGCGTCATAAAGGATGAATTTGGGTTCAGTAAAGCGATGTTGTTTTGTAAATAATTCATTTTATTTGAACAAAGCAGTATCGGGTCATAAAGGATGAATTTGAGTTCAGTAAAGCGATGTTGTTTTTTAAATGATTAATTTTAATTGAAAAAAGCAGTATCGCGTCATAAAGGATGACTTTGGGTTCAGTAAAGCGATGTTGTTTTGTAAATGATTAATTTTATTTAAAAAAAACAGTATCGCGTCATAAAGGATGGATTTGGGTTCAGTAAAGCGATGTTGTTTTTCAAACGATTAATTTTATTTGAAAAAAACAGTATGGCCTCATAAAGGATGAATTTGGGTTCAGTAAAGCAGAGTTGTCTTTTAAAGGATGAATTTTATTTAAAAAAAGCAGTATCGCGTCATAAAATATGAATTAAGGTTCAGTAAACGAAGTTGTTTTGTAAATGATTGATTTTATTTGAAAAAAGCAGTATTGCGTCGTAAAAGATTAATTTGGGTTCAGTAAAGCGATGTTGTTTTGTAAATGATTAATTTTATTTAAAAAAAACAGTATCGCGTCATAAAAGATGAATTTGGGTTCAGTAAAGCGATGTTGTTTTGTAAAGCATAAATTTTATTTGACAAAAGCAGTATCGCGTCATAAAAGATTAATTTGGGTTCAGTAAAGCGATGTTGTTTTGTAAATGATGAATTTTATTTGAAAAAAGCAGTATCGCGTCGTAAAAGATTAATTTGGGTTCAGTAAAGCGATGTTGTTTTGTAAAGGATCAATTTTATTTGAAAAAAGCAGTATCGCGTCATAAAGGATGAATTTTGGTTCAGTAAAGCGATGTTGTTTTGTAAATTATTAATTTTATTTGAAAAAAGAAGTATCGCGTCATAAAGGATGAATTTGGGTCCAGTAAAGCGATGTTGTTTTGTAAAGGGTCAATTTTATTTGAAAAAAGCAGTATCGCGTCATAAAGGATGAATTTTGGTTCAGTAAAGCGATGTTGTTTTGTAAATTATTAATTTTATTTGAAAAAAGCTTTATGGCGTCATAAAGGATGAATTTTGGTTCAGTAAAGCGATGTTGTTTTGTAAATTATTAATTTTATTTGAAAAAAGCAGTATCGCGTCATAAAGGATGAATATGGGTTCAGTAAAGCGACGTTGTCTTGTAAATGATTAATTTTATTTGAAAAAAGCTTTATGGCGTCATAAAGGATGAATTTGGGTTCAGTAAAGCGATGTTGTTTTGTAAATGATTAATTTTATTTGAAAAAAGCAGTATCGCGTCATAAAGGATGAATTTGGGTTCAGTAAAGCGATGTTGTTTTGTAAATGATTAATTTTATTTGAAAAAAGCTTTATGGTGTCATAAAATAGGAATTAGGGTTCAGTAACGCGATGTTGTTTTGTAAATGATTAATTTTATTAGAAAAAAGCTTAATGGCTTCATAAAGGATGAATTTCGGTTCAGTAAAGCGATGTTGTTTGTAAAGGATCAATTTTATTGGAAAAAAGCAGTATCGCGTCATAAAAGATGAATTTCGGTTCAGTAAAGCGATGTGGTTTCGTAAATGATTAATTGTATTTTAAAAAAGCAGTATCGCGTCATAAAGGATGAATTTGGGTTAAGTAAAGCGATGTTGTTTTGTAAATGATTAATTTTTTTTGAAAAAAGCAGTATCGCGTCATAAAGGATGAATTTGGGTTCAGTAAAGCGATGTTGTTTTGTAAAGGATACATTTTATTTGAAAAAAGCAGTATCGCGTCATAAAGGATGAATTTGGGTTCAGTAAAGCGATGTTCTTTTGTAAAGGATAAATTTTATTAGAAAAACGCAGTATCGCGTCATAAATTATGAATTTGGTTTCAGTAAAGCGATGTTGTTTTTTAAATCATAAATTTTATTTGAAAAAAGCAGTATCGCGTCATAAAGGATGAATTTGGGTTCAGTACAGCGATGTTGTTTTGTAAAGGATACATTTTATTTGAAAAAAGCAGTATCGCGTCATAAAGGATGAATTTGGTTTCAGTAAAGCGATGTTGTTTTGTAAAGGATAAATTTTATTTTAAAAAAGCAGTATCGCGTCATAAAGGATTAATTTGGGTTAAGTACAGCGATGTTGTTTTGTAAAGGATACATTTTATTTGAAAAAAGCAGTATCGCGTCATAAAGGATTAATTTGGGTTCAGTACAGCGATGTTGTTTTGTAAAGGATAAATTTTATATGAAAAAAGCAGTATCGCGTCATAAAGGATGAATTTGGGTTCAGTACAGCGATGTTGTTTTGTAAAGGATACATTTTATTTGAAAAAAGCAGTATCGCGTCATAAAGGATGAATTTGGGTTCAGTACAGCGATGTTGTTTTGTAAAAGATACATTTTATTTTAAAAAAGCAGTATCGCGTCATAAAAGATGAATTTGGGTTCAGTACAGCGATGTTGTTTTGTAAATGGTAATCTTTATTTGAAAAAAGCAGTATCGCGTCATAAAAGATGGATTTGGATTCAGTAAAGCGATGTTGTTTTTTAAATGATTAATTTTATTTGAAAAAAGCAGTATCGCGTCATAAAGGATGAATTTGGGTTCAGTAAAGCGATGTTGTTTTGTAAAGGATAAATTTTATTTGAATAAAGCAGTATGGCGTCATAAAGGATTAATTTGGGTTCAGTAAAGCGATGTTGTTTTGTAAATGATTAATTTTATTTGAAAAAAGCTTTATGGTGTCATAAAAAATGAATTAGGGTTCAGAAACGCGATGCTGTTTTGTAAATGATCAATTTTATTAGAAAAAAGCTTAATGGCGTCATAAAGGATGAATTTGGGTTCAGTAAAGCGATGTTGTTTTGTAAAGGATGAATTTTATTTGAAAAAAACAGTATCGCGTCATAAAGGATGAATTTCGGTTCAGTAAAGCGATGTTGTTTTGTAAAGGATAAATTTTATTTGAAAAAAGCAGATCGCGTCATAAAGGATGAATTTGGGTTCAGTAAAGTTATGTTGTTTTGTAAATGATTAATTTTATTTGAAAAAAGCAGTATCGCGTCATAAAGGATGAATTTGGGTTCAGTAAAGCGATGTAGTTTTGTAAATGATTAATTTTATTTGAAAAAAGCAGTATCGCGTCATAAAGGATGAATTTGGGTTCAGTAAAGCGAAGTGATTTTGTAAACGATAAATTTTATTTGAAAAAAGCAGTATCGCGTCATAAAGGATGAATTTGGGTTCAGTAAAGCGAAGTGATTTTGTAAATGATTAATTTTATTTGAAAAAAGCAGTATCGCGTCATAAAGGATGAATTTGGGTTCAGTAAAGCGAAGTGATTTTGTAAATGATTAATTTTATTTGAAAAAAGCAGTATCGCGTCATAAAGGATTAATTTGTGTTCAGTAAAGCGATGTTGTTTTGTAAATTAGTAATTTTATGTGAAAAGCAGTATCGTGTCATAAAGGATGAATTTGGGTTCAGTAAAGCGATGTTGTTTTGTACAGGATAAATTTTATTTGAAAAAAGCAGTATTGCGCCATAAAGGATGAATTTGGGTTCAGTAAAGCGATGTTGTTTTGTAAAGGATTAATTTTATTTGAAAAAAAGCAGTATCGCGTCATAAAGGATTAATTTAAGTTCAATATAGCGATGTTGTTTGTTAAAGGATAAATTTTATTTGAATAAAGCAGTATGGCGTCATAAAGTATGAATTTGGATTCAGTAAAGCGATGTTGTTTTTTAAAAGATTATTTTTATTTGAAAAAAGCAGTATCGCGTCATAAAGTATGAATTTGGATTCAGTAAAGCGATGTTGTTTTGTAAATGATTGATTTTATTTGAGAAAAGCTTTATCGCGTCATAAAGAATGAATTTGGGTTCAGTAAAGCGATGTTGTTTTGTAAAGGATAAATTTTATTTGAAAAAAGCAGTATCGCGTCATAATTGATAAATTTGGGTTCAGTAAAGCGATGTTGTTTTGTAATGGATGAATTTTATTTGAAAAAAGCAGTATCGCGTCATAAAGGATTCATTTGGGTTCAGTAAAGCGATGTTGTTTTTTAAACGATTAATTTTATTAGAACAAGTAGTATGGCTTCAAAAAGGATGAATTTGGGTTCAGTAAAGCGATGTTGTTTTGTAAAGGATTAATTTTATTTTAAAAAAGCAGTATCGCGTCATAAAATATGAATTTGGTTTCCGTAAAGCGATGTTGGTTTTTAAAGGATAAATTTTATTTGAAAAAACCAGTATCGCGTCATAAAGGATTAATTTGGGTTCAGTAAAGCGATGTTGTTTTGTAAAGGATAAATTTTATTTGAAAAAGCAGTATCGCGTCATAAAGGATGAATTTGAGTTCAGTAAAGCGATGTTGTTTTGTAAAGGATAAATTTTGTTTGAAAAAAGCAGTATCGCTTCATTAAGGATGAATTTGGCTTCAGTAAAGCGATGTTGTTTTGTAAAGGATTAATTTTATTTGACAAAAGCAGTATCGCGTCATAAAGAGTAAATTTGGGTTCAGTAAAGCGATGTTGTTTTGTAAATGATTAATTTTATTTGAAAAAAGCAGTATCGCGTCATAAAGGATGAATTTGGGTTCAGTAAAGCGATGTTGTTTTGTAAATTATTAATTTTATGTGAAAAGCAGTATCGCGTCATAAAGGATGAATTTGGGTTCAGTAAAGCGATGTTGTTTTGTAAAGGATTAATTTTATTTGAAAAAAGCAGTATCGCGTCATAAAAAATGAATTTGGGTTCAGTAAAGCGATGTTGTTTTTTAAACGATTAATTTTATTAGAACAAGCAGTATGGCTTCATAAAGGATGAATTTGTGTTCAGTAAAGCGATGTTGTTTTGTAAAGGATTAATTTTATTTAAAAAAAGCAGTATCGCGTCATAAAATTTGAATTTGGTTTCAGTAAAGCGATGTTGGTTTTTAAAGGTAAAATTTTATTTGAAAAAACCAGAATCGCGTCATAAAGGATTCATTTGGGTTCAGTAAAGCGATGTTGTTTTTTAAACGATTAATTTTATTAGAACAAGCAGTATGGCTTCATAAAGGATGAATTTGGGTTCAGTAAAGCGATGTTGTTTTGTAAAGGATTAATTTTATTTAAAAAAAGCAGTATCGCGTCATAAAATATGAATTTGGTTTCAGTAAAGCGATGTTGGTTTTTAAAGGATAAATTTTATTTGAAAAAACCACTATCGCGTTATAAAGGATTAATTTGGGTTCAGTAAAGCGATGTTGTTTTGTAAAGGATAAATTTTATTTGAAAAAAGCAGTATCGCGTCATAAAGGATGAATTTGAGTTCAGTAAAGCGATGTTGTTTTGTAAAAGATAAATTTTGTTTGAAAAAAGCAGTATCGCGTCATTAAGGATGAATTTGGGTTCAGTAAAGCGATGTTGTTTTGTAAAGGATTAATTTTATTTTACAAAAGCAGTATCGCGTCATAAAGAGTAAATTTGGGTTCAGTAAAGCGATGTTGTTTTGTAAATGATTAATTTTATTTGAAAAAAGCAGTATCGCGTCATAAAGGATGAATTTGGGTTCAGTAAAGCGATGTTGTTTTGTAAATTATTAATTTTATGTGAAAAGCAGTATCGCGTCATAAAGGATGAATTTGGGTTCAGTAAAGCGATGTTCTTTTGTAAAGGATTAATTTTATTAGAAAAAAGCAGTATCGCGTCATAAAGGATGAATTTGGTTTCAGTAAAGCGATGGTGTTTTTTAAAGGATACATTTTATTTAAAAAAAGCAGTATCGCGTCATAAAGGATGAATTTGGGTTCAGTAAAGCGATGTTGTTTTGTAAAGGATTAATTTTATTTTACAAAAGCAGTATCGCGTCATAAAGAGTAAATTTGGGTTCAGTAAAGCGATGTTGTTTTGTAAATGATTAATTTTTTTTTGAAAAAAGCAGTATCGCGTAATAAAGGATAAATTTGGGTTCAGTAAAGCGATGTTGTTTTGTAAATGATTAATTTTATGTGAAAAGCAGTATCGCGTCATAAAGGATGAATTTGGGTTCAGTAAAGCGATGTTGTTTTGTAAATGATTAATTTTATTTGAGAAAAGCTTAATGGCGTCATAAAAGATGAATTTGGGTTCAGTAAAGCGTTGTAGTTTTGTAAAGGATAAATTTTATTTGAAAAAAGCACTATCGCGTCATAAAAGATTAATTTAAATTCAGTAAAGCGATGTTGTGTTTTAAACGATTAATTTGATTAAAATAAGCAGTATGGCGTCATAAAGGATGAATTTGGGTTCAGTAAAGCGATGTTGTTTTGTAAATGATTAATTTTATTTGAAAAAAGCAGTATCGCGTCATAAAAAATGAATTAGGGTTCAGAAACGCGTTGTTGTTTTGTAAATGATTAATTTTATTAGAAAAAAGCTTAATGGCGTCATAAAAGATGAATTTGGGTTCAGTAAAGCGATGTTGTTTTGTAAAGGATTAATTTTATTTGAAAAAAGCAGTATCGCGTAATAAAAGATGAATTTGGGTTCAGTAAAGCGATGTTGTTTTTTAAACGATTAATTTTATTAGAACAAGCAGTATGGCTTCATAAAGGATGAATTTGTGTTCAGTAAAGCGATGTTGTTTTGTAAAGGATTAATTTTATTTAAAAAAAGCAGTATCGCGTCATAAAATATGAATTTGGTTTCAGTAAAGCGATGTTGGTTTTTAAAGGTAAAATTTTATTTGAAAAAACCAGTATCGCGTCATAAAGGATTCATTTGGGTTCAGTAAAGCGATGTTGTTTTTTAAACGATTAATTTTATTAGAACAAGCAGTATGGCTTCATAAAGGATGAATTTGGGTTCAGTAAAGCGATGTTGTTTTGTAAAGGATTAATTTTATTTAAAAAAAGCAGTATCGCGTCATAAAATATGAATTTGGTTTCAGTAAAGCGATGTTGGTTTTTAAAGGATAAATTTTATTTGAAAAAACCACTATCGCGTCATAAAGGATTAATTTGGGTTCAGTAAAGCGATGTTGTTTTGTAAAGGATAAATTTTATTTGAAAAAAGCAGTATCGCGTCATAAAGGATGAATTTGAGTTCAGTAAAGCGATGTTGTTTTGTAAAAGATAAATTTTCTTTGAAAAAAGCAGTATCGCGTCATTAAGGATGAATTTGGGTTCAGTAAAGCGATGTTGTTTTGTAAATGATTAATTTTATTTGAAAAAAGCAGTATCGCGTCATAAAGGATGAATTTGGGTTCAGTAAAGCGATGTTGTTTTGTAAATTATTAATTTTATGTGAAAAGCAGTATCGCGTCATAAACGATGAATTTGGGTTCAGTAAAGCGATGTTCTTTTGTAAAGGATTAATTTTATTAGAAAAAAGCAGTATCGCGTCATAAAGGATGAATTTTGTTTCAGTAAAGCGATGGTGTTTTTTAAAGGATACATTTTATTTAAAAAAAGCAGTATCGCGTCATAAAGGATGAATTTGGGTTCAGCAAAGCGATGTTGTTTTGTAAAGGATTAATTTTATTTTACAAAAGCAGTATCGCGTCATAAAGAGTAAATTTGGGTTCAGTAAAGCGATGTTGTTTTGTAAAGGATTAATTTTATTTGACAAAAGCAGTATGGCGTCATAAAGAGTAAATTTGGGTTCAGTAAAGCGATGTTGTTTTGTAAATGATTAATTTTATTTGAAAAAAGCAGTATCGCGTAATAAAGGATAAATTTGGGTTCAGTAAAGCGATGTTGTTTTGTAAATTATTAATTTTATGTGAAAAGCAGTATCGCGTCATAAAAGATGAATTTGGGTTCAGTAAAGCGATGTTGTTTTGTAAAGGATTAATTTTATTTGAAAAAAGCAGTATCGCGTCATAAAAGATGAATTTGGGTTCAGTAAAGCGATGTTGTTTTTTAAACGATTAATTTTATTAGAACAAGCAGTATAGCTTCATAAAGGATGAATTTGTGTTCAGTAAAGCGATGTTGTTTTGTAAAGGATTAATTTTATTTTAAAAAAGCAGTATCGCGTCATAAAATATGAATTTGGTTTCAGTAAAGCGATGTTGGTTTTTAAAGGTAAAATTTTATTTGAAAAAACCAGTATCGCGTCATAAAGGATTCATTTGGGTTCAGTAAAGCGATGTTGTTTTTTAAACGATTAATTTTATTAGAACAAGCAGTATGGCTTCATAAAGGATGAATTTGGGTTCAGTAAAGCGATGTTGTTTTGTAAAGGATTAATTTTATTTAAAAAAAGCAGTATCGCGTCATAAAATATGAATTTGGTTTCAGTAAAGCGATGTTGCTTTTTAAAGGATAAATTTTATTTGAAAAAACAACTATCGCGTCATAAAGGATTAATTTGGGTTCAGTAAAGCGATGTTGTTTTGTAAAGGATAAATTTTATTTGAAAAAAGCAGTATCGCGTCATAAAGGATGAATTTGAGTTCAGTAAAGCGATGTTGTTTTGTAAAAGCTAAATTTTGTTTGAAAAAAGCAGTATCGCGTCATTAAGGATGAATTTTGGTTCAGTAAAGCGATGTTGTTTTGTAAAGGATTAATTTTATTTGACAAAAGCAGTATCGCGTCATAAAGAGTAAATTTGGGTTCAGTAAAGCGATGTTGTTTTGTAAATGATTAATTTTATTTGAAAAAAGCAGTATCGCGTCATAAAGGATGAATTTGGGTTCAGTAAAGCGATGTTGTTTTGTAAATTATTAATTTTATGTGAAAAGCAGTATCGCGTCATAAAGGATGAATTTGGGTTCAGTAAAGCGATGTTCTTTTGTAAAGGATTAATTTTATTAGAAAAAAGCAGTATCGCGTCATAAAGGATGAATTTGGTTTCAGTAAAGCGATGGTGTTTTTTAAAGGATACATTTTATTTAAAAAAAGCAGTATCGCGTCATAAAGGATGAATTTGGGTTCAGTAAAGCGATGTTGTTTTGTAAAGGATTAATTTTATTTTACAAAAGCAGTATCGCGTCATAAAGAGTAAATTTGGGTTCAGTAAAGCGATGTTGTTTTGTAAAGGATGTATTTTATTTGACAAAAGCAGTATCGCGTCATAAAGAGTAAATTTGGGTTCAGTAAAGCGATGTTGTTTTGTAAATGATTAATTTTATTTGAAAAAAGTAGTATCGCGTAATAAAGGATAAATTTGGGTTCAGTAAAGCGATGTTGTTTGTAAATTATTAATTTTATGTGAAAAGCAGTATCGCGTCATAAAGGATGAATTTGGGTTCAGTAAAGCGATGTTGTTTTGTAAAGGATAAATTTTATTTGAAAAAAGCACTATCGCGTCATAAAAGATTAATTTGAATTCAGTAAAGCGATGTTGTGTTTTAAACGATTAATTTGATTAAAATAAGCAGTATGGCGTCATAAAGGATGAATTTGGGTTCAGTAAAGCGATGTTGTTTTGTAAATGATTAATTTTATTTGAAAAAAGCAGTATCGCGTCATAAAAAATGAATTAGGGTTCAGAAACGCGATGTTGTTTTGTAAATGATTAATTTTATTAGAAAAAAGCGTAATGGCGTCATAAAAGATGAATTTGGGTTCAGTAAAGCGATGTTGTTTTGTAAAGGATTAATTTTATTTGAAAAAAGCAGTATCGCGTAATAAAGGAGGAATTTCGGTTCAGTAAAGCGATGTTGTTTTGTAAAGGATCAATTTTATTTGAAAAAAGCAGTATCGCGTCATAAAGGATGAATTTGGGTTCAGTAAAGCGATGTTGTTATATAAATGGATCATTTTATTTTAAAAAAGCAGTATCGCGTCATAAAGGATGAATTTGGGTTAAGTAAAGCGATGTTGTTTTGTAAAGAAAAACTTTTATTTGAATAAAGCAGTATGGCGTCATAAACGATGAATTTGGGTTCAGTAAAGCGATGTTGTTTTGTAAATGATTAATTTTATTTGAAAAAAGCTTTATGGTGTCATATAAAATGAATTTGGGTTCAGTAACGCGATGTTGTTTTGTAAATGATTAATTTTATTAGAAAAAAGCTTAATAGCGTCATAAAGGGGGAATTTGGGTTCAGTAAAGCGATGTTGTTTTGTAAATGATTAATTTTATTTGAAAAAAGCAATATCGCGTCATAAAGGATGAATTTGGGTTCAGTAAAGCGATGTTGTTTTGTAAAGGATAAATTTGATTTGAAAAAAGCAGTATCGCGTGATAAAGGATGAATTTGGGTTCAGTAAAGCGATGTTGTTTTGTAAAGGATAAATTTTATTTGACAAAAGCAGTATCGCGTCATAAAGGATAAATTTGGGTTCAGTAAAGCGATGTTGTTTTGTAAATTATTAATTTTATTTGAAAAAAGTAGTATCGCGTGATAAAGGATCAATTTGGGTTCAGTAAAGCGATGTTGTTTTGTAAATGATTAATTTTATTTGAAAAAAGCAGTATCGCGTCATAAAGGATTAATTTGGGTTCAGTAAAGCGATGTTGTTTTGTAAAGTATAAATTTTATTTGAAAAAAGCAGTATCGCGTCATAATTGATCAGTTTGGGTTCAGTAAAGCGATGTTGTTTTGTAAATGATTAATTTTATTTGAAAAAAGCAGTATCGGGTCGTAAACGATCAATTTGGGTTCAGTAAAGAGCTTTTGTTTTTTAAAGATTAATTTGATTTAAAAAAAGCAGTATGGCGTTATAAAAGAATGAATTTGGGTTCAGTAAAGCGATGTGGTTTTGTAAATGATTAATTTTATTAGAAAAAAGCAGTATCGCGTCATAAAGGATGAATTTGGGTTCAGTAAAGCGATGTTGTTTTGTAAATGATTAATTTTATTAGAAAAAAGCAGTACCGCGTCATAAAGGATGAATTTCGGTTCAGTAAAGCGATGTTGGTTTGTAAAGGATAAATTTTAATTGAATAAAGCAGTATGGCGTCATAAAGGATGAATTTGGATTCAGTAAAGCGATGTTGTTTTGTAAATGATTAATTTTATTTGAAAAAATCTTTATGGGGTCATAAAGGATTAATTAGGGTTCAGTAACGCGATGTTGTTTTGTAAATGATTAATTTTATTTGAGAAAAGCTTAATGGCGTCATAAAAGATGAATTTGGGTTCAGTAAAGCGTTGTTGTTTTGTAAAGGATAAATTTTATTTGAAAAAAGGACTATCGCGTCATAAAGGATTAATTTGGGTTCAGTAAAGTGATGTTGTGTTTTAAACGATTAATTTTATTAAAATAAGCAGTATGGCGTCATTAAGGATGAATTTGGGTTCAGTAAAGCGATGTTGTTTTGTAAATGATTAATTTTATTTGAAAAAAGCAGTATCGCGTCATAAAAAATGAATTAGGGTTCAGAAACGCGATGTTGTTTTGTAAATGATTAATTTTATTAGAAAAAAGCTTAATGGCGTCATTAAAGATGAATTTGGGTTCAGTAAAGCGATGTTGTTTTGTAAAGGATAAATTTTATTTGAAAAAAGCAGTATCGCGTCATAAAGGAGGAATTTCGGTTCAGTAAAGCGATGTTGTTTTGTAAATGATCAATTTTATTTGAAAAAAGCAGTATCGCGTCATAAAGGATGAATTTGGGTTCAGTAAAGCGATGTTGTTTTGTAAATGATTAATTTTATTTGAAAAAAGAAGTATCGCGTCGTAAAAGATTAATTTGGGTTCAGTAAAGCGATGTTGTTTTGTAAATGATTAATTTTATTTGAAAAAAGCAGTATCGCGTCATAAAGGATGAATTTGGGTTCAGTAAAGCGATGTTGTTTTGTAAATGATTAATTTTATTTGAAAAAAGCAGTATCGCGTCATAAAGGATGAATTTGGGTTCAGTAAAGCGATGTTGTTTTGTAAAGGATAAATTTTAATTGAATAAAGCAGTATGGCGTCATAAAGGATGAATTTGGATTCAGTAAAGCGATGTTGTTTTGTAAATGATTAATTTTATTTGAAAAAATCTTTATGGTGTCATAAAGGATTAATTAGGGTTCAGTAACGCGATGTTGTTTTGTAAATGATTAATTTTATTTGAGAAAAGCTTAATGGCGTCATAAAGGATGAATTTGTATTCTGTAAAGCGATGTTGTTTTGTAAAACATAAATTTTATTTAAAAAAAGCAGTATCGCGTGATAAAGGATGAATTTGGGTTCAGTAAAGCAGTGTTGTTTTGTAAATGATTAATTTTATTTTTAAAAAGCAGTATCGCGTCATAAAAGAATGAATTTAGGTTCAGTAAAGCGATGTTGTTTTGTAAATGATTAATTTTATTTGTAAAATACTGTATCGCGTCATAAAGGATGAATTTGGGTTCAGTAAAGCGATGTTGTTTTGTAAATGACTAATTTTATTAGAAAAAAGCTGTATCGCGTCATAAAGAGTAAATTTGGGTTCAGTACAGCGATGTTGTTTTGTAAATGATTAATTTTATTTGAAAAAACCGGTATCGCGTCATAAACGATGAATTTGGGTTCAGCAAAGCGATGTTGTTTTGTAAAGAATAAATTTTATTTGAATAAAGCAGTATGGCGTCATAAAGGATGAATTTGGGTTCAGTAAAGCGATGTTGTTTTGTAAATGATTAATTTTATTTGAAAAAAGCTTTATGGTGTCGTAAAAAATGAATTTGAGTTCAGTAACGCGATGTTGTTTTGTAAATGATTAATTTTATTAGAAAAAAAGCTTAATGGCGTCATAAAGGATGAATTTGGATTCAGTAAAGCGATGTTGTTTTGTAAAGGGTCAATTTTATTTGCAAACAGCAGTATCGCGTCATAAAGGATGAATATGGGTTCAGAAAAGCGACGTTGTCTTGTAAATGATTAATTTTATTTGAAAAAAGCTTTATGGCGTCATAAAGGATGAATTTGGGTTCAGTAAAGCGATGTTGTTTTGTAAATGATTAATTTTATAAGAAAAAAGCAGTATCGCGTCATAAAGGATGAATTTGTGTTCAGTAAAGCGATGTTGTTTTGTAAATGATTGATTTTATTTGAAAAAAGCAGTATCGCGTCATAAAGGATGAATTTAGTTTCAGTAAAGCGATGTTGTTTTGTAAAGCATAAATTTTATTAGAAAAACGCAGTATCGCGTCATAAAGTATGAATTTGGTTTCAGTAAAGCGATGTTGTTTTTTAAAGGATAAATTTTATTTGAAAAAAGCAGTATCGCGTCATAAAGGATAAATTTGTGTTCAGTAAAGCGATATTGTTTTGTAAAGGATACATTTTGTTTGAAAAAAGCAGTATCGCGTCATAAAGGATGAATTTGGGTTCAGTACAGCGATGTTGTTTTGTAAAGGATAAATTTTATTTGAAAAAAGCAGTATCGCGTCATAAAGGATGAATTTGGGTTCAGTAAAGCGATGTTGTTTTGTAAAAGGTAAATTTTATTTGAAAAAAGCAGTATCGCGTCATAAATGATTAATTTGGATTCAGTAAAGCGATGTTGTTTTTTAAAGGATAAATTTTGTTTGAAAAAAGCAGTATCGCGTCATAAAGGATAAATTTGTGTTCAGTAAAGCGATTTTGTTTTGTAAAGGATACATTTTATTTGAAAAAAGCAGTATCGCGTCATAAAGGATGAATTTGGGTTCAGTACAGCGATGTTGTTTTGTAAAGGATAAATTTTATTAGAAAAAAGCAGTATCGCGTCATAAAGGATTAATTTGGGTTAAGTACAGCGATGTTGTTTTGTAAAGGATACATTTTATTTGAAAAAAGCAGTATCGCGTCATAAAGGATGAATTTGGGTTCAGTACAGCGATGTTGTTTTGTAAAGGATAAATTTTATATGAAAAAAGCAGTATCGCGTCATAAAGGATGAATTTGGGTTCAGTAAAGCGATGTTGTTTTGTAAAGGATACATTTTATTGGAAAAAAGCAGTATCGCGTCATAAAGGATGAATTTGGGTTCAGTACAGCGATGTTGTTTTGTAAATGATTAATTTTATTTGAAAAAAGCAGTATCGCGTCATAAAAGATGAATTTGGGTTCAGTAAAGCGATGTTGTTTTGTAAATTGTAAATTTTATTTGAAAAAAGCAGTACCGCGTCATAAAGGATGAATTTGGATTCAGTAAAGCGATGTTGTTTTTTAAATGATTAATTTTATTTGAACAAAGCTTTATGGCGTCATAAAGGATGAATTTGGGTTCAGTAAAGCGATGTTGTTTTGTAAATGACTAATTTGATAAGAAAAAAGCAGGATCGCGTCATAAAGGATGAATTTAGGTTCAGTAAAGCGATGTTGTTTTGTAAATGCTTAATTTTATTTGAAAAAAGCAGTATCGCGGCATAAAGGATGAATTTGGGTTCAGTAAAGCGATGTTGTTTTGTAAATGATTAATTTTATTTGAAAAAAGCAGTATCGCGGCATAAAGGATGAATTTGGGTTCAGTAAAGCGATGTTGTTTTGTAAAGGATAAATTTTATTTGAATAAAGCAGTATGGCGTCATAAAGGATGAATTTCGGTTCAGTAAAGCAATGTTGCTTTGAAAATGATTAATTTGATTTGAAAAAAGCTTTATAATGTCATAACAAATGAATTAGGGTTCAGTAAAGCGATGTGGTTTTGTAAAGGATGAATTTTATTTGAAAAAAGCAGTATGGCGTCATAAAGGATGAATTTCGGTTCAGTAAAGCGATGTTGTTTTGTAAAGGATAAATTTTATTTGAAAAAAGCAGTATCGCGTCATAAAGGATGAATTTGGGTTCAGTAAAGCGATGTTGTTTTGTAAATGATTAATTTTATTTTAAAAAAGCAGTATCGCGTCATAAAAGATGAATTTGGGTTCAGTAAAGCGATGTTGTTTTTAAAATGATTAATTTTATTTGAAAAAAGCAGTATCGCGTCATAAAGGATGAATTTGGGTTCAGTAAAGCAGAGTTGTCTTTTAAAGGATAAATTTTATTTAAAAAAAGCAGTATCGCGACATAAAATATTAATTAAGGTTCAGTAAAGTTAAGTTGTTTTGTAAATGATTAATTTTATTAGAAAAAAGCTTTATTGCGTCATAAAGGATGAATTTGGGTTCAGTAAAGCGATGTTGTTTTGTAAATGATTAATTTTATTTGAAAAAAGCAGTATCGCGTCATAAAGGATGAATTTGGGTTCAGTAAAGCGATGTTGTTTTGTAAATGATTAATTTTATTTGAAAAAAGCAGTATCGCGTCATAAAGGATGAATTTGGGTTCAGTAAAGCGATGTTGTTTTTAAAATGATTAATTTTATTTGAAAAAAGCAGTATCGCGTCATAAAGGATGAATTTGGGTTCAGTAAAGCAGAGTTGTCTTTTAAAGGATAAATTTTATTTAAAAAAAGCAGTATCGCGACATAAAATATTAATTAAGGTTCAGTAAAGTTAAGTTGTTTTGTAAATGATTAATTTTATTAGAAAAAAGCTTTATTGCGTCATAAAGGATGAATTTGGGTTCAGTAAAGCGATGTTGTTTTGTAAATGATTAATTTTATTTGAAAAAAGCAGATCGCGTCATAAAGGATGAATTTGGGTTCAGTAAAGTTATGTTGCTTTGTAAATGATTAATTTTATTTGAAAAAAGCAGTATCGCGTCATAAAGGATGAATTTGGCTTCAGTAAAGCGATGTTGTTTTGTAAATGATTAATTTTATTTGAAAAAAGCAGTATCGCGTCATAAAAGATTAATTTGGGTTCAGTAAAGCGATGTTGTTTTGTAAAGGATAAATTTTATTTTACAAAAGTAGTATCGCGTCATAAAAGATTAATTTGGGTTCAGTAAAGCGATGTTGTTTTGTAAATGATGAATTTTATTTGAAAAAAGCAGTATCGCGTCGTAAAATGTTAATTTGGGTTCAGTAAAGTGATGTTGTTTTGTAAATGACTAATTTTATAAGAAAAAAGCAGTATCGCGTCATAAAGGATGAATTTTGATTAAGTACAGCGATGGTATTTTGTAAATGATTAATTTTATTAGAAAAAAGCTTAATGGCGTCATAAAAGATGAATTTGGGTTCAGTAAAGCGATGTTGTTTTGTAAAGGATAAATTTTAGTTGAAAAAAGCAGTATCGCGTCATAAAGGATGAATTTGGGTTTAGTAAAGCGATGTTGTTTTGTAAATGATTAATTTTTTTTGGAAAAAGCAGTATCGCTTACTAAAAAGATGAAATTGGGTTCAGTAAAGCGATGTTGTTTTGTAAATGATTAATTTTATGTGAAAAAAGCAGTATCGCGTCATAAAAGATGAATTTGGGTTCAGTAAAGCGATGTTGTTTTGTAAATGGTAAATTCTATTTGAAAAAAGCAGTATCGCGTCATAAAAGATGAATTTGGGTTCAGTAAAGCGATGTTGTTTTGTAAATGATTAATTTTATGTGAAAAAAGCAGTATCGCGTCATAAAGGATGAATTTGGGTTCAGTAAAGCGATGTTGTTTTGTAAATGATTAATTTTATGTGAAAAAAGCAGTATCGCGTCATAAAGGATGAATTTGGGTTCAGTAAAGCGATGTTGTTTTGTAAAGGGTCAATTTTATTTGAAAAAAGCAGTATCGCGTCATAAAGGATGAATATGGGTTCAGAAAAGCGACGTTGTTTTGTAAAGGGTCAATTTTATTTGAAAAAAGCAGTATCGCGTCAGAAAGGATGAATATGGGTTCAGTAAAGCGACGTTGTCTTGTAAATGATTAATTTTATTTGAAAAAAGCTTTATGGCGTCATAAAGGATGAATTTGGGTTAAGTAAAGCGATGTTGTTTTGTAAATGATTAATTTTATTTGAAAAAAGCAGTATCGCGTCATAAAGGATGAATTTGGGTTCAGTAAAGCGATATTGTTTTGTAAATGATTAATTTTATTTTAAAAAAGAAGTATCGCGTCATAAAGGATGAATTTGGTTTCAGTAAAGCGATGTTGTTTTGTAAAGGATAAATTTTATTTGAAAAAAGCAGTATCGCGTCATAAAGGATGAATTTGGGTCCAGTAAAGCGATGGTGTTTTGTAAATGATTAATTTTATTTGAAAAAAGCAGTATCGCGTCATAAAGGATGAATTTGGGTTCAGTAAAGCGATGTTGTTTTGTAAATGATTAATTTTATTTGAAAAAAGCAGTATCGCGTCATAAAGGATGAATTTGGGTTCAGTAAAGCGATGGTGTTTTGTAAATTATTAATTTTATTTGAAAAAAGCAGTATCGCGTCATAAAGGATGAATTTCGGTCCAGTAAAGCGATGTTGTTTTGTAAATGATTAATTTTATTTTAAAAAAGCAGTATCGCGTCATAAAGGATGAATATGGGTTCAGAAAAGCGACGTTGTTTTGTAAAGGGTCAATTTTATTTGAAAAAAGCAGTATCGCGTCAGAAAGGATGAATATGGGTTCAGTAAAGCGACGTTGTCTTGTAAATGATTAATTTTATTTGAAAAAAGCTTTATGGCGTCATAAAGGATGAATTTGGGTTAAGTAAAGCGATGTTGTTTTGTAAATGATTAATTTTATTTGAAAAAAGCAGTATCGCGTCATAAAGGATGAATTTGGGTTCAGTAAAGCGATGTTGTTTTGTAAATGATTAATTTTATTTTAAAAAAGAAGTATCGCGTCATAAAGGATGAATTTGGGTTCAGTAAAGCGATGTTGTTTTGTAAAGGATAAATTTTATTTGAAAAAAGCAGTATCGCGTCATAAAGGATGAATTTGGGTCCAGTAAAGCGATGTTGTTTTGTAAATGATTAATTTTATTTGAAAAAAGCAGTATCGCGTCATAAAAGAAGGAATTTGGGTTCAGTAAAGCGATGTTGTTTTGTAAATGCTTAATTTTATTTGAAAAAAGCAGTATCGCGTCATAAAGGATGAATTTGGGTTCAGTAAAGCGATGTTGTTTTGTAAATGATTAATTTTATTTGAAAAAAACAGTATCGCGTCATAAAGGATGAATTTGGGTTCAGTAAAGCGATGTTGTTTTGTAAAGGATAAATTTTATTTGAAAAAAGCAGTATCGCGTCATAAAGGATGAATTTGGGTTCAGTAAAGCGATGTTGTTTTGTAAATGATTCATTTTATTTGAAAAAAGCAGTATCGCGTCATAAAGGATGAATTTGGGTTCAGTAAAGCGATGTTGTTTTGTAAATGCTTAATTTTATTTGAAAAAAGCAGTATCGCGTCATAAAGGATGAATTTGGGTCCAGTAAAGCGATGTTGTTTTGTAAATGATTAATTTTATTTGAAAAAAGCAGTATCGCGTCATAAAGGATGAATTTGGGTTCAGTAAAGCGATGTTGTTTTGTAAATGCTTAATTTTATTTGAAAAAAGCAGTATCGCGTCATAAAGGATGAATTTGGGTTCAGTAAAGCGATGTTGTTTTGTAAATGATTCATTTTATTTGAAAAAAACAGTATCGCGTCATAAAGGATGAATTTGGGTTCAGTAAAGCGATGTTGTTTTGTAAAGGATAAATTTTATTTGAAAAAAGCAGTATCGCGTCATAAAGGATGAATTTGGGTTCAGTAAAGCGATGTTGTTTTGTAAATGATTCATTTTATTTGAAAAAAGCAGTATCGCGTCATAAAGGATGAATTTGGGTTCAGTAAAGCGATGTTGTTTTGTAAATGATTCATTTTATTTGAAAAAAGCAGTATCGCGTCATAAAGGATGAATTTGGGTTCAGTAAAGCGATGTTGTTTTGTAAATGATTCATTTTATTTGAAAAAAGCAGTATCGCGTCATAAAGGATGAATTTGGGTTCAGTAAAGCGATGTTGTTTTGTAAAGGATAAATTTTATTTGAAAAAAGCAGTATCGCGTCATAAAGGATGAATTTGGCTTCAGTAAAGCGATGTTGTTTTGTAAATGATTCATTTTATTTGAAAAAAGCAGGATCGCGTCATAAAGGATGAATTTGGGTTCAGTAAAGCGATGTTGTTTAGTAAATGCTTAATTTTATTTGAAAAAAGCAGTATCGCGTCATAAAGGATGAATTTGGGTTCAGTAAAGCGATGTTGTTTTGTAAATGATTCATTTTATTTGAAAAAAACAGTATCGCGTCATAAAGGATGAATTTGGGTTCAGTAAAGCGATGTTGTTTTGTAAAGGATAAATTTGCTTTGAAAAAAGCAGTATCGCGTCATAAAGGATGAATTTGGGTTCAGTAAAGCGATGTTGTTTTGTAAATGATTCATTTTATTTGAAAAAAGCAGTATCGCGTCATAAAGGATGAATTTGGGTTCAGTAAAGCGATGTTGTTTTGTAAATGATTCATTTTATTTGAAAAAAGCAGTATCGCGTCATAAAGGATGAATTTGGGTTCAGTAAAGCGATGTTGTTTTGTAAAGGATAAATTTTATTTTAAAAAAGCAGTATCGCGTCATAAAGGATGAATTTGGGTTCAGTAAAGCGATGTTGTTTTGTAAATGATTCATTTTATTTGAAAAAAGCAGTATCGCGTCATAAAGGATGAATTTGGGTTCAGTAAAGCGATGTTGTTTTGTAAAGGATAAATTTTATTTGAAACAAGCAGTATCGCGTCATAAAGGATGAATTTGTGTTCAGTAAAGCGATGTTGTTTTGTAAATGACTAATTTTATTAGAAAAAAGCAGGATCGCGTCATAAAGGATGAATTTGGGTTCAGTAAAGCGATGTTGTTTTGTAAATGATGGATTTTATTTGAAAAAAGCAGTATCGCGTCATAAAGGATGAATTTGGGTTCAGTAAAGCGATGTTGTTTTGTAAAAGATAAATTTGCTTTGAAAAAAGCAGTATCGCGTCATAAAGGATGAATTTGGGTTCAGTAAAGCGATGTTGTTTTGTAAATGATTCATTTTATTTGAAAAAAGCAGTATCGCGTCAGAAAGGATGAATATGGGTTCAGTAAAGCGACGTTGTCTTGTAAATGATTAATTTTATTTGAAAAAAGCTTTATGGCGTCATAAAGGATGAATTTGGGTTAAGTAAAGCGATGTTGTTTTGTAAATGATTAATTTTATTTGAAAAAAGCAGTATCGCGTCATAAAGGATGAATTTGGGTTCAGTAAAGCGATGTTGTTTTGTAAATGATTAATTTTATTTTAAAAAAGAAGTATCGCGTCATAAAGGATGAATTTGGGTTCAGTAAAGCGATGTTGTTTTGTAAAGGATAAATTTTATTTGAAAAAAGCAGTATCGCGTCATAAAGGATGAATTTGGGTCCAGTAAAGCGATGTTGTTTTGTAAATGATTAATTTTATTTGAAAAAAGCAGTATCGCGTCATAAAAGAAGGAATTTGGGTTCAGTAAAGCGATGTTGTTTTGTAAATGCTTAATTTTATTTGAAAAAAGCAGTATCGCGTCATAAAGGATGAATTTGGGTTCAGTAAAGCGATGTTGTTTTGTAAATGATTCATTTTATTTGAAAAAAACAGTATCGCGTCATAAAGGATGAATTTGGGTTCAGTAAAGCGATGTTGTTTTGTAAAGGATAAATTTTATTTGAAAAAAGCAGTATCGCGTCATAAAGGATGAATTTGGGTTCAGTAAAGCGATGTTGTTTTGTAAATGATTCATTTTATTTGAAAAAAGCAGTATCGCGTCATAAAGGATGAATTTGGGTTCAGTAAAGCGATGTTGTTTTGTAAATGCTTAATTTTATTTGAAAAAAGCAGTATCGCGTCATAAAGGATGAATTTGGGTCCAGTAAAGCGATGTTGTTTTGTAAATGATTAATTTTATTTGAAAAAAGCAGTATCGCGTCATAAAGGATGAATTTGGGTTCAGTAAAGCGATGTTGTTTTGTAAATGCTTAATTTTATTTGAAAAAAGCAGTATCGCGTCATAAAGGATGAATTTGGGTTCAGTAAAGCGATGTTGTTTTGTAAATGATTCATTTTATTTGAAAAAAACAGTATCGCGTCATAAAGGATGAATTTGGGTTCAGTAAAGCGATGTTGTTTTGTAAAGGATAAATTTTATTTGAAAAAAGCAGTATCGCGTCATAAAGGATGAATTTGGGTTCAGTAAAGCGATGTTGTTTTGTAAATGATTCATTTTATTTGAAAAAAGCAGTATCGCGTCATAAAGGATGAATTTGGGTTCAGTAAAGCGATGTTGTTTTGTAAATGATTCATTTTATTTGAAAAAAGCAGTATCGCGTCATAAAGGATGAATTTGGGTTCAGTAAAGCGATGTTGTTTTGTAAATGATTCATTTTATTTGAAAAAAGCAGTATCGCGTCATAAAGGATGAATTTGGGTTCAGTAAAGCGATGTTGTTTTGTAAAGGATAAATTTTATTTGAAAAAAGCAGTATCGCGTCATAAAGGATGAATTTGGCTTCAGTAAAGCGATGTTGTTTTGTAAATGATTCATTTTATTTGAAAAAAGCAGGATCGCGTCATAAAGGATGAATTTGGGTTCAGTAAAGCGATGTTGTTTTGTAAATGCTTAATTTTATTTGAAAAAAGCAGTATCGCGTCATAAAGGATGAATTTGGGTTCAGTAAAGCGATGTTGTTTTGTAAATGATTCATTTTATTTGAAAAAAACAGTATCGCGTCATAAAGGATGAATTTGGGTTCAGTAAAGCGATGTTGTTTTGTAAAGGATAAATTTGCTTTGAAAAAAGCAGTATCGCGTCATAAAGGATGAATTTGGGTTCAGTAAAGCGATGTTGTTTTGTAAATGATTCATTTTATTTGAAAAAAGCAGTATCGCGTCATAAAGGATGAATTTGGGTTCAGTAAAGCGATGTTGTTTTGTAAATGATTCATTTTATTTGAAAAAAGCAGTATCGCGTCATAAAGGATGAATTTGGGTTCAGTAAAGCGATGTTGTTTTGTAAAGGATAAATTTTATTTTAAAAAAGCAGTATCGCGTCATAAAGGATGAATTTGGGTTCAGTAAAGCGATGTTGTTTTGTAAATGATTCATTTTATTTGAAAAAAGCAGTATCGCGTCATAAAGGATGAATTTGGGTTCAGTAAAGCGATGTTGTTTTGTAAATGATTCATTTTATTTGAAACAAGCAGTATCGCGTCATAAAGGATGAATTTGTGTTCAGTAAAGCGATGTTGTTTTGTAAATGACTAATTTTATTAGAAAAAAGCAGGATCGCGTCATAAAGGATGAATTTGGGTTCAGTAAAGCGATGTTGTTTTGTAAATGATGGATTTTATTTGAAAAAAGCAGTATCGCGTCATAAAGGATGAATTTGGGTTCAGTAAAGCGATGTTGTTTTGTAAAAGATAAATTTTATTTGAAAAAAGCAGTATCGCGTCATAAAGGATGAATTTGGGTTCAGTAAAGCGATGTTGTTTTGTAAATGATTAATTTTATTTGAAAAAAGCAGTATCGCGTCATAAAGGATGAATTTGGGTTCAGTAAAGCGATGTTGTTTTGTAAATGGTAAATTCTATTTGAAAAAAGCCATATGGCGTCATAAAGGATGAATTTGGGTTCAGTAAAGCGATGTTGTTTTGTAAATGATTAATTTTATTTGAAAAAAGCTTTATGGTGTCATAAAAAAGGAATTAGGGTTCAGTAACGCGATGTTGTTTTGTAAATGATTAATTTTATTAGAAAAAAGCTTAATGGCTTCATAAAGGATGAATTTGGGTTCAGTAAAGCGATGTTGTTTTGTAAAGGATAAATTGTATTTGAAAAAAGCAGTATCGCGTCATAAAGGATGAATTTCGGTTCAGTAAAGCGATGTTGTTTTGTAAAGGATAAATTTTATTGGAAAAAAGCAGTATCGCGTCATAAAAGATGAATTTCGGTTCAGTAAAGCGATGTAGTTTCGTAAATGATTAATTGTATTTTAAAAAAGCAGTATCGCGTCATAAAGGATGAATTTGAGTTAAGTAAAGCGATGTTGTTTTGTAAATGATTCATTTTATTTGAAAAAAGCAGTATGGCGTCATAAAGGATGAATTTGGGTTCAGTAAAGCGATGTTGTTTTGTAAAGGATAAATTTTATTAGAAAAACGCAGTATCGCGTCATAAATTATGAATTTGGTTTCAGTAAAGCGATGTTGTTTTTTAAATCATAAATTTTATTTGAAAAAAGCAGTATCGCGTCATAAAGGATGAATTTGGGTTCAGTACAGCGATGTTGTTTTGTAAAGGATACATTTTATTTGAAAAAAGCAGTATCGCGTCATAAAGGATGAATTTGGTTTCAGTAAAGCGATGTTGTTTTGTAAAGGATAAATTTTATTTGAAAAAAGCAGTATCGCGTCATAAAGGATTAATTTGGGTTCAGTACAGCGATGTTGTTTTGTAAAGGATAAATTTTATATGAAAAAAGCAGTATCGCGTCATAAAGGATGAATTTGGGTTCAGTACAGCGATGTTGTTTTGTAAAGGATACATTTTATTTGAAAAAAGCAGTATCGCGTCATAAAGGATGAATTTGGGTTCAGTACAGCGATGTTGTTTTGTAAAGGATACATTTTATTTGAAAAAAGCAGTATCGCGTCATAAAAGATGAATTTGGGTTCAGTAAAGCGATGTTGTTTTGTAAATGGTAAATTTTATTTGAAAAAAGCAGTATCGCGTCATAAAGGATGAATTTGGATTCAGTAAAGCGATGTTGTTTTTTAAATGATTAATTTTATTTGAAAAAAGCAGTATCGCGTCATAAAGGATGAATTTGGGTTCAGTAAAGCGATGTTGTTTTGTAAAGAATACATTTTATTTGAATAAAGCAGTATGGCGTCATAAAGGATGAATTTGGGTTCAGTAAAGCGATGTTGTTTTGTAAATGATTAATTTTATTTGAAAAAAGCTTTATGGTGTCATAAAAAATGAATTAGGGTTCAGAAACGCGATGTTGTTTTGTAAATGATCAATTTTATTTGAAAAAAGCTTAATGGCGTCATAAAGGATGAATTTGGGTTCAGTAAAGCGATGTTGTTTTGTAAAGGATGAATTTTATTTGAAAAAAACAGTATCGCGTCATAAAGGATGAATTTCGGTTCAGTAAAGCGATGTTGTTTTGTAAAGGATCAATGTTATTTGAAAAAAGCAGTATCGCGTCATAAAGGATGAATTTGGGTTCAGTAAAGCGATGTTGTTTTGTAAATCATTAATTTTATTTAAAAATAGCAGTATCGCGTCATAAAGGATGATTTAAGGTTCAGTAAAGCCATGTTGTTTTGTAAATAATTAATTTTATTTGAAAAAAGCAGTATCGCGTCATAAAGGATGAATTTGCGTTCAGTAAAGCGATGTTGTTTTGTAAAGGATAAATTTTATTAGAAAAACGCAGTATCGCGTCATAAATTATGAATTTGGTTTCAGTAAAGCGATGTTGTTTTTTAAATCATAAATTTTATTTGAAAAAAGCAGTATCGCGTCATAAAGGATGAATTTGGGTTCAGTACAGCGATGTTGTTTTGTAAAGGATACATTTTATTTGAAAAAAGCAGTATCGCGTCATAAAGGATGAATTTGGTTTCAGTAAAGCGATGTTGTTTTGTAAAGGATAAATTTTATTTGAAAAAAGCAGTATCGCGTCATAAAGGATGAATTTGGGTTAAGTACAGCGATGTTGTTTTGTAAAGTATACATTTTATTTGAAAAAAGCAGTATCGCGTCATAAAGGATGAATTTGGGTTCAGTACAGCGATGTTGTTTTGTAAAGGATAAATTTTATATGAAAAAAGCAGTATCGCGTCATAAAGGATGAATTTGGGTTCAGTACAGCGATGTTGTTTTGTAAAGGATACATTTTATTTGAAAAAAGCAGTATCGCGTCATAAAGGATGAATTTGGGTTCAGTACAGCGATGTTGTTTTGTAAATGATTAATTTTATTTGAAAAAAGCAGTATCGCGTCATAAAAGATGAATTTGGGTTCAGTAAAGCGATGTTGTTTTGTAAATGGTAAATTTTATTTGAAAAAAGCAGTATCGCGTCATAAAGGATGAATTTGGATTCAGTAAAGCGATGTTGTTTTTTAAATGATTAATTTTATTTGAAAAAAGCAGTATCGCGTCATAAAGGATGAATTTGGGTTCAGTAAAGCGATGTTGTTTTGTAAAGGATAAATTTTATTTGAATAAAGCAGTATGGCGTCATAAAGGATGAATTTGGGTTCAGTAAAGCGATGTTGTTTTGTAAATGATTAATTTTATTTGAAAAAAGCTTTATGGTGTCATAAAAAATGAATTAGGGTTCAGAAACGCGATGTTGTTTTGTAAATGATCAATTTTATTTGAAAAAAGCTTAATGGCGTCATAAAGGATGAATTTGGGTTCAGTAAAGCGATGTTGTTTTGTAAAGGATGAATTTTATTTGAAAAAAACAGTATCGCGTCATAAAGGATGAATTTCGGTTCAGTAAAGCGATGTTGTTTTGTAAAGGATCAATGTTATTTGAAAAAAGCAGTATCGCGTCATAAAGGATGAATTTGCGTTCAGTAAAGCAGAGTTGTTTTGTAAAACATTAATTTATTTGAAAAAAGCAGTATCGCGTCATAAAGGATGAATTTCGGTTATGTAAAGCGATGTTGTTTTGTAAAGGGTCAATTTTATTTGCCAAAAGCTTTATGGCGTCATAAAGGATGAATTTGGGTTCAGTAAAGCGATGTTGTTTTGTAAATGATGACTTTTATTTGAAAAAAGCAGTATCGCGTCATAAAGGATGAATATGGGTTCAGAAAAGCGACGTTGTCTTGTAAATGATTAATTTTATTTGAAAAAAGCAGTATCGCGTCATAAAGGATGAATTTAGTTTCAGTAAAGCGATGTTGTTTTGTAAAGGATAAATTTTATTTGAAAAAAGCAGTATCGCGTCATAAAGGATTAATTTTGGTCCAGTAAAGCGATGTGGTTTTGTAAATGATAAATTTTAATTTAATAAAGCAGTATGGCGTCATAAAAGATGATTTTGGGTTCAGTAAAGCGATGTTATTTTGTAAATGATTAATTTTATTTGAAAAAAGCTTTATGGTGTCATAAAAAATGAATTTGGGTTCAGTAACGCGACTTTGTTTTGTAAATGATTCATTTTATTAGAAAAAAGCTTAATGGCGTCATAAAGAATGAATTTGGGTTCAGTAAAGCGATGTTGTTTTGTAAATGATTAATTTATTTGAAAAAAGCAGTATCGCGTCATAAAGGATGAATTTGGGTCCAGTAAAGCGATGTTGTTTTGTAAATGATTAATTTTATTTGAAAAAAGCGGTATCGCGTCATAAAGGATGAATTTGGGTTCAGTAAAGCGATGTTGTTTTTTAAACGATTAATTTTATTTGAAAAAAACAGTATGGCCTCATGAAGGATGAATTTGGGTTCAGTAAAGCGATGTTGTTTTGTAAATGATTAATTTTATTTGAAAACAGCAGTATGGCCTCATAAAGCATGAGTTTCGGTTCAGTAAAGCGATGTTGTTTTGTAAATGATTAATTTTATTTGAAAATAGCAGTATGGCGTCATAAAGGATGAATTTCGGTTCAGTAAAGCGATGTTGTTTTGTAAATGATTAATTTTATTTGAAAAAAGCAGTATCGCGTCATAAAGGAGGAATTTGGGTTCAGTAAAGCGATGTTGTTTTGTAAATGATTCATTTTATTTGAACAAAGCAGTATCGCGTCATAAAGGATGCATTTGGGTTCAGTAAAGCGATGTTGTTTTGTAAATGATTCATTTTATTTGAAAAAAGCAGTATCGCGTCATAAAGGATGAATTTGGGTTCAGTAAAGCGATGTTGTTTAGTAAAGGATAACTTTTATTTGAAAAAAGCAGTATCGCGTCATAAAGGATGAATTTGGGTCCAGTAAAGCGATGTTGTTTTGTAAATGATTAATTTTATTTGAAAAAAGCGGTATAGCGTCATAAAGGATGAATTTGGGTTCAGTAAAGCGATGTTGTTTTTTAAACGATTAATTTTATTTGAAAAAAACAGTATGGCCTCATGAAGGATGAATTTGGGTTCAGTAAAGCGATGTTGTTTTGTAAATGATTCATTTTATTTGAAAACAGCAGTATGGCCTCATAAAGCATGAGTTTCGGTTCAGTAAAGCGATGTTGTTTTGTAAATGATTAATTTTATTTGAAAATAGCAGTATGGCGTCATAAAGGATGAATTTGGGTTCAGTAAAGCGATGTTGTTTTGTAAATGATTAATTTTATTTGAAAAAAGCAGTATCGCGTCATAAAGGAGGAATTTGGGTTCAGTAAAGCGATGTTGTTTTGTAAATGATTCATTTTATTTGAACAAAGCAGTATCGCGTCATAAAGGATGCATTTGGGTTCAGTAAAGCGATGTTGTTTTGTAAATGATTAAGTTTATTTGAAAAAAGCAGTATCGCGTCATAAAGGATGAATTTGGGTTCAGTAAAGCGATGTTGTTTAGTAAAGGATAAATTTTATTTGAAAAAAGCAGTATCGCGTCATAAAGGATGAATTTAAGTCCAGTAAAGCGATGTTGTTTTGTAAATGATTAATTTTAATTGAAAAAATGCGGTATCGCGTCATAAAGGATGAATTTGGGTTCAGTAAAGCGATGTTGTTTTTTAAACGATTAATTTTATTTGAAAAAAACAGTATGGCCTCATAAAGGATGAATTTGGGTTCAGTAAAGCGATGTTGTTTTGTAAATGATTAATTTTATTTGAAAACAGCAGTATGGCCTCATAAAGGATGAATTTGGGTTCAGTAAAGCGATGTTGTTTTGTAAATGATTAATTTTATTTGAAAATAGCAGTATGGCGTCATAAAGGATGAATTTAGGTTCAGTAAAGCGGTGTTGTTTTGTAAATGATTAATTTTATTTGAAAAAAGCAGTATCGCGTCATAAAGGAGGAATTTCGGTTCAGTAAAGCGATGTTGTTTTGTAAATGATTAATTTTATTTGAAAAAAACAGTATCGCGTCATAAAGGATGAATTTGGGTTCAGTAAAGCGATGTTGTTTTTCAAACGATTAATTTTATTTGAAAAAAACAGTATGGCCTCATAAAGGAGGAATTTGGGTTCAGTAAAGCAGAGTTGTCTTTTAAAGGATACATTTTATTTAAAAAAAGCAGTATGGCGTCATAAAATATGAATTAAGGTTCAGTAAACGAAGTTGTTTTGTAAATGATTAATTTTATTTGAAAAAAGCAGTATCGCGTCGTAAAAGATTAATTTGGGTTCAGTACAGCGATGTTGTTTTGTAAATGACTAATTTTATTAGAAAAAAGCAGTATTGCGTCATAAAGGATGAATTTGGGTTCAGTAAAGCAATGTTGTTTTGTAAATGATAAATTTTATTTGACAAAAGCAGTATCGCGTCATAAAAGATGAATTTGGGTTCAGTAAAGCGAAGTTGTTTTGTAAATGATTAATTTTATTTGAAAAAAGGCATATTGCGTCGTAAAAGATTAATTTGGGTTCAGTAAAGCGATGTTGTTTTGTAAATGACTAATTTTATTAGAAAAAAGCAGTATCTTGTCATAAAGGATGAATTTGGGTTCAGTAAAGCGATGTTGTTTTGTAAATGATTAATTTTATTTAAAAAAAGCAGTATCGTGTCATAAAAGATGAATTTGGGTTCAGTAAAGCGATGTTGTTTTGTAAAGGATAAATTTTATTTGACAAAAGCAGTATCGCGTCATAAAAGATTAATTTGGGTTCAGTAAAGCGATGTTGTTTTGTAAATGATGAATTTTATTTGAAAAAAGCAGTATCGCGTCGTAAAAGATTAATTTGGGTTCAGTAAAGCGATGTTGTTTTGTAAATGACTAATTTTATTAGAAAACAGCAGTATCGCGTCATAAAGGATGAATTTTGGTTCAGTAAAGCGATGTTGTTTTGTAAATTATTAATTTTATTTGAAAAAAGAAGTATCGCGTCATAAAGGATGAATTTGGGTTCAGTAAAGCGATGTTGTTTTGTAAATGATTAATTTTATTTGAAAAAAGCAGTATCGCGTCATAAAGGATGAATTTAGTTTCAGTAAAGCGATGTTGTTTTGTAAAGGATAAATTTTATGGCAAAAAAGCAGTATCGCGTCATAAAGGATGAATTTGGGTCCAGTAAAGCGATGTGGTTTTGTAAATGATTAATTTTATTTGAAAAAAGCAGTATCGCGTCATAAAGGATGAATTTGGGTTCAGTAAAGCGATGTTGTTTTGTAAATGATTCATTTTATTTAAAAAAAGCAGTATCGCGTCATAAAGGATGAATTTGGGTTCAGTAAAGCGATGTTGTTTAGTAAAGGATAAATTTTATTTGAAAAAAGCAGTATCGCGTCATAAAGGATGAATTTGGGTCCAGTAAAGCGATGTTGTTTTGTAAATGATTAATTTTATTTGAAAAAAGCAGTATCGCGTCATAAATGGATTAATTTGGGTTCAGTAAAGCGATGTTGTTTTGTAAATGATTAATTTTATTTTAAAAAAACAGTCTCGCGTCATAAAGGATGAATTTGGGTTCAGTAAAGCGATGTTTTTTTTCAAACGATTAATTTTATTGTTAAAAAAACAGTATGGCCTCATAAAGGATGAAATTGGGTTCAGTAAAGCAGAGTTGTCTTTTAAAGGATAAATTTTATTTAAAAAAAGCAGTATCGCGTCATAAAATATGAATTAAGGTTCAGTAAACGAAGTTGTTTTGTAAATGATTAATTTTATTTGAAAAAAGCAGTATCGCGTCGTAAAAGATTAATTTGGGTTCAGTACAGCGATGTTGTTTTGTAAATGACTAATTTTATTAGAAAAAAGCGGTATCGCGTCATAAAGGATGAATTTGGGTTCAGTAAAGCGATGTTGTTTTGTAAATTATAAATTTAATTTGAAATAAGCAGTATCGCGTCATAAAGGATTAATTTGGGTTCAGTAAAGCGATGTTGTTTTGTAAATGATTAATTTTATTTGAAAAAAGCAGTATTGCGTCGTAAAGGATGAATTTAGTTTCAGTAAAGCGATGTTGTTTTGTAAAGGATAAATTTTATTTGAAAAAAGCAGTATCGCGTCATAAAGGATGAATTTGGGTCCAGTAAAGCGATGTTGTTTTGTAAATGATTAATTTGATTTGAAAAAAGCAGTATCGCCTCATAAAGGATGAATTTGGGTTCAGTAAAGCGATGTTGTTTTGTAAAGGATAAATTTTATTTGAAAAAAGCAGTATCGCGTCATAAAGGATGAATTTGGGTCCAGTAAAGCGATGTTGTTTTGTAAATGATTAATTTTATTTGAAAAAAGCGGTATCGCGTCATAAAGGATGAATTTGGGTTCAGTAAAGCGATGTTGTTTCGTAAAGGATAAATTTTATTTGAAAAAAGGAGTATCGCGCGATAAATGATGAATTTGGGTCCAGTAAAGCGATGTGGTTTTGTAAATGATTAATTTTATTTGAAAAAAGCAGTATCGCGTCATAAAGGATTAATTTGGGTCTAGTAAAGCGATGTTGTTTTGTAAATGATTAATTTAATTTGAAAAAAGCAGTATCGCGTCATAAAGGATGAATTTGGGTTCAGTAAAGCGATGTTGTTTAGTAAAGGATAAATTTTATTTGAAAAAAGCAGTATCGCGTCATAAAGGATGAATTTGGGTCCAGTAAAGCGATGTTGTTTTGTAAATGATTAATTTTATTTGAAAAAAGCGGTATCGCGTCATAAAGGATGAATTTGGGTTCAGTAAAGCGATGTTGTTTTTTAAACGATTAATTTTATTTGAAAAAAACAGTATGGCCTCATAAAGGATGAATTTGGGTTCAGTAAAGCGATGTTGTTTTGTAAATGATTAATTTTATTTGAAAACAGCAGTATGGCCTCATAAAGGATGAATTTGGGTTCAGTAAAGCGATGTTGTTTTGTAAATGATTAATTTCATTTGAAAAAAGCAGTATGGCGTCATAAAGGATGAATTTGGGTTCAGTAAAGCGATGTTGTTTTGTAAATCATTAATTTTATTTGTAAAAAGCAGTATCGCGTCATAAAGGATGAATTTGGGTTCAGTAAAGCGATGTTGTTTTGTAAATGATTCATTTTATTTGAACAAAGCAGTATCGCGTCATAAAGGATGAATTTGGGTTCAGTAAAGCGATGTTGTTTTTCAAACGATTAATTTTATTTGAAAAAAACAGTATGGCCTCATAAAGGATGAATTTGGGTTCAGTAAAGCAGAGTTGTCTTTTAAAAGATGAATTTTATTTAAAAAAAGCAGTATCGCGTCATAAAATATGAATTAAAGTTCAGTAAACGAAGTTGTTTTGTAAATGATTAATTTTATTTGAAAAAAGCAGTATCGCGTCATAAAGGATGAATTTGGGTTCAGTAAAGGGATCTTGTTTTGTAAATGATTAATTTTATTTGAAAAAAGCAGTATCGCGTCATAAAAGATGAATTTGTGTTCAGTAAAGCGATGTTGTTTTGTAAATGATAAATTTTATTTGACAAAAGCAGTATCGCGTCATAAAAGATGAATTTGGGTTCAGTAAAGCGAAGTTGTTTTGTAAATGATTAATTTTATTTGAAAAAAGCAGTATTGCGTCGTAAAAGATTAATTTGGGTTCAGTAAAGCGATGTTGTTTTGTAAATGACTAATTTTATTAGAAAATAGCAGTATCGCGTCATAAAGGATGAATTTGGGTTCAGTACAGCGATGTTGTTTTGTAAATGATTAATTTTATTTGAAAAAAGCAGTATCGCGTCATAAAAGATGAATTTGGGTTCAGTAAAGCGATGTTGTTTTGTAAATGATTCATTTTATTTGAAAAAAGCAGTATCGCGTCATAAAGGATGAATTTGGGTTCAGTAAAGCGATGTTGTTTAGTAAAGGATAAATTTTATTTGAAAAAAGCAGTATCGCGTCATAAAGGATGAATTTGGGTCCAGTAAAGCGATGTTGTTTTGTAAATGATTAATTTTATTTGAAAAAAGCGGTATCGCGTCATAAAGGATGAATTTGGGTTCAGTAAAGCGATGTTGTTTTTTAAACGATTAATTTTATTTGAAAATAACAGTATGGCCTCATAAAGGATGAATTTGGGTTCAGTAAAGCGATGTTGTTTTGTAAATGATGAATTTTATTAGAAAAAAGCTTAATGGCCTCATAAAGAATGAATTTGGGTTCAGTAAAGCGATGTTGTTTTGTAAAGGATAAATTTTATTTGAAAATAGCAGTATCGCGTCATAAAGTATTAGTTTCGGTTCAGTAAAGCGATGTTGTTTTGTAAAGGATCAATTTTATTTGAAAAAAGCAGTATCGCGTCATAAAGGATGAATTTGGGTTCAATAAAGCGATGTTGTTTTGTACATGATTAATTTTATTTGAAAAAAGCAGTATCGCGTCATAAAGGATGAATTTAGTTTCAGTAAAGCGATGTAGTTTTGTAAAGGATAAATTTTATTTGAAAAAAGCAGTATCGCGTCATAAAGGATGAATTTGGGTTCAGTAAAGCGATGTGGTTTTGTAAATGATTAATTTTATTTGAAAAAAGCAGTATCGCGTCATAAAGGATGAATTTGGGTTCAGTAAAGCGATGTTGTTTTGTAAATAATTCATTTTATTTGAAAAAAGCAGTATCGCGTCATAAAGGATGAATTTGGGTTCAGTAAAGCGATGTTGTTTAGTAAAAGATAAATTTTATTTGAAAAAAGCAGTATGGCGTCATAAAGGATGAATTTGGGTCCAGTAAAGCGATGTTGTTTTGTAAATGATTAATTTTATTTGAAAAAAGCGGTATCGCGTCATAAAGGATGAATTTGGGTTCAGTAAAGCGATGTTGTTTTTTAAACGATTAATTTTATTTGAAAAAAACAGTATGGCCTCATAAAGGATGAATTTGGGTTCAGTAAAGCGATGTTGTTTTGTAAATGATTAATTTTATTTGAAAACAGCAGTATGGCCTCATAAAGGATGAATTTGGGTTCAGTAAAGCGATGTTGTTTTGTAAATGATTACTTTTATTTGAAAAAAGCAGTATGGCGTCATAAAGGATGAATTTGGATTCAGAAAAGCGATGTTGTTTTGTAAATGATTAATTTTATTTGTAAAAAGCAGTATCGCGTCATAAAGGATGAATTTGGGTTCAGTAAAGCGATGTTGTTTTGTAAATGATTAATTTTATTTGAAAAAAGCAGTATCGCGTCATAAAGGATGAATTTGGGTCCAGTAAAGCGATGTTGTTTTGTAAATGATTAATTTTATTTGAAAAAAGCAGTATCGCGTCATAAAGGATGAATTTGGGTTCAGTAAAGCGATGTTGTTTTTTAAACGATTAATTTTATTTGAAAAAAACAGTATGGCCTCATAAAGGATGAATTTGGGTTCAGTAAAGCAGAGTTGTCTTTTAAAGGATGAATTTTATTTAAAAAAAGCAGTATCGCGTCATAAAATATGAATTAAAGTTCAGTAAACGAAGTTGTTTTGTAAATGATTAATTTTATTTGAAAAAAGCAGTATCGCGTGGTAAAAGATTAATTTGGGTTCAGTAAAGCGATCTTGTTTTGTAAATGATTAATTTTATTTGAAAAAAGCAGTATCGCGTCATAAAAGATGAATTTCGGTTCAGTAAAGCGATGTTGTTTTGTAAAGGGTCAATTTTATTTGAAAAAAGCAGTACTGCGTCATAAAGGATGAATTTAGTTTCAGTAAAGCGATGTTGTTTCGTAAAGGATAAATTTTATTTGAAAAAAGCAGTATCGCGTCATAAAGGATGAATTTGGGTCCAGTAAAGCGATGTTGTTTTGTAAATGATTAATTTTATTTGAAAAAAGCAGTATCGCGTCATAAAGGATTAATTTGGGTTCAGTAAAGCGATGTTGTTTTGTAAATGATTAATTTAATTTGAAAAAAGCAGTATCGCCTCATAAAGGATGAATTTGGGTTCAGTAAAGCGATGTTGTTTAGTAAAGGATAAATTTTATTTGAAAAAAGCAGTATCGCGTCATAAAGGATGAATTTGGGTCCAGTAAAGCGATGTTGTTTTGTAAATGATTAATTTTATTTGAAAAAAGCGGTATCGCGTCATAAAGGATGAATTTGGGTTCAGTAAAGCGATGTTGTTTTTTAAACGATTAATTTTATTTGAAAAAAACAGTATGGCCTCATAAAGGATGAATTTAGGTTCAGTAAAGCGATGTTGTTTTGTAAATGATTAATTTTATTTGAAAACAGCAGTATGGCCTCATAAAGGATGAATTTGGGTTCAGTAAAGCGATGTTGTTTTGTAAATGATTAATTTCATTTGAAAAAAGCAGTATGGCGTCATAAAGGATGAATTTGGGTTCAGTAAAGCGATGTTGTTTTGTAAATGATTAATTTTATTTGTAAAAAGCAGTATCGCGTCATAAAGGATGAATTTGGGTTCAGTAAAGCGATGTTGTTTTGTAAATGATTCATTTAATTTGAACAAAGCAGTATCGCGTCATAAAGGATGAATTTGGGTTCAGTAAAGCGATGTTGTTTTTCAAACGATTAATTTTATTTGAAAAAAACAGTATGGCCTCATAAAGGATGAATTTGGGTTCAGTAAAGCAGAGTTGTCTTTTAAAGGATACATTTTATTTAAAAAAAGCAGTATCGCGTCATAAAATATGAATTAAAGTTCAGTAAACGAAGTTGTTTTGTAAATGATTAATTTTATTTGAAAAAAGCAGTATCGCGTGGTAAAAGATGAATTTGGGTTCAGTACAGCGATGTTGTTGTGTAAATGACTAATTTTATTAGAAAAAAGCAGTATTGCGTCATAAAGGATGAATTTGGGTTCAGTAAAGCGATCTTGTTTTGTAAATGATTAATTTTATTTGAAAAAAGCAGTATCGCGTCATAAAAGATGAATTTGTGTTCAGTAAAGCGATGTTGTTTTGTAAATGATAAATTTTATTTGACAAAAGCAGTATCGCGTCATAAAAGATGAATTTGGGTTCAGTAAAGCGAAGTTGTTTTGTAAATGATTAATTTTATTTGAAAAAAGCAGTATTGCGTCGTACAAGATTAATTTGGGTTCAGTAAAGCGATGTTGTTTTGTAAATGACTAATTTTATTAGAAAATAGCAGTATCGCGTCATAAAGGATGAATTTGGGTTCAGTAAAGCGATGTTTTTTTGTAAATGATTCATTTTATTTGAAAAATGCAGTATCGCGTCATAAAGGATGAATTTGGGTTCAGTAAAGCGATGTTGTTTAGTAAAGGATAAATTTTATTTGAAAAAAGCAGTATCGCGTCATAAAGGATGAATTTGGGTTTAGTAAAGCGATGTTGTTTTGTAAATGATTAATTTTATTTGAAAAAAGCGGTATCGCGTCATAAAGGATGAATTTGGGTTCAGTAAAGCGATGTTGTTTTTTAAACGATTAATTTTATTTGAAAAAAACAGTATGGCCTCATAAAGGATGAATTTGGGTTCAGTAAAGCGATGTTGTTTTGTAAATGATTAATTTTATTAGAAAAAAGCTTAATGGCCTCATAAAGAATGAATTTGGGTTCAGTAAAGCGATGTTGTTTTGTAAAGGATAAATTTTATTTGAAAATAGCAGTATCGCGTCATAAAGTATTAGTTTCGGTTCAGTAAAGCGATGTTGTTTTGTAAAGGATCAATTTTATTTGAAAAAAGCAGTATCGCGTCATAAAGGATGAATTTGGGTTCAGTAAAGCGATGTTGTTTTGTAAATCATTAATTTATTTGAAAAAAGCAGTATCGCGTCATAAAGGATGAATTTCGGTTCAGTAAAGCGATGTTGTTTTGTAAAGGGTCAATTTTATTTGAAAAAAGCAGTATCGCGTCATAAAGGATGAATATGGGTTCAGAAAAGCTACGTTGTCTTGTAAATGATTAATTTTATTTGAAAAAAGCTTTATGGCGTCATAAAAGATATATTTGGGTTCAGTAAAGCGATGTTGTTTTGTACATGATTAATTTTATTTGAAAAAAGCAGTATCGCGTCATAAAGGATGAATTTAGTTTCAGTAAAGCGATGTAGTTTTGTAAAGGATAAATTTTATTTGAAAAAAGCAGTATCGCGTCATAAAGGATGAATTTGGGTCCAGTAAAGCGATGTGGTTTTGTAAATGATTAATTTTATTTGAAAAAAGCAGTATCGCGTCATAAAGGATGAATTTGGGTTTAGTAAAGCGATGTTGTTTTGTAAATAATTCATTTTATTTGAAAAAAGCAGTATCGCGTCATAAAGGATGAATTTGGGTTCAGTAAAGCGATGTTGTTTAGTAAAAGATAAATTTTATTTGAAAAAAGCAGTATCGCGTCATAAAGGATGAATTTGGGTCCAGTAAAGCGATGTTGTTTTGTAAATGATTAATTTTATTTGAAAAAAGCGGTATCGCGTCATAAAGGATGAATTTGGGTTCAGTAAAGCGATGTTGTTTTTTAAACGATTAATTTTATTTGAAAAAAACAGTATGGCCTCATAAAGGATGAATTTGGGTTCAGTAAAGCGATGTTGTTTTGTAAATGATTAATTTTATTTGAAAACAGCAGTATGGCCTCATAAAGGATGAATTTGGGGTCAGTAAAGCGATGTTGTTTTGTAAATGATTAATTTTATTTGAAAAAAGCAGTATGGCGTCATAAAGGATGAATTTCGATTCAGTAAAGCGATGTTGTTTTGTAAATGATTAATTTTATTTGTAAAAAGCAGTATCGCGTCATAAAGGATGAATTTGGGTTCAGTAAAGCGATGTTGTTTTGTAAATGATTAATTTTATTTGAAAAAAGCAGTATCGCGTCATAAAGGATGAATTTGGGTCCAGTAAAGCGATGTTGTTTTGTAAATGATTAATTTCATTTGAAAAAAGCAGTATCGCGTCATAAAGGATGAATTTGGGTTCAGTAAAGCGATGTTGTTTTTTAAACGATTAATTTTATTTGAAAAAAACAGTATGGCCTCATAAAGGATGAATTTGGGTTCAGTAAAGCAGAGTTGTCTTTTAAAGGATGAATTTTATTTAAAAAAAGCAGTATCGCGTCATAAAATATGAATTAAAGTTCAGTAAACGAAGTTGTTTTGTAAATGATTAATTTTATTTGAAAAAAGCAGTATCGCGTGGTTAAAGATTAATTTGGGTTCAGTAAAGCGATCTTGTTTTGTAAATGATTAATTTTATTTGAAAAAAGCAGTATCGCGTCATAAAAGATGAATTTGGGTTCAGTAAAGCGATGTTGTTTTGTAAATGATTCATTTTATTTGAAAAAAGCAGTATCGCGTCATAAAGGATGAATTTGGGTTCAGTAAAGCGATGTTGTTTAGGAAAGGATAAATTTTATTTGAAAAAAGCAGTATCGCGTCATAAAGGAGGAATTTGGGTCCAGTAAAGCGATGTTGTTTTGTACATGATTAATTTTATTTGAAAAAAGCGGTATCGCGTCATAAAGGATGAATTTGGGTTCAGTAAAGCGATGTTGTTTTTTAAACGATCAATTTTATTTGAAAAAAACAGTATGGCCTCATAAAGGATGAATTTGGGTTCAGTAAAGCGATGTTGTTTTGTAAATAATTAATTTTATTAGAAAAAAGCTTAATGGCCTCATAAAGAATGAATTTGGGTTCAGTAAAGCGATGTTGTTTTGTAAAGGATAAATTTTATTTGAAAATAGCAGTATCGCGTCATAAAGTATTAGTTTCGGTTCAGTAAAGCGATGTTGTTTTGTAAAGGATCAATTTTATTTGAAAAAAGCAGTATCGCGTCATAAAGGATTAATTTGGGTTCAGTAAAGCGATGTTGTTTTGTAAATCATTAATTTATTTGAAAAAAAACAGTATCGCGTCATAAAGGTTGAATTTCGGTTCAGTAAAGCGATGTTGTTTTGTAAAGGGTCAATTTTATTTGAAAAAAGCAGTATCGCGTCATAAACGATGAATATGGGTTCAGAAAAGCGACGTTGTCTTGTAAATGATTAATTTTATTTGAAAAAAGCTTTATGGCGTCATAAAAGATATATTTGGGTTCAGTAAAGCGATGTTGTTTTGTACATGATTAATTTTATTTGAAAAAAGCAGTATCGCGTCATAAAGGATGAATTTAGTTTCAGTAAAGCGATGTTGTTTCGTAAAGGATAAATTTTATTTGAAAAAAGCAGTATCGCGTCATAAAGGATGAATTTGGGTCCAGTAAAGCGATGTGGTTTTGTAAATGATTAATTTTATTTGAAAAAAGCAGTATCGCGTCATAAAGGATTAATTTGGGTTCAGTAAAGCGATGTTGTTTTGTAAATGATTAATTTAATTTGAAAAAAGCAGTATCGCGTCATAAAGGATGAATTTGGGTTCAGTAAAGCGATGTTGTTTAGTAAAGGATAAATTTTATTTGAAAAAAGCAGTATCGCGTCATAAAGGATGAATTTGGGTCCAGTAAAGCGATGTTGTTTTGTAAATGATTAATTTTATTTGATAAAAGCGGTATCGCGTCATAAAGGATGAATTTGGGTTCAGTAAAGCGATGTTGTTTTTTAAACGATTAATTTTATTTGAAAAAAACAGTATGGCCTCATAAAGGATGAATTTGGGTTCAGTAAAGCGATGTTGTTTTGTAAATGATTAATTTTATTTGAAAACAGCAGTATGGCCTCATAAAGGATGAATTTGGGTTCAGTAAAGCGATGTTGTTTTGTAAATGATTAATTTCATTTGAAAAAAGCAGTATGGCGTCATAAAGGATGAATTTGAACAAAGCAGTATCGCGTCATAAAGGATGAATTTGGGTTCAGTAAAGCGATGTTGTTTTTCAAACGATTAATTTTATTTGAAAAAAACAGTATGGCATCATAAAGGATGAATTTGGGTTCAGTAAAGCAGAGTTGTCTTTTAAAAGATGAATTTTATTTAAAAAAAGCAGTATCGCGTCATAAAATATGAATTAAAGTTCAGTAAACGAAGTTGTTTTGTAAATGATTAATTTTATTTGAAAAAAGCAGTATCGCGTGGTAAAAGATGAATTTGGGTTCAGTACAGCGATGTTGTTTTGTAAATGACTAATTTTATTAGAAAAAAGCAGTATTGCGTCATAAAGGATGAATTTGAGTTCAGTAAAGCGATCTTGTTTTGTAAATGATTAATTTTATTTGAAAAAAGCAGTATCGCGTCATAAAAGATAAATTTGTGTTCAGTAAAGCGATGTTGTTTTGTAAATGATAAATTTTATTTGACAAAAGCAGTATCGCGTCATAAAAGATGAATTTGGGTTCAGTAAAGCGAAGTTGTTTTGTAAATCATTAATTTTATTTGAAAAAAGCAGTATTGCGTCGTAAAAGATTAATTTGGGTTCAGTAAAGCGATGTTGTTTTGTAAATGACTAATTTTATTAGAAAATAGCAGTATCGCGTCATAAAGGATGAATTTGGGTTCAGTAAAGCGATGTTGTTTTGTAAATGATTCATTTTATTTGAAAAATGCAGTATCGCGTCATAAAGGATGAATTTGGGTTCAGTAAAGCGATGTTGTTTAGTAAGGGATAAATTTTATTTGAAAAAAGCAGTATCGCGTCATAAAGGATGAATTTGGGTCCAGTAAAGCGATGTTGTTTTGTAAATGATTAATTTTATTTGAAAAAAGCGGTATCGCGTCATAAAGGATGAATTTGGGTTCAGTAAAGCGATGTTGTTTTTTAAACGATTAATTTTATTTGAAAAAAACAGTATGGCCTCATAAAGGATGAATTTGGGTTCAGTAAAGCGATGTTGTTTTGTAAATTATTAATTTTATTAGAAAAAAGCTTAATGGCCTCATAAAGAATGAATTTGGGTTCAGTAAAGCGATGTTGTTTTGTAAAGGATAAATTTTATTTGAAAATAGCAGTATCGCGTCATAAAGTATTAGTTTCGGTTCAGTAAAGCGATGTTGTTTTGTAAAGGATCAATTTTATTTGAAAAAAGCAGTATCGCGTCATAAAGGATGAATTTCGGTTCAGTAAAGCGATGTTGTTTTGTAAAGGGTCAATTTTATTTGAAAAAAGCAGTATCGCGTCATAAAAGATGAATATGGGTTCAGAAAAGCGACGTTGTTTTGTAAATGATTAATTTTATTTGAAAAAAGCTTTATGGCGTCATAAAAGATATATTTGGGTTCAGTAAAGCGATGTTGTTTTGTACATGATTAATTTTATTTGAAAAAAGCAGTATCGCGTCATAAAGGATGAATTTAGTTTCAGTAAAGCGATGTAGTTTTGTAAAGGATAAATTTTATTTGAAAAAAGCGGTATCGCGTCATAAAGGATGAATTTGGGTTCAGTAAAGCGATGTTGTTTTTTAAACGATTAATTTTATTTGAAAAAAACAGTATGGCCTCATAAAGGATGAATTTGGGTTCAGTAAAGCGATGTTGTTTTGTAAATGATTAATTTTATTTGAAAACAGCAGTATGGCCTCATAAAGGATGAATTTGGGGTCAGTAAAGCGATGTTGTTTTGTAAATGATTAATTTTATTTGAAAAAAGCAGTATGGCGTCATAAAGGATGAATTTCGATTCAGTAAAGCGATGTTGTTTTGTAAATGATTAATTTTATTTGTAAAAAGCAGTATCGCGTCATAAAGGATGAATTTGGGTTCAGTAAAGCGATGTTGTTTTGTAAATGATTAATTTTATTTGAAAAAAGCAGTATCGCGTCATAAAGGATGAATTTGGGTCCAGTAAAGCGATGTTGTTTTGTAAATGATTAATTTCATTTGAAAAAAGCAGTATCACGTCATAAAGGATGAATTTGGGTTCAGTAAAGCGATGTTGTTTTTTAAACGATTAATTTTATTTGAAAAAAACAGTATGGCCTCATAAAGGATGAATTTGGGTTCAGTAAAGCAGAGTTGTCTTTTAAAGGATGAATTTTATTTAAAAAAAGCAGTATCGCGTCATAAAATATGAATTAAAGTTCAGTAAACGAAGTTGTTTTGTAAATGATTAATTTTATTTGAAAAAAGCAATATCGCGTGGTAAAAGATTAATTTGGGTTCAGTAAAGCGATCTTGTTTTGTAAATGATTAATTTTATTTGAAAAAAGCAGTATCGCGTCATAAAAGATGAATTTGGGTTCAGTAAAGCGATGTTGTTTTGTAAATGATTCATTTTATTTGAAAAAAGCAGTATCGCGTCATAAAGGATGAATTTGGGTTCAGTAAAGCGATGTTGTTTAGGAAAGGATAAATTTTATTTGAAAAAAGCAGTATCGCGTCATAAAGGAGGAATTTGGGTCCAGTAAAGCGATGTTGTTTTGTAAATGATTAATTTTATTTGAAAAAAGCGGTATCGCGTCATAAAGGATGAATTTGGGTTCAGTAAAGCGATGTTGTTTTTTAAACGATTAATTTTATTTGAAAAAAACAGTATGGCCTCATAAAGGATGAATTTGGGTTCAGTAAAGCGATGTTGTTTTGTAAATAATTAATTTTATTAGAAAAAAGCTTAATGGCCTCATAAAGAATGAATTTGGGTTCAGTAAAGCGATGTTGTTTTGTAAAGGATAAATTTTATTTGAAAATAGCAGTATCGCGTCATAAAGTATTAGTTTCGGTTCAGTAAAGCGATGTTGTTTTGTAAAGGATCAATTTTATTTGAAAAAAGCAGTATCGCGTCATAAAGGATTAATTTGGGTTCAGTAAAGCGATGTTGTTTTGTAAATCATTAATTTATTTGAAAAAAAGCAGTATCGCGTCATAAAGGTTGAATTTCGGTTCAGTAAAGCGATGTTGTTTTGTAAAGGGTCAATTTTATTTGAAAAAAGCAGTATCGCGTCATAAAGGATGAATATGGGTTCAGAAAAGCGACGTTGTCTTGTAAATGATTAATTTTATTTGAAAAAAGCTTTATGGCGTCATAAAAGATATATTTGGGTTCAGTAAAGCGATGTTGTTTTGTACATGATTAATTTTATTTGAAAAAAGCAGTATCGCGTCATAAATGATGAATTTAGTTTCAGTAAAGCGATGTTGTTTCGTAAAGGATAAATTTTATTTGAAAAAAGCAGTATCGCGTCATAAAGGATGAATTTGGGTCCAGTAAAGCGATGTGGTTTTGTAAATGATTAATTTTATTTGAAAAAAGCAGTATCGCGTCATAAAGGATTAATTTGGGTTCAGTAAAGCGATGTTGTTTTGTAAATGATTAATTTAATTTGAAAAAAGCAGTATCGCGTCATAAAGGATGAATTTGGGTTCAGTAAAGCGATGTTGTTTAGTAAAGGATAAATTTTATTTGAAAAAAGCAGTATCGCGTCATAAAGGATGAATTTGGGTCCAGTAAAGCGATGTTGTTTTGTAAATGATTAATTTTATTTGATAAAAGCGGTATCGCGTCATAAAGGATGAATTTGGGTTCAGTAAAGCGATGTTGTTTTTTAACGATTAATTTTATTTGAAAAAAACAGTATGGCCTCATAAAGGATGAATTTGGGTTCAGTAAAGCGATGTTGTTTTGTAAATGATTAATTTTATTTGAAAACAGCAGTATGGCCTCATAAAGGATGAATTTGGGTTCAGTAAAGCGATGTTGTTTTGTAAATGATTAATTTCATTTGAAAAAAGCAGTATGGCGTCATAAAGGATGAATTTGAACAAAGCAGTATCGCGTCATAAAGGATGAATTTGGGTTCAGTAAAGCGATGTTGTTTTTCAAACGATTAATTTTATTTGAAAAAAACAGTATGGCATCATAAAGGATGAATTTGGGTTCAGTAAAGCAGAGTTGTCTTTTAAAAGATGATTTTTATTTAAAAAAAGCAATATCGCGTCATAAAATATGAATTAAAGTTCAGTAAACGAAGTTGTTTTGTAAATGATTAATTTTATTTGAAAAAAGCAGTATCGCGTGGTAAAAGATGAATTTGGGTTCAGTACAGCGATGTTGTTTTGTAAATGACTAATTTTATTAGAAAAAAAGCAGTATTGCGTCATAAAGGATGAATTTGAGTTCAGTAAAGCGATCTTGTTTTGTAAATGATTAATTTTATTTGAAAAAAGCAGTATCGCGTCATAAAAGATAAATTTGTGTTCAGTAAAGCGATGTTGTTTTGTAAATGATAAATTTTATTTGACAAAAGCAGTATCGCGTCATAAAAGATGAATTTGGGTTCAGTAAAGCGAAGTTGTTTTGTAAATCATTAATTTTATTTGAAAAAAGCAGTATTGCGTCGTAAAAGATTAATTTGGGTTCAGTAAAGCGATGTTGTTTTGTAAATGACTAATTTTATTAGAAAATAGCAGTATCGCGTCATAAAGGATGAATTTGGGTTCAGTAAAGCGATGTTGTTTTGTAAATGATTCATTTTATTTGAAAAATGCAGTATCGCGTCATAAAGGATGAATTTGGGTTCAGTAAAGCGATGTTGTTTAGTAAGGGATAAATTTTATTTGAAAAAAGCAGTATCGCGTCATAAAGGATGAATTTGGGTCCAGTAAAGCGATGTTGTTTTGTAAATGATTAATTTTATTTGAAAAAAGCGGTATCGCGTCATAAAGGATGAATTTGGGTTCAGTAAAGCGATGTTGTTTTTTAAACGATTAATTTTATTTGAAAAAAACAGTATGGCCTCATAAAGGATGAATTTGGGTTCAGTAAAGCGATGTTGTTTTGTAAATTATTAATTTTATTAGAAAAAAGCTTAATGGCCTCATAAAGAATGAATTTGGGTTCAGTAAAGCGATGTTGTTTTGTAAAGGATAAATTTTATTTGAAAATAGCAGTATCGCGTCATAAAGTATTAGTTTCGGTTCAGTAAAGCGATGTTGTTTTGTAAAGGATCAATTTTATTTGAAAAAAGCAGTATCGCGTCATAAAGGATGAATTTCGGTTCAGTAAAGCGATGTTGTTTTGTAAAGGGTCAATTTTATTTGAAAAAAGCAGTATCGCGTCATAAAAGATGAATATGGGTTCAGAAAAGCGACGTTGTTTTGTAAATGATTAATTTTATTTGAAAAAAGCTTTATGGCGTCATAAAAGATATATTTGGGTTCAGTAAAGCGATGTTGTTTTGTACATGATTAATTTTATTTGAAAAAAGCAGTATCGCGTCATAAAGGATGAATTTAGTTTCAGTAAAGCGATGTAGTTTTGTAAAGGATAAATTTTATTTGAAAAAAGCAGTATCGCGTCATAAAGGATGAATTTGGGTCCAGTAAAGCGATGTGGTTTTGTAAATGATTAATTTTATTTGAAAAAAGCAGTATCGCGTCATAAAGGATGAATTTGGGTTCAGTAAAGCGATGTTGTTTTGTAAATAATTCATTTTATTTGAAAAAAGCAGTATCGCGTCATAAAGGATGAATTTGGGTTCAGTAAAGCGATGTTGTTTAGTAAAAGATAAATTTTATTTGAAAAAAGCAGTATCGCGTCATAAAGGATGAATTTGGGTCCAGTAAAGCGATGTTGTTTTGTAAATGATTAATTTTATTTGAAAAAAACAGTATGGCCTCATAAAGGATGAATTTGGGTTCAGTAAAGCGATGTTGTTTTGTAAATGATTAATTTTATTTGAAAACAGCAGTATGGCCTCATAAAGGATGAATTTGGGTTCAGTAAAGCGACGTTGTTTTGTAAATGATTAATTTTATTTGAAAAAAGCAGTATGGCGTCATAAAGGATGAATTTGGATTCAGTAAAGCGATGTTGTTTTGTAAATGATTAATTTTATTTGTAAAAAGCAATATCGCGTCATAAAGGATGAATTTGGGTTCAGTAAAGCGATGTTGTTTTGTAAATGATTAATTTTATTTGAAAAAAGCAGTATCGCGTCATAAAGGATGAATTTGGGTCCAGTAAAGCGATGTTGTTTTGTACATGATTAATTTTATTTGAAAAAAGCAGTATCGCGTCATAAAGGATGAATTTGGGTTCAGTAAAGCGATGTTGTTTTTTAAACGATTAATTTTATTTGAAAAAAACAGTATGGCCTCATAAAGGATGAATTTGGGTTCAGTAAAGCGATGTTGTTTTGTAAATGATTAATTTTATTAGAAAAAAGCTTAATGGCCTCATAAAGAATGAATTTGGGTTCAGTAAAGCGATGTTGTTTTGTAAAGGATAAATTTTATTTGAAAATAGCAGTATCGCGTCATAAAGTATTAGTTTCGGTTCAGTAAAGCGATGTTGTTTAGTAAAGGATCAATTTTATTTGAAAAAAGCAGTATCGCGTCATAAAGGATGAATTTGGGTTCAGTAAAGCGATGTTGTTTTGTAAATCATTAATTTATTTGAAAAAGCAGTATCGCGTCATAAAGGTTGAATTTCGGTTCAGTAAAGCGATGTTGTTTTGTAAAGGGTCAATTTTATATGAAAAAAGCAGTATCGCGTCATAAAGGATGAATTTGGGTTCAGTAAAGCGATGTTGTTTTGTAAATCATTAATTTATTTGAAAAAAGCAGTATCGCGTCATAAAGGATGAATATGGGTTCAGAAAAGCGACGTTGTCTTGTAAATGATTAATTTTATTTGAAAAAAGCTTTATGGCGTCATAAAAGATATATTTGGGTTCAGTAAAGCGATGTTGTTTTGTACATGATTAATTTTATTTGAAAAATGCAGTATCGCGTCATAAAGGATGAATTTAGTTTCAGTAAAGCGATGTTGTTTTGTAAAGGATAAATTTTATTTGAAAAAAGCAGTATCGCGTCATAAAGGATGAATTTGGGTCCAGTAAAGCGATGTGGTTTTGTAAATGATTAATTTTATTTGAAAAAAGCAGTATCGCGTCATAAAGGATGAATTTGGGTTCAGTAAAGCGATGTTGTTTTGTAAATGATTCATTTTATTTGAAAAAAGCAGTATCGCGTCATAAAGGATGAATTTGGGTTCAGTAAAGCGATGTTGTTTAGTAAGGGATAAATTTTGTTTGAAAAAAGCAGTATCGCGTCATAAAGGATGAATTTGGGTCCAGTAAAGCGATGTTGTTTTGTAAATGATTAATTTTATTTGAAAAAAGCGGTATCGCGTCATAAAGGATGAATTTGGGTTCAGTAAAGCGATGTTGTTTTTTAAACGATTAATTTTATTTGTAAAAAACAGTATGGCCTCATAAAGGATGAATTTGGGTTCAGTAAAGCGATGTTGTTTTGTAAATGATTAATTTTATTTGAAAACAGCAGTATGGCCTCATAAAGGATGAATTTGGGTTCAGTAAAGCGATGTTGTTTTGTAAATGATTAATTTTATTTGAGAAAAGCAGTATGGCGTCATAAAGGATGAATTTGGGTTCAGTAAAGCGATGTTGTTTTGTAAATGATTAATTTTATTTGAAAAAAGCAGTATCGCGTCATAAAGGATGAATTTGGGTTCAGTAAAGCGATGTTGTTTTGTAAATAATTCATTTTATTTTAACAAAGCAGTATCGGGTCATAAAGGATGAATTTGGGTTCAGAAAAGCGATGTTGTTTTGTAAATGATTAATTTTAATTGAAAAAAGCAGTATCGCGTCATAAAGGATGACTTTGGGTTCAGTAAAGCGATGTTGTTTTGTAAATGATTAATTTTATTTAAAAAAAACAGTATCGCGTCATAAAGGATGGATTTGGGTTCAGTAAAGCGATGTTGTTTTTCAAACGATTAATTTTATTTGAAAAAAAACAGTATGGCCTCATAAAGGATGAATTTGGGTTCAGTAAAGCGATGTTGTTTTGTAAATGATTAATTTTATTTGAAAAAAGCAGTATCGCGTCATAAAGGATGAATTTGGGTTCAGTAAAGCGATGTTGTTTTGTAAATAATTCATTTTATTTTAACAAAGCAGTATCGGGTCATAAAGGATGAATTTGGGTTCAGAAAAGCGATGTTGTTTTGTAAATGATTAATTTTAATTGAAAAAAGCAGTATCGCGTCATAAAGGATGACTTTGGGTTCAGTAAAGCGATGTTGTTTTGTAAATGATTAATTTTATTTGAAAAAAACAGTATCGCGTCATAAAAGATGAATTTGGGTTCAGTAAAGCGATGTTGTTTTGTAAAGGATAAATTTTATTTGACAAAAGCAGTATCGCGTCATAAAAGATTAATTTGGGTTCAGTAAAGCGATGTTGTTTTGTAAATGATGAATTTTATTTGAAAAAAGCAGTATCGCGTCGTAAAAGATTAATTTGGGTTCAGTAAAGCGATGTTGTTTTGTAAAGGATCAATTTTATTTGAAAAAAGCAGTATCGCGTCATAAAGGATGAATTTTGGTTCAGTAAAGCGATGTTGTTTTGGAAATTATTAATTTTATTTGAAAAAAGAAGTATCGCGTCATAAAGGATGAATTTGGGTCCAGTAAAGCGATGTTGTTTTGTAAAGGGTCAATTTTATTTGAAAAAAGCAGTATCGCGTCATAAAGGATGAATTTTGGTTCAGTAAAGCGATGTTGTTTTGTAAATTATTAATTTTATTTGAAAAAAGCAGTATCGCGTCATAAAGGATGAATATGGGTTCAGTAAAGCGACGTTGTCTTGTAAATGATTAATTTTATTTGAAAAAAGCTTTATGGCGTCATAAAGGATGAATTTGGGTTCAGTAAAGCGATGTTGTTTTGTAAATGATTAATTTTATTTGAAAAAAGCAGTATCGCGTCATAAAGGATGAATTTGGGTTCAGTAAAGCGATGTTGTTTTGTAAATGATTAATTTTATTTGTAAAAAACAGTATGGCCTCATAAAGGATGAATTTGGGTTCAGTAAAGCGATGTTGTTTTGTAAATGATTAATTTTATTTGAAAACAGCAGTATGGCCTCATAAAGGATCAATTTGGGTTCAGTAAAGCGATGTTGTTTTGTAAATGATTAATTTTATTTGAAAAAAGCAGTATGGCGTCATAAAGGATGAATTTGGGTTCAGTAAAGCGATGTTGTTTTGTAAATGATTAATTTTATTTGAAAAAAGCAGTATCGCGTCATAAAGGATGAATTTGGGTTCAGTAAAGCGATGTTGTTTTGTAAATAATTCATTTTATTTGAACAAAGCAGTATCGGGTCATAAAGGATGAATTTGGGTTCAGTAAAGCGATGTTGTTTTGTAAATGATTAATTTTAATTGAAAAAAGCAGTATCGCGTCATAAAGGATGACTTTGGGTTCAGTAAAGCGATGTTGTTTTGTAAATGATTAATTTTATTTAAAAAAAACAGTATCGCGTCATAAAGGATGGATTTGGGTTCAGTAAAGCGATGTTGTTTTTCAAACGATTAATTTTATTTGAAAAAAACAGTATGGCCTCATAAAGGATGAATTTGGGTTCAGTAAAGCAGAGTTGTCTTTTAAAGGATGAATTTTATTTAAAAAAAGCAGTATCGCGTCATAAAATATGAATTAAGGTTCAGTAAACGAAGTTGTTTTGTAAATAATTGATTTTATTTGAAAAAGCAGTATTGCGTCGTAAAAGATTAATTTGGGTTCAGTAAAGCGATGTTGTTTTGTAAATGACTAATTTTATTAGAAAAAAGCAGTATCGCGTCATTACGGATGAATTTGGGTTCAGTAAAGCTATGTTGTTTTGTAAATGATTAATTTTATTTAAAAAAAACAGTATCGCGTCATAAAAGATGAATTTGGGTTCAGTAAAGCGATGTTGTTTTGTAAAGGATAAATTTTATTTGACAAAAGCAGTATCGCGTCATAAAAGATTAATTTGGGTTCAGTAAAGCGATGTTGTTTTGTAAATGATGAATTTTATTTGAAAAAAGCAGTATCGCGTCGTAAAAGATTAATTTGGGTTCAGTAAAGCGATGTTGTTTTGTAAAGGATCAATTTTATTTGAAAAAAGCAGTATCGCGTCATAAAGGATGAATTTTGGTTCAGTAAAGCGATGTTGTTTTGTAAATTATTAATTTTATTTGAAAAAAGAAGTATCGCGTCATAAAGGATGAATTTGGGTCCAGTAAAGCGATGTTGTTTTGTAAAGGGTCAATTTTATTTGAAAAAAGCAGTATCGCGTCATAAAGGATGAATTTTGGTTCAGTAAAGCGATGTTGTTTTGTAAATTATTAATTTTATTTGAAAAAAGCTTTATGGCGTCATAAAGGATGAATTTTGGTTCAGTAAAGCGATGTTGTTTTGTAAATTATTAATTTTATTTGAAAAAAGCAGTATCGCGTCATAAAGGATGAATATGGGTTCAGTAAAGCGACGTTGTCTTGTAAATGATTAATTTTATTTGAAAAAAGCTTTATGGCGTCATAAAGGATGAATTTGGGTTCAGTAAAGCGATGTTGTTTTGTAAATGATTAATTTTATTTGAAAAAAGCAGTATCGCGTCATAAAGGATGAATTTGGGTTCAGTAAAGCGATGTTGTTTTGTAAATGATTAATTTTATTTGAAAAAAGCTTTATGGTGTCATAAAATAGGAATTAGGGTTCAGTAACGCGATGTTGTTTTGTAAATGATTAATTTTATTAGAAAAAAGCTTAATGGCTTCATAAAGGATGAATTTCGGTTCAGTAAAGCGATGTTGTTTTGTAAAGGATCAATTTTATTGGAAAAAAGCAGTATCGCGTCATAAAAGATGAATTTCGGTTCAGTAAAGCGATGTGGTTTCGTAAATGATTAATTGTATTTTAAAAAAGCAGTATCGCGTCATAAAGGATGAATTTGGGTTAAGTAAAGCGATGTTGTTTTGTAAATGATTAATTTTTTTTGAAAAAAGCAGTATCGCGTCATAAAGGATGAATTTGGGTTCAGTAAAGCGATGTTGTTTTGTAAAGGATACATTTTATTTGAAAAAAGCAGTATCGCGTCATAAAGGATGAATTTGGGTTCAGTAAAGCGATGTTCTTTTGTAAAGGATAAATTTTATTAGAAAAACGCAGTATCGCGTCATAAATTATGAATTTGGTTTCAGTAAAGCGATGTTGTTTTTTAAATCATAAATTTTATTTGAAAAAAGCAGTATCGCGTCATAAAGGATGAATTTGGGTTCAGTACAGCGATGTTGTTTTGTAAAGGATACATTTTATTTGAAAAAAGCAGTATCGCGTCATAAAGGATGAATTTGGGTTCAGTAAAGCGATGTTGTTTTGTAAAGGATAAATTTTATTTTAAAAAAGCAGTATCGCGTCATAAAGGATTAATTTGGGTTAAGTACAGCGATGTTGTTTTGTAAAGGATACATTTTATTTGAAAAAAGCAGTATCGCGTCATAAAGGATTAATTTGGGTTCAGTACAGCGATGTTGTTTTGTAAAGGATAAATTTTATATGAAAAAAGCAGTATCGCGTCATAAAGGATGAATTTGGGTTCAGTACAGCGATGTTGTTTTGTAAAGGATACATTTTATTTGAAAAAAGCAGTATCGCGTCATAAAGGATGAATTTGGGTTCAGTACAGCGATGTTGTTTTGTAAAAGATACATTTTATTTTAAAAAAGCAGTATCGCGTCATAAAAGATGAATTTGGGTTCAGTACAGCGATGTTGTTTTGTAAATGGTAATCTTTATTTGAAAAAAGCAGTATCGCGTCATAAAAGATGGATTTGGATTCAGTAAAGCGATGTTGTTTTTTAAATGATTAATTTTATTTGAAAAAAGCAGTATCGCGTCATAAAGGATGAATTTGGGTTCAGTAAAGCGATGTTGTTTTGTAAAGGATAAATTTTATTTGAATAAAGCAGTATGGCGTCATAAAGGATTAATTTGGGTTCAGTAAAGCGATGTTGTTTTGTAAATGATTAATTTTATTTGAAAAAAGCTTTATGGTGTCATAAAAAATGAATTAGGGTTCAGAAACGCGATGCTGTTTTGTAAATGATCAATTTTATTAGAAAAAAGCTTAATGGCGTCATAAAGGATGAATTTGGGTTCAGTAAAGCGATGTTGTTTTGTAAAGGATGAATTTTATTTGAAAAAAACAGTATCGCGTCATAAAGGATGAATTTCGGTTCAGTAAAGCGATGTTGTTTTGTAAAGGATCAATGTTATTTGAAAAAAGCAGTATCGCGTCATAAAGGATGAATTTGGGTTCAGTAAAGCGATGTTGTTTTGTAAATGATTAATTTTATTGGAAAAATCAGTATCGCGTCATAAAAGATGAATTTCGGTTCAGTAAAGCGATGTGGTTTCGTAAATGATTAATTGTATTTTAAAAAAGCAGTATCGCGTCATAAAGGATGAATTTGGGTTAAGTAAAGCGATGTTGTTTTGTAAATGATTAATTTTTTTTGAAAAAAGCAGTATCGCGTCATAAAGGATGAATTAGGGTTCAGTAAAGTTATGTTGTTTTGTAAATGATTAATTTTATTTGAAAAAAGCAGTATCATGTCATAAAGGATTAATTTGGGTTCAGTAAAGCGATGTTCTTTTGTAAAGGATAAATTTTATTAGAAAAACGCAGTATCGCGTCATAAATTATGAATTTGGGTTCAGTAAAGCGATGTTGTTTTGTAAAGGATACATTTTATTTGAAAAAAGCAGTATCGCGTCATAAAGGATGAATTTCGGTTCAGTAAAGCGATGTTGTTTTGTAAAGGATAAATTTTATTAGAAAAACGCAGTATCGCGTCATAAATTATGAATTTGGTTTCAGTAAAGCGATGTTGTTTTTTAAATCATAAATTTTATTTGAAAAAAGCAGTATCGCGTCATAAAGGATGAATTTGGGTTCAGTACAGCGATGTTGTTTTGTAAAGGATACATTTTATTTGAAAAAAGCAGTATCGCGTCATAAAGGATGAATTTGGTTTCAGTAAAGCGATGTTGTTTTGTAAAGGATAAATTTTATTTGAAAAAAGCAGTATCGCGTCATAAAGGATGAATTTGGGTTCAGTACAGCGATGTTGTTTTGTAATGGATACATTTTATTTGAAAAAAGCAGTATCGCGTCATAAAGGATGAATTTGGGTTCAGTACAGCGATGTTTTTTTGTAAAAGATACATTTTATTTGAAAAAAGCAGTATCGCGTCATAAAAGATGAATTTGGGTTCAGTAAAGCGATGTTGTTTTGTAAATGGTAATCTTTATTTGAAAAAAGCAGTATCGCGTCATAAAAGATGGATTTGGATTCAGTAAAGCGATGTTGTTTTTTAAATGATTAATTTTATTTGAAAAAAGCAGTATCGCGTCATAAAGGATGAATTTGGGTTCAGTAAAGCGATGTTGTTTTGTAAAGGATAAATTTTATTTGAATAAAGCAGTATGGCGTCATAAAGGATGAATTTGGGTTCAGTAAAGCGATGTTGTTTTGTAAATGATTAATTTTATTTGAAAAAAGCTTTATGGTGTCATAAAAAATGAATTAGGGTTCAGAAACGCGATGCTGTTTTGTAAATGATCAATTTTATTAGAAAAAAGCTTAATGGCGTCATAAAGGATGAATTTGGGTTCAGTAAAGCGATGTTGTTTTGTAAAGGATGAATTTTATTTGAAAAAAACAGTATCGCGTCATAAAGGATGAATTTCGGTTCAGTAAAGCGATGTTGTTTTGTAAAGGATCAATGTTATTTGAAAAAAGCAGTATCGCGTCATAAAGGATGAATTTGGGTTCAGTAAAGCGATGTTGTTTTGTAAATGATTAATTTTATTTGAAAAAAGCAGTATCGCGTCATAAAGGATTAATTTGGGTTCAGTAAAGCGATGTTGTTTTGTAAATGATTAATTTTATTTGAAAAAAGCTTTATGGTGTCATAAAAAAGGAATTAGGGTTCAGAAACGCGATGCTGTTTTGTAAATGATCAATTTTATTAGAAAAAAGCTTAATGGCGTCATAAAGGATGAATTTGGGTTAAGTAAAGCGATGTTGTTTTGTAAATGATTAATTTTTTTTGAAAAAAGCAGTATCGCGTCATAAATTATGAATTTGGGTTCAGTAAAGCGATGTTGTTTTGTAAAGGATACATTTTATTTGAAAAAAGCAGTATCGCGTCATAAAGGATGAATTTGGGTTCAGTAAAGCGATGTTGTTTTGTAAAGGATAAATTTTATTAGAAAAACGCAGTATCGCGTCATAAATTATGAATTTGGTTTCAGTAAAGCGATGTTGTTTTTTAAATCATAAATTTTATTTGAAAAAAGCAGTATCGCGTCATAAAGGATGAATTTGGGTTCAGTACAGCGATGTTGTTTTGTAAAGGATACATTTTATTTGAAAAAAGCAGTATCGCGTCATAAAGGATGAATTTGGTTTCAGTAAAGCGATGTTGTTTTGTAAAGGATAAATTTTACTTGAAAAAAGCAGTATCGCGTCATAAAGGATTAATTTGGGTTAAGTACAGCGATGTTGTTTTGTAAAGGATACATTTTATTTGAAAAAAGCAGTATCGCGTCATAAAGGATGAATTTGGGTTCAGTACAGCGATGTTGTTTTGTAAAGGATAAATTTTATATGAAAAAAGCAGTATCGCGTCATAAAGGATGAATTTGGGTTCAGTACAGCGATGTTGTTTTGTAAAGGATACATTTTATTTGAAAAAAGCAGTATCGCGTCATAAAGGATGAATTTGGGTTCAGTACAGCGATGTTGTTTTGTAAAAGATACATTTTATTTTAAAAAAGCAGTATCGCGTCATAAAAGATGAATTTGGGTTCAGTACAGCGATGTTGTTTTGTAAATGGTAATCTTTATTTGAAAAAAGCAGTATCGCGTCATAAAAGATGGATTTGGATTCAGTAAAGCGATGTTGTTTTTTAAATGATTAATTTTATTTGAAAAAAGCAGTATCGCGTCATAAAGGATGAATTTGGGTTCAGTAAAGCGATGTTGTTTTGTAAAGGATAAATTTTATTTGAATAAAGCAGTATGGCGTCATAAAGGATTAATTTGGGTTCAGTAAAGCGATGTTGTTTTGTAAATGATTAATTTTATTTGAAAAAAGCTTTATGGTGTCATAAAAAATGAATTAGGGTTCAGAAACGCGATGCTGTTTTGTAAATGATCAATTTTATTAGAAAAAAGCTTAATGGCGTCATAAAGGATGAATTTGGGTTCAGTAAAGCGATGTTGTTTTGTAAAGGATGAATTTTATTTGAAAAAAACAGTATCGCGTCATAAAGGATGAATTTCGGTTCAGTAAAGCGATGTTGTTTTGTAAAGGATCAATGTTATTTGAAAAAAGCAGTATCGCGTCATAAAGGATGAATTTGGGTTCAGTAAAGCGATGTTGTTTTGTAAATGATTAATTTTATTGGAAAAATCAGTATCGCGTCATAAAAGATGAATTTCGGTTCAGTAAAGCGATGTGGTTTCGTAAATGATTAATTGTATTTTAAAAAAGCAGTATCGCGTCATAAAGGATGAATTTGGGTTAAGTAAAGCGATGTTGTTTTGTAAATGATTAATTTTTTTTGAAAAAAGCAGTATCGCGTCATAAAGGATGAATTAGGGTTCAGTAAAGTTATGTTGTTTTGTAAATGATTAATTTTATTTGAAAAAAGCAGTATCATGTCATAAAGGATTAATTTGGGTTCAGTAAAGCGATGTTCTTTTGTAAAGGATAAATTTTATTAGAAAAACGCAGTATCGCGTCATAAATTATGAATTTGGGTTCAGTAAAGCGATGTTGTTTTGTAAAGGATACATTTTATTTGAAAAAAGCAGTATCGCGTCATAAAGGATGAATTTCGGTTCAGTAAAGCGATGTTGTTTTGTAAAGGATAAATTTTATTAGAAAAACGCAGTATCGCGTCATAAATTATGAATTTGGTTTCAGTAAAGCGATGTTGTTTTTTAAATCATAAATTTTATTTGAAAAAAGCAGTATCGCGTCATAAAGGATGAATTTGGGTTCAGTACAGCGATGTTGTTTTGTAAAGGATACATTTTATTTGAAAAAAGCAGTATCGCGTCATAAAGGATGAATTTGGTTTCAGTAAAGCGATGTTGTTTTGTAAAGGATAAATTTTATTTGAAAAAAGCAGTATCGCGTCATAAAGGATGAATTTGGGTTCAGTACAGCGATGTTGTTTTGTAATGGATACATTTTATTTGAAAAAAGCAGTATCGCGTCATAAAGGATGAATTTGGGTTCAGTACAGCGATGTTTTTTTGTAAAAGATACATTTTATTTGAAAAAAGCAGTATCGCGTCATAAAAGATGAATTTGGGTTCAGTAAAGCGATGTTGTTTTGTAAATGGTAATCTTTATTTGAAAAAAGCAGTATCGCGTCATAAAAGATGGATTTGGATTCAGTAAAGCGATGTTGTTTTTTAAATGATTAATTTTATTTGAAAAAAGCAGTATCGCGTCATAAAGGATGAATTTGGGTTCAGTAAAGCGATGTTGTTTTGTAAAGGATAAATTTTATTTGAATAAAGCAGTATGGCGTCATAAAGGATGAATTTGGGTTCAGTAAAGCGATGTTGTTTTGTAAATGATTAATTTTATTTGAAAAAAGCTTTATGGTGTCATAAAAAATGAATAAGGGTTCAGAAACGCGATGCTGTTTTGTAAATGATCAATTTTATTAGAAAAAAGCTTAATGGCGTCATAAAGGATGAATTTGGGTTCAGTAAAGCGATGTTGTTTTGTAAAGGATGAATTTTATTTGAAAAAAACAGTATCGCGTCATAAAGGATGAATTTCGGTTCAGTAAAGCGATGTTGTTTTGTAAAGGATCAATGTTATTTGAAAAAAGCAGTATCGCGTCATAAAGGATGAATTTGGGTTCAGTAAAGCGATGTTGTTTTGTAAATGATTAATTTTATTTGAAAAAAGCAGTATCGCGTCATAAAGGATGAATTTGGGTTCAGTAAAGCGATGTTGTTTTGTAAATGATCAATTTTATTAGAAAAAAGCTTAATGGCGTCATAAAGGATGAATTTGGGTTAAGTAAAGCGATGTTGTTTTGTAAATGATTAATTTTTTTTGAAAAAAGCAGTATCGCGTCATAAATTATGAATTTGGGTTCAGTAAAGCGATGTTGTTTTGTAAAGGATACATTTTATTTGAAAAAAGCAGTATCGCGTCATAAAGGATGAATTTGGGTTCAGTAAAGCGATGTTGTTTTGTAAAGGATAAATTTTATTAGAAAAACGCAGTATCGCGTCATAAATTATGAATTTGGTTTCAGTAAAGCGATGTTGTTTTTTAAATCATAAATTTTATTTGAAAAAAGCAGTATCGCGTCATAAAGGATGAATTTGGGTTCAGTACAGCGATGTTGTTTTGTAAAGGATACATTTTATTTGAAAAAAGCAGTATCGCGTCATAAAGGATGAATTTGGTTTCAGTAAAGCGATGTTGTTTTGTAAAGGATAAATTTTACTTGAAAAAAGCAGTATCGCGTCATAAAGGATTAATTTGGGTTAAGTACAGCGATGTTGTTTTGTAAAGGATACATTTTATTTGAAAAAAGCAGTATCGCGTCATAAAGGATGAATTTGGGTTCAGTACAGCGATGTTGTTTTGTAAAGGATAAATTTTATATGAAAAAAGCAGTATCGCGTCATAAAGGATGAATTTGGGTTCAGTACAGCGATGTTGTTTTGTAAAGGATACATTTTATTTGAAAAAAGCAGTATCGCGTCATAAAGGATGAATTTGGGTTCAGTACAGCGATGTTGTTTTGTAAAGGATACATTTTATTTGAAAAAAGCAGTATCGCGTCATAAAGGATGAATTTGGTTTCAGTAAAGCGATGTTGTTTTGTAAAGGATAAATTTTATTTGAAAAAAGCAGTATCGCGTCATAAAGGATGAATTTGGGTTCAGTACAGCGATGTTGTTTTGTAAAGGATACATTTTATTTGAAAAAAGCAGTATCGCGTCATAAAGGATGAATTTGGGTTCAGTACAGCGATGTTTTTTTGTAAAAGATACATTTTATTTGAAAAAAGCAGTATCGCGTCATAAAAGATGAATTTGGGTTCAGTAAAGCGATGTTGTTTTGTAAATGGTAAATTTTATTTGAAAAAAGCAGTATCGCGTCATAAAGGATGAATTTGGATTCAGTAAAGCGATGTTGTTTTTTAAATGATTAATTTTATTTGAAAAAAGCAGTATCGCGTCATAAAGGATGAATTTGGGTTCAGTAAAGCGATGTTGTTTTGTAAAGGATAAATTTTTTTTGAATAAAGCAGTATGGCGTCATAAAGGATGAATTTGGGTTCAGTAAAGCGATGTTGTTTTGTAAATGATTAATTTTATTTGAAAAAAGCTTTATGGTGTCATAAAAAATGAATTAGGGTTCAGAAACGCGATGCTGTTTTGTAAATGATCAATTTTATTAGAAAAAAGCTTAATGGCGTCATAAAGGATGAATTTGGGTTCAGTAAAGCGATGTTGTTTTGTAAAGGATGAATTTTATTTGAAAAAAACAGTATCGCGTCATAAAGGATGAATTTCGGTTCAGTAAAGCGATGTTGTTTTGTAAAGGATAAATGTTATTTGAAAAAAGCAGTATCGCGTCATAAAGGATGAATTTGGGTTCAGTAAAGCGATGTTGTTTTGTAAATCATTAATTTTATTTAAAAATAGCAGTATCGAGTCATAAAGGATGATTTAAGGTTCAGTAAAGCCATGTTGTTTTGTAAATAATTAATTTTTTTTGAAAAAAGCAGTATCGCGTCATAAAGGATGAATTTGCGTTCAGTAAAGCAGAGTTGTTTTGTAAATGATTAATTTTATTTGAACAAAGCTTTATGGCGTCATAAAGGATAAATTTGGGTTCAGTAAAGCGATGTTGTTTTGTAAATGACTAATTTGATAAGAAAAAAGCAGGATCGCGTCATAAAGGATGAATATGGGTTCAGTAAAGCGTTGTTGTTTTGTAAATGATTAATTTTATTTGAAAAAAACAGTATCGCGTCATAAAGGATGAATTTGGGTTCAGTAAAGCGATGTTGTTTTGTAAAGGATCAATTTTTTTTGCATAAAGCAGTATGGCGTCTTAAAGGATGAATTTGGGTTCAGTAAAGCGATGTTGTTTTGTAAATGATTAATTTTATTTGAAAAAAGCTTTATGGTGTCATAAAAAATTAATTAGGGTTCAGAAACGCGATGCTGTTTTGTAAATGATCAATTTTATTAGAAAAAAGCTTAATGGCGTCATAAAGGATGAATTTGGGTTCAGTAAAGCGATGTTGTTTTGTAAAGGATGAATTTTATTTGAAAAAAACAGTATCGCGTCATAAAGGATGAATTTCGGTTCAGTAAAGCGATGTTGTTTTGTAAAGGATAAATGTTATTTGAAAAAAGCAGTATCGCGTCATAAAGGATGAATTTGGGTTCAGTAAAGCGATGTTGTTTTGTAAATCATTAATTTTATTTAAAAATAGCAGTATCGAGTCATAAAGGATGATTTAAGGTTCAGTAAAGCCATGTTGTTTTGTAAATAATTAATTTTTTTTGAAAAAAGCAGTATCGCGTCATAAAGGATGAATTTGCGTTCAGTAAAGCAGAGTTGTTTTGTAAATGATTAATTTTATTTGAACAAAGCTTTATGGCGTCATAAAGGATGAATTTGGGTTCAGTAAAGCGATGTTGTTTTGTAAATGACTAATTTGATAAGAAAAAAGCAGGATCGCGTCATAAAGGATGAATATGGGTTCAGTAAAGCGTTGTTGTTTTGTAAATGATTAATTTTATTTGAAAAAAACAGTATCGCGTCATAAAGGATGAATTTGGGTTCAGTAAAGCGATGTTGTTTTGTAAAAGATCAATTTTATTTGAAAAAAGCAGTATCGCGTCATAAAGGATGAATTTGGGTTCAGTAAAGCGATGTTGTTTTGTAAATCATTAATTTATTTGAAAAAAGCAGTATCGCGTCATAAAGGATGAATATGGGTTCAGAAAAGCGACGTTGTCTTGTAAATGATTAATTTTATTTGAAAAAAGCTTTATGGCGTCATAAAGGATGAATCTGGGTTCAGTAAAGCGATGTTGTTTTGTACATGATTAATTTTATTTGAAAAAAGCAGTATCGCGTCATAAAGGATGAATTTGGGTCCAGTAAAGCGATGTGGTTTTGTAAATGATAAATTTTAATTAAATAAAGCAGTATGGCGTCATAAAGGATGAATTTGGGTTCAGTAAAGCGATGTTTTTTTGTAAATGATTAATTTTATTTGAAAAAAGCTTTATGGTGTCATAAAAAATGAATTTGGGTTCAGTAACGCGACTTTGTTTTGTAAATGATTCATTTTATTAGAAAAAAGCTTAATGGCCTCATAAAGAATAAATTTGGGTTCAGTAAAGCGATGTTGTTTTGTAAATCATTAATTTATTTGAAAAAAGCAGTATCGCGTCATAAAGGATGAATTTCGGTTCAGTAAAGCGATGTTGTTTTGTAAAGGGTCAATTTTATATTCCAAAAGCAGTATCGCGTCATAAAGGATGAATATGGGTTCAGAAAACCGACGTTGTCTTGTAAATGATTAATTTTATTTGAAAAAAGCTTTATGGCGTCATAAAGGATGAATTTGGGTTCAGTAAAGCGATGTTGTTTTGTAAATGATTAATTTTATTTGGAAAAACCTTTATCGCGTCATAAAGGATGAATTTGGGTTCAGTAAAGCGATGTTGTTTTGTACATGATTAATTTTATTTGAAAAAAGCAGTATCGCGTCATAAAGGATGAATTTAGTTTCAGTAAAGCGATGTTGTTTTGTAAAGGTTAAATTTTATTTGAAAAAAGCAGTATCGCGTCATAAAGGATGAATTTGGGTCCAGTAAAGCGATGTGGTTTTGTAAATGATTAATTTTATTTTAAAACAGCAGTATGGCCTCATAAAGCATGAGTTTCGGTTCAGTAAAGCGATGTTGTTTTGTAAATGATTAATTTTATTTGAAAATAGCAGTATGGCGTCATAAAGGATGAATTTGGGTTCAGTAAAGCGATGTTGTTTTGTAAATGATTAATTTTATTTGAAAAAAGCAGTATCGCGTCATAAAGGAGGAATTTGGGTTCAGTAAAGCGATGTTGTTTTTAAATGATTCATTTTATTTGAACAAAGCAGTATCGCGTCATAAAGGATGAATTTGAGTTCAGTAAAGCGATGTTGTTTTTTAAACGGTTAATTTTATTTGAAAAAAACAGTATGGCCTCATAAAGGATGAATTTGGGTTCAGTAAAGCGATGTTGTTTTGTAAATGATTAATTTTATTTGAAAACAGCAGTATGGCCTCATAAAGCATGAGTTTCGGTTCAGTAAAGCGATGTTGTTTTGTAAATGATTAATTTTATTTGAAAATAGCAGTATGGCGTCATAAAGGATGAATTTGGGTTCAGTAAAGCAATGTTGTTTTGTAAATGATTCATTTTATTTGAAAAAAGCAGTATCGCGTCATAAAAGAGGAATTTGGGTTCAGTAAAGCGATGTTGTTTTGTAAATGATTCATTTTATTTGAACAAAGCAGTATCGCGTCGTAAAAGATTAATTTGGGTTCACTAAAGCGATGTTGTTTTGTAAATGATTAATTTTATTTGAAAAAAGAAGTATCGCGTCATAAAGGATGAATTTAGTTTCAGTAAAGCGATGTTGTTTAGTAAAGGATGAATTTTATTTGAAAAAAGCAGTATCGCGTCATAAAGGATGAATTTGGGTCCAGTAAAGCGATGTTGTTTTGTAAATGATTAATTTTATTTTAAAAAAGCAGTATCGCCTCATAAAGGATGAATTTGGGTTCAGTAAAGCGATGTTGTTTTGTAAATGATTAATTTTATTTGAAAAAAGCAGTATCGCGTCATAAAGGATGAATTTGGGTCCAGTAAAGCGATGTTGTTTTGTAAATGATTAATTTTATTTTAAAAAAGCAGTATCGGGTCATAAAGGATGAATTTGGGTCCAGTAAAGCGTTGTTGTTTTGTAAATGATTAATTTTATTTGAAAAAAACAGTATCGCGTCATAAAGGATGAATTTGGGTTCAGTAAAGCGATGTTGTTTTTCAAACGATTAATTTTATTTGAAAAAAACAGTATGGCCTCATAAATGATGAATTTGGTTTCAGTAAAGCGATGTTGTTTTGTAAATGATTAATTTTATTTGAAAAAAGCTTTATGGTGTCATAAAAAATGAATTTGGGTTCAGTAACGCGACTTTGTTTTGTAAATGATTCATTTTATTAGAAAAAAGCTTAATGGCCTCATAAAGAATGAATTTGGGTTCAGTAAAGCGATGTTGTTTTGTAAAGGATAAATTTTATTTGAAAATAGCAGTATCGCGTCATAAAGTATTAGTTTCGGTTCAGTAAAGCGATGTTGTTTTGTAAAGGATCAATTTTATTTGAAAAAAGCAGTATTGCGTCATAAAGGATGAATTTGGGTTCAGTAAAGCGATGTTGTTTTGTAAATCATTAATTTATTTGAAAAAAGCAGTATCGCGTCATAAAGGAGGAATTTGGGTTCAGTAAAGCGATGTTGTTTTGTAAATGATTCATTTTATTTGAACAAAGCAGTATCGCGTCGTAAAAGATTAATTTGGGTTCAGTAAAGCGATGTTGTTTTGTAAATGATTAATTTTATTTGAAAAAAGAAGTATCGCGTCATAAAGGATGAATTTAGTTTCAGTAAAGCGATGTTGTTTAGTAGAGGATAAATTTTATTTGAAAAAAGCAGTATCGCGTCATAAAGGATGAATTTGGGTCCAGTAAAGCGATGTTGTTTTGTAAATGATTAATTTTATTTTAAAAAAGCAGTATCGCCTCATAAAGGATGAATTTGGGTTCAGTAAAGCGATGTTGTTTTGTAAATGATTAATTTTATTTGAAAAAAGCAGTATCGCGTCATAAAGGATGAATTTGGGTCCAGTAAAGCGATGTTGTTTTGTAAATGATTAATTTTATTTTAAAAAAGCAGTATCGGGTCATAAAGGATGAATTTGGGTCCAGTAAAGCGTTGTTGTTTTGTAAATGATTAATTTTATTTGAAAAAAACAGTATCGCGTCATAAAGGATGAATTTGGGTTCAGTAAAGCGATGTTGTTTTTCAAACGATTAATTTTATTTGAAAAAAACAGTATGGCCTCATAAATGATGAATTTGGTTTCAGTAAAGCGATGTTGTTTTGTAAATGATTAATTTTATTTGAAAAAAGCTTTATGGTGTCATAAAAAATGAATTTGGGTTCAGTAACGCGACTTTGTTTTGTAAATGATTCATTTTATTAGAAAAAAGCTTAATGGCCTCATAAAGAATGAATTTGGGTTCAGTACAGCGATGTTGTTTTGTAAAGGATAAATTTTATTTGAAAATAGCAGTATCGCGTCATAAAGTATTAGTTTCGGTTCAGTAAAGCGATGTTGTTTTGTAAAGGATCCATTTTATTTGAAAATAGCAGTATCGCGTCATAAAGGATGAATTTGGGTTCAGTAAAGCGATGTTGTTTTGTAAAGGGTCAATTTTATTTGAAAAAAGCAGTATCGCGTCATAAAGGATGAATATGGGTTCAGAAAAGCGACGTTGTCTTGTAAATGATTAATTTTATTTGAAAAAAGCAGTATCGCGTCATAAAGGATGAATTTAGTTTCAGTAAAGCGATGTTGTTTCGTAAAGGATAAATTTTATTTGAAAAAAGCAGTATCGCGTCATAAAGGATGAATTTGGGTCCAGTAAAGCGATGTGGTTTTGTAAATGATTAATTTTATTTGAAAAAAGCAGTATCGCGTCATAAAGGATGAATTTGGGTTCAGTAAAGCGATGTTGTTTTGTAAATGATTAATTTAATTTGAAAAAAGCAGTATCGCGTCATAAAGGATGAATTTGGGTTCAGTAAAGCGATGTTGTTTAGTAAAGGATAAATTTTATTTGAAAAAAGCAGTATCGCGTCATAAAGGATGAATTTGGGTCCAGTAAAGCGATGTTGTTTTGTAAATGATTAATTTTATTTGAAAAAAGCGGTATCGCGTCATAAAGGATGAATTTGGTTTCAGTAAAGCGATGTTGTTTTTTAAACGATTAATTTTATTTGAAAAAAACAGTATGGCCTCATAAAGGATGAATTTGGGTTCAGTAAAGCGATGTTGTTTTGTAAATGATTAATTTTATTTGAAAACAGCAGTATGGCCTCATAAAGGATGAATTTGGGTTCAGTAAAGCGATGTTGTTTTTTAAATGATTAATTTTATTTGAAAAAAGCAGTATGGCGTCATAAAGGATGAATTTGGGTTCAGTAAAGCGATGTTGTTTTGTAAATGATCAATTTTATTTGTAAAAAGCAGTATCGCGTCATAAAGGATGAATTTGGGTTCAGTAAAGCGATGTTGTTTTGTAAATGATGAATTTTATTTGAACAAAGCAGTATCGCGTCATAAAGGATGAATTTGGGTTCAGTAAAGCGATGTTTTTTTTGTAAATGATTCATTTTATTTGAAAAAAGCAGTATCGCGTCATAAACGGTCAATTTGGGTTCAGTAAAGCGATGTTGTTTTGTAAATGATTAATTTTATTTGAACAAAGCAGTATCGCGTCATAAAGGATGAATTTGGGTTCAGTAAAGCGATGTTGTTTTGTAAATGATTCATTTTATTTGAAAAAAGCAGTATCGCGTCATAAAGGATGAATTTGGGTTCAGTAAAGCGATGTTGTTTTGTAAATGATTCATTTTATTTGAAAATAGCAGTATCGCGTCATAAAAATGAATTTGGGTTCAGTAAAGCGATGTTGTTTTGTAAATGATTAATTTTATTTGAACAAAGCAGTATCGCGTCATAAAGGATGAATTTGGGTTCAGTAAAGCGATGTTGTTTTGTAAATGATTCATTTTATTTGAAAAAAGCAGTATCGCGTCATAAAGGATGAATTTGGGTTCAGTAAAGCGATGTTGTTTAGTAAATGATTCATTTTATTTTAACAAAGCAGTATCGCGTCATAAAGGATGAATTTGGGTTCAGTAAAGCGATGTTGTTTTGTAAATGATTCATTTTATTTGAAAAAAGCAGTATCGCGTCATAAAGGATTAATTTGGGTTCAGTAAAGCGATGTTGTTTTGTAAAGGATAAATTTTATTTGAAAAAAGCAGTATCGCGTCATAAAGGATGAATTTGGGTTCAGTAAAGCGATGTTGTTTTGTAAAGGATAAATTTTATTTGAAAAAAGCAGTATCGCGTCATAAAGGATGACTTTGGGTCCAGTAAAGCGATGTTGTTTTGTAAATGATTAATTTTATTTGAAAAAAGCGGTATCGCGTCATAAAGGATGAATTTGGGTTCAGTAAAGCGATGTTGTTTTTTAAACGATTAATTTTATTTGAAAAAAACAGTATGGCCTCATAAAGGATGAATTTGGGTTCAGTAAAGCGATGTTGTTTTGTAAATGATTAATTTTATTAGAAAAAAGCTTAATGGCCTCATAAAGAATGAATTTGGGTTCAGTAAAGCGATGTTGTTTTGTAAAGGATCAATTTTATTTGAAAAAAGCAGTATCGCGTCATAAAGGATGAATTTGGGTTCAGTAAAGCGATGTTGTTTTGTAAATCATTAATTTATTTGAAAAAAGCAGTATCCCGTCATAAAGGATGAATTTCGGTTCAGTAAAGCGATGTTGTTTTGTAAAGGGTCAATTTTATTTGAAAAAAGCAGTATCGCGTCATAAAGGATGAATATGGGTTCAAAAAAGCGACGTTGTCTTGTAAATGATTAATTTTATTTGAAAAAAGCTTAATGGCGTCATAAAGGATATATTTGGGTTCAGTAAAGCGATGTTGTTTTGTAAATGATTAATTTTATTTGAAAAAAGCAGTATCGCGTCATAAAGGATGAATTTCGGTTCAGTAAAGCGATGTTGTTTTGTAAATGATTCATTTTATTTGAAAAAAGCAGTATCGCGTCATAAAGGATGAATTTGGGTTCAGTAAAGCGATGTTGTTTAGTAAAGGATAAATTTTATTTGAAAAAAGCAGTATCGCGTCATAAAGGATGAATTTGGGTCCAGTAAAGCGATGTTGTTTTGTAAATGATTAATTTTATTTGAAAAAAGCGGTATCGCGTCATAAAGGATGAATTTGGGTTCAGTAAAGCGATGTTGTTTTTTAAACGATTAATTTTATTTGAAAAAAACAGTATGGCCTCATAAAGGATGAATTTGGGTTCAGTAAAGCGATGTTGTTTTGTAAATGATTAATTTTATTTGAAAACAGCAGTATGGCTTCATAAAGGATGAATTTGGGTTCAGTAAAGCGATGTTGTTTTGTAAATGATTAATTTTATTTGAAAAAAGCAGTATGGCGTCATAAAGGATGAATTTGGGTGCAGTAAAGCGATGTTGTTTTGTAAATGATTAATTTTATTTGAAAAAAGCAGTATCGCGTCATAAAGGATGAATTGGGGTTCAGTAAAGCGATGTTGTTTTGTAAATGATTAATTTTATTTGAAAAAAGCAGTATCGCGTCATAAAGGATGACTTTGGGTTCAGTAAAGCGATGTTGTTTTGTAAATGATTAATTTTATTTTAAAAAAACAGTATCGCGTCATAAAGGATGGATTTGGGTTCAGTAAAGCGATGTTGTTTTTCAAACGATTAATTTTATTTGAAAAAAACAGTATGGCGTCATAAAGGATGAATTTGGGTTCAGTAAAGCGATGTTGTTTTGTAAATGATTAATTTTATTTGAAAAAAGCAGTATCGCGTCATAAAAGATTAATTTGGGTTCAGTAAAGCGATGTTGTTTTGTAAATGATAAATTTTATTTGACAAAAGCAGTATCGCGTCATAAAAGATGAATTTGGGTTCAGTAAAGCGAAGTAGTTTTGTAAATGATTAATTTTATTTGAAAAAAGCAGTATTGCGTCGTAAAAGATTAATTTGGGTTCAGTAAAGCGATGTTGTTTTGTAAATAACTAATTTTATTAGAAAAAAGCAGTATCGCGTCATTACGGATGAATTTGGGTTCAGTAAAGCGATGTTGTTTTGTAAATGATTAATTTTATTTGAAAAAAGCAGTATGGCATCATAAAGGATTAATTTGGGTTCAGTAAAGCGATGTTGTTTTGTAAAGGATCAATTTTATTTGAAAAAAGAAGTATCGCGTCATAAAGGATGAATTTTGGTTCAGTAAAGCGATGTTGTTTTGTAAATTATTAATTTTATTTGAAAAAAGAAGTATCGCGTCATAAAGGATGAATTTGGGTCCAGTAAAGCGATGTTGTTTTGTAAAGGGTCAATTTTATTTGAAAAAAGCAGTATCGCGTCATAAAGGATGAATATGGGTTCAGTAAAGCGACGTTGTCTTGTAAATGATTAATTTTATTTGAAAAAAGCTTTATGGCGTCATAAAGGATGAATTTGGGTTCAGTAAAGCGATGTTGTTTTGTAAATGATTAATTTTATTTGAAAAAAGCTGTATCGCGTCATAAAGGATGTATTTCGCTTCACTAAAGCGATGTTGTTTTGTAAATGATTAATTTTATTTATAAACTAGTTTATGGCGTCACAAAAGATGAATTTGGGTTCAGTAAGGCGATATTGTTTTGTAAATGATTAATTTAATGTAAAAACAGCTTTATAACGTCATAAAGGATGTATTTGGGTTCAGTAAAGCGATGTTTTTTTGAAAATGATTAATTTTATTTAAAAACAGCTTTATGGCGTCATAAAGGATTGATTTGTGTTCAGTAAAGCGATATTGTTTTGTACATTGTTAATTTTATTTAAAAAAAGTTTTATGGCGTCATAAATGATTAATTTCGGTTCAGTAAAGCGATGTTGTTTTGTAAATGATTAATTTTATTTGAAAAAAGAAGTATCGCGTCATAAAGGATGAATTTGGGTCAAGTAAAGCGATGTTGTTTTGTAAATTCTTAATTTTATTTGAAAAAAGCAGTATCGCGTCATAAAGGATGAAGTTGGGTTCAGTAACGCGATGTTGTTTTGTAAATGATTAATTTTATTTGAAAAAAGCTTTATGGTGTCATAAAAAATGAATTTGGGTTCAGTAACACGACTTTGTTTTGTAAATGATTAATTTTATTAGAAAAAAGCTTAATGGCCTCATAAAGAATAAATTTGGGTTCAGTAAAGCGATGTTGTTTTGTAAAGGATAAATTTTATTTGAAAATAGCAGTATCGCGTCATAAAGGATGAGTTTCGGTTCAGTAAAGCGATGTGGTTTTGTAAAGGATCAATTTTATTTGAAAAAAACAGTATGGCCTCATAAAGGATGAATTTGGGTTCAGTAAAGCGATGTTGTTTTGTAAATGATTAATTTTATTAGAAAAAAGCTTAATGGCCTCATAAAGAATGAATTTGGGTTCAGTAAAGCGATGTTGTTTTGTAAAGGATCAATTTTATTTGAAAAAAGCAGTATCGCGTCATAAAGGATGAATTTGGGTTCAGTAAAGCGATGTTGTTTTGTAAATCATTAATTTATTTGAAAAAAGCAGTATCCCGTCATAAAGGATGAATTTCGGTTCAGTAAAGCGATGTTGTTTTGTAAAGGGTCAATTTTATTTGAAAAAAGCAGTATCGCGTCATAAAGGATGAATATGGGTTCAAAAAAGCGACGTTGTCTTGTAAATGATTAATTTTATTTGAAAAAAGCTTAATGGCGTCATAAAGGATATATTTGGGTTCAGTAAAGCGATGTTGTTTTGTAAATGATTAATTTTATTTGAAAAAAGCAGTATCGCGTCATAAAGGATGAATTTCGGTTCAGTAAAGCGATGTTGTTTTGTAAATGATTCATTTTATTTGAAAAAAGCAGTATCGCGTCATAAAGGATGAATTTGGGTTCAGTAAAGCGATGTTGTTTAGTAAAGGATAAATTTTATTTGAAAAAAGCAGTATCGCGTCATAAAGGATGAATTTGGGTCCAGTAAAGCGATGTTGTTTTGTAAATGATTAATTTTATTTGAAAAAAGCGGTATCGCGTCATAAAGGATGAATTTGGGTTCAGTAAAGCGATGTTGTTTTTTAAACGATTAATTTTATTTGAAAAAAACAGTATGGCCTCATAAAGGATGAATTTGGGTTCAGTAAAGCGATGTTGTTTTGTAAATGATTAATTTTATTTGAAAACAGCAGTATGGCTTCATAAAGGATGAATTTGGGTTCAGTAAAGCGATGTTGTTTTGTAAATGATTAATTTTATTTGAAAAAAGCAGTATGGCGTCATAAAGGATGAATTTGGGTGCAGTAAAGCGATGTTGTTTTGTAAATGATTAATTTTATTTGAAAAAAGCAGTATCGCGTCATAAAGGATGAATTGGGGTTCAGTAAAGCGATGTTGTTTTGTAAATGATTAATTTTATTTGAAAAAAGCAGTATCGCGTCATAAAGGATGACTTTGGGTTCAGTAAAGCGATGTTGTTTTGTAAATGATTAATTTTATTTTAAAAAAACAGTATCGCGTCATAAAGGATGGATTTGGGTTCAGTAAAGCGATGTTGTTTTTCAAACGATTAATTTTATTTGAAAAAAACAGTATGGCGTCATAAAGGATGAATTTGGGTTCAGTAAAGCGATGTTGTTTTGTAAATGATTAATTTTATTTGAAAAAAGCAGTATCGCGTCATAAAAGATTAATTTGGGTTCAGTAAAGCGATGTTGTTTTGTAAATGATAAATTTTATTTGACAAAAGCAGTATCGCGTCATAAAAGATGAATTTGGGTTCAGTAAAGCGAAGTAGTTTTGTAAATGATTAATTTTATTTGAAAAAAGCAGTATTGCGTCGTAAAAGATTAATTTGGGTTCAGTAAAGCGATGTTGTTTTGTAAATAACTAATTTTATTAGAAAAAAGCAGTATCGCGTCATTACGGATGAATTTGGGTTCAGTAAAGCGATGTTGTTTTGTAAATGATTAATTTTATTTGAAAAAAGCAGTATGGCATCATAAAGGATTAATTTGGGTTCAGTAAAGCGATGTTGTTTTGTAAAGGATCAATTTTATTTGAAAAAAGAAGTATCGCGTCATAAAGGATGAATTTTGGTTCAGTAAAGCGATGTTGTTTTGTAAATTATTAATTTTATTTGAAAAAAGAAGTATCGCGTCATAAAGGATGAATTTGGGTCCAGTAAAGCGATGTTGTTTTGTAAAGGGTCAATTTTATTTGAAAAAAGCAGTATCGCGTCATAAAGGATGAATATGGGTTCAGTAAAGCGACGTTGTCTTGTAAATGATTAATTTTATTTGAAAAAAGCTTTATGGCGTCATAAAGGATGAATTTGGGTTCAGTAAAGCGATGTTGTTTTGTAAATGATTAATTTTATTTGAAAAAAGCTGTATCGCGTCATAAAGGATGTATTTCGCTTCACTAAAGCGATGTTGTTTTGTAAATGATTAATTTTATTTATAAACTAGTTTATGGCGTCACAAAAGATGAATTTGGGTTCAGTAAGGCGATATTGTTTTGTAAATGATTAATTTAATGTAAAAACAGCTTTATAACGTCATAAAGGATGTATTTGGGTTCAGTAAAGCGATGTTTTTTTGAAAATGATTAATTTTATTTAAAAACAGCTTTATGGCGTCATAAAGGATTGATTTGTGTTCAGTAAAGCGATATTGTTTTGTACATTGTTAATTTTATTTAAAAAAAGTTTTATGGCGTCATAAATGATTAATTTCGGTTCAGTAAAGCGATGTTGTTTTGTAAATGATTAATTTTATTTGAAAAAAGAAGTATCGCGTCATAAAGGATGAATTTGGGTCAAGTAAAGCGATGTTGTTTTGTAAATTCTTAATTTTATTTGAAAAAAGCAGTATCGCGTCATAAAGGATGAAGTTGGGTTCAGTAACGCGATGTTGTTTTGTAAATGATTAATTTTATTTGAAAAAAGCTTTATGGTGTCATAAAAAATGAATTTGGGTTCAGTAACACGACTTTGTTTTGTAAATGATTAATTTTATTAGAAAAAAGCTTAATGGCCTCATAAAGAATAAATTTGGGTTCAGTAAAGCGATGTTGTTTTGTAAAGGATAAATTTTATTTGAAAATAGCAGTATCGCGTCATAAAGGATGAGTTTCGGTTCAGTAAAGCGATGTGGTTTTGTAAAGGATCAATTTTATTTGAAAAAAGCAGTATCGCGTCATAAAGGATGAATTTGGGTTCAGAAAAGCGACGTTGTCTTGTAAATGATTAATTTTATTTGAAAAAAGCTTTATGGCGTAATAAAGGATGAATTTTGGTTCAGTAAAGCGAAGTTGTTTTGTAAATGATTAATTTTATTTGAAAAAAACAGTATGGCCTCATAAAAGCTGAATTTGGGTTCAGTAAAGCGATGTTGTTTTGTAAATGATTAATTTTATTTGAAAACAGCAGTATGGCCTCATAAAGGATGAATTTGGGTTCAGTAAAGCGATGTTGTTTTGTAAATGATTTATTTTATTTGAAAAAAGCAGTATGGCGTCATTAAGGATGAATTTGGGTTCAGTAAAGCGATGTTGTTTTGTAAATGATACATTTTATTTGAAAAAAGCAGTATCGCGTCATAAAGGATGAATTTGGGTTCAGTAAAGCGATGTTGTCTTGTAAATGATTAATTTAATTTGAAAAAAGCAGTATCGCGTCATAAAGGATGAATTTGGGTTCAGTAAAGCGATGTTGTTTTGTAAATGGTAAATTTTATGTGAAAAAAGCAATATCGCGTCATAAAGGATGAATTTGGATTCAGTAAAGCGATGTTGTTTTTTAAATGATTAATTTTATTTGAAAAAAGCAGTATCGCGTCATAAAGGATGAATTTGAGTTCAGTAAAGCGATGTTGTTTTGTAAATGCGTAATTTTATTTGAAAAAGCAGTATCGCTTCATAAAGGATGAATTTGGGTTCAGTAAAGCGATGTTGTTTTTCAAACGATTAATTTTATTTGAAAAAAACAGTATGGTCTCATAAAGGATAAATTTGGTTTCAGTAAAGCGATGTTGTTTTGTAAATGATTAATTTTATTTGAAAAAAGCAAAATCGCGTCATAAAGGATGAATTTGGGTTCAGTAAAGCGATATTGTTTTGTAAATGATTGATTTTATAAGAAAAAAGCAGTATCGCGTCATAAAGGATGAATTTGGGTTCAGTAAAGCGATGTTGTTTTGTAAATGACTAATTTTATTAGAAAAAAGCAGTATTGCGTCATAAAGGATGAATTTGGGTTCAGTAAAGCGATGTTGTTTTGTAAAAGATTAGTTTTGTTTGAAAAAAGCAGTATCGCGTCATAAAGGATGAATTTGGGTTCAGTAAAGCGATGTTGTTTTGTAAAGGATAAATTTTATTTTAATAAAGCAGTATGGCGTCATAAAGGATTAATTTGGGTTCAGTAAAGCGATGTTGTTTTGTAAATGATTAATTTTATTTGAAAAAAGCTTTATGGTGTCATAAAAAATGAATTTGGGTTCAGTAACGCGACTTTGTTTTGTAAATGATTAATTTTATTAGAAAAAAGCTTAATGGCCTCATAAACAATGAATTTAGGTTTAGTAAGGCGATGTAGTCTTGTAAAGGATAAATTTTATTTGAAAATAGCAGTATCGCGTCATAAAGGATGAATTTGGGTTCAGTAAAGCGATGTTGTTTTGTAAATCATTAATTTATTTGAAAAAAGCAGTATCTCGTCATAAAGGATGAATTTCGGGTCAGTAAAGCGATGTTGTTTTGTAAAGGGTCAATTTTATTTGCCAAAAGCAGTATCGCGTCATAAAGGATGAATATGGGTTCAGAAAACCGACGTTGTCTTGTAAATGATTAATTTTATTTGAATAAAGCTTTATGTCGTCATAAAGGATTAATTTGGGTTCAGTAAAGCGATGTTGTTTTGTAAATGATTAATTTTATTTTAAAAAAGCAGTATCGCGTCATAAAGGATGAATTTAGTTTAAGTAAAGCGATGTTGTTTTGTAAAGGATAAATTTTATTTGAAAAAAGCAGTATCGCGTCATAAAGCATGAATCTGGGTCCAGTAAAGCGATGTGGTTTTGTAAATGATTAATTTTATTTGGAAAAAGCAGTATCGCGTCATAAAGGATGAATTTGGGTTCAGTAAAGCGATGTTGTTTTTTAAATGATTAATTTTATTTGAAAAAAGCAGTATCGCGTCATACAAGATGAATTTGGGTTCAGTAAAGCGATGTTGTTTTGTAAATCATTAATTTATTTGAAAAAAGCAGTATCTCGTCATAAAGGATGAATTTCGGGTCAGTAAAGCGATGTTGTTTTGTAAAGGGTCAATTTTATTTGCCAAAAGCAGTATCGCGTCATAAAGGATGAATTTGGGTTCAGTAAAGCGATGTTGTTTTGTAAATGATTAATTTTATTTGAAAAAAGCAGTATCTCGTCATAAAGGATGAATTTGGGTTCAGTAAAGCGATGTTGTTTTGTAAATGATTAATTTTATTTTAAAAAAGCAGTATCGCGTCATAAAGGATGAATTTAGTTTAAGTAAAGCGATGTTGTTTTGTAAAGGATAAATTTTATTTGAAAAAAGCAGTATCGCGTCATAAAGCATGAATCTGGGTCCAGTAAAGCGATGTGGTTTTGTAAATGATTAATTTTATTTGGAAAAAGCAGTATCGCGTCATAAAGGATGAATTTGGGTTCAGTAAAGCGATGTTGTTTTTTAAAGGATTAATTTTATTTGAAAAAAGCAGTATCGCGTCATAAAGGATGAATTTGGGTTCAGTAAAGCGATGTTGTTTTTTAAAGGATTAATTTTATTTGAAAAAAGCAGTATCGCGTCATAAAGGATGAATTTGGGTTCAGTAAAGCGATGTTGTTTTTTAAAGGATTAATTTTATTTGAAAAAAGCAGTATCGCGTCATAAAGGATGAATTTGGGTTCAGTAAAGCGATGTTGTTTTTTAAAGGATTAATTTTATTTGAAAAAAGCAGTATCGCGTCATAAAGGATGAATTTGGGTTCAGTAAAGCGATGTTGTTTTTTAAAGGATTAATTTTATTTGAAAAAAGCAGTATCGCGTCATAAAGGATGAATTTGGGTTCAGTAAAGCGATGTTGTTTTTTAAAGGATTAATTTTATTTGAAAAAAGCAGTATCGCGTCATAAAGGATGAATTTGGGTTCAGTAAAGCGATGTTGTTTTTTAAAGGATTAATTTTATTTGAAAAAAGCAGTATCGCGTCATAAAGGATGAATTTGGGTTCAGTAAAGCGATGTTGTTTTTTAAAGGATTAATTTTATTTGAAAAAAGCAGTATCGCGTCATAAAGGATGAATTTGGGTTCAGTAAAGCGATGTTGTTTTTTAAAGGATTAATTTTATTTGAAAAAAGCAGTATCGCGTCATAAAGGATGAATTTGGGTTCAGTAAAGCGATGTTGTTTTTTAAAGGATTAATTTTATTTGAAAAAAGCAGTATCGCGTCATAAAGGATGAATTTGGGTTCAGTAAAGCGATGTTGTTTTTTAAAGGATTAATTTTATTTGAAAAAAGCAGTATCGCGTCATAAAGGATGAATTTGGGTTCAGTAAAGCGATGTTGTTTTGTAAATGAGTAATTTTATTTAAAAATAGCTTTATGGCGTGATAAAGGATGAATTTGTGTTCAGCAAAGCGATGTTGTTTTGTAAATGATTAATTTTATTTACAAACAGCTTTATGGCGTCATAAAGGATGAATTTGGGTTCAGTAAATCGATGTTGTTTTGTAAATGATTAATTTTATTTAAAAATAGATTTATGGCGTCATAAAAGATGAATTTGGGTTCAGTAAAGCGATGTTGTTTTGTAAATGATTAATCTTATTTAAAAACAGCTTTATGGCGTCATAAAGGATGAATTTGGGTTCAGTAAAGCGATGTTGTTTTGTAAGTGATTACTTTTATTTGAAAACAGCTTTATGGGGTCATAAAAGATGAATTTGGGTTCAGTAAAGCGATGTTGTTTTGTAAATGATTAATTTTATTTAAAACAGCTTTAAGGCGTCATAAAGGATCAATTTCGGTTCAGTAAAGCGATATTGTTTTGTAAATGATTAATTTTATTTAAAAAGAGCTTTATGGCGTCATAAAGGATGAATTGGTGTTGAGTAAAGCGATGTTGTTTTATAAATTATTAATTTTATTTGAAAACAGCTTTATGGCGTTATAAAGGATGAATTTGGGTTCAGTAAAGCGATGTTGTTTTGTACATGATTAATAATATTTAAAAAACAATTTATGGTGCCATAAAGGATGAATTTAGGTTCAGTAAAGCGATGCTTTTTTTTTAAATGTTTCATTTTCTTTTAAAACAGCTTCATGGCGTCATAAAGGATGAATTTGGGTTCAGTAAAGAGATGTTGTTTTGTAAATGATTAATTTGATTTAAAAACAGCTTTATGGCGTGATAAAGGATGAATTTGTGTTCAGCAAAGCGATGTTGTTTTGTAAATGATTAATCTTATTTAAAAACAGCTTTATGGCGTCATAAAGGATGAATTTGGGTTCAGTAAAGCGATGTCGTTTTGTAAGTGATTACTTTTATTTGAAAACAGATTTATGGCGTCATAAAGGATGAATTTGGGTACAGTAAAGCGATGTTGTTTTGTAGATGATTAATTTTTTTTAAAAACAGCTTTATGGGGTCATAAAAGATGAATTTGGGTTCAGTAAAGCGATGTTGTTTTGTAAATGATTAATTTTATTTAAAACAGCTTTAAGGCGTCATAAAGGATCAATTTCGGTTCAGTAAAGCGATATTGTTTTGTAAATGATTAATTTTATTTAAAAAGAGCTTTATGGCGTCATAAAGGATGAATTGGTGTTGAGTAAAGCGATGTTGTTTTATAAATTATTAATTTTATTTGAAAACAGCTTTATGGCGTTATAAAGGATGAATTTGGGTTCAGTAAAGCGATGTTGTTTTGTACATGATTAATAATATTTAAAAAACAATTTATGGTGCCATAAAGGATGAATTTAGGTTCAGTAAAGCGATGCTTTTTTTGTAAATGTTTCATTTTCTTTTAAAACAGCTTCATGGCGTCATAAAGGATGAATTTGGGTTCAGTAAAGCGATGTTGTTTTGTAAATGATTAATTTGATTTAAAAACAGCTTTATGGCGTCATAAAAGATTTATTTGGGTTCAGTAAAGCGATGTTGTTTTGTAAATGATTAATTTTATTTGAAAACAGCCTTATGGCGTCATAAAGGATGAATTTGGGTTCAGTAAAGCGATGTTGTTTTGTAAATTATTAATTTGTTAAGAAAAAAAGCTTCATAGCGTCATAAAGGATGAATTTGGGTTCAGTAAAGCGATGTTATTTTGCAAATGATTCATTTTATTTGAATTCAGCTTTATGGCGTCAGAAAGTATGAATTTGGGTTCAGTAAAGCGATGTTGTTTTGTTAATGATTAATTTTATTTGAAAACAGCTTTATGGAGTCATACAGGATGAAGTTGGGTTCAGTAAAGCGATGTTGTTTTGTAAATGATGAATTTTATTTGAAAACAGCTTTATGGTGTCATAAAAGATGAATTTGGGTTCAGTAAAGCGATGTTGTTTTGTAAATTTTTAATTTTATTTGAAAACAGCTTTATGGCGTCAGAAAGGATGAATTTGGGTTCAGTAAAGCGATGTTGTTTTGTAAATGATTAATTTTATTTGAAAACAATCCATGGCGTCATAAAGGATTAATTTGGGTTCAGTAAAGCGATGTTGTTTTGTAAATGATTAATTTTTATTTGAAAACAGTTTAATTGCGTCATAATTTATGAATTTGGGTTCAGTAAAGCGATGTTATTTGGAAAATGATTCATTTTATTTGAAAACAGCTTTATGGCGTCATAAATGATGAATTTGTGTTCAGTAAAGCGAGGTTGGTTTGTCGATGATTAATTTTATTTAAAAATAGCTTTATGGCGTCATAAAGGATGAATTAGGGTTCAGTAAAGCGATGTTGTTTCGTAAATGATTAATTTTATTTTAAAATAGCTTTATGGCGTCATAAAGGATAAATTTGGCTTCAGTAAAGCGATGTTGTTTTGTAAATGATTAATCTTATTTAAAAACAGCTTTATGGCGTCATAAACAATTAATTTGGGTTCAGTAAAGCGATGTTGTTTTGTAAGTGATTCATTTTATTTGAAAACAGATTTATGGCGTCATAAAAGATGAATCTGGGTACAGTAAAGCGGTGTTATTTTGTAGATGATTAATTTTATTTGAAAACAGCTTTATGGCGTCATAAAGGATGAATTTGGGTTCAGTAAAGCGATGTTGTTTTGTAAATGATTAATTTTATTTAAAAACAGCTTTAAAACGTCATAAATGGTGAATTTCGGTTCAGTAAAGCGATATTGTTTTGTAAATTATTAATTTTATTCAAAAACAGCTTTATGGCGTCATAAAGGATGAATTTGGCTTCAGTAAAGCGATGTTGTTTTGTAAATGATTAATTTTATTTGAAAACAGCTTTATGGCGTTATAAAAGAATGAATTTAGGTTCAGTAAAGCGATGTTGTTTTGTACATGATTAATTTGTTTTGAAAACAGCTTTATGGCGTCATAAAGGATTAATTTGGGTTCAGTGAAGCGATGTTGTTTTGTAAATGATTCATTTTATTTAAAAACAGCTTTATGGCGTCATAAAGGATGACTTTGGGTTCAATAAAGCGACGTTGTTTTGTAAATTACTAATTTGTTTTGAAAACAGCTTTATGGTTGTCATAAAGGATAAATTTGGGTTCAGTAGAGCGATGTTGTTTTGTAAATGATAAATTTTATTTGAAAAAAGCTTTATGGTGTACTAAAGGATGAATTTGGGTTCAGTAAAGCGATGTTGTTTTGTAAATTTTTAATTTTATTTGAAAACAGCTTTATGGCGTCAGAAATGATGAATTTGGGTTCAGTAAAGCGATGTTGTTTTGTAAATGATTAATTTTATTTGAAAACAGCTTTCTGGCGTCATTAAGAATTAATTTGGGTTCAGTAAAGCGATGTTGTTTTGTAAATGATTAATTTTTATTTGAAAACAGTTTAATTGCGTCATAAAGTATGAATTTGGGTTCAGTAAAGCGATGTTTTTTTGTAAATGCTTAATTTTATTTAAAAACAGCTTTATGGCGTCATAAAGGATGAATTTAAGTTCAGTAAAGCGATGTTGTTTTGTAAATGATTAATTTTATTTATAAACTACTTTATGGCGTCACAAAAGATGAATTTGGGTTCAGTAAGGCGATGTTGTTTTGTAAATGATTAATTTAATGTAAAAACAGCTTTATGGCGTCATAAAAGAATTGATTTGTGTTCAGTAAAGCGATATTGTTTCGTACATGATTAATTTTATTTAAAAAAAGTTTTATGGCGTCATAAAGGATGAATTTGGGTTCAGTAAAGCGATGTTGTTTTGTACATGATTAATTTGTTTTGAAAACAGCTTTATGGCGTCATAAAGGATTAATTTAAGTTCAGTAAAGCGATGTTGTTTTGTAAATGATTAATTTTATTTAAAAACAGCTTTATGGCGTCATAAAAGATGAATTTGGGTTCAGTAAAGCGATGTTGTTTTGTAAATTACTAATTTGTTTTGAAAACAGCTTGATGGCGTCATAAACAATGAATTTGGGTTCAGTAAAGCGATGTTGTTTTGTAAGTGATTAATTTTATTTGAAAACAGCTTTATGGCGTCATAAAGGATGAATTTGGGTACAGTAAAGCGATGTTGTTTTGTAAATGATTAATTTTATTTAAAAACAGCTTTAAGGCGTCATAAAGGATGAATTTCGGTTCAGTAAAGCGATATTGTTTTGTAAATGATTAATTTTATTTAAAAACAGCTTTATGGCGTCATTAAGGATGAATTTGTGTTCAGTAAAGCGATGTTGTTTTATAAATGATTAATTTTATTTGAAAACAGCTTTATGGCGTTATAAAAGAATGAATTTGTGTTCAGTAAAGCGATGTTGTTTTGTAAATTACTAATTTGTTTTGAAAACTGCTTTATAGCGTCATAAAGGATTAATTTGGGTTCAGTAAAGCGATGTTGTTTTGTAAATGATTCATTTTATTTGAAAACAGCTTTATGGCGTCATAAATGATGAATTTGGCTTCAGTAAAGCGATGGTGTTTTGTAAATGATTAATTTTATTTTAAAAAAGCTTTATAGCGTCAGAAAGTATGAAGTTGGGTTCAGTAAAGCGATGTTGTTTAGTAAATTATTAATTTTTGTTTGAAAACAGTTTAATTGCGTCATAAAGTATGAATTTGGGTTCAGTAAAGCGATGTTTTTTTGTAAATGATTAATTTTATTTGAAAACAGCTTTATGGCGTCATAAAGGATGAATTTGGCTTCACTAAAGCGATGTTGTTTTGTAAATGATTAATTTTATTTATAAACTAGTTTATGGCGTCACAAAAGATGAATTTGGGTTCAGTAAGGCGATATTGTTTTGTAAATGATTAATTTAATGTAAAAACAGCTTTATAACGTCATAAAGGATGTATTTGGGTTCAGTAAAGCGATGTTTTTTTGTAAATGATTAATTTTATTTAAAAACAGCTTTATGGCGTCATAAAGGATTGATTTGTGTTCAGTAAAGCGATATTGTTTTGTACATTATTAATTTTATTTAAAAAAAGTTTTATGGCGTCATAAATGATTAATTTGGGTTCAGTAAAGCGATGTTGTTTTGTAAATGTTCCATTTAATTTAAAAAAAGCTTAATGGCTTTATAAAGGATGAATTTGGGTTCAGTAAAGCGATGTTGTTTTGTTAATGATTAATTTTATTTGAAAACAGCTTTATGGCGTCATAAAGGAGTAATTTTGGTTCAGTAAAGCGATGTTGTTTTGTACATGATTAATTTGATTTAAAAACAGCTTTATGGCGTCATAAAAGATTTATTTGGGTTCAGTAAAGCGATGTTGTTTTGTAAATGATTAATTTTATTTGAAAACAGCCTTATGGCGTCATAAAGGATGAATTTGGGTTCAGTAAAGCGATGTTGTTTTGTAAATTATTAATTTGTTAAGAAAAAAAGCTTCATAGCGTCATAAAGGATGAATTTGGGTTCAGTAAAGCGATGTTATTTTGCAAATGATTCATTTTATTTGAATTCAGCTTTATGGCGTCAGAAAGTATGAATTTGGGTTCAGTAAAGCGATGTTGTTTTGTTAATGATTAATTTTATTTGAAAACAGCTTTATGGAGTCATACAGGATGAAGTTGGGTTCAGTAAAGCGATGTTGTTTTGTAAATGATGAATTTTATTTGAAAACAGCTTTATGGTGTCATAAAAGATGAATTTGGGTTCAGTAAAGCGATGTTGTTTTGTAAATTTTTAATTTTATTTGAAAACAGCTTTATGGCGTCAGAAAGGATGAATTTGGGTTCAGTAAAGCGATGTTGTTTTGTAAATGATTAATTTTATTTGAAAACAATCCATGGCGTCATAAAGGATTAATTTGGGTTCAGTAAAGCGATGTTGTTTTGTAAATGATTAATTTTTATTTGAAAACAGTTTAATTGCGTCATAAAGTATGAATTTGGGTTCAGTAAAGCGATGTTATTTGGAAAATGATTCATTTTATTTGAAAACAGCTTTATGGCGTCATAAATGATGAATTTGTGTTCAGTAAAGCGAGGTTGGTTTGTCGATGATTAATTTTATTTAAAAATAGCTTTATGGCGTCATAAAGGATGAATTAGGGTTCAGTAAAGCGATGTTGTTTCGTAAATGATTAATTTTATTTTAAAATAGCTTTATGGCGTCATAAAGGATAAATTTGGCTTCAGTAAAGCGATGTTGTTTTGTAAATGATTAATCTTATTTAAAAACAGCTTTATGGCGTCATAAACAATTAATTTGGGTTCAGTAAAGCGATGTTGTTTTGTAAGTGATTCATTTTATTTGAAAACAGATTTATGGCGTCATAAAAGATGAATCTGGGTACAGTAAAGCGGTGTTATTTTGTAGATGATTAATTTTATTTGAAAACAGCTTTATGGCGTCATAAAGGATGAATTTGGGTTCAGTAAAGCGATGTTGTTTTGTAAATGATTAATTTTATTTAAAAACAGCTTTAAAACGTCATAAATGGTGAATTTCGGTTCAGTAAAGCGATATTGTTTTGTAAATTATTAATTTTATTCAAAAACAGCTTTATGGCGTCATAAAGGATGAATTTGGCTTCAGTAAAGCGATGTTGTTTTGTAAATGATTAATTTTATTTGAAAACAGCTTTATGGCGTTATAAAAGAATGAATTTAGGTTCAGTAAAGCGATGTTGTTTTGTACATGATTAATTTGTTTTGAAAACAGCTTTATGGCGTCATAAAGGATTAATTTGGGTTCAGTGAAGCGATGTTGTTTTGTAAATGATTCATTTTATTTAAAAACAGCTTTATGGCGTCATAAAGGATGACTTTGGGTTCAATAAAGCGACGTTGTTTTGTAAATTACTAATTTGTTTTGAAAACAGCTTTATGGTTGTCATAAAGGATAAATTTGGGTTCAGTAGAGCGATGTTGTTTTGTAAATGATAAATTTTATTTGAAAAAAGCTTTATGGTGTACTAAAGGATGAATTTGGGTTCAGTAAAGCGATGTTGTTTTGTAAATTTTTAATTTTATTTGAAAACAGCTTTATGGCGTCAGAAATGATGAATTTGGGTTCAGTAAAGCGATGTTGTTTTGTAAATGATTAATTTTATTTGAAAACAGCTTTCTGGCGTCATTAAGAATTAATTTGGGTTCAGTAAAGCGATGTTGTTTTGTAAATGATTAATTTTTATTTGAAAACAGTTTAATTGCGTCATAAAGTATGAATTTGGGTTCAGTAAAGCGATGTTTTTTTGTAAATGCTTAATTTTATTTAAAAACAGCTTTATGGCGTCATAAAGGATGAATTTAAGTTCAGTAAAGCGATGTTGTTTTGTAAATGATTAATTTTATTTATAAACTACTTTATGGCGTCACAAAAGATGAATTTGGGTTCAGTAAGGCGATGTTGTTTTGTAAATGATTAATTTAATGTAAAAACAGCTTTATGGCGTCATAAAAGAATTGATTTGTGTTCAGTAAAGCGATATTGTTTCGTACATGATTAATTTTATTTAAAAAAAGTTTTATGGCGTCATAAAGGATGAATTTGGGTTCAGTAAAGCGATGTTGTTTTGTACATGATTAATTTGTTTTGAAAACAGCTTTATGGCGTCATAAAGGATTAATTTAAGTTCAGTAAAGCGATGTTGTTTTGTAAATGATTAATTTTATTTAAAAACAGCTTTATGGCGTCATAAAAGATGAATTTGGGTTCAGTAAAGCGATGTTGTTTTGTAAATTACTAATTTGTTTTGAAAACAGCTTGATGGCGTCATAAACAATGAATTTGGGTTCAGTAAAGCGATGTTGTTTTGTAAGTGATTAATTTTATTTGAAAACAGCTTTATGGCGTCATAAAGGATGAATTTGGGTACAGTAAAGCGATGTTGTTTTGTAAATGATTAATTTTATTTAAAAACAGCTTTAAGGCGTCATAAAGGATGAATTTCGGTTCAGTAAAGCGATATTGTTTTGTAAATGATTAATTTTATTTAAAAACAGCTTTATGGCGTCATTAAGGATGAATTTGTGTTCAGTAAAGCGATGTTGTTTTATAAATGATTAATTTTATTTGAAAACAGCTTTATGGCGTTATAAAAGAATGAATTTGTGTTCAGTAAAGCGATGTTGTTTTGTAAATTACTAATTTGTTTTGAAAACTGCTTTATAGCGTCATAAAGGATTAATTTGGGTTCAGTAAAGCGATGTTGTTTTGTAAATGATTCATTTTATTTGAAAACAGCTTTATGGCGTCATAAATGATGAATTTGGCTTCAGTAAAGCGATGGTGTTTTGTAAATGATTAATTTTATTTAAAAAAAGCTTTATAGCGTCAGAAAGTATGAAGTTGGGTTCAGTAAAGCGATGTTGTTTAGTAAATTATTAATTTTTGTTTGAAAACAGTTTAATTGCGTCATAAAGTATGAATTTGGGTTCAGTAAAGCGATGTTTTTTTGTAAATGATTAATTTTATTTGAAAACAGCTTTATGGCGTCATAAAGGATGAATTTGGCTTCACTAAAGCGATGTTGTTTTGTAAATGATTAATTTTATTTATAAACTAGTTTATGGCGTCACAAAAGATGAATTTGGGTTCAGTAAGGCGATATTGTTTTGTAAATGATTAATTTAATGTAAAAACAGCTTTATAACGTCATAAAGGATGTATTTGGGTTCAGTAAAGCGATGTTTTTTTGTAAATGATTAATTTTATTTAAAAACAGCTTTATGGCGTCATAAAGGATTGATTTGTGTTCAGTAAAGCGATATTGTTTTGTACATTATTAATTTTATTTAAAAAAAGTTTTATGGCGTCATAAATGATTAATTTGGGTTCAGTAAAGCGATGTTGTTTTGTAAATGTTCCATTTAATTTAAAAAAAGCTTAATGGCTTTATAAAGGATGAATTTGGGTTCAGTAAAGCGATGTTGTTTTGTTAATGATTAATTTTATTTGAAAACAGCTTTATGGCGTCATAAAGGAGTAATTTTGGTTCAGTAAAGCGATGTTGTTTTGTACATGATTAATTTGTTTTGAAAACAGCTTTATGGCGTCATAAAGGATTAATTTGGGTTCAGTAAAGCGATGTTGTTTTGTAAATGATTAATTTTATTTAAAAACAGCTTTATGGCGTCATAAAGGATGAATTTGGGTTCAGTAAAGCGATGTTGTTTTGTAAATTAATTATTTGCTAAAAAAAAAAGCTTCATAGCGTCATAAAGGATGAATTTGGGTTCAGTAAAGCGATGTTATTTTGCAAATGATTCATTTTATTTGAAAACAGCTTTATGGCGTCATAAATGATGAATTTGTGTTCAGTAAAGCGATGGTGTTTTGTAAATGCTTAATTTTATTTAAAAACAGCTTTATGGCGTCATAAAGGATGAATTTGGCTTCAGTAAAGCGATGTTGTTTTGTAAATGATTAATTTTATGTTAAAAAAGCTTTATGGCGTCAGAAAGTATGAATTTGGGTTCAGTAAAGCGATGTTGTTTTGTTAATGATTAATTTTATTTGAAAACAGATTTATGGCGTCATAAATGATGAATTTGGCTTTAGTAAAGCGATGGTGTTTTGTAAATGATTAATTTTATTTAAAAAAAGCTTTATAGCGTCAGGAAGTATGAAGTTGGGTTCAGTAAAGCGATGTTGTTTAGTAAATTATTAATTTTTGTTTGAAAACAGTTTAATTGCGTCATAAAGTATGAATTTGGGTTCAGTAAAGCGATGTTTTTTTGTAAATGATTAATTTTATTTGAAAACAGCTTTATGGCGTCATAAAGGATGAATTTGGCTTCACTAAAGCGATGTTGTTTTGTAAATGATTAATTTTATTTATAAACTAGTTTATGGCGTCACAAAAGATGAATTTGGGTTCAGTAAGGCGATATTGTTTTGTAAATGATTAAATTAATGTAAAAACAGCTTTATAACGTCATAAAGGATGTATTTGGGTTCAGTAAAGCGATGTTTTTTTGTAAATGATTAATTTTATTTAAAAACAGCTTTATGCCGTCATAAAGGATTGATTTGTGTTCAGTAAAGCGATATTGTTTTGTACATTATTAATTTTATTTAAAAAAAGTTTTATGGCGTCATAAATGATTAATTTGGGTTCAGTAAAGCGATGTTGTTTTTTAAATGTTCCATTTAATTTTAAAAAAGCTTAATGGCTTCATAAAGGATGAATTTGGGTTCAGTAAAGCGATGTTGTTTTGTTAATGATTAATTTTATTTGAAAACAGCTTTATGGCGTCAGAAAGGAGTAATTTGGGTTCAGTAAAGCGATGTTGTTTTGTACATGATTAATTTGTTTTGAAAACAGCTTTATGGCGTCATAAAGGATTAATTTGGGTTCAGTAAAGCGATGTTGTTTTGTAAATGATTAATTTTATTTAAAAACAGCTTTATGGCGTCATAAAGGATGAATTTGGGTTCAGTAAAGCGATGTTGTTTTGTAAATTACTAATTTGTTTTGAAAACAGCTTGATGGCGTCATAAAGGATGAATTTGGGTTCAGTAAAGCGATGTTGTTTTGTAAATTAATTATTTGCTAAAAAAAAAAAGCTTCATAGCGTCATAAAGGATGAATTTGGGTTCAGTACAGCGATGTTATTTTGCAAATGATTCATTTTATTTGAAAACAGCTTTATGGCGTCATAAATGATGAATTTGTGTTCAGTAAAGCGATTGTGTTTTGTAAATGATGAATTTTATTTGAAAAAAGCTTTATGGTGTACTAAAGGATGAATTTGGGTTCAGTAAAGCGATGTTGTTTTGTAAATTTTTAATTTTATTTGAAAACAGCTTTATGGCGTCAGAAAGGATGAATTTGGGTTCAGTAAAGCGATGTTGTTTTGTAAATGATTAATTTTATTTGAAAACAGCTTACTGGCGTCATTAAGAATTAATTTGGGTTCAGTAAAGCGATGTTGTTTTGTAAATGATTAATTTTTATTTGAAAACAGTTTAATTGCGTCATAAAGTATGAATTTGGGTTCAGTAAAGCGATGTTTTTTTGTAAATGATTAATTTTATTTGAAAACAGCTTTATGGCGTCATAAAGGATGAATTTAAGTTCAGTAAAGCGATGTTGTTTTGTAAATGATTAATTTTATTTATAAACTACTTTATGGCGTCACAAAAGATGAATTTGGGTTCAGTAAGGCGATGTTGTTTTGTAAATAGTTAATTTAATGTAAAAACAGCTTTATGGCGTCATAAAAGAATTGATTTGTGTTCAGTAAAGCGATATTGTTTCGTACATGATTAATTTTATTTAAAAAAAGTTTTATGGCGTCATAAAGGATGAATTTGGGTTCAGTAAAGCGATGTTGTTTTGTACATGATTAATTTGTTTTGAAAACAGCTTTATGGCGTCATAAAGGATTAATTTAAGTTCAGTAAAGCGATGTTGTTTTGTAAATGATTAATTTTATTTAAAAACAGCTTTATGGCGTCATAAAGGATGAATTTGGGTTCAGTAAAGCGATGTTGTTTTGTAAATTACTAATTTGTTTTGAAAACAGCTTGATGGCGTCATAAACAATTAATTTGGGTTCAGTAATGCGATGTTGTTTTGTAAATGATTAATCTTATTTAAAAACAGCTTTGTGGCGTCATAAACAATGAATTTGGGTTCAGTAAAGCGATGTTGTTTTGTAAGTAATTCATTTTATTTGAAAACAGCTTTATGGCGTCATAAAGGATGTATTTGGGTACAGTAAAGCGATGTTGTTTTGTAGATGATTAATTTTATTTAAAAACAGCTTTATGGCGTCATAAAGGATGAATTTGGGTTCAGTAAAGCGATGTTGTTTTGTAAATGATTAATTTTATTTAAAAACAGCTTTAAGGCGTCATAAAGGATGAATTTGGGTTCAGTAAAGCGATGTTGTTTTGTAAATGATTAATTTTATTTAAAAACAGCTTTATGGCGTCATAAAGGATGAATTTGGGTTCAGTAAAGCGATGTTGTTTGGTAAATGATTAATTTGTTTAAAAAAAAGCTTCATAGCGTCATAAAGGATGAATTTGGGTTCAGTAAAGCGATGTTGTTTTGTAAATTAATTATTTGTTAAAAAAAAAAGCTTCATTGCGTCATAAAGGATGAATTTGGGTTCTGTAAAGCGATGTTATTTTGCAAATGATTCATTTTATTGTAAAACAGCTTTATGGCGTCATAAATGATGAATTTGTGTTCAGTAAAGCGATTGTGTTTTGTAAATGCTTAATTTTATTTAAAAACAGCTTTATGGCGTCATAAAGGATGAATTTGGCTTCAGTAAAGCGATGTTGTTTTGTAAATAATTAATTTTATGTTAAAAAAGCTTTATGGCGTCAGAAAGTATGAATTTGGGTTCAGTAAAGCGATGTTGTTTTGTTAATGATTAATTTTATTTGAAAACAGATTTATGGCGTCATACAGGATGAAGTTGGTTCAGTAAAGCGATGTTGTTTTGTAAATGATGAATTTTATTTGAAAAAAGCTTTATGGTGTACTAAAGGATGAATTTGGGTTCAGTAAAGCGATGTTGTTTTGTAAATTTTTAATTTTATTTGAAAACAGCTTTATGGCGTCAGAAAGGATGAATTTGGGTTCAGTAAAGCGATGTTGTTTTGTAAATGATTAATTTTATTTGAAAACAGCTTACTGGCGTCATTAAGAATTAATTTGGGTTCAGTAAAGCGATGTTGTTTTGTAAATGATTAATTTTTATTTGAAAACAGTTTAATTGCGTCATAAAGTATGAATTTGGGTTCAGTAAAGCGATGTTTTTTTGTAAATGATTAATTTTATTTGAAAACAGCTTTATGGCGTCATAAAGGATGAATTTAAGTTCAGTAAAGCGATGTTGTTTTGTAAATGATTAATTTTATTTATAAACTACTTTATGGCGTCACAAAAATAAATTTGGGTTCAGTAAGGCGATGTTGTTTTGTAAATGATTAATTTAATGTAAAAACAGCTTTATGGCGTCATAAAAGAATTGATTTGTGTTCAGTAAAGCGATATTGTTTCGTACATTATTAATTTTATTTAAAAAAAGTTTTATGGCGTCATAAAGGATGAATTTGGGTTCAGTAAAGCGATGTTGTTTTGTACATGATTAATTTGTTTTGAAAACAGCTTTATGGCGTCATAAAGGATGAATTTGGGTTCAGTAAAGCGATGTTGTTTTGTAAATGATTAATTTTATTTAAAAACAGCTTTAAGGCGTCATAAAGGATGAATTTGGGTTCAGTAAAGCGATGTTGTTTTGTAAATGATTAATTTTATTTAAAAACAGCTTTATGGCGTCATAAAGGATGAATTTGGGTTCAGTAAAGCGATGTTTTTTTGCAAATGATTCATTTTATTTGAAAACAGCTTTATGGCGTCATAATTGATGAATTTGGGTTCAGTAAAGCGATGGTGTTTTGTAAATGATTAATTTTATTTAAAAAAAGCTTTATAGCGTCAGAAAGGTTAAGTTGGGTTCAGTAAAGCGATGTTGTTTAGTAAATTATTAATTTTTGTTTGAAAACAGTTTAATTGCGTCATAAAGTATGAATTTGGGTTCAGTAAAGCGATTTTTTTTTGTAAATGATTAATTTTATTTGAAAACAGCTTTATGGCGTCATAAAGGATGAATTTGGCTTCACTAAAGCGATGTTGTTTTGTAAATGATTAATTTTATTTATAAACTAGTTTATGGCGTCACAAAAGATGAATTTGGGTTCAGTAAGGCGATATTGTTTAGTAAATGATTGATTTAATGTAAAAACAGCTTTATAACCTCATAAAGGATGTATTTGGGTTCAGTAAAGCAATGTTTTTTTGTAAATGATTAATTTTATTTAAAAACAGCTTTATGGCGTCATAAAGGATTGATTTGTGTTCAGTAAAGCGATATTGTTTTGTACATTATTAATTTTATTTAAAAAAAGTTTTATGGCGTCATAAATGATTAATTTGGGTTCAGTAAAGCGATGTTGTTTTGTAAATGTTCCATTTAATTTAAAAAAAGGTTAATGGCTTCAAAAAGGGTGAATTTGGGTTCAGTAAAGCGATGTTGTTTTGTTAATGATTAATTTTATTTGAAAACAGCTTTATGGCGTCATAAAGGAGTAATTTGGGTTCAGTAAAGCGATGTTGTTTTGTACATGATTAATTTGTTTTGAAAACAGCTTTATGGCGTCATAAAGGATTAATTTGGGTTCAGTAAAGCGATGTTGTTTTGTAAATGATTAATTTTATTTAAAAACAGCTTTATGGCGTCATAAAGGATGAATTTGGGTTCAGTAAAGCGATGTTGTTTTGTAAATTACTAATTTGTTTTGAAAACAGCTTGATGGCGTCATAAAGGAACAATTTGGGTTCAGTAAAGCGATGTTGTTTTTAAATTAATTATTTGTTAAAAAAAAAAGCTTCATAGCGTCATAAAGGATGAATTTGGGTTCAGTAAAGCGATGTTATTTTGCAAATGATTCATTTTATTTGAAAACAGCTTTATGGCGTCATAAATGATGAATTTGTGTTCAGTAAAGCGATGGTGTTTTGTAAATGATTAATTTTATTTAAAAAAAGCTTTATGGCGTCAGAAAGTATGAATTTGGGTTCAGTAAAGCGATGTTGTTTTGTTAATGATTAATTTTATTTCAAAACAGCTTTATGGCGTCATAAACAATGAATTTGGGTTCAGTAAAGCGATGTTGTTTTGTAAGTGATTAATTTTATTTGAAAACAGATTTATGGCGTCATAAAGGATGCATTTGGGTTAAGTAAAGCGATGTTGTTTTGTAAATGATTAATTTTATTTAAAAACAGCTTTAAGGCGTCATAAAGGATGAATTTACGTTCAGTAAAGCGATATTGTTTTGTAAATGATTAATTTTATTTAAAAACAGCTTTATGGCGTCAAAAAGGATGAATTTGGCTTCAGTAAAGCGATGTTGTTTTGTAAATGATTAATTTTATTTGAAAACAGCTTTATGGCGTTATAAAAGAATGAATTTGGGTTTAGTAAAGCGATGTTGTTTTGTACATGATTAATTTGTTTTGAAAACAGCTTTATGGCGTCATAAAGGATTAATTTGGGTTCAGTAAAGCGATGTTGTTTTGTAAATGATTAATTTGTTAAAAAAAAAAGCTTCATAGCGTCATAAAGGATGAATTTGGGTTCAGTAAAGCGATGTTATTTGGCAAATGATTCATTTTATTTGAAAACAGCTTTATGGCGTCATAAATGATGAATTTGTGTTCAGTAAAGCGATGGTGTTTTCTAAATGATTAATTTTATTTAAAAAAAGCTTTATGGCGTCATAAAGGATGAATTTGGCTTCAGTAAAGCGATGTTGTTTTGTAAATGATTAATTTTTAAAAAAAAAAGCTTTATGGCGTCAGAAAGTATGAATTTGGGTTCAGTAAAGCGATGTTGTTTTGTTAATGATTAATTTTATTTGAAAACAGCTTCATGGCGTCTGACAGGATGAAGTTGGTTCAGTAAAGCGATGTTGTTTTGTAAATGATGAATTTTATTTGAAAACAGATTTATGGTGTCATAAAGGATGAATTTGGGTTCGGTAAAGCGATGTTGTTTTGTAAATTTTTAATTTTATTTGAAAACAGCTTTATGGCGTCAGAAAGGATGAATTTGGGTTCAGTAAAGCGATGTTGTTTTGTAAATGATTAATTTTGATTTGAAAACAGATTTATGGCGTCATAAAGGATGAATTTGGCTTCACTAAAGCGATGTTGTTTTGTAAATGATTAATTTTATTTATAAACTACTTTATGGCGTCACAAAAGATGAATTCGGGTTCAGTAAAGCGATGTTGTTTTGTAAATGATTAATTTAATGTAAAAAAAGCTTTATAACGTCATAAACAATGTATTTGGGTTCAGTAAAGCGATGTTGTTTTGTAAATGATTAATTTTATATATAAACTACTTTATGGCGTCATAAAGGATTGATTTGTGTTCAGTAAAGCGATGTTTTTTTGTAAATGATTAATTTTATTTCAAAACAGCTTTATGGCGTCATAAAGGATAAATTTGAGTTCATAAAGCGATATTGTTTTGTAAATGATTAATTTTGTTTAAAAAAAGTTTTATGGCGTCATAAATGATTAATTTGGGTTCAGTAAAGCGATTTTGTTTTGTAAATGTTCCATTTAATTTAAAAAAAGCTTAATGGCTTCATAAAGGATGAATTTGGGTTCAGTAAAGCGATGTTGTTTTGTAAATGATTAATTTTATTTGAAAACAGCTTTATGGCGTTTTAAACGATGAACTTGGGTTCAGTAAAGCGATGTGGTTTTGTACATGATTAATTTGTTTTGAAAACAGCTTTATGGCTTCATAAAGGATTAATTTGGGTTCAGTAAAGCGATGTTGTTTTGTAAATGATCAATTTTATTTAAAAACAGCTTTATGGCGTCATAAAGGATAAATTTGGGTTCAGTAAAGCGATGTTGTTTTGTAAATGATTAATTTGTTAAAAAAAAAAGCTTCATAGCGTCATAAAGGATGAATTTGGGTTCAGTAAAGCGATGTTATTTGGCAAATGATTCATTTTATTTGAAAACAGCTTTATGGCGTCATAAATGATGAATTTGTGTTCAGTAAAGCGATGGTGTTTTGTAAATGATTAATTTTATTTAAAAAAAGCTTTATGGCGTCATAAAGGATGAATTTGGCTTCAGTAAAGCAATGTTGTTTTCTAAATGATTAATTTTATTTTAAAAAAGCTTTATGGCGTCAGAAAGTATGAATTTGGGTTCAGTAAAGCGATGTTGTTTTGTTAATGATTAATTTTATTTGAAAACAGCTTTATGGCGTCTGACAGGATGAAGTTGGTTCAGTAAAGCGATGGTGTTTTGTAAATGATGAATTTTATTTGAAAACAGCTTTATGGTGTCATAAAGGATGAATTTGGGTTCGGTAAAGCGATGTTGTTTTGTAAATTTTTAATTTTATTTGAAAACAGCTTTATGGCGTCAGAAAGGATGAATTTGGGTTCAGTAAAGCGATGTTGTTTTGTAAATGATTTATTTTGATTTGAAAACAGCTTTATGGCGTCATAAAGGATGAATTTGGCTTCACTAAAGCGATGTTGTTTTGTAAATGATTAATTTTATTTATAAACTACTTTATGGCGTCACAAAAGATGAATTCGGGTTCAGTAAAGCGATGTTGTTTTGTAAATGATTAATTTAATGTAAAAACAGCTTTATAACGTTATAAACAATGTATTTGGGTTCAGTAAAGCGATGTTGTTTTGTAAATGATTAATTTGATTTATAAACTACTTTATGGCGTCATAAAGGATTGATTTGTGTTCAGTAAAGCGATGTTTTTTTGTAAATGATTAATTTTATTTCAAAACAGCTTTATGGCGTCATAAATGATTAATTTGGGTTCAGTAAAGCGATGTTGTTTTGTAAATGTTCGATTTAATTTAAAAAAAGCTTAATGGCTTCATAAAGGATGAATTTGGGTTCAGTAAAGCGATGTTGTTTTGTAAATGATTAATTTTATTTGAAAACAGCTTTATGGCGTTTCAAAGGATGAACTTGGGTTCAGTAAAGCGATGTTGTTTTGTACATGATTAATTTGTTTTGAAAACAGCTTTATGGCGTCATAAAGGATTAATTTGGTGTCAGTAAAGCGATGTTGTTTTGTAAATGATTAATTTTATTTAAAAACAGCTTTATGGCGTCATAAAGGATGAATTTGGGTTCAGTAAAGCGATGTTGTTTTGTAAATTACTTATTTGTTTTGAAAACAGCTTTATGGCGTCATAAAGGATTAATTTGGGTTCAGTAAAGCGATGTTGTTTTGTAAATGATTAATTTTATTTAAAAACAGCTTTATGGCGTCATAAAGGATGAATTTGGGTTCAGTAAAGCGATGTTGTTTTGTAAATTATTAATTTGTTAAAAAAAAAAGCTTCATAGCGTCATAAAGGATGAATTTGGGTTCAGTAAAGCGATGTTATTTTGCAAATGATTCATTTTATTTGAAAACAGCTTTATGGCGTCATAAATGATGAATTTGTGTTCAGTAAAGCGCTGGTGTTTTGTAAATGATTAATTTTATTTAAAAACAGCTTTATGGCGTCATAAAGGATGAATTTGGCTTCAGTACAGCGATGTTGTTTTGTAAATGATTAATTTTATTTGAAAACAGCTTTATGGCGTCATACAGGATGAAGTTGGTTCAGTAAAGCGATGTTGTTTTGTAAATGATAAATTTTATTTGAAAACAGCTTTATGGTGTCATAAAGGATGAATTTGGGTTCAGTAAAGCGATGTTGTTTTGTAAATTTTTAATTTTATTTGAAAACAGCTTTATGGCGTCAGAAAGGATGAATTTGGGTTCAGTAAAGCGAGGTTGTTTTGGAAATGATTAATTTTATTTGACAACAGCTTACTGGCGTCATAAAGAATTAATTTGGGTTCAGTAAAGCGATGTTGTTTTGTAAATGATTAATTTTTATTTGAAAACAGTTTAATTGCGTCATAAAGTATGCATTTGGGTTCAGTAAAGCGATGTTTTTTTGTAAATGATTAATTTGTTAAAAAAAAAAGCTTCATAGCGTCATAAAGGATGAATTTGGGTTCAGTAAAGCGCTGGTGTTTTGTAAATGATTAATTTTATTTAAAAACAGCTTTATGGCGTCATAAAGGATGAATTTGGCTTCAGTACAGCGATGTTGTTTTGTAAATGATTAATTTTATTTGAAAACAGCTTTATGGCGTCATACAGGATGAAGTTGGTTCAGTAAAGCGATGTTGTTTTGTAAATGATAAATTTTATTTGAAAACAGCTTTATGGTGTCATAAAGGATGAATTTGGGTTCAGTAAAGCGATGTTGTTTTGTAAATTTTTAATTTTATTTGAAAACAGCTTTATGGCGTCAGAAAGGATGAATTTGGGTTCAGTAAAGCGAGGTTGTTTTGGAAATGATTAATTTTATTTGACAACAGCTTACTGGCGTCATAAAGAATTAATTTGGGTTCAGTAAAGCGATGTTGTTTTGTAAATGATTAATTTTTATTTGAAAACAGTTTAATTGCGTCATAAAGTATGCATTTGGGTTCAGTAAAGCGATGTTTTTTTGTAAATAATTAATTTTATTTGAAAACAGCTTTATGGCGTTATAAACGATGAACTTGGGTTCAGTAAAGCGATGTTGTTTTGTACATGATTAATTTGTTTTGAAAACAGCTTTATGGCGTCATAAAGGATTAATTTGGTGTCAGTAAAGCGATGTTGTTTTGTAAATGATTAATTTTATTTAAAAACAGCTTTATGGCGTCTTAAAGGATGAATTTGGGTTCAGTAAAGCGATGTTGTTTTGTAAATTACTTATTTGTTTTGAAAACAGCTTGATGGCGTCATAAAGGATTAATTTGGGTTTAGTAAAGCGATGTTGTTTTGTAAATGATTAATTTTATTTAAAAACACCTTTATGGCGTCATAAAGGATGAATTTGGGTTCAGTAAAGCGATGTTGTTTTGTTAATGATTAATTTTATTTGAAAACAGCTTCATGGCGTCTGACAGGATGAAGTTGGTTCAGTAAAGCGATGTTGTTTTGTAAATGATGAATTTTATTTGAAAACAGATTTATGGTGTCATAAAGGATGAATTTGGGTTCGGTAAAGCGATGTTGTTTTGTAAATTTTTAATTTTATTTGAAAACAGCTTTATGGCGTCAGAAAGGATGAATTTGGGTTCAGTAAAGCGATGTTGTTTTGTAAATGATTAATTTTGATTTGAAAACAGATTTATGGCGTCATAAAGGATGAATTTGGCTTCACTAAAGCGATGTTGTTTTGTAAATGATTAATTTTATTTATAAACTACTTTATGGCGTCACAAAAGATGAATTCGGGTTCAGTAAAGCGATGTTGTTTTGTAAATGATTAATTTAATGTAAAAAAAGCTTTATAACGTCATAAACAATGTATTTGGGTTCAGTAAAGCGATGTTGTTTTGTAAATGATTAATTTTATATATAAACTACTTTATGGCGTCATAAAGGATTGATTTGTGTTCAGTAAAGCGATGTTTTTTTGTAAATGATTAATTTTATTTCAAAACAGCTTTATGGCGTCATAAAGGATAAATTTGAGTTCATAAAGCGATATTGTTTTGTAAATGATTAATTTTGTTTAAAAAAAGTTTTATGGCGTCATAAATGATTAATTTAGGTTCAGTAAAGCGATTTTGTTTTGTAAATGTTCCATTTAATTTAAAAAAAGCTTAATGGCTTCATAAAGGATGAATTTGGGTTCAGTAAAGCGATGTTGTTTTGTAAATGATTAATTTTATTTAAAAACACCTTTATGGCGTCATAAAGGATGAATTTGGGTTCAGTAAAGCGATGTTGTTTTGTTAATGATTAATTTTATTTGAAAACAGCTTTATGGCGTCATACAGGATGAAGTTGGTTCAGTAAAGCGATGTAGTTTTGTAAATGATAAATTTTATTTGAAAACAGCTTTATGGTGTCATAAAGGATGAATTTGGGTTCAGTAAAGCGATGTTGTTTTGTAAATTTTTAATTTTATTTGAAAACAGCTTTATGGCGTCAGAAAGGATGAATTTGGGTTCAGTACAGCGATGTTGTTTTGTAAATGATTAATTTTATTTGACAACAGCTTACTGGCGTAATAAAGAATTAATTTGGGTTCAGTAAAGCGATGTTGTTTTGTAAATGATTAATTTTTATTTGAAAACAGTTTAATTGCGTCATAAAGTATGCATTTGGGTTCAGTAAAGCGATGTTTTTTTGTAAATAATTAATTTTATTTGAAAACAGCTTTATGGCGTTATAAACGATGAACTTGGGTTCAGTAAAGCGATGTTGTTTTGTACATGATTAATTTGTTTTGAAAACAGCTTTATGGCGTCATAAAGGATGAATTTGGTGTCAGTAAAGCGATGTTGTTTTGTAAATGATTAATTTTATTTAAAAACAGCTTTATGGCGTCATAAAGGATAAATTTGGGTTCAGTAAAGCGATGTTGTTTTGTAAATGATTAATTTGTTAAAAAAAAAAGCTTCATAGCGTCATAAAGGATGAATTTGGGTTCAGTAAAGCGATGTTATTTGGCAAATGATTCATTTTATTTGAAAACAGCTTTATGGCGTCATAAATGATGAATTTGTGTTCAGTAAAGCGATGGTGTTTTGTAAATGATTAATTTTATTTAAAAAAAGCTTTATGGCGTCATAAAAGATGAATTTGGCTTCAGTAAAGCAATGTTGTTTTCTAAATGATTAATTTTATTTTAAAAAAGCTTTATGGCGTCAGAAAGTATGAATTTGGGTTCAGTAAAGCGATGTTGTTTTGTTAATGATTAATTTTATTTGAAAACAGCTTTATGGCGTTTGACAGGATGAAGTTGGTTCAGTAAAGCGATGTTGTTTTGTAAATGATGAATTTTATTTGAAAACAGCTTTATGGTGTCATAAAGGATGAATTTGGGTTCGGTAAAGCGATGTTGTTTTGTAAATTTTTAATTTTATTTGAAAACAGCTTTATGGCGTCAGAAAGGATGAATTTGGGTTCAGTAAAGCGATGTTGTTTTGTAAATGATTTATTTTGATTTGAAAACAGCTTTATGGCGTCATAAAGGATGAATTTGGCTTCACTAAAGCGATGTTGTTTTGTAAATGATTAATTTTATTTATAAACTACTTTATGGCGTCACAAAAGATGAATTCGGGTTCAGTAAAGCGATGTTGTTTTGTAAATGATTAATTTAATGTAAAAACAGCTTTATAACGTTATAAACAATGTATTTGGGTTCAGTAAAGCGATGTTGTTTTGTAAATGATTAATTTTATTTATAAACTACTTTATGGCGTCATAAAGGATTGATTTGTGTTCAGTAAAGCGATGTTTTTTTGTAAATGATTAATTTTATTTCAAAACAGCTTTATGGCGTCATAAATGATTAATTTGGGTTCAGTAAAGCGATGTTGTTTTGTAAATGTTCGATTTAATTTTAAAAAAGCTTAATGGCTTCATAAAGGATGAATTTGGGTTCAGTAAAGCGATGTTGTTTTGTAAATGATTAATTTTATTTGAAAACAGCTTTATGGCGTTTCAAAGGATGAACTTGGGTTCAGTAAAGCGATGTTGTTTTGTACATGATTAATTTGTTTTGAAAACAGCTTTATGGCGTCATAAAGGATTAATTTGGTGTCAGTAAAGCGATGTTGTTTTGTAAATGATTAATTTTATTTAAAAACAGCTTTATGGCGTCATAAAGGATGAATTTGGGTTCAGTAAAGCGATGTTGTTTTGTAAATTACTTATTTGTTTTGAAAACAGCTTTATGGCGTCATAAAGGATTAATTTGGGTTCAGTAAAGCGATGTTGTTTTGTAAATGATTAATTTTATTTAAAAACAGCTTTATGGCGTCATAAAGGATGAATTTGGGTTCAGTAAAGCGATGTTGTTTTGTAAATTATTAATTTGTTAAAAAAAAAAGCTTCATAGCGTCATAAAGGATGAATTTGGGTTCAGTAAAGCGATGTTATTTTGCAAATGATTCATTTTATTTGAAAACAGCTTTATGGCGTCATAAATGATGAATTTGTGTTCAGTAAAGCGCTGGTGTTTTGTAAATGATTAATTTTATTTAAAAACAGCTTTATGGCGTCATAAAGGATGAATTTGGCTTCAGTACAGCGATGTTGTTTTGTAAATGATTAATTTTATTTGAAAACAGCTTTATGGCGTCATACAGGATGAAGTTGGTTCAGTAAAGCGATGTTGTTTTGTAAATGATAAATTTTATTTGAAAACAGCTTTATGGTGTCATAAAGGATGAATTTGGGTTCAGTAAAGCGATGTTGTTTTGTAAATTTTTAATTTTATTTGAAAACAGCTTTATGGCGTCAGAAAGGATGAATTTGGGTTCAGTAAAGCGAGGTTGTTTTGGAAATGATTAATTTTATTTGACAACAGCTTACTGGCGTCATAAAGAATTAATTTGGGTTCAGTAAAGCGATGTTGTTTTGTAAATGATTAATTTTTATTTGAAAACAGTTTAATTGCGTCATAAAGTATGCATTTGGGTTCAGTAAAGCGATGTTTTTTTGTAAATAATTAATTTTATTTGAAAACAGCTTTATGGCGTTATAAACGATGAACTTGGGTTCAGTAAAGCGATGTTGTTTTGTACATGATTAATTTGTTTTGAAAACAGCTTTATGGCGTCATAAAGGATTAATTTGGTGTCAGTAAAGCGATGTTGTTTTGTAAATGATTAATTTTATGTTAAAAAAGCTTTATGGCGTCAGAAAGTATGAATTTGGGTTCAGTAAAGCGATGTTGTTTTGTTAATGATTAATTTTATTTGAAAACAGATTTATGGCGTCATACAGGATGAAGTTGGTTCAGTAAAGCGATGTTGTTTTGTAAATGATGAATTTTATTTGAAAAAAGCTTTATGGTGTACTAAAGGATGAATTTGGGTTCAGTAAAGCGATGTTGTTTTGTAAATTTTTAATTTTATTTGAAAACAGCTTTATGGCGTCAGAAAGGATGAATTTGGGTTCAGTAAAGCGATGTTGTTTTGTAAATGATTAATTTTATTTGAAAACAGCTTACTGGCGTCATTAAGAATTAATTTGGGTTCAGTAAAGCGATGTTGTTTTGTAAATGATTAATTTTTATTTGAAAACAGTTTAATTGCGTCATAAAGTATGAATTTGGGTTCAGTAAAGCGATGTTTTTTTGTAAATGATTAATTTTGATTTGAAAACAGCTTTATGGCGTCATAAAGGATGAATTTGGCTTCACTAAAGCGATGTTGTTTTGTAAATGATTAATTTTATTTATAAACTACTTTATGGCGTCACAAAAGATGAATTCGGGTTCAGTAAAGCGATGTTGTTTTGTAAATGATTAATTTAATGTAAAAACAGCTTTATAACGTTATAAACAATGTATTTGGGTTCAGTAAAGCGATGTTGTTTTGTAAATGATTAATTTTATTTATAAACTACTTTATGGCGTCATAAAGGATTGATTTGTGTTCAGTAAAGCGATGTTTTTTTGTAAATGATTAATTTTATTTCAAAACAGCTTTATGGCGTCATAAATGATTAATTTGGGTTCAGTAAAGCGATGTTGTTTTGTAAATGTTCGATTTAATTTTAAAAAAGCTTAATGGCTTCATAAAGGATGAATTTGGGTTCAGTAAAGCGATGTTGTTTTGTAAATGATTAATTTTATTTGAAAACAGCTTTATGGCGTTTCAAAGGATGAACTTGGGTTCAGTAAAGCGATGTTGTTTTGTACATGATTAATTTGTTTTGAAAACAGCTTTATGGCGTCATAAAGGATTAATTTGGTGTCAGTAAAGCGATGTTGTTTTGTAAATGATTAATTTTATTTAAAAACAGCTTTATGGCGTCATAAAGGATGAATTTGGGTTCAGTAAAGCGATGTTGTTTTGTAAATTACTTATTTGTTTTGAAAACAGCTTTATGGCGTCATAAAGGATTAATTTGGGTTCAGTAAAGCGATGTTGTTTTGTAAATGATTAATTTTATTTAAAAACAGCTTTATGGCGTCATAAAGGATGAATTTGGGTTCAGTAAAGCGATGTTGTTTTGTAAATTATTAATTTGTTAAAAAAAAAAGCTTCATAGCGTCATAAAGGATGAATTTGGGTTCAGTAAAGCGATGTTATTTTGCAAATGATTCATTTTATTTGAAAACAGCTTTATGGCGTCATAAATGATGAATTTGTGTTCAGTAAAGCGCTGGTGTTTTGTAAATGATTAATTTTATTTAAAAACAGCTTTATGGCGTCATAAAGGATGAATTTGGCTTCAGTACAGCGATGTTGTTTTGTAAATGATTAATTTTATTTGAAAACAGCTTTATGGCGTCATACAGGATGAAGTTGGTTCAGTAAAGCGATGTTGTTTTGTAAATGATAAATTTTATTTGAAAACAGCTTTATGGTGTCATAAAGGATGAATTTGGGTTCAGTAAAGCGATGTTGTTTTGTAAATTTTTAATTTTATTTGAAAACAGCTTTATGGCGTCAGAAAGGATGAATTTGGGTTCAGTAAAGCGAGGTTGTTTTGGAAATGATTAATTTTATTTGACAACAGCTTACTGGCGTCATAAAGAATTAATTTGGGTTCAGTAAAGCGATGTTGTTTTGTAAATGATTAATTTTTATTTGAAAACAGTTTAATTGCGTCATAAAGTATGCATTTGGGTTCAGTAAAGCGATGTTTTTTTGTAAATAATTAATTTTATTTGAAAACAGCTTTATGGCGTTATAAACGATGAACTTGGGTTCAGTAAAGCGATGTTGTTTTGTACATGATTAATTTGTTTTGAAAACAGCTTTATGGCGTCATAAAGGATTAATTTGGTGTCAGTAAAGCGATGTTGTTTTGTAAATGATTAATTTTATTTAAAAACAGCTTTATGGCGTCTTAAAGGATGAATTTGGGTTCAGTAAAGCGATGTTGTTTTGTAAATTACTTATTTGTTTTGAAAAAAGCTTGATGGCGTCATAAAGGATTAATTTGGGTTTAGTAAAGCGATGTTGTTTTGTAAATGATTAATTTTATTTAAAAACACCTTTATGGCGTCATAAAGGATGAATTTGGGTTCAGTAAAGCGATGTTGTTTTGTTAATGATTAATTTTATTTGAAAACAGCTTTATGGCGTCATACAGGATGAAGTTGGTTCAGTAAAGCGATGTAGTTTTGTAAATGATAAATTTTATTTGAAAACAGCTTTATGGTGTCATAAAGGATGAATTTGGGTTCAGTAAAGCGATGTTGTTTTGTAAATTTTTAATTTTATTTGAAAACAGCTTTATGGCGTCAGAAAGGATGAATTTGGGTTCAGTACAGCGATGTTGTTTTGTAAATGATTAATTTTATTTGACAACAGCTTACTGGCGTAATAAAGAATTAATTTGGGTTCAGTAAAGCGATGTTGTTTTGTAAATGATTAATTTTTATTTGAAAACAGTTTAATTGCGTCATAAATGATTAATTTGGGTTCAGTAAAGCGATGTTTTTTTTGTAAATGATTAATTTTATTTGAAAACAGGTTTATGGCGTTATAAAAGATGAATTTTGGGTTCAGTAAAGCGAGGGGTTTTTGTAAATGATTAATTTTTATTTGAAAACAGTTTAATTGCGTCATAGAGTATGAATTTGGGTTCAGTAAAGCGATGTTTTGTTGTAAATGATTAATTTCATTTGAACACAGCTTCATGGGGTCATAAAGGATGAATTTGGGTTCAGTAAAGCGATGTTGTTCTGTAAATGATTAATTTTATTTAAAAAAAGCTTTATGGCGTCAGAAATATGAATTTGGTTTCAGTAAAGCGATGTTGTTTTGTTAATGATTAATTTTATTTAAAAACAGCTTCATGGCGTTATAAAGGATGAATTGGTGTTCAGTAAAGCGATGTTGTTTTGTAAATGATTAATTTTATTTGAAAACAGTTTAATTGCGTCATAAAGTATGAATTTGGGTTCAGTAAAGCGATGTTTTTTTGTAAATGATTAATTTTGTTGGAAAACAGCTTTATGGCGTAATAAAGGATGAATTTGGCTTCACTAAAGCGATGTTGTTTTGTAAATGATTAATTTTATTTATAAAATACTTTATAGCGTCATAAAGGATGTATTTGGGTTCAGTAAAGCGATATTGTTTTGTAAATGATTAATTTTATTTAAAAATAGCTTTATGGCGTCATAAAGGATTGATTTGTGTTCAGTAAAGCGATGTTGTTTTGTAAATGATTAATTTTATAAAAAAAAAGCTTTATGGCGTCATAAATGATTAATTTGGGTTCAGTAAAGCGATGTTTTTTTGTAAATGTTTTTTTTTTTTTTAAACAGCTTAATGGCGTTATAAAGGATGAATTTGGCTTCAGTAAAGCGATGTTGTTTTGTACATTATTATATTTTATTTAAAAACAGCTTCATGGCGTCATACAGGATGAATTTGGGTTCAGTAAAGCGATGTTGTTTTGTAAATTATTAATTTTATTTGAATACAGCTTTATGCCGTCATAAAGGATGAATTTGGGTTCAGTAAAGCGATGTTGTTTTGTAAATGATTAATTTTATTTAACAATAGCTTTATGGCGTCATAAAGGATGAATTTGGGTTCAGTAAAGCGATGTTGTTTAGTAAATGATTAATTTTTTTTAAAAACAGCTTTATGGCGTCATAAAGGATGAATTTGGGTTCAGTAAAGCGATGTTGTTTTGTAAAGGATTAATTTTATTTAAAAATAGCTTTATGGCGTCATAAAGGATGAATTTGGGTTCAGTAAAGCGATGTTGTTTTGTAAATGATTAATTTTTTTTTAAAATAGCTTTATGGCGTCATAAAGGATTGATTTGTGTTCAGTAAAGCGATGTTGTTTTGTAAATGATTAATTTTATTAAAATAAAGCTTTATGGCGTCATAAATGATTAATTTGGGTTCAGTAAAGCGATGTTTTTTTGTAAATGTTTCATTTTTTTTAAAACAGCTTTATGGCGTCATAAAGGATGAATTTGGCTTCAGTAAAGCGATGTGTTTTGTAAATGATTAATTTTATTTGAAAACAGCTTCATGGCGTTATAAAATATAAATTTGGGTTCAGTACAGCGATGTTGTTTTGTACATTATTATATTTTATTTAAAAAAAGCTTCATGGCGTCATACAGGATGAATTTGGGTTCAGTAAAGCGATGTTGTTTTGTAAATGATTAATTTTATTTGAATACAGCTTTATGCCGTCATAAAGGATGAATTTGGGTTCAGTAAAGCGATGTTGTTTTGTAAATGATTAATTTTATTTAAAAATAGCTTTATGGCGTCATAAAAGATGAATTTGGGTTCAGTAAAGCGATGTTGCTTTGTAAATGATTAATTTTATTTAAAAACAGCTTTATGGCGTCATAAAGGATGAATTTGGGTTCAGTAAAGCGATGTTGTTTTTTAAAGGATTAATTTTATTTAAAAATAGCTTTATGGCGTCATAAAGGATGAATTTGGGTTCAGTAAAGCGATGTTGTTTTGTAAATGATGAATCTTATTTAAAAACAGCTTTATGGCGTCATAATAGATGAATTTGGGTTCAGTAAAGCGATGTTGTTTTGTAAACTATTAATTTGTTAAAAAAAAAGCTTCATAGCGTCATAAAGGATGAATTTGGGTTCAGTAAAGCGATGTTATTTTGCAAATGATTAATTTTATTTGAAAACAGCTTAATGGCGTCATAAATGATGAATTTGTGTTCAGTAAAGCGATGGTGTTTTGTTAATGATCAATTTTATTTAAAAAAAGCTTTATAACGTCATAAAGGATGTATTTGGGTTCAGTAAAGCGATATTGTTTTGTAAATGATTAATTTTATTTAAAAACAGCTTTATGGCGTCATAAACGATTGATTTGTGTTCAGTAAACGATGTTGTTTTGTAAATGATGAATTTTATTTTAAAACAGCTTTATGGCGTCATAAAGGATGAATTTGGGTTCAGTAAAGCGATGTTGTTTTGTAAATTATTGATTTTATTTGAAAACAGCTTTATGGTGTCAGAAAGGATTCATTTGGGTTCAGTAAAGCGATGTTGTTCTGTAAATGATTAATTTTATTTCAAAACAGATTTATGGCGTCATCAAGAATGAATTTGGGTTCAGTAAAGCGATGTTGTTTTGTAAATTATTAATTTTATTTGAAAACAGCTTTATGGCGTCAGAAAGGATGAATTTGGGTTCACTAAAGCGATGTTGTTTTGTAAATGATTAATTTTATTTATAAACTACTTTATGGCGTCATAAAAGATTAATTTGGGTTCAGTAAAGCGATGTTGTTTTGTAAATGATTAATTTAATGTAAAAACAGCTTTAGAACGTCATAAAGGATGTATTTGGGTTCAGTAAAGCGATATTGTTTTGTAAATGATTAATTTTATTTAAAAACAGCTTTATAGCGTCATAAAGGATGAATATGAGTTCAGTAAAGCGATGTTGTTTTGTAAATGATTAATTTTATTTCAAAACAGCTTTATGGCCTTAGAAAGGATAAATTTGAGTTCAGTAAAGCGATACTGTTTTGTACATGATTAATTTTATTCAAAAAAGCTTGTTGGCGTCATAAATGATTAATTTGGGTTCAGTAAAGCGATGTTGTTTTGTAAATGTTTCATTTTATTTAAAAAAAGCTTAATGGCTTCATAAAGGATGAATTTGGGTTCAGTAAAGCGATGTTGTTTTGTAAATGATTAATTTTATTTTAAAACAGCTTTATGGCGCTATAAAGGATGAATTTTGGGTTAAGTAAAGCGAGGGGCTTTTGTAAATGATTCATTTTATTTGAAAACAGATTTATGTCGTCATAAAAGGTTAATTTGGGTTCAGTAAAGCGATGTTGTTTTGTAAATTATGGATTTTATTTGTAAACAGCTTTATGGCGTCAGAAAGGATTAATTTGGGTTCAGTAAAGCGATGTTGTTTTGTAAATGCTTCATTTTATTTGAAAAATGGTTTATTGCGTAATAAAGGATGAATTTGGGTTCAGTAAAGCGATGTTGTTTTGTAAATGATTAATTTTATTTGAAAACAGCTTTATGGCGTCATACAGGATGAATTTGGGTTCAGTAAAGCGATGTTGTTTTGTAAATGATTAATTTTATATAACAAAATGTTTTTGGCGTCATAAAAGATGAATTTGGGTTCAGTAAAGCGATCTTGTTTTGTAAATGATTAATTTTATTTAATAACAGCTTTATGGCGTCATAAATGATAAATTTGGGTTCAGTAAAGCGATGTTGTTTTGTAAATGATTAATTTTATTTAAAAAAAGCTTTATGGCTTCATAAAGGATGAATTTGGGTTCAGTAAATCGATGTTGTTTTGTAAATGATTAATTTTATTTGAAAACAGTTTATGGTGTCATAAAGGACTAATTTGGGTTCAGTAAAGCGATGTTGTTTTGTAAATGATTAATTTTATTTGAAAGCAGCTTTATGGCGTCATAAAGGATGAATTTGGGTTCAGTAAAGCTATGTTGTTTTGTAAATGATTAATTTTATATAAAATAAAAGCTTGATGGCTTCATAAAGGAATAATTTGGGTTCAGTAAAGCGATGTTGTTTTGTAAATGATTAATTTTATTTGAAAACAGTTTGTGGCGTCATAAAGGATGTATTTGAGTTTAGTAAAGCTATGTTGTTTTGTAAATGATTATTTTTATTTGAAAACAGCTTTATGGCGTCATAAAACATGAGTTTGGGTTCAGTAAGGCTAGGGTTTTTTGTAAAGGATAATTTTATTTGAAAACAGATTTATGGCGTCATAAAGGATGAGTTTGGGTTCAGTAAAGCGATGTTGTTTTGTAAATGATTAGTTTTATTTGAAAACAGCTATAAGGCGTATAAAAAGATGAATTTGGGTTCAGTAAAGCGATGTTGTTTATTAAATGATTAGTTTTATATAAAATAAGCTTCATGGCGTCATGGTTTTTGTAAATGATTCATTTTATTTGAATACAGATTTATGGCGTCATAAATGATGAATTTGGGTTCAGTAAAGCGATGTTGTTTTGTACATTATTAATTTTATTTGAAAACAGATTTATGGCGTCATAAAGGATGAATTTGGTTTCAGTAAAGCGATATTGTTTTGTAAAGAATTAATTTCATTTGAAAACAGCTTTATGGCGTCATAAAGGATGAATTTGGGTTCAGTAAAGCGATCTTGTTTTGTAAATGAATAATTGTATTTGAAAAAAGCTCTCTGGTGTCATAAAGGATGAATTTGGGTTCAGTAAAGCGATGTTGTTTTGTAAATTATTAATTTTATTTGAAAACAGCTTTATGGCGTCATAAAGGAATAATTTGGGTTCAGTACAGCATTATTGTTTTGTAAATGATTAATTTTTTTGAAAACAGCTTTTTGGCGTCATAAAAGATGAATTTGGGTTCAGTAAAGCGATCTTGTTTTGTAGATGATTAATTTTATTTAAAAACAGCTTTATGGCGTCATAAAAGCTGAATTGGGGTTCAGTAAAGCGATCTTGTTTTGTAAATGATTAATTTTATTTGAAAACAGCCTTATGGAATCATAAAGGATGCATTTGCGTTCAGTAAAGCTATGTTGTTTTGTAAATGATTAATTTTATTTGAAAACAGCTATAAGGCGTATTAAAGGATGAATTTGGGTTCAGTAAAGCGATGTTGTTTTGTAAATTATTAATTTTATATAAAAAAAGCTTTATGGCCTCATAAAGGATGAATTTGAGTTAAGTAAAGCGATATTGTTTTGTAAATGATTAATTTTATTTGAAAACAGCTTGATGGCGTCATAAAGGATGAATTTGGGTCTAGTAAAGCGATCTTGTTTTGTAAATGATTAATTTTATTTGAAAACAGCCTTATGGAATCATAAAAGATGCATTTGGGTTTAGTACAGCGATGTTGTTTTGTAAATGATTAATTTTATTTGAAAACAGCTTTATGGCGTCATAAAAGATGAATTTGGGTTCAGTAAAGCGATGTTGTTTTGTAAATGATTAATGTGATTTGAAAACAGCTTTATGACGTCATAAAGGATGAATTTGGGTTCAGTAAAGCGATGTATATTTTAATAAATTATGTATTTTATATAAAAAAAGCTTTATGGCGTCATAAAGGATGAATTTGGGTTCAGTAAAGCGATGTTGTTTTGTAAATGATTAATTTTATTTAAAAAAAGCTTCATGGCTTCATAAAGGATGAATTTGGGTTCAGTAAAGCGATGTTGTTTTGTAAGTGATTAATTTTATTTGAAAACAGATTTATGGCGTCATAAAGGATGAATTTGGGTTCAGTAAAGCGATGTTGTTTTGTAAATGATTCATTTTATTTGAAAACAGCTTTATAGCGTCATAAAGGATGAATTTGGGTTCAGTAAAGCGATGTTGTTTTGTACATGATTAATTTTATTTAAAAAAAGATTTATGGCGTCATAAAAGATGAATTTTGGTTCAGTAAAGCGATGTTGTTTTGTAAATGATTAATTTTATATGAAAAAAAGCTTCCTGGCTTCATAAAGGAATAATTTGGGTTCAGTAAAGCGATGTTGTTTTGTAAATGATTAATCTTATTTGCAAACAGTTCATGGCGTCATAAAGGATGTATGGTGGTTCACTAAAGCTATGTTGTTTTTTAAATGATTAATTTTATTTGAAAACAGCTTTATGGCGTCATAAAGAATGAGTTTGGGTTCAGTAAATTAGGGTTTTTTGTAAATGATTAATTTTATTTGAAAACAGATTTATGGCGTCATAAAGGAGTAATTTGGGTTCAGTAAAGCGATGTTGTTTTGTAAATGATTAATTTTATTTGAAAACAGCTATAAGGCGTATTAAAGGATTAATTTAAGTTCAGTAAAGCGATGTTGTTTTGTAAATTATTAATTTTATATAAAAAAAGCTTTATTGCGTCATAAAGGATGAATTTGGGTTCAGTAAAGCGATATTGTTTAGTAAATGATTAATTTTATTTGAAAACAGCTTTATGGCGTCATAAATGATAAATTTGGGTTCAGTAAAGCGATGTTGTTTTGTAAATAATTAATTTTATTTAAAAACAGCTTCATGGCTTCATAAAGGATGAATTTGGGTTCAGTAAAGCGATGTTGTTTTGTAAATGATTAATTTTATTTGAAAAAAGCTCTATGGCGTCATAAAGGAGTAATTTGGGTTCAGTACAGCGATATTGTTTTGTAAATGATTAATTTTTTTGAAAACAGCTATTTGGCGTCATAAAAGATGAATTTGGGTTCAGTAAAGCGATCTTGTTTTGTAGATGATTAATTTTATTTAAAAACAGCTTTATGGCGTCATAAAAGCTGAATTTGGTTTCAGTAAAGCGATCTTGTATTGTAAATGATTAATTTGATTTGAAAACAGCCTTATGGAATCATAAAGGATGCATTTGGGTTCAGTAAAGCGATGTTGTTTTGTAAATGATTAATTTTATATGAAAACAGCTTCATGGCGTCATAAAGAATAAATCTGGGTTCAGTAAAGCGATGTTGTTTTGTAAATGATTAATTTTATTTGAAAAAAGCTTAATGGCGTCATAAAAGAGGAATTTGGGTTCAGTAAAGCGATGTCGTTTTGTAAATGATGCATTTTTTTTTTAAAACAGCTTTATGGCGTCGTAAAATATTAATTTGGGTTCAGTAAAGCGATATTGTTTTGTAAATGATTAATTCTATTTGAAAACAGCTTTATGGCGTCATAAAAGATAAATTTGGGTATAGTAAAGCGATATTGTTTTGTAAATGATTAATTTTATTTGAAAAACGCTTTATGGCGTCATAAAGGATGAATGTGGCTTCAGTAAAGCTATGTCGTTTTGTAAATGATTACTTTTATTTAAAATAAGTTTATGGAGTCATAAAGGATGAATTTGGGTTCAGTACAGCGATGTTGTTTTGTAAATGATTAACTTTCTTTGAAAACAGCTTCATGGCGTCATAAAGGATGAATTGTGATTCATGAAACCGATGTTGTTTTGTAAATGATTAATTTTATTTAAAAACAGCTTTATGGCGTCATAAAAGATGAATTTGGGTTCGGTAAAGCGATTTTGTTTTATAAATTATTAATTTTATTTGAAAAAAGCTTTATAGCGTCATAAAAGAGGGATTTGGGTTCAGTAAAGCGATGTAGTTTTGTAAATGATTAATTTTATTTAATAAAAGCTTTATGGCGTCATAAAATATGAATTTTGGTTCAGTAAAGCGATGTTGTTTTGTAAATGATTAATTTCTTTTTTCAAACAGCTTCATGGCGTCATAAAGGATGAATTTGGGTTCAGTCAAGCGATGTTGTTTTGTAAATGTTTTATTTATTTTTAAACAGCTTTATGGCGTCATAAAGGATGAATTTGGGTTCAGTAAAGCGATGTTGTTTTGTAAATGTTTTATTTATTTTTAAACAGCTTTATGGCGTCCTAAATGAGGAATTTGGGTTCAGTAAAGCGGTGTTGTTTTGTAAATGATTAATTTTATTTGAAAACAGCTTTATGGCGTCATAAAAAATGAATTTGGGTTCAGTAAAGCGATGTTGTTTTGTAAATGATTAATTTTATTTGAAAACAGCTTTATGGCGTCATGAGGGATTAATTTGGGTTCAGTAAAGCGATGTTGTTTTGTAAATGATTAATTTTATTTGAAACCAGCTTTATGGCGTACTCAATGATGAATTTTGGTTCAGTAAAGCGATGTTGTTTTGTAAATTATAAATTTGTTTTTAAAAAAGCTTTATGGCTTCATAAAGGATTAATTTGGGTTAATAAAGCGATGTTGTTTTGTAAATGATTAATTTTATTTTAAAACAGCTTTATGGCGTCATAAATGGTTGAATTTGGGTTCAGTAAAGCGATGTTGTTTTGTAAATGATTAATTTTATTTGAAAACAGCTTTATGGCGTCATAAAGGATGAGTTTGGGTTCAGTAAAGCGAGAATTTTTTGTAAATGATTCATTTTATTTGAAAACAGATTTTTAGCGTCATAAAGGATGAATTTGGGTTCAGTAAAGCGATGTTGTTTTGTTAATGATTAATTTTATTTGAAAACAGCTTTATGGCGTCATAAAGGATGAGTTTGGGTTCAGTAAAGCGAGAATTTTTTGTAAATGATTCATTTTATTTGAAAACAGATTTTTAGCGTCATAAAGGATGAATTTGGGTTCAGTAAAGCGATGTAGTTTTGTAAATGATTAATTTTATTTAAAAACAGCTTTATGGCGTCATAAAGGATGAATTTGGGTTCAGTAAAGCGATGTTGTTTTATAAATGATTAATTTTATTTTAAAACAGCTTTATTGCGTATTAAAGGATCGGTTTAGGTTCTGTAAAGCGATGTTGTTTTGTAAATGATTAATTTTATTTGAAAAAAGCGTTATATCGTCATAAAGTAGGAATTTGGGTTCAGTAAAGCGATGTAGTTTTGTAAATGATTAATTTTATTTGAAAACAGCTTTACGGCGTCATAAAGGATGAATTTGAGTTCAGTAAAGCGATGTTGTTTTCTAAATTATTAATTTTATTTTAAAAAGCTTTATGGCGTCATGAAGGATTTATTTGGGTTCAGTAAAGCGATGTTGTTTTGTAAAAGAGTAATTTTATTTAAAAACAGCTTCATGGCGTCATAAAGGATGAATTTGGATTCAGTAAACCGATGTTGTGTTGTAATTTTTTAATTTTTTTTGCAAAAAGCTTTAAGGCGTCATAAAAGAGTAATTTGGGTTCAGTAAAGCGATGTTGTTTTGTAAATGATTCATTTTATTTAATAAAAGTTTTCAGGCGTCATAAAAGATGAATTTTGGTTCAGTAAAGCGATGTTGTTTTGTAAATGATTAATTTTATTTGAAAACAGCTTTATGGCGTCATAAAGATTAATTTGGGTTCAGTAACGCGATGTTGTCTTGTAAATCATTAATTTTATTTGAAAACAGCTTTATGGCGTCATAAAGGATGAATTTGGATTCAGTAAAGCGATGTTGTTTTGTAAATGATTAATTTTATTTGAAAACAGCTTTATAGCGTCATAAAGGATGAATTTGAGTTCAGTAAAGCGATGTTGTTTTGTAAATTATTGATTTTATTTAAAAACAGCTTAATGGTATCATAAAGGATGAATTTGGGTTCAGTAAAGCGATGTTGTTTTATAAATGATTTATTTTATTTATAAAAAGCTTTATGGCGTCATAAAAAAGGAATTTGGGTACAGTAAAGCGATGTTGTTTTGTAAATGATTAATTTTATTTGAAAACAGCTTTATGGCGTCATAATAGATGAATTTGGGTTCAGTAAAGCGATGTTGTTTTGTAAATGATTAATTTTGTTTAAAAACAGCTTCATGGCGTCATAAAAGAATGAATTAGGGTTCAGTAAAGCGATGTTGTTTTGTAAATGATTATCTTTATTTGAAAACAGCTTTATGGCGTTATAATAGATGAATTTGGGTTCAGTAAAGCGATGTTGTTTTGTAAATGATTAATTTTATTTGAAAACAGCTTTATGGCGTCATAATAGATGAATTTGGGTTCAGTAAAGCGATGTTGTTTTGTAAATGATTAATTTTGTTTAAAAACAGCTTTATGGCGTCATAAAAAGAATGAATTTGGGTTCAGTAAAGCGATGTTGTTTTGTAAATGATTAATTTTATTTGAAAACAGCTTTATGGCGTCATAAAGGATGAATTTGGGTTCAGTAAAGCGATGTTGTTTTTGTAAATGATTAATTTTATTTGAAAACAGCTTTATGGCGTCATAATAGATTTATTTGGGTTCAGTAAAGCGATGTTGTTTTGTAAATGATTAATTTTGTTTAAAAAAAGCTTTATGGCGTCATAAAAGAATGAATTTGGGTTCAGTAAAGCGATGTTGTGTTGTAAATTTTAAATTTTATTTGCAAAAAGCTTTAAGGCGTCATAAAAGATGAATTTGGTTTCAGTAAAGCGATGTTGTTTTGTAAATGATTAATTTTATTTGAAAACAGCTTTATGGCGCCATAAAGGATGAGTTTGAGTTCAGTAAAGCGATGTTGTTTTGTAAATGATTAATTTTATTTGAAAACAGCTTTATGGCGTCATAATAGATGAATTTGGGTTCAGTAAAGCGATGTTGTTTTGTAAATGATTAATTTTATTTGAAAACAGCTTTATGGCGTCATAAAAGATGAATTTGGGTTCAGTAAAGCGATGTTGTTTTGTAAATGATTAATTTTATTTGAAAACAGCTTCATGGCGTCATAATAGATGAATTTGGGTTCAGTAAAGCGATGTTGTTTTGTAAATGATTAATTTTGTTTAAAAACAGCTTCATGGCGTCATAAAAGAATGAATTTGGGTTCAGTAAAGTGATGTCCTGTTGTAAATTTTAAATTTCATTTGCAAAAAGATTTAAGGCGTCATAAAAGATGAATTTGGTTTCAGTAAAGCGATGTTGTTTTGTAAATGATTAATTTTATTTGAAAACAGCTTTATGGCGCCATAAAGGATGAGTTTGAGTTCAGTAAAGCGATGTTGTTTTGTAAATGATTAATTTTGTTTGAAAACAGGTTTATGGCGTCATAATGGATGAACATGGGTTCAGTAAAGCGATGTTGTTTTGTAAATGATTAATTTTATTTAAAAAAAAGCTTTATGGCGTCATAAAGGATGAATTTGGGTTCAGTAAAGCGATGTTGTTTTATAAATGATTAATTTTATTGTAAAACAGGTTTATGGCTTCATAAACGATGAATTTGGGTTCAGTAAAGCGATGTTGTTTTGTAAATGATTAATTTTATTTTAAAACAGCTTTATGGCGTCATACAGGAGGAAGTTGGGTTCAGTAAAGCGATGTTGTTTTATTAATGATTAATTTTATTTGAAAACAGGTTTATGGCTTCATAAAGGATGAATTTGGGTTCAGTAAAGCGATGTTGTTTTGTAAATTATTAGTTTTATTTGAAAACAGCTTTATGGCGTCAGAAAGGATGAATTTGGGTTCAGTAAAGCGATCTTGTTTTTGTAAATGATTAATTTAATTTGAAAACAGCTTTATGGCGTCATAAAGGATGAATTTGGGTTCAGTAAAGCGATGTTGTTTTGTAAATGATTCATTTTATTTGAAAACAGCTTTATGGCGTCATAAAGGATGAATTTGGGTTCAGTAAAGCGATCTTGTTTTGTAAATGATTAATTTTATTTCCAAACAGCTTTATGGCGTCATAAAAGATTAATTTGAGTTCAGTAAAGCGATCTTGTTTTGTAGCTGTTTTATTTTTTTTGAAAAAAGCTTTATGGCGTCATAAAGGATGAATTTGGGTTCAGTAAAGCGATGTTGTTTTGTAAATGATTGATTTTATTTGAAAACAGCTTTATGGCGTCATAAAGGATTAAATTGGGTCAGTAAAGCGATGTTGTTTTGTAAATCATTAATTGTATTTAAAAAAATCTTTATGCCGTCATAAATGATGAATTTGGGTTCAGTAAGCGATGTTGTTTTGTAAACGATTAATTTTATTTAAAAAAAGCTTTATGGCGTCATAAAGGATGAATTTGAGTTCAGTAAAGCGATGTTGTTTGGCAAATGATTAATTTTATTTGAAAACAGCTTTATGACGTCATAAAGGATGAATTTGGATGCTGTAAAGCGATGTTGTTCTGTAAATGATTAATTTTATTTAAAAAAAGGTTTATGGCGTCACACAGGATGAATTTGGGTTTAGTAAAGCGATGTTGTTTTTTAAATGATTAATTTTGGTGTAAAACATGTTTATGGCTTCATAAACGATGAATTTGGGTTCAGTAAAGCGATGTTGTTTTGTAAATGATTCATTTTATTTGAAAACAGCTTTATGGCGTCATACAGGATGAATTTGGGTTCAGTAAAGCGATGTTGTTTTATAAATGATTAATTTTATTTTAAAACAGGTTTATGGCGTCATAAAGGATGAATTTGGGTTCAGTAAAGCGATGTTGTTTTGTAAATGATTAATTTTATTTGAACACAGCTATATGGCGTCATAAAAGATGAATTTGGGTTCAGTAAAGCGATGTTGTTTTGTAAATGTTTCATTTTATTTGAAAACAGCCTTATGGCGTCATAAAGGATTAATTTGGGTTCAGTAAAGCGATGTTGTTTTGTAAATGAATCATTTTTGTTTAAAACAGCTTTATGGTGTCATAATGGATACATTTGGGTTCAGTAAAGCGATGTTGTTTTGTAAATGATTAATTTTATTTGAAAACAGCTTTATGGCGTCATAAAAGAATAGAATTTGGGTTCAGTAAAGCGATGTTGTTATGTAAATGATTAATTTTATTTGAAAACAGCTTTATGGCGTCATAAAGGATGTATTTGGGTTCAGTAAATCGATGTTGTTTTGTAAATGATTAATTTTATTTGAAAACAGCTTTATGGCGTCATAAAGATGAATTTGGGTTCAGTAAAGCGATGGGATTTTGTAAATGATTCATTTTATTTGAAAACAGCTTTATGGCGTCATAAAGGATGAGTTTGAGTTCAGTAAAGCGATGTTGTTTTGTAAATGATTAATTTTTTTTGAAAACAACTATATGGCGTCATAAAGATGAATTTGGGTTCAGTAAAGCGATGTTGTTTTTGTAAATGATTAATTTTATTTGAAAACAGCTTGATGGCGTCATAAAAGAGAAATTTGGGTTCAGTAAAGCGATGTTGTTTTGTAAATGATTAATTTTATTTGAAAACAGCTTTATGGCGTCATAAAATATAAATTTGGGTTCAGTAAAGCGATGTTGTTTTGTAAATAATTTATTTTATTTGAAAACAGCTTTATGGCGTCATAAAGGATGAATTTGGGTTCAGTAAAGCGATGTTGTTTTGTAAATGATTAATTTTATTTGAAAACAGCTTGATGGCGTCATAAAATATAAATTTGGGTTCAGTAAAGCGATGTTGTTTTCGTAAATGATTAATTTTATTTGAAAACAGCTTTATGGCGTCATAATGGATGAACTTGGGTTCAGTAAAGCGATGTTGTTTTTTAAATGATTAATTTTATTCAAAAAAAGCTTTATGGCGTCATAAAGGATGAATTTGGTTTCAGTAAAGCGATGTTGTGTTGTAAATTTAAAATTTTATTTGCAAAAAGTATTAAGGCGTCATGAAAGATGAATTTGGGTTCAGTAAAGCGATGTTGTTTTCTAAATGATTCATTTCATATAATAAAAGCTTTATGGCGTCATAAAAGATGAATTTGGGTTCAGTAAAGCGATGTTGTTTTGTAAATGATTAATATTATTTTAAAAAAGCTTTATGGCGTCATGAAGGATGAATTTGGGTTCAGTAAAGCGATGTTGTTTGGTAAATGAATCATTTTATTTGAAAACAGCTTTATGGCGTCATAAAGGATGAATTTGCGTTCAGTAAAGCGATGTTGTTTTATAAATGATTAATTTTATTTAAAAACAGCTTTATGGCGTCATAAAAGAATTAATTTGGGTTCAGTAAAGCGATGTTGTTTTGTAAATGATTAATTTTGTTTAAAAAAAGCTTTATGGCGTCATAAAGGATGAATTTGGGTTCAGTAAAGCGATGTTGTTTTGTAAATGATTAATTTTATTTGAAAACCGCTTTATGGCGCCATAAATGATTAGTTTTGAGTTCAGTAAAGCGATGTTGTTTTGTAAATGATTAATTTTATTTGAAAAAAGCTTTATGGCGTCATAAAGGATGAATTTGGGTTCAGTAAAGCGATGTTGTTTTGTACATAATTAATTTTGTTTGAAAACAGCTTTATGGCGTCATAAAGGATGAATTTGGTTTCAGTAAAGCGATGTTGTTTTGTAAATCATTCATTTTATTTGAAAACAGCCTTATGGCGTCATAAAGGATGGATTTGGATTCAGTAAAGCGATGTATTTTGTAAATAATTAATTTTGTTTGAAAACAGCTTTATGGCGTCATAAAGGATGAATTTGGTTCAGTAAAGCGATGTTGTTTTGTAAATAATTAATTTTATTTGAAAACAGCTTTATGGCGTCATAAAGGATGAATTTGGTTCAGTAAAGCGATGTGGTTTTGTAAATCATTAATTGTATTTAAAAAAAGCTTTATGGCGTCATAAAAGATGAATTTGGGTTCAGTAAGCGATGTTGTTTTGTAAACGATTGATTTTATTTAAAAAAAGCTTCATGGCGTCATAAAGGATGAATTTGAGTTCAGTAAAGCGATGTTGTTTGGCAAATGATTAATTTTATTTGAAAACAGCTTTATGACGTCATAAAGGATGAATTTGGGTGCTGTAAAGCGATGTTGTTTTGTAAATGAATAATTTTATTTAAAAAAAGGTTTATGGCGTCATAAAGGATTAATCTGGGTTCAGTAAAGCGATGTTGTTTTTTTAAATGATTAATTTTATTTGAAAACAGCTTTATGGCGTCATACAGGAGGAATTTGGGTTCAGTAAAGCGATGTTGTTTTATAAATGATTAATTTTGTTTGAAAACAGGTTTATGGCTTCATAAAGGATGAATTTTGGTTCAGTAAAGCGATGTTGTTTTGTAAATGATTAGTTTTATTTGAAAACAGGTTAATGGCGTCATAAAGGATGAATTTGGGTTCAGTAAAGCGATGCCGTTTTGTAAAAGATAAATTACATTTATAAAAGCTGTATGGCGTCATAAAGGATATATTTAAGTAGAGTAAATCGGTATTGTTTTTTAAAGAAAACATTTGATTTGAAAAAAGCTGTATGGCCTCAAAAAGGATAACTCCTAGTACTGTAAAGCGATGTTTAATTGTAAAGAATACATTTTATTTGGAAAATTCTGTATGGTGTTAAAAAGGATAAATTTTAGTTCCGTTTATATATATATATATATATATATATATATATATATATATATATATATATATATATATATATATATATATATATATATATATATATGTATATATATATGTATATATATATATATACGGAACTAAAATTTATCCTTTTTAACATATATATATATATATATATATATATATATATGAGAAGAATGTTGTAGTTCGCTTGGAGCATTGTGTATAGTGTAAGAATAATATTTTTTTGGAGGCGATAACAATGCGTTGTTAAAGTGACACATACGACACGTGGAATCGTAAAAACAAAACAAAGTGACAATATTGAAAAGTCAATAATTTTCAAATTTTTATTTTTATTTACCAGTGTATCGTTGACCGTGGTGTTGGGTTGGAATGTGTCCTTTTCATTATTTTTTTTTTTTTTAATTTTCGAGGGTATCCCTTATCCTCAGAATAAAATAAATACTACCACTCGTTGGAGTGTGTTTTTTTGCCAAAAGCCGGGGCCGGAAATGCTGGTTTGTTTTTAGTAGAAGGTCCGCAGAGGTTTTTTTTTTTTTTTTTTTTTAAATTTTTTTTTTATATAATTTATTATTTGCTATTTTAACCGTTGCTGTTTGTTTTGTTAGTAAATATACTGAGTAATTTATTTTATTTATTTATTTATTTTTTTATATATAACGTTGTTTGTTTTGTTAATAATATACTGAATAATCATTATCTCGGTGGTAGAGGCTGATAACTCGTGTGAGTCAAGCTTTGTTTGTGGGAGTTATGTCCCTTTAGAGTTTAATTAATTTCGTTCTATAAATTTGTTTACCGTGTGTGTGTAGTAGCAGATGTGATTGGGTTGGTGAGGAATCCTGGGTATGGGGGTGGGGCGTCGTTAATAGATCCCTCGTCACAGACCTGACTAACTCACTAATGCCAAACGAAACAGAACTCCTCAGCCTAGGCCCCAAGTTTATAACTACACAAAAGTTAGATGACAGGGCCAAACTCAACATCGAGGCACAGTTCTGCAGAACGGCATATCACCTAAAATGGCTGTCTGCCTTCAACCAAGACCTACAGAACACGCATAACACCACCAACAGTCCCTCCACCATTGAAAACGCCGCCACATTCCCTACATACCAGCTAGACCGCCCCCTCCACCCCCTCCAGACAACCACGATTTAAACCGCAAAGTCACAAGACTTTGGCACAACATATCATCCATCATACAAAGAGAACAACCAAACATCACACCCAATCTCACAAGAACGCAACTACTCACCCTCAAAAACTTAAAGGACAAAAACCTAATATGTCTGCCTTCTGACAAAGGCAAAGAATTCTGCGTTATCTCTCAAGAAACGTACGATGACCTAGCACTCAGACACCTCAACAACGACACACTCTACACATCCACCACAGACGCCTCCCCCACTGAGATAGAAAATCAGATAAACACAGCATGGACACTAATATGTAAAGAAAAGAAACCTCCCCAACAGATACAAACGAAACCTCACCACAAGAAATAGCAGACTCCCTACATTCTACCACCTAATAAAAACACACAAAAACAGCCCCATAACACAAATAAGGCCCATAGTCTCAAGCATAGAGGGACCCCTCTACAAGATCTCCTGGCTTCTCTCCCAACTACTAAAGCCCCTACTTCCCACCTACCCACGACACGTCAGCAGCTCTGATGAGGTCATACACAGACTGCACTCACTGCAACCCCAGGAACTACAACGCAACAGATATGCGTTCAGCCTCGACGTTGTATCCTTCTATACATCCGTACCAACTCACCCAGCTGTGGACCTAATCACCGACTACATCTCATCCAACGACCTCTACTGCTTCGGTCTCACTGCCACTGACATACACAAGCTACTTTACATAATAGTCGACAACACTTACTTCACATACAAAGGACAGACCTACAAACAAATAACAGGCCTACCTATGGGATCCAGCCTATCAGGACTACTGGCCATCACATACATGAATAGGTTAGAACAACGCGCATTAGACACCTGCCACTCTAGCATCTTTTTCACGAGATATGTGGACGATATTCTCATCCTCACATCATCCCGCGAAGAAGCCAACAAAATCTTCATTAGCTTTAAGAACACAGACTACAAAATACAATTCACAATCGAACACCCTAAGACATCCGGATCCCTCTCACTGCTAGACTTCACGCTCTGCATCACCGACGAAGGGCTCATTCACACCAAATTCTACAAGAAAGCTGCCTGCAGAGATATCTTCGTAAGCCATAAATCGGCCCTCCCTACCAAAGCCAAAATAGGATATGCTGTGAACGAAGTAAACCGCATCCGTAGCAAATGTACTACGGAAACCGACAAGACATCCTCTGTTAGACACTTCCAACAGATACTCGAGCGGAATGGATACCCTAAAAACATCAGACACTACAATAAGACATCTGGAAAACACCCAAAACAAACTCCCTCTAACACATGCTTCCTTAAAATACCACACTTTAGCGATAGAATAACCTCGGCCATCCGCAAAGCCATACACAAAGAACACTTAGACATTCAACTCACACACTCCGGACCTACACTAAGACAACACCTATCTAAACCTAGAAAACCTTTCAACACGAACCCTTGCACCCTAGCAAACTGCCCCATCAACAACACAGGTTTATGCAACCGCACATATGCTATATACCAGATACAATGTGCGGTCTGCAATGAATTCTACATCGGCAGTACAGTGAGACCTTTGCATATACGAATTAAAGAACACGTAACCACCAAGGCATCATCCTTCCAAAACCATATAACACATGGCCACAACCCCACCAAAGACATACGAGTCAAGATACTAGCTAGCGAAAGAGACCAGGGCAATCTCAGACTTAATGAATCTATATTAATTAGAAAGCTATCCCCTAAATTGAACAACAGAGCCGAGCTAAACTCCAACTTCTTAATATAACCACACACGACAAGCACCATCATACACATTTTACTAACAAACATCTATGATACTATGCGGACATACTATTAACGATAACAACACTAAATGAAGTTAGTTAGGCCCATATTATTAGCCCAATTACTGACACTGGTACACACACAGCCCCTTGCACCTGCTGCTAACTCGGACACGTGGTTGCACTTGTTGCCCACCTTACTTATTAACTAGAAATCCCGACCATTATATACCACGACTGCACATAACAAAATCTAATAATATAGATAAATAATAATATAGAATCGAACAAAAAAAAAAAATAAATAAATAAATAAAATAAAGAAATTAATAAATAAATAAAAAATGTATGCATGTATGTATTTTACATATACGTATATATATATACATATATACATACACCAACACACACACGCACACACACACATATATATACCAAAGGCACTATTAACAACGCCCCACCCCCATACCCAGGATTCCTCACCCACCCAATCACATCTGCTACTACACACACACGGTAAACAAATTTATAGAACGAAATTAATTAAAACTCTAAAGGGACATAACTCCCACAAACAAAGCTTGACTCACACGAGTTATCCAGCCTCTACCACCGAGATAATGATTATTCAGTATATTATTAACAAAACAAACAACGTTATATAAAAAAAATAAAATAAATAAATAAATTTAAAAAAATAAATTACTCAGTATATTTACTAAAAAAACAAACAGCAACGGTTAAAATAGCAAATAATAAATTATATAAAAAAAAAAAATTTAAAAAAATAAATAAATAAACAAACCTCTGCGGACCTGCTACTAAAAACAAACCAGCATTTCCGGCCCCGGCTTTTGGCAAAAAAACACACTCCAACGAGTGGTAGTATTTATTTTATTCTGAGGATAAGGGATACCCTCGAAAATTAAAAAAAAAAATAATAATGAAAAGGACACACTCCAACCCAACACCTCGGTCAACTGGTAAATAAAAATAAAAAATTTGAAAATTATTGACTTTTCAATATTGTCACTTTGTTTTGTTTTTACGATTCCACGTGCCGTATGTGTCACTTTAACAACGCATTGTTATCGCCTCCAAAAAAATATTATTCTTATATATATATATATATATATATATATATATATATATATATATATATATATATATATATATATATATATATATATATATATATATATATATATATATATATATATATATATATATATATATATATATATATATCGTACGTGTATTGTATTAGTTTCTGTAAATGTAAATCCGTAGAAACTCAAGTGTTTATAAAAAGTGCTCAATAACAAGTAGAGCTGTTTATAAGTATAAATTTTCATTTATACAAGCATTATTGGTTACATATGTGCATACATGTTTCGGTTGCCCTTTTCCCAGAAAGTCAACCTCATCAGACCAAGAATTTTCTCGAAAATTCTTGGTCTGATGAGGTTGACTTTCTGGGAAAAGTGCATCCGAAACATGTATGCACATACGTAACCAATAATGTTTGTATAGATAAAAATTTATACTTATCTATATATATATATAAGTTTTTGCAACAAAAGTAAAGTGAAAATGCGGTAAAAACAAAAGTTGTATACGCAGACCCGACAGTTTATTTTGTCACATATTTCATTATAAGAAATATATAAATCAATTGCAAATGTTATATTTTTGTACTGATAGGTCACTGCTTATCAAGGTTAACAGTTACTTAAGAATAAGGGTTTATGAGATTAATGGATTTTTGGTTGTTATTTCAGAGGAATGCGAATGTTTAGTGGCGTGAACAAAGATTGTTTTCTTTGGGAGTCAACTTTTGACAACTATTTGTTGAAACTGGATTTGAAGATGACAATGTTGTAGTCTGTTAATGTTTTTCAACAGATTGGAATTTTTTTGAAGGAAACTCGGTTCGTGGAAATTCCGCGTGATGCTAGGCACATAGAAGAAAAAAAGAAACTTCTTTTCAACTGTGGTAGCTAGACGAGTCTTTATATGAGTGTTTTACCAGGAATAACCAGAGATTGAAGCCTAGTTGAGCAACTTCCATAAAAATAAAAATAGAGTAGAGAAAGACTAGCAACGTCTCGCACAAAAGAGTTGTAGAAAGAGAATCGATCATTCTACACTAGATTGTACTCTGTCAACATAAGTGTGTTCTGAGTAGCACCTCTCTTAATGTGGCTGCAATATTCCAACTTGGGCCCTATCTGACTTTTATACAGGTAAGTGATTGCAACGGAAGCAGTAGTATGATCAAACCATTGTTTTATGGATCGTTGCGAATATTAAGACATTGAGTTCATTATTCGCACAACCTTGAGCCAAACTTGACAAAAAGATATTGTAGGTTTATTTTTTTACTGGATATTAACTATTGCTAGGCTGTCAGGCAATTTTTGTTGGGATAACGCTGAGAGTCACGAAGTGCAAATAAGTCACGTGTTAGACGTTTCAAATTCTCTTATATAACAGCCTGTCACTGGCATGCGCCTCCAAAAGAACAGGAGATTCTTTCGCTTTCTGTTCTTCTTTCTTTCTATTTTAGCATCAGCGACGAACGAAACAGTCATTCCGTGATCAGCTGCTCTCAATGAGCTGGAAAACGAAAGTAAAAGTAATGGAATCTTAAGAAATAAAGTATATTTTATCGGAATGTCGTCATTGAAAAAATCGCATTGTGTCGTTACACCTCTACATGCCAAAGCCTTCCCCTGATCACGCACAAGAATGAATCACAAAAATGCTTACACAAATAATGCAGATATAAATTTATTTATCGTTTACTGTACACAATTCTCACTCTTTTTTAATCTGTTCAAACACTCATAAACTGTGTCACGCAATGTGAGGTATCTCGGGTCAAGAAATGGAAGCACAGCAAGGTTGTTTGTCAGGTAGGCGATGCCAATTTTGTTCTCAAGATCTCCACCACCAAATTGACCCCCGAAACCAGTATGGCCAAATATCTTGCTACCCTGCAAAAGTAAAAATATAAAGCGTAATTATATTAAAGACACAAGTCGTTCAGGTGGAAACATTGATTGATTAGAGATATTAAAATAATTAAAAATTAGAAGTCTTTTCAATACCAGATGTATTTGTTTTTTTTACTTTCATCCAAGTCAATGGCTGAATCTGAGTCTGTATTGGAATGGAGACATGAATGGATCATAACATTTAATACGACTAAGACAAAGCTCCTTTCATTCAACAATTATAGGAAACCTTTTCAACCACCGATTGCCATGGATATTAGCACCCTACTCGAGAGTCCATCATTCTAACTCCTCAGCCTAGCATTCACAGGTAACACGAATTGAAACTAATACATAGAAGACGTGGCCAAGGCTGCTGCAAAGAAGGCGTGCTCTCTCTATCCAGCTAGAAAACTTCTCATACCATGCTAGTATACTATATCTCTACAAAGCCACACTCCATCCATTTAAGGAGTATTGTTGTCACATCTAGGCTGGTGCACCAACCACTGGCCTCTCTCTCTCTTAGACAGATTCCAAAAAAGAGTCTCTAATCTGATAGGTCCTACACTATCTACCGAGCTCCAGCCCCCGTGCCATCACCACAATGTTGCATCCCTGTGCTTTTTTTACAAGTACTTTAATGGAATGTTCTCCAATAAACTTGCTGCACTGGTGCTCCCTCGACGTAAATACCCCTAACCAATCCATCAGTCAGCAAAATCCAACCTATTCACTGTAGAGGTCGTCAGATGCTGGCAGGCTCTCTACTCTAATAGCTTCTTTCCTCGAACTGCTAGCCTTTGTAATTCCCTCCTTGCTCCCTTACATTGGATACAAGTTAGGGAACATGTATTCAATGTAAGTTGCTTGTTTTGTGGGATTTTTTTTGTTTGCTACCTTATAATAAATTTTTCTAGAGGTGAACTTTGGATTTCTGTAGAGCACATAGACGAAAGTTCTAAAATTTACATATCATGCCACGAGGAAAAGGAAACACACACACACTTTTTGTAGTCCTGAAGAAGATGTTGCATCATCGAAACTACGTTGATTTTAAATGAATAAATATTATATATATATATATATATATATATATATATATATATATATATATATATATATATAATCCAGGCTTTACTTGCCTGAAAATTTCCTTTTTTTCTTTTGTTTTCATTATTTTTCGTTGTTTATATACGAGCACTGAAGATAGCCACCCCAGGAAAATTTAAATATAAATACATACATATATAGAGAGATATATAGATATATGCATTGTTTTGGCTTTTAAACTTACATATTCAACTTACATATTCATGTTAATTTCTGTTGGTCGTCTGAAGTTTTGTATTTAGAAAAAATTAACAGAAAAATGAAAAAAAACTTGATCGCTGGAATTTAGCTTAATGTTGTTTATTTTTATATGCTCTGTTGTTAAATGTTAGCAATCATCGAGCTTTTACCTTGAAAAGGTTTGTCTATATAAATAAAAACTTTATGCACAAATATATATTTCCCAAAATCTCTCTCTCTCTCTCTCTCTTCTCTCTCTCTCTCTCTATATATATATATATATATATATATATATATATATATCAGATTCTAACTCTGTCTGATGAGATCTCAGTTTATAATAGCTGTTGATCGATAACATCGACATGCCAGTGTCGTAGATTTTGTACATGTCTGTGTAAATAAAAATAATCATATACAAAAGCTCTATTTAATATTGAGCACTTTTTATAAACCCGGTTGAAATTCTTTTGATTACTACCCTGTAGATGTTTTACCTGGATTATTTTATATATATATATATATATATATATATAGGGTGGGCAAAAATAAGGGTCCTATTTTTAAAAATTCATAACTTTTTTATTTATTGATTTTTTTTTTTTTTTTTAGAATAAGTAAAGGACCCCTTCCGAAGCAAGCATGAGCCGTATTAGCCCTAAGGAACGTACCCTCATTTAGAAAACATTATTTTTGCTTAAAAAACTCAAAACAGTGTAAAAAACAATACTTTAGTTTTTGTAAGTTTTAAGAAGTGTTTTTCGGCTAAAATTTGTTTTGTTTATTTCAAAAAATCTCGGAAGGGTCAGTCTACACACACATAAAGTTTGGTGAGTTTAACTTTTATTTTGTGGAAGTTATTCAAATTCAAGTTATTCAAATTTAAAGATAGGACCCTTATTTTGGCCCACCCTGTATATGTACATTTACATAACACATCACTAGATAAGTGCCGCACCACTAAGAAAAAATCCCTATGATTTTCATAAAGTACTAACCTTCAAATGGTATTTCAAAATTTGAGCCCAGTAAGATTATTAGTTTACAAATTACAGTTATTAAAGTGAAGCTACTGTTGCAAATTTTTAAAACAATGGAAAAGTCTAGATTTTTTTTGCTGATAAAACATTGCTTTCTGATAGTAAAAAATACTGTTCAAGCAATGGCTTGATTGATGTTATTTGGATCCTGCTCCGTTGGAAACAACGGTTAAGAAGTGGTATGCTGATTTTAAATGCGGTCGTACAGACACAAATGATGCTGACTGCCCAGGTCGCTCAAATTCGGCAGTTGCCACAGAAAACATCACAAAGTGCACAAACTCGTTTTCGGGTGTGCCGAAAATAAACCCCAGCTTCACTTTCTACTTCCATGAATTTAACCTTATGTGTGAAATACCGTTTCTTACACTATTTTCACTCAACCGCATCTAGAAATTGACACATATGTTTTATTCAGCTCTCGGTATTTTTTCTAGAATTACCCTCGTCTCTAAATAGTCTGTTTTTTTGTGAATTTATAGGTTTTTCGCTAATCATAAGTCCGAGTGGCAAGCTGCCTTATAAAAACTTCCTTAACCTTTACACTGACAATAAGTCCGAGTGGCAAGCCACCTTCTTTTAACGACCCAAAATACGTTAGAAAAACGATATGAAGACAAGAGTGCTTCTATATGAAAATTACCCATTCTCCTAGTCTTATTCCTCTATCCAATTTCTCCTTTCAATATCACATTATGTTCCGTTGTGATCGGACGATCACGCGGAAATACGCGTAGATAGACATACCCACATCCGCCATCATGGTTATTGCTATTTAATAAATTATCACAAAAGGACAAAATTATATAATGTAAATTGAAGTTGTGTGAGATAGCAGAAGAATTGAAGATATCAGAAGGCGAAAGTGTATTCACCATTTTACATGAACATTTGTGAATGAGAAAGCGTTTACTTACGGTCGATCACAAACAACAACGTGTCGACGATTCAGAGCATTGCTTGCAACTGTTTAAGCAAAACGAGTGCTTGTATCTGTTGTGAAGTAGTCCAACAGTAAAAAGAAGAAGTCATGTCGAGGTTGGGTTAAGATAACAGGTGTATTAACATAAAAGGTACAAAGGTAAGGAACTGACTGGCACTCGGCTAGACAGTTACAATACTGTCCTTTTCTCACTGGTAATTGTCTACTCGCACTATTTATAGTGAGAACCGGTGTAGTTTCTCTTCTGTTAGAACGGCCGGTGTAACACCCCCCCCCCCCTTTGAAAATATCCCGTCTGGGGATTAATTACGTTTTTGTTTGGGAATCACCATCATCAACTCAGTCGATTACCGTTTTCTTTTTGATCTCCTAATCTCAGGAGCAGTCTCTGGTATGGACACCTGAAAAGTATCAAACACTGTGTCCATGATCTCATCCTCGTCGCCAATCTGTTGTGAAGTAGTCCAACAGTAAAAAGAAGTCAAGTCAAGGTTGGCTTAAGATAACAAGTGTATTAACATAAAAGGTACAAAGGTAAGGAAACTGACTGGCACTCGGCTAGACAGTTACAATACTGTCCTTTTTCTCACTGGTGATTGTCTACTCGCACTATTTATAGTGAGAACCGGTGTAGTTTCTCTTCTGTTAGAACGGTCGGTGTAACAGCATCAATATGTGGCAATAGATAACACATGGATCCACCACTTCAGTTTGGACTCAAATCTGAAGTATGCTGAGTGGACAGAAGCAGGGGAAAGCCATCGAAAATTAAACAAAATACTGGTAGAACATTACATTTTCACTTGATTGGTGACATTTATTGGATATGTTTCTACGAGTATTTTGTTTAATTTTCGATTCTTGAGCGATTATCAGGGGTCCTCGTGCAAGGTTTATCAGCGCTATTTTTTTTCGTTCTAACAAAACAGAGGAGACACTAGTTTTTGTTTTTAACAAAAAAAAACGCTTTAAAATAACTTAAAACGCACAAAAAACATATCAGGGTAGGTAGAAGAGTAACTTATCTTGCCTTTTGTAACATTTATTTGTTGCATATTTGTTTTTTTACCCTTTTTGTTCTGTTGACTAGAGTAAAGAAAAACAATTTTTTAAATCAAGCGAGGCGCGAGAACGCTCTATGCCTTAATAGACCCACGAATGGCCTATGCTGGAAATCTCATTTCTTTGATCAATCATAACTCAAAAACCAATAAACCAAATTAGTAAAAACTTTGCACAAAATTTTTATTTGATAGGTTCTATAAGTGTGTAGAATTTCAACATCATTAGTCAAGGCAACTCAGAGATCCAGAAAGTTCAATCATGAAATCATGCTATCTGTGTGTATGTACGTATGTACATACGTACGTATCTGCCACCCTGTATCTCATCAACTATTTGATGGATTCAGCTGATTTTTGGCAGAGATAGAGATTCTAGGGTCTAGTTGATGGTATTTTAATTTCAGTTTACCATATAGCTTAGTTTTCCAGAAAATTCAAAAAAAACTTATGAGAAGGCATTGTATTGAGGCATAGCCTTTACAAAAGTAGTGACATTCCATGAAAAATGCCAGTATACTGAAATCATATCCCCTTAATAGGGTTAATATGAACATTCATATACACTAAATGTACAAAAGCAAGGAAATTCCCAAATTTTTACACTTTTATCGTCATTAATTAAGGGTATGACTACATATCAACCAAACCATTTCATTATCACATCACTACAGTATAAATCTCTATGCATGAGTGGATGAAGTGTGTGAGGTGAGCTGAAGAAAAATTCTACCAGTAAAATACATAGCCCTGTTGTGCTCGCATACCCTTAATGACAATAAAAGTGTAAACATTTAGGAATTTCCTTGCTTTTGTATATTTAGTGTATATGAATTTTTATCTTAACCCTATTAAGGGCATATGATTTCAGTATACTGGCATTTTTCATGGAATTATAATTAGATTTTTAATTATAATTAAATATAATAAATATACTTTTTAACTATAATTAATTTTTTAATTATAATTAAGTATAATAAAATAAATTAATATTTTTATTCTTTAATTCTAAATCCAATTAAGTTTTTTCTAGTGATGAAGAATTAAACTACTCTCATAATTTTTTTAAAACAGAAAATTAAGCCTACCTTTTTTCTATGATTTATCGTTGGCTATTTACACCCGTATAAATTATCCAATTCTGATTTCCCCCTTTTCCCCTTTTCGGCAGTAATTTTAAAAAAATTTTTAATTTTTAAATCTTGTTTTATTTTTAAATCTGATTTTTTTTTAATTTGAAAATTTTTTTAATTTTTAAATTTTAATTCTCTGAGGCCGGTTGTGTGGTAGAAGCAATCAGAGGTCAGCATGACATTAGCATGGCATCGCCATAAATTTCACAGATAAAAAAACAACTATTTTTGCTAGCCCATGACTAATATATCGGTAGAATTTGCAGGTAAAAATCCCGAAGGGGCAAAAACGATGAAAATTAAAATTAAACAGAAAATCGTAATATCATCAGAAAGTCACATAACGCATCAGTCAGCATTTTCCAGGGAGACAGACATAAACAGAGGCTGATGAGAGTCCGGTAGAGAGGCCTATTATAGGTCCCCTTTATTAGGATTTGAAACCGACGGTACCGATGTTGTTCTGATCTTCTGTAATACATATATTAATAAATATTACGCTCTTATTTTTGATTTTCCTTAATAATCGAGGACTCTGTTGGGGTTCTCTCCCACTAACCTTACACATATATATATATATATATATATATATATATATATATATATATATATATATATATATATATATATATATATATATGTAGAAGTATGAAAAGGAATTAGAAAAGCAAAAGTCAAATCGTATTTCTATTCAGTTGCTCAGAGCAAGGTATATTCCGCAAAAAGGCAATTTATTCAAGTTAAATTTTTCCTTAAGCCAGGCTTTTCAAAGATCAAAATCTTATCATCAGAGTAAGTCGCTGGGATAGATAAGTTGGCAAAGGCCAAGATTTAAAATTTGAAAAAGTAAAATAAAAATTGTAGGGAAAAAACACAAGGCAAAACTCTGCCCGAATGCAAGCAAATGTCCGATTGCAAAAAAGTCCAATGTCAAAAAGTCCAGCGGAGAAAGTGAAATGTAGATAGGTAGGTCGTTAAAAGGCACGGCTGTTGATCGATAATATCGACATGCCAGTGTCGCAGATTTTGTACATGTCTGTGTAAATAAAAATAATCATATATATATATATATATATATATATATATATATATATATATATATACATTGTGGAAAAACAAATAAAACGCAGGGCGAAACTGGTAAATCTCTTGTTTTATTATGCTTTCTTCCTGTGTTTAATTTGTTTTTCCTTTTTTCTTTTTCATACATCTTATCTCCACGTTATTTAATTTCATGATATATCGTGTATTTTATTCTCATATATATAGAGTGTGTTTTTGTTCTTACCAGGGGCGAATCGTGGATCATCAGTCCATGTCCGAGTTTCATCAAAGCACCAACGACAACATCCCTTCCTTGCAGAACAGTCTGTTCGAAAGTCTTCATGGTCGATTCTGTAAATAACCTTTTATTCTCATAAAGTCCGCCATTCGCAATGATTCCATATAGCTTTGCAATTCCTCGGGCCGTTCCATATCCATTAAAACTTGTACAGGGGATCTGGCGGAATTCGTAATCTGTGTATACATGACTTTGATTTTTGATCTAAAATAAAATCAAAATAAATCAGTTGTATAAAAATGGTTATCTAATATATAAACAAAAGTCATTCTAATTCTCAACTTTAGACCTACATAGCATTGCATCTGGTAAATCGATATTTTATTCTGCCATGTCAATTTTTATTTATTATTGTTGTACTATGTGTTTTACAATAAAAAATCTAACTTTGCTTTAGTTTCTAAAAAAATTATTCCAGCTTGGAACATTGATAAAATGGAAGCATTTAGATAGTTCTGACACCAACGTTTTCTTATATAAATATCATGATAAGGAAATCTGACAAATCGATATTTGAATCTGACTAACCATTTCTTCCTGTTCTTTACACTACAAAAGTATAACTCGCTTTACTTTTTCTCTGAAAATATTTATTCCAGTTACAAAAATTGGTTACAATGGAGATAATTTTAAATAATGATCTAAAAACCTCAAAATGTAAGTGAGATAACTCCTATTTTAGCTTGAAGGGTAAAATAAAAGTTATCTCCCTTACATATTTTCATCTCTATAGTAAAAAAATTATGTGAAAACTTTGTGCGACTGTAGTGTGTGTGTTTCTTACCTATACGTGACTTACACATTATTTTTAAAAAGAAATTAAAATTTAGACGAAACTGATATTAATGAATCCTGAGCAATACCTGTTAGTTGAAAGTAAGATGTATTCATTCAACCTACATATTTAACGATCAAAATGATATTTTAATCTTAATACGGGCCGATTACCAGAGACTCTTATAGAAATGCTTAAACGCATCTTCTAATATATAAAGAAAAGTCAGTTGGATTCCTGACTTCAGATCTAAATAACATTGCATCTGAGAAATCGATATTTGATTCTGACTAACAATTTCTTTCTTTTTATTCTTCCAGCGTATTTTTTACACTAACCAAATGTAATTCGCTTTAGTTTATTTCAGAAAATGTTTATTTCGGCTAGGAAGTTTGTTAAACTGGGGGTAATTTTCATTTATGACTTAAACACTGCTGGCTGCTTACAAATTTGATAAAAAGAATTTTAAAAATTTTACACGTTTACTACAAAAATGTGTTTATCAAATAAATCGGCATTGATTTATTCCAGTTAGGAAGTTTGTTAAACTGATGGTATTTTTCATTTATGACTACCGGCTGCTTATGAATTTGATAAAGAAAAATTTCTAAATTTTCTACAAAAATTTGTTTACCAAATAAAACGGCATGAAAATTTCGGCTCAAATCCCCTTAAATCTATTTATATAAAGTTAGGTATATGTATATGTTAAAGTTAGGTAGATGTATATGTTTATATATTTCTATGTATGAAAATATGTTTACATATTTCTATGTATGAGATTAACTTCTAAACTAATTAATCGATCATTACGAACTTTGGAATGCAACTGCTACGAGTAAGTATGGGTAATGTGGGCTATATTTTGTTTAATGTACATTTATGCAAAGGAAGCAAAGAGAGGGTCGTTCCTTCATGTAAATTCAGATATCACTGATTTTTGTGAAATTTGAACAATAGGCATTCGACATCAATTAATAAATATTCCACAAATTTCAGTTTCTTTGGAGTATTTTAAAGGGGGTTTAAGTGTCATAATATGGTCACAGATTTCGATTTGAAAATTCTAATATTTCAAATGTGCATTTAATTAGATCCGTATTCATTAGACACCAATTTCTTGCCAGGTCAACTCCGTAACCTTATAGTGACCTCTTGTCTAAAATACATCCTATTTATACATAAGGCTAGATACATCTGAACAAATCTCACACCTGCCAGTATCCTAATTCTCTACAAAGCCACCATTCACCCATGCATGGAGTATTGTTGTCTTATCTGGGCTGGTGAACCAAACGCTAGCCTCTCCCTCTTGGACAAGGTCCAACAAAGAGTCTCCAATCTAATATGCCCCTCACTATAAAGGATGTTCCAGCCTCTCTCCCATCGCCGCGATGTTACATCCCTGTACTTGTTTTACAGGTAATTGATAGAATGTGCTCCAACGAATGTCCTCTATTGGTGCTTCCTTTACATAAATACTTCCGATCAACCCATCAGTCAGCAAAATCCCACCCCTTAACTGTTTGGGTCCCTAGATGCCGAAGAGCTTTCTACTCTAATGGCTTCTTACCTCGTACTGCTAGTCTTTGGAATTCCCTTTCTGCTTTCTGTTTCCATGACTGTACTAAAATACAGATATTTAAATGTAATGTGAACAAGCATCTCATTGCAAAACTCCCCATATAGGATTCCCCTAATTCACAGTAGATATTTTTCTTACCGTCATATCTGAAAAGGGTGTCTTAGCTATTTTAAAATAACCTTTGACATCAGTAATGGCATGCATCAAACGTCTCCTGAGTTCCTTATCAGCGAAAAGGTGACGCTGGTGCCACAAAGGTTGGGAATATAAACGTGGGACGATTCTGTACTGTTCACCGGTCGGTACACCTTGGAAAAAATCAATACCTGAAATTAAAATGAAAAGGATTTTTTGTAATTTTTTATTTTAATTAACTATACTAGACGAGCTCATATGGCATAATAGATAGAACATTTGCTAATGGGCTTGAAGACCAGTGTTCAATCCTCGGTTGAGTCATACCAAAGACTAAAAAAATGGGACCTGATACCTGGAATGGCATTCACCCTGGTTGGTTTGAGCCAGCTTCCTTCGACAGAGGAAGTTTCTAGGGAATATTAATTTAACAAGGCGTCCCCAGTTGCATGTATATCCTGGTCAAGGGAGATGATGACATTGGTTTTTAGTTTTTTGACACACCAGTTCTCATTAGATCACTGGAGTTAAGCAACGTTGAACCTGGATTATGAAAAGTTCATGCAAAAATATGAAATGTGGATTATGAAAAGTTCATGCAAAAGTATGAAATGTGGATTATGAAAAGTTCATGCAAAAGTATGAAATGTGGATTATGAAAAGTTAATGCAAAAATATAAAATGTGGATTATGAAAAGTTAATGCAAAAATATGAAATGTGGATTATGAAAAGTTAATGCAAAAATATAAAATGTGGATTATGAAAAGTTAGCGCAAAAATATAAAATGTGGATTATGAAATATTAATGCAAAAATATAAAATGTGGATTATGAAAAGTTCATGCAAAAATATGAAATGTGGATTATGAAAAGTTATAGCAAAAATATAAAATGTGGATTATGAAAAGTTCATGCAAAAATATGAAATGTGGATTATGAAAAGTTAATGCAAAAATATGAAATGTGGATTATGAAAAGTTCATGCATAAGTATGAAATGTGGATTATGAAAAGTTAATGCAAAAATATAAAATGTGGATTATGAAAAGTTAATGCAAAAATATAAAATGTGGATTATGAAAAGTTAATGCAAAAATATGAAATGTGGATTATGAAAACTTCATGCAAAAATTATGAAGAACTCATGAATGTTTGTCCCTTAAATCGGTCATTCTTTTTTGTTCGCTATAAACTCATAAATATAATAAAAATGTCTATAAAGATGAAGCATGAGTAGGAAAAAATATAATAAATTTGAAAATATTTTCTGAAAAATAAGCATCGGAAATTGACCTAAGCGGCTAGCAAAACAGATTTGCATATGCAGGTTTAGGTTCAAAGCTATGCTGGTTAATGAAATAGAACAACATTCATTTATAAGATATACAAAGAATAAAATAGTACTCACCAAATGGTTCAGTGATTTCCTCTCGGAAGATCTGATCTAATGTTCGCTTTTTGGGATCGGCCTTCATGATGAGAGCGTCAACAAAAATTCCCCAGGTGAAGATATGATAACCAAATTGGCTACCTGCAAAAATAAAATTTTTAATTACAAAAAAAACGATAGTTTAATGTTTCTCTGTCTCATATTTTTGGATATTTCTCTAACACGGATGGATCTAAATCAGTTGCATATTGCAAAGAAATTTAAATTCAAGATAGAAAAATGTAAAGTACTCTATGTTAGACACAGTGATTAATAGAATAAGATAAGACAGAATAGGAATAGATAGAATAGGAATAGATAGAATAGGAATAGATAGAATGGGAATAGATAGAATTGTAATAGATAGAATAGGAAAAGATATAAAACGAACAGATAAAATGGGAATATATAGAATAGGAAAACATAGAATGGGAATAGATATAATTGTAATAGATAGAATAGGAAAAGATATAAAACGAATAGATAGAATGGAAATAAATAGAATAGGAATAGATAGAATGGGAATAGATATAATTGTAATAGATAGAATAGGAAAAGATATAAAACGAATAGATAGAATGGAAATAAATAGAATAGGAATAGATAGAATGGGAATAGATATAATTGTAATAGATAGAATAGGAAAAGATATAAAACGAATAGATAGAATGGAAATAAATAGAATAGGAATAGATAGAATGGGAATAGATAGAATTGTAATAGATAGAATAGGAAAAGATATAAAACGAATAGATGGAATGGAAATAAATAGAATAGGAATAGATAGAATGGGAATAGATATAATTGTAATAGATAGAATACTAAAATAAATAAAACGAATAGATGGAATGGAAATAAATAGAATAGGAATAGATAGAATGGGAATAGATAGAATTGTAATAGATAGAATAGGAAAAGATATAAAACGAATAGATAGAATGGAAATAAATAGAATAGGAATAGATAGAATGGGAATAGATAGAATTGTAATAGATAGAATAGGAAAAGATATAAAACGAATAGATAAAATGGGAATATATAGAATAAGAATAGATAGAATGGGAATAGATAGAATGGAAATAAATATAATAAGAATAGATAGAATAGGAATAAATATAATAAGAATAGATAGAATGGAAATAAATAGAATAGAAATAGATAGAATGAGAATAGATAGAATGGTAATAGATAGAATAAGAAAAGATTAAAAAACGAATAGATAAAATGGGAATATATAGAATAGGAATAGATAGAATGGGAATAGATAGAATAATAATAGATAGAAGGAGAATATATATAATAGAAATAGATAGAATAGGAGTAGATACAATGGGAATATATAGAATGGGAATAAATAGAATGGGAATAGATAGAATAAGAATAGATAAAATAGGAATAGATAGAATTGGAATAGATAGAATGGGAATAGAGAGAATATTAATAGATAAAATATGAATAGATAGAATGGGAATCAATAGAATAGGAAAAATCGAATAGAGATAGATAGAATATGAATAGATAGAATAAATATAGAAAGAATGGGAATAGATAGAATGGGAATAGATTGAATGGGAATAGATAGAATTGGAATATATAGTATGAGAATAGATAGAATAGGAATAGAGAGAATGAGAATAGATAGAATAGGAATATATAGAATGGGAATAGATACAAAAGGAATAGAAAGAATAGGAATAAATAGAATCAGAATAGATAGAATAGGAATAGACAGAGTGGGAATAGATAGCATAGGAATAGATAGAATGGGAATAGATAGAATGAGAATAGATAGATAAGGAATAGATAGAATAGGAATATATAGAATAGGAATAGATAGAATGAAGATAGAAAAAATAGGAATAGATAGAATAGAAATAGATAGAATAGGTTTAGATAGAATAGGAATAGATAGAATATGAATAGATAGAATGGGAATATATAGAATAGGAATAGATAGAATACGAATAAATAGAATGGGTATAGATAGAATGTGAATATATAGAATAGCAATAGATAGTATAGGAATAGATAGAATGGGAAAAGAAAGAATGGGTATAGATCGAATGGGAATATATAGAATAGGAATATATAGAATAGGAATAGAGAGAATGGGAATAGATAGATTGGGAATATATAAAATAGGAATTGATAAGATTGGAAAAGATAGAATGAGAATAGATAGAATGGGAATATATAGAATGGGAATAGATAGAATATGAATAGATAGAAGAGGAATAAATAGAATAGGAATAAACAGAATGGGAATAGATAGAATGAGAATATATAGAATATGAATAGATGGAAGAAGAATAAATAGAATAGGAATTAATAGAATAGGAATAGATAGAATAGGAATAGATAGAATGGGAATAGAGAGAATAAGGAGACATTGAATATGAATAGATAGAATAGGAATACATAGAATAGGAATAAATAGAATAAGAATAGATAGAATGGGAATAGATAGAATGGGAATATATCGAATAGGAATAGATAGAATAGGAGTAGATAGAATGGGACTATATAAAATATGAAGATATAGAATAAGTACTGATAGAATATAAATGGATATAATTAGAATATATATAATGGGTATAGATAAAATATGAATAGATAGAATGGGAATAAACAGAATAGGAATAGATAGAATAGGAATAGACAGAATGGGAATAAATAGAATAGGAATATATAGATAGGAATAGATAGAATATGAAGATAGAATAGGAATAGATAGAATAGGAATAGATAGAATAGGAAAAGATAGAATAGGAATAGATAGAATAGGAATAGAAAATATAGGAATAGATAGAATATGAAGATAGAATAGGAATAAGTAGAATAGGAATAGATAGAATAGGAAAAGATAGAATAAGAATAGGTAGAATGGGAATCGAGAGAATGGGAATAGATAGAATAGGAATAGACAGCATAGAAATCTATAGAATGGGAATAGATAAAATTAGAATAGATAGAATAAGAATAGAAACAATAGGAATAGATAGAAAATGAAATAGATAGAATAGGAATAGATAGAATAGGAATAGATAGAATAGGAATAGATAGATGGGAATAGATAGAATAAGAAAAGATAAGAAGGGGAATAGATAGAATAGGAATAGATAAAATGGGAATATATAGAATAAGAATAGATAGAATAGGAATAGATAGAATAGGAATAGACAGACTGGGAATAGATAGAATAGGAATAGAGAGAATAGAATTAAATAGAATGGGAATCGACTGAATAGGAATAGAATAAATGGGAACAGATAGAATGGGAATATATAGAATAGGTCTAGATAGAATAGGAATAGATAGAATAGAAATAGATAGAATTAGTATATATAGAATGGGAATAGATAGAATATGAATAGATAGAAAAGGAATAAATAGAATAGGAATAAATAGAATGGGAATAGATAGAATGGGAATAGATAGAATAGGATGACATAGAATATGAATAGATAGAATAGGAATAAATAGAATAGGAATAAATAAAATAGGAATAGATAGAATGGGAATAGATAGAATGGGAATAGTTGAATAGGAATAGATAGAATATAAAGAGAGAATGGGAATGTATAGAATAGGAATTGATAGAATAGAAATAAATAGAATGGGAATAGATAGAATAGGACTAGATAGAATAGGAATAGATAGAATAGGAATAGATAGAATAGGAAGAGAGAGATTAGAAATAAATAGAATGAGAATAGATAAAATAGGAATAGATAGAATAGGAATAGATAGAATAGGAATAGAGAGAATAGAAGTAAATAGAATGAGAATAGATAGAATAGGAATAGATAGGATGGGAATAGATAGAATAGGCATAGACAGAATAGGAATAGATAGAATATGAAGATAGAATATGAATAAGTAGAATAGGAATAGATAGAATAGGAAAAGATAGAATAGGAATAGGTAGAATGGGAATAGAGAGAATGGGAATAGATAGAATAGGAATAGACAGAATAGAAATCTATAGAATGGGAATAGATAGAATTAGAATAGATAGAATGGGAATAGAAAATATAGGAATAGACAGAAAATGAATATATAGAATAGGAATAGATAGAATAGGAATAGATAGAATAGGAATAGATATAATGGGAATAGATAGAATGAGAAAAGATAAGAAGGGGAATAGATAGCATGGGAATATATAAAATTATAATATATTGTATAGGAATTGATAGAATAGGAATAGATAAAATTGGACTAGATACAATTGTAATAGATAAAATGGGAATATATAGAATAAGAATAGATAGAATAGGAATAGATAGAATAGGAATAGACAGAATGGGAATAGATAGAATAGGAACAGAGAGAATAGAAATAAATAGAATGGGAATGGATAGAATAGGAATAGAAAGAATGGGAATAGATAAAATGGGAATATATAGAATAGGGATAGATAGAATAGGAATAGATAGAATGGGAATAGATAGAATTAGAATATATAGAATGGGAATAGATAGAATATGAATATATAGAATTGGAATAAATAGATTAGGAATAAATAGAATGAAAATAGATAGAATGGGAATAGATAGAATAGGAAGACATAGGTAATGAATAGATAGAATATGAATAAATAGAATAGGAATAAATAAAATAGGAATAGATAGAATGGGATTAGATAGAATGGGAATCGATAGAATTGGAATAGATAGAATATAAAGATAGAATGGGAATACATAGAATAGGAATTGATAGAATAGAAATGAATAGAATGGGAATAGATAGAATAGGAATAGATTGAATGGGAATAGATAGAATAGGAATAGATAGAATAGGAATATAGTAGATTAGAAATAAATAGAATGGGAATAGATAGAATAGGAATAGATATAATAGGTATAGATAGATAAGGAATAGATAGAATAGGAATATATAGAATAGGAATAGATAGAATGGAGATAGATAGAATAAGAATAGATAGAATATGAACAGATAGAATAGGTTTAGATAGAGTAGGAATAGAGAGAATATGAATAGATAGAATGGGAATATATAGAATAGGAATTAATAGAATAGAAATAGATAGAATGGGAATAGATAGAATGGGAATAGAGTGAATAGGAATAGATATAATAAGAATAGATAGAATGGGAATAGAAAGAATGGGAATAGATAGAATTGGAATATATAGAATAGGAATATATATAAAATAGGAATAGATAGAATAGGAATAGATAGAATGAGAATAGATAGAATAGGAAAAGATAGATAGGGAATAGATAGAATTGAAATAGATAGAATGGGAATAAATAGAATAGGAATAAACAGAATGGGAATAGATAGAATTGGAATAGATAGAATGGGAATAGAGAGAATAGGAATAGATAGAATGGGAATAGATAGAATAGGAATAGATAGAATAGGAATAGATCGAATGGGAATAGATAGAATGAGAATATATAGAATATGAATAGATGGAAGAAGAATAAATAGAATAGGAATTAATAGAATAGGAATAGATAGAATAGGAATAGATAGAATGGGAATAGAGTGAATAGAAAGACATTGAATATGAATAGATAGAATAGGAATAAATAGAATAAGAATATATAGAATAGGAATAGATAGAATGGGAATAGATAGAATGGGAATAGATAGAATGGGAATATATAGAATAGGAATAGATAGAATATGAGTAGATAGAATGGGAATAGATAGAATATGAATAGATAGAATAAGAATTGATAGAATATAAATGGATATAATTAGAATATATATAATGGGAATAGATAAAATATGATTAGATAGAATGGGAATAAATAGAATAGGAATAGATAGAATAGGAATAGACAGAATGGGAATACATAGAATAGGAATATATAGATAGGAATAGATAGAATATGAAGATAGAATAGGAATCGATAGAATAGGAATAGATAGAATAGGAAAAGATAGAATAGGAATAGATAGAATAGGAATGGACAGAATAGGAATAGATAGAATATTAAGATAGAATAGGAATAAGTACAATAGGAATAGATAGAATAGGAAAAAATAGAAGAGGAATAGGTAGAATGGGAATAGAATGAATGGGAATAGATAGAATAGGAATAGACAGAATAGAAATCTATAGAATGGGAATAGATAGAATTAGAATAGATTGAATGGGAATAGAAAAAATAGGAATAGATAAAAAAAGGAATAGATAGAATAGGAATAGATAGAATAGGAATAGATAGAATAGGAACAGATAGAATGGGAATAGATAGAATAAGAAAATATAAGAAGGGGAATAGATAGAATGGGAATATATAGAATAGGAATATATAGTATAGGAATAGATAGAATAGGAATAGATAAAATAGGAATAGATAGAATGGGAACAGATAAAATGGGAAGATATAGAATTAGAATAGATTGTATAGGAATAGATAGAATAGGAATAGACAGAATGGGAATAGATAGAATAGGAATAGAGAGAATAAAAATGAATAGAATTGGAATGGGTAGAATAGGAATAGAAAGAATGGAAATAGACAGAATGGGAATATATAGAATAGGAATAGATAGAATTGGAATAGATAAAATTAGAATATATAGAATGGGAATAGATAGAATATCAATAGATAGAATAGGAATAAATAGAATTGGAATATATAGAATAGGAATAGATAGAATGGGAATAGATAGAATGGGAATATATAGAATAGGAATTGATAAGATTGGAAAAGATAGAATGAGAATTGATAGAATAGGAATAGATAGAATGGGAATAGATAGAATATGAATAGATAGAAGAACAAATAAATAGAATAAGAATAAACAGAATGGGAATAGATAGAATGGGAATAGATAGAATGGGAATAGCTAGAATATGAATAGATAAAATATGAATAGATAGAATGGGAATACATAGAATGGGGAAAATCGAATAGAGATAGATAGAATATGAATAGATAGAATAAAAATAAAAAGAATGGGAATAGATAGAATGGGAATAGTTTGAATGGGAATAGATAGAATTGGAATATATAGTATGAGACTAGATAGAATAGGAATAGAGAGAATGAGAATAGATAGAATAGGAATAGATAGAATGGGAATAGATACAAAAGGAATAGAAAGAATAGGAATAAATAGAATCAGAATAGATAGAATAGGAATAGACAGAGTGGGAATAGATAGAATAAGAATAGATAGAATGGGAATAGATAGAATGAGAATAGATAGATAAGGAATAGATAGAATAGGAATATATAGAATAGGAATAGATAGAATGGAGATAGATAGAATAGGAATAGATAGAATAGGAATAGATAGAATAGGTTTAGATAGAATAGAAATAGATAGAATATGAATAGATAGAATCGAAATATATAGAATAGGAATAGATAGAATACGAATAAATAGAATGGGTATAGATAGAATGTGAATATATAGATTAGGAATAGATAGAATAGGAATAGATAGAATGGGAATAGAAAGAATGGGAATAGATCGAATGGGAATATATAGAATAGGAATATATAGAATAAAAATTAATAGAATGGGAATAGATAGAATGGGAATAGATAGAATATGAATAGATAGAAGAGGAATAAATAGAATAGGAATAAACAGAATGGGAATAGATAGATTTGGAATAGATGGAATGGGAATAGAGAAAATAGGAATAGATAGAATGGGAATAGATAGAATAAGAATAGATAGAATAGGCATAGATCGAATGGGAATAGATAGAATGAGAATATATAGAATATGAATAGATGGAAGAAGAATAAATAGAATAGGAATTAATAGAATAGGAATAGATAGAATGGGAATAGATAGAAACGGAATAGAGAGAATAGGAAGACATTGAATATGAATAGATAGAATAGGAATAAATAGAATAGGAATGAATAGAATAGGAATAGATAGAATGGGAATAGATAGAATAGGAATATATAGAATAGGAATAGATAGAATAGGAGTAGATAGAGACTATATAGAATATGAAGATATAGAATAAGAATTGATAGAATATAAATGGATATAATTAGAATATATATAATGGGAATAGATAAAATATGACTAGATAGAATGGGAATAAACAAAATAGGAATAGATAGAATAGGAATAGAAAGAATAGGCATAGATAGAATAAGAATATATAGATAGGAATAGATAGAATATGTAGATAGAATAGGACTAAATAGAATAGGAATAGATAGAATAGGAAAAGATAGAATAAGAAAAAGATTAGATAGGAATAGGTAGAATGGGTATAGAGAGAATGGGAATAGATAAAATAAGAATATATAGAATAAGAATAGATAGAATAGGAAGAGATAGAATAGGAATAAACAGAATGGGAATAGATAGAATAGGAATAGAGAGAATAGAATTAAATAGAATGGGAATGGACTGAATAGGAATAGATAGAATAGGAATAGATAGAATGGAAATAGATAGACTTAGTATATATAGAATGGAGATAGATAGAATATGAATAAATAGAATAGGAATAAATAGAATGGGAATAGATAGAATGAGAATAGATAGAATACGATGACATAGAATATGAATAGATAGAATAGAATAAATATAATAGGAATAAATAAAATAGGAATAGATAGAATGGGAATAGATAGAATGGGAATAGATAGAATAGGAATAGATAGAATATAAAGAGAGAATGGGAATATATAGAATAGGAATTGATAGAATAGAAATAAACAGAATGGGAATAGATAGAATAGGAATAGATAGAATGGGAATAGATAGAATAGGAATAGAGAGAATAGGAATAGAGAGAATAGAAATAAATAGAATGAGAATAGATAGAATAGGAATAGATAGAATATTAATAGATAGAATAGGAATAGATAGAATAGGAATAGAGAGAATAGAAATAAATAGAATGGGAATAGATAGAGTAGGAATAAATAGGATGGGAATAGATAGAATAGGAATAGACAGAATAGGAATAGATAGAATATGAAGATAGAATAGGAATAAGTAGAATAGGAATAGATAGAATAGGAACAAATAGAATAGGAATAGGTAGAATGGAATAGAGAGAATGGGAATAGATAGAATAGAAATAGACAGAATAGAAATCTATAGAATGGGAATAGATAGAATTAGAATAGATAGAATGGGAATAGAAAATATAGGAATAGATAGAAAAGGAATATATAGAATAGGAATAGATAGAATAGGAATAGATAGAATGGGAATAGATAGAATAAGAAAAGATAAGAAGGGGAATAGATAGAATGGGAATATATAGAATTAGAATATATTGTATAAGAATAGATAGAATAGGAATAGATCAAATTGTAATAGATACAATTGTAATAGATAAAATGGGAATATATAGAATAAGAATAGATAGAATAGGAAAAGATAAAATAGGAATAGACAGAATGGGAATAGATAGAATAGGAATAGAGAGAATAGAAATAAATAGAATGGGAAGGGATAGAAAAGGAATAGAAAGAATGGGAATAGATAGAATGGGAATATATAGAATAGGAATAGATAGAATAGGAATAGATAGAATGGGATCGATAGAATTAGAATATATAGAATGGGAAGAGATAGAATATGAATAGATAGAATAGGAATAAATAGAATAAAAATAAATAAAATGGGAATAGATAGAATGGGATTAGATAGAATGGGAATCGATAGAATTGGAATAGATAGAATATAAATATAGAATGGGAATACATAGAATAGGAATTAATAGAATAGAAATGAATAGAATGGGAATAGATAGAATAGGAATAGATTGAATGGGAATAGATAGAATAGGAATAGATAGAATAGGAATATAGAAGATTAGAAATAAATAGAATGGGAATAGATAGAATGGAGATAGATAGAATAAGAATAGATAGAATATGGATAGATAGAATAGGAATATATAGAATAGGAATAGATAGAATACGAATAAATAGAATGGGTATAGATAGAATGTGAATATATAGAATAGGCATAGATAGAATAGGAATAGATAGAATGGGAATAGAAAGAATGGGAATAGATAGAATGGGAATATATAGAATAGGAATATATAGAATAGGAAGAGATAGAATAGGAATAGATAGAATGAGAATAGATTAAATAGGAATAGATAGAATGGGAATAGATAGAATATGAATAGATAGAAGAGGAATAAATAGAATAGGAATACACAGAATGGGAATAGATAGAATTGGAATAGATAGAATGGGAATAGAGAGAATAGGAATAGATAGAATGGGAATAGATAGAATAGGAATAGATAGCATAGGAATAGATCGAATGGGTTTAGATAGAATTAGAATATATAGAATATGAATAGATGGAAGAAGAATAAATAGAATAGGAATCAATAGAATAGGAATAGATAGAATGGGAATAGATAGAATGGGAATAGAGTGAATAGGAAGACATTGAATATGAATAGATAGAATAGGAATTAATAGAATAAGAATATATAGAATAGGAATGAATAGAATAGGAAAAGATAGAATGGGAATAGATAGAATAGGAGTAGATAGAATGAGACTATATAGAATATTAAGATATAGAATAAGAATTGATAGAATATAAATGGATATAATTAGAATATATATAATGGGAATACATAAAATATGAATAGATAGAATGGGAATAAACAGAATAGGAATAGATAGAATAGGAATAGACAGAATGGAAATAGATAGAATAAGAATATATAGATAGGAATAGATAGAATATAAAGATAGAATAGGAATAGATAGAATAGGAATAGATAGAATAGGAAAAGATAGAATAGGAAAAGATAGAATAGGAATAGGTAGAATGGGTATAGAGAGAATGGGAATAGATAAAATGGGAATATATAGAATAAGAATAGATAGAATAGGAATAGATAGAATAGGAATAGACAGAATGGGAATAGATAGAATAGGAATAGAGAGAATAGAATTAAATAGAATGGGAATGGACTGAATAGGAATAGAAAGAATGGGAATAGATAGAATGGCAATATATAGAATAGGAATAGATAGAATAGGAATAGATAGAATGAAAATGGATAGACTTAGTATATATAGAATGGGAATAGATAGAATATGAGTAAATAGAAAAGGAATAAATAGAATATGAATAAATAGAATGGGAATAGATAGAATGAGAATAGATAGAATAGGATGACATAGAATATGAATAGATAGAATAGGAATAAATATAATAGGAATAAATAAAATAGGAATAGATAGAATGAGAATAGATAGAATGTGAATAGATAGAATGGGAATAGATAGAATAGGAATAGATTGAATATAAAGAGAGAATGGGAATATATAGAATAGGAATTGATAGAATAGAAATAAATAGAATGGGAATAGATAGAATAGGAATAGATAGAATGGGAATAGATAGAATAGGAAAAGATAGAATAGGAATAGGGAGAATAGAAATAAATAGAATGGGAATAGATAGAATAGGAATAAATAAGATGGGAATAGATAGAATAGGAATAGACAGAATAGGAATAGATAGAATATGAAGATAGAATAGGAATAAGTAGAATAAAAATAGATAGAATAGGAACAAATAGAATAGGAATAGGTAGAATGGAATAGAGAGAATGGGAATAGATAGAATAGGAATAGACAGAATAGAAATCTATAGAATGGGAATAGATAGAATTAGAATAGATAGAATGGGAATAGAAATTATAGGAATAGATAGAAAAGCAATATATGAATAGGAATAGATAGAATAGGAATAGATAGAATGGGAATAGATAGAGTAAGAAAAGATAAGAAGGGGAATAGATAAAATGGGAATATATAGAATTAGAATAGATAGAATAGGAATAGATAGAATAGGAATAAACAGAATGGGAATAGATAGAATAGGAATAGAGAGAATAGAAATAAATAGAATGGGAATGGATAGAATAGGAATAGAAAGAATGGGAATAGATAGAATGGGAATATATAGAATAAAAATAGATAGAATAGGTATAGATAGAATGGGAATAGATAGAATTAGAAGATATAGTATGGGAATAGATAGAATATGAATAGATAGAATAGGAATAAATAGAATAGGAATAAATAAAATGGGAATAGATAGAATGGGATTAGATAGAATGGGAATCGATAGAATTGGAATAGATAGAATATAAAGATAGAATAGGGAATACATAGAATAGGAATTAATAGAATAGAAATGAATAGAATGGGAATAGATAGAATAGGAATAGATTGAATGGGAATAGATAGAATAGGAATAGATAGAATAGCAATATAGAAGATTAGAAATAAATAGAATGCGAATAGATAGAATAGGAATAGATATAATAGGAATAGATAGAATATGAATAAATAGAATGGGAATATATAGAATAGGAATAGATAGAATACGAATAAATAGAATGGGTATAGATAGAATGTGAATATATAGAATAGGCATAGATAGAATATGAATAGATAGAATGGGAATAGAAAGAATGGGAATAGATAGAATGGGAATATATAGAATAGGAATATATAGAATAGGAAGAGATAGAATAGGAATAGATAGAATGAGAATAGATAGAATAGGAATAGATAGAATGGGAATAGATAGAATATGAATAGATAGAAGAGGAATAAATAGAATAGGAATAAACAGAATGGGAATAGATAGAATTGGAATAGATAGAATGGGAATAGAGAGAATAGGAATAGATAGAATGGGAATAGATAGAATAGGAATAGATAGAATAGGAATAGATCGAATGGGTTTAGATAGAATGAGAATATATAGAATATGAATAGATGGAAGAAGAATAAATAGAATAGGAATTAATAGAATAGGAATAGATAGAATGGGAATAGATAGAATGGGAATAGAGTGAATAGGAAGACATTGAATATGAATAGATAGAATAGGAATTAATAGAATAAGAATATATAGAATAGGAATAGATAGAATGGGAATAGATAGAATGGGAATAGATAGAATGGGAATATATAGAATAGGAATAGATAGAATATGAGTAGATAGAAAAAGAATTGATAGAATATAAATGGATATAATTAGAATATGTATAATGGGAATAGATAAAATATGATTAGATAGAATAGGAATAAATAGAATAGAAATAGATAGAATAGGAATAGACAGAATGGGAATAGATAGAATAGGAATATATAGATAGGAATAGATAGAATATGAAGATAGAATAGGAATAGATAAAATAGGAATAGATAGAATAAGAAAAGATAGAATAGGAATAGATAGAATAGGAATGGACAGAATAGGAATAGATAGAATATGAAGATAGAATAGGAATAAGTACAATAGGAATAGATAGAATAGGAAAAAATAGAATAGGAATAGGTAGAATGGGAATAGAGAGAATGGGAATAGATAGAATAGGAATAGACAGAATAGAAATCTATAGAATGGGAATAGATAGAATTAGAATAGATAGAATGGGAATAGAAAAAATAGGAATAGATAAAAAAGGAATAGATAGAATAGGAATAGATAGAATAGGAATAGATAGAATAGGAACAGATAGAATGGGAATAGATAGACTAAGAAAAGATAAGAAGGGGAATAGATAGAATGGGAATATATAGAATAGGAATATATAGTATAGGAATAGATAGAATAAGAATAGATAAAATAGGAATAGATAGAATGGGAACAGATTAAATGGGAATATATAGAATGAGAATAGATAGTATAGGAATAGATAGAATAGGAATAGACAGAATGGGAATAGATAGAATAGGAATAGAGAGAATAAAAATAAATAGAATAGGAATGGGTAGAATAGGAATAGAAAGAATGGAAATAGATAGAATGGGAATATATAGAATAGGAATAGATAGAATAGGAATAGATAGAATTGGAATAGATAGAATTAGAATATATAGATGGGGAATAGATAGAATATCAATAGATAGAATAGGAATAACTAGAAATGTAATATATAGAATAGGAATAGATAGAATGGGAATAGATAGAATGGGAATATATAGAATAGGAATTGATAAGATTGGAAAAGATAGAATGAGAATTGATAGAATAGGAATAGATAGAATGGGAATAGATAGAATATGAATATATAGAAGAACAAATAAATAGAATAAGAATAAACAGAATGGGAATAGATAGAATGGGAATAGATAGAATGGGAATAGATAGAATATGAATAGATAAAATATGAATAGATAGAATGGGAATCAATAGAATAGGGAAAATCGAATAGAGATAAATAGAATATGAATAGATAGAATAAAATTAGAAAGAATGGGAATAGATAGAATGGGAATAGATTGAATGGGAATAGATAGAATTGGAATATATAGTATGGGAATAGATAGAATAGGAATAGAGAGAATGAGAATAGATAGAATAGGAATAGATAGAATGGGAATAGATACAAAAGGAATAGAAAGAATAGGAATAAATAGAATCAGAATAGATAGAATAGGAAAAGACAGAGTGGGAATAGATAGAATAAGAATAGATAGAATGGGAATAGATAGAATGAGAATAGATAGATAAGGAATAGATAGAATAGGAATATATAGAATAGGAATAGATAGAATGGAGATAGATAGAATAGGAATAGATAGAATAGGAATAGATAGAATAGGTTTAGATAGAATAGGAATAGATAGAATATGAATAGATAGAATGGGAATATATAGAATAGGAATAGATAGAATACGAATAAATAGAATGGGTATAGATAGAATGTGAATATATAGAATAGGAATAGATTGAATAGGAATAGATAGAATGGGAATAGAAAGAATGGGAATAGATCGAATGGGAATATATAGAATAGGAATATATAGAATAAAAATAGATAGAATGGGAATAGATAGAATGGGAATATATAGAATAGGAATTGATAAGATTGGAAAAGATAGAATGAGAATAGATAGAATGGGAATATATAGAATGGGAATAGATAGAATATTAATAGATAGAAGAGGAATAAATTGTAATAGGAATAAACAGAATGGGGATAGATAGATTTGGAATAGATGGAATGGGAATAGAGAAAATAGGAATAGATAGAATGGGTATAGATAGAATAGGAATAGATAGAATAGGAATAGATCGAATGTGAATAGATAGAATGAGAATATATAGAATATAGATAGATGGAAGAAGAATAAATAGAATAGGAATTAATAGAATAGGAATAGATAGAATTGGAATAGATAGAATGGGAATAGAGAGAATAGGAATAGATAGAATGGGAATAGATAGAATAGGAATAGATAGAATAGGAATAGATCGAATGGGTTTAGATAGAATGAGAATATATAGAATATGAATAGATGGAAGAAGAATAAATAGAATAGGAATTAATAGAATAGGAATAGATAGAATGGGAATAGATAGAATGGGAATAGAGTGAATAGGAAGACATTGAATATGAATAGATAGAATAGGAATTAATAGAATAAGAATATATAGAATAGGAATAGATAGAATGGGAATAGATAGAATGGGAATAGATAGAATGGGAATATATAGAATAGGAATAGATAGAATATGAGTAGATAGAATGGGAATAGATAGAATATGAATAGATAGAAAAAGAATTGATAGAATATAAATGGATATAATTAGAATATGTATAATGGGAATAGATAAAATATGATTAGATAGAATAGGAATAAATAGAATAGAAATAGATAGAATAGGAATAGACAGAATGGGAATAGATAGAATAGGAATATATAGATAGGAATAGATAGAATATGAAGATAGAATAGGAATAGATAGAATAGGAATAGATAGAATAAGAAAAGATAGAATAGGAATAGATAGAATAGGCATGGACAGAATAGGAATAGATAGAATATGAAGATAGAATAGGAATAAGTACAATAGGAATAGATAGAATAGGAAAAAATAGAATAGGAATAGGTAGAATGGGAATAGAGAGAATGGGAATAGATAGAATAGGAATAGACAGAATAGAAATCTATAGAATGGGAATAGATAGAATTAGAATAGATAGAATGGGAATAGAAAAAATAGGAATAGATAAAAAAGGAATAGATAGAATAGGAATAGATAGAATAGGAATAGATAGAATAGGAACAGATAGAATGGGAATAGATAGACTAAGAAAAGATAAGAAGGGGAATAGATAGAATGGGAATATATAGAATAGGAATATATAGTATAGGAATAGATAGAATAAGAATAGATAAAATAGGAATAGATAGAATGGGAACAGATAAAATGGGAATATATAGAATGAGAATAGATAGTATAGGAATAGATAGAATAGGAATAGACAGAATGGGAATAGATAGAATAGGAATAGAGAGAATAAAAATAAATAGAATAGGAATGGGTAGAATAGGAATAGAAAGAATGGAAATAGATAGAATGGGAATATATAGAATAGGAATAGATAGAATAGGAATAGATAGAATTGGAATAGATAGAATTAGAATATATAGATGGGGAATAGATAGAATATCAATAGATAGAATATGAATAACTAGAAATGTAATATATAGAATAGGAATAGATAGAATGGGAATAGATAGAATGGGAATATATAGAATAGGAATTGATAAGATTGGAAAAGATAGAATGAGAATTGATAGAATAGGAATAGATAGAATGGGAATAGATAGAATATGAATATATAGAAGAACAAATAAATAGAATAAGAATAAACAGAATGGGAATAGATAGAATGGGAATAGATAGAATGGGAATAGATAGAATATGAATAGATAAAATATGAATAGATAGAATGGGAATCAATAGAATAGGGAAAATCGAATAGAGATAGATAGAATATGAATAGATAGAATAAAATTAGAAAGAATGGGAATAGATAGAATGGGAATAGATTGAATGGGAATAGATAGAATTGGAATATATAGTATGGGAATAGATAGAATAGGAATAGAGAGAATGAGAATAGATAGAATAGGAATAGATAGAATGGGAATAGATACAAAAGGAATAGAAAAAATAGGAATAAATAGAATCAGAATAGATAGAATAGGAATAGACAGAGTGGGAATAGATAGAATAAGAATAGATAGAATGGGAATAGATAGAATGAGAATAGATAGATAAGGAATAGATAGAATAGGAATATATAGAATAGGAATAGATAGAATGGAGATAGATAGAATAGGAATAGATAGAATAGGAATAGATAGAATAGGTTTAGATAGAATAGGAATAGATAGAATATGAATAGATAGAATGGGAATATATAGAATAGGAATAGATAGAATACGAATAAATAGAATGGGTATAGATAGAATGTGAATATATAGAATAGGAATAGATTGAATAGGAATAGATAGAATGGGAATAGAAAGAATGGGAATAGATCGAATGGGAATATATAGAATAGGAATATATAGAATAAAAATAGATAGAATGGGAATAGATAGAATGGGAATATATAGAATAGGAATTGATAAGATTGGAAAAGATAGAATGAGAATAGATAGAATGGGAATATATAGAATGGGAATAGATAGAATATTAATAGATAGAAGAGGAATAAATTGTAATAGGAATAAACAGAATGGGGATAGATAGATTTGGAATAGATGGAATGGGAATAGAGAAAATAGGAATAGATAGAATGGGTATAGATAGAATAGGAATAGATAGAATAGGAATAGATCGAATGTGAATAGATAGAATGAGAATATATAGAATATAGATAGATGGAAGAAGAATAAATAGAATAAGAATTAATAGAATAGGAATAGATAGAATGGGAATAGATAGAATGGGAATAGAGAGAATAGGAAGACATTGAATATGAATAGATAGATAAAGAATAAATAGAATAGGAATAAATAGAATAGGAATAGATAGAATGGGAATAGATAGAATGGGAATATATAGAATAGGAATAGAATGAATAGGAGTAGATAGAATGAGACTATATAGAATATGAAGATATAGAATAAGAATTGATAGAATATAAATGGATATAATTAGAATATATATAATGGGAATAAATAAAATATGAATAGATAGAATGGGAATAAACAGAATAGGAATAGATAGAATAGGAATAGACAGAATGGGAATAGATAGAATAGGAATATATAGATAGTAATAGATAGAATATGAAGATAGAATAGGAATAGATAGAATAGGAATAGATAGAATAGGAAAAGATATAACAGGAAAAGATAGAATAGGAATAGGTAGAATGGAAATAGAGAGAATGGGAATAGATAGAATAGGAATAGACAGAATAGAAATCTATAGAATGGGAATAGATAAAATTAGAATAGATAGAATGGGAATAGAAACAATAGGAATAGATAGAAAAGTAAATAGATAGAATAGGAATAGATAGAATAGGAATAGATAGAATAGGAATATATAGAATGGGAATATATAGAATAAGAAAAGATAAGAAGGGGAATAGATAGAATGAGAATAGATAAAATGGGAATATATAGAATAAGAATAGATAGAATAGGAATAGATAGAATAGGAATAGACAGAATGGGAATAGATAGAATAGGAATAGATAGAATAGAATTAAATAGAATGGGAATGGACTGAATAGGAATAGAAAGAATGGGAATAGATAGAATGGCAATATATAGAATAGGTCTAGATAGAATAGGAATAGATAGAATGGAAATAGATAGAATTAGTATATATAGAATGGGAATAGATAGAATATGAATAGATAGAAAAGGAATAAATAGAATAGGAATAAATAGAATGGGAATAGATAGAATGAGAATAGATAGAATAGGATGACATAGAATATGAATAGATAGAATTAGAATAAATAGAATAGGAATAAATAAAATAGGAATAGATAGAATTGGAATAGATAGAATGGGAATAGATAGAATAGGAATAGATAGAATATAAAGAGAGAATAAGAATATATAGAATAGGAATTGATAGAATAGAAATAAATAGAATGGGAATAGATACAATAGGAATAGATAGAATGGGAATAGATAGAATAGGAAAAGATAGAATAGGAATAGAGAGAATAGAAATAAATAGAATGAGAATAGATAGAATAGGAATAGATAGAATATTAATAGATAGAATAGGAATAGATAGAATAGGAATAGAGAGAATAGAAATAAATAGAATGGGAATAGATAGAATAGGAATAAATAGGATGGGAATAGATAGAATAGGAATAGACAGAATAGGAATAGATAGAATATGAAGATAGAATAGGAATAAGTAGAATAGGAATAGATAGAATAGGAACAAATAGAATAGGAATAGGTAGAATAGAATAGAGAGAATGGGAATAGATAGAATAGGAATAGACAGAATAGAAATCTATAGAATGGGAATAGATAGAATTAGAATAGATAGAATGGGAATAGAAAATATAGGAATAGATAGAAAAGGAATATATAGAATAGGAATAGATAGAATAGGTATAGATAGAATAGGAATAGATAGAATGGGAATAGATAGAATAAGAAAAGATAAGAAAGGGGAATAGATAGAATGGGAATATATAGAATTAGAATATATTGTATAGGAATAGATAGAATAGGAATAGATAAAATTGGAATAGATACAATTGTAATGGATAAAATGGGAATATATAGAATAAGAATAGATAGAATAGGAATAGATAGAATAGGAATAGACAGAATGGGAATAGATAGAATAGGAATAGAGAGAATAGAAATAAATAGAATGGGAATGGATAGAATAGGAATAGAAAGAATGGGAATAGATAGAATGGGAATATATAGAATAGGAATATATAGAATAGGAATAGATAGAATGGGAATAGATAGAATTAGAATATATAGAATGGGAATAGATAGAATATGAATAGATAGAATAGGAATAAACAGAATAGGAATAAATAAAATGGGAATAGATAGAATGGGATTTGATAGAATGGGAATCGATAGAATTGGAATAGATAGAATATAAAGATAGAATGGGAATACATAGAATAGGAATTGATAGAATAGGAATAGATTGAATGGGAATAGATAGAATAGGAATAGATAGAATAGGAATATAGAAGATTAGAAATAAATAGAATGGGAATAGATAGAATAGGAATAGATATAATAGGAATAGATAGATAAGGAATAGATAGAATAGGAATATATAGAATAGGAATAGGTAGAATGGAGATAGATAGAATAAGAATAGATAGAATATGAACAGATAGAATAGGTTTAGATAGAGTAGGAATAGATAGAATATGAATAGATAGAATGGGAATATATAGAATAGGAATAGATAGAATACGAATAAATAGAATGGGTATAGATAGAATGTGAATATATAGAATAGGAATAGATAGAATAGGAATAGATAGAATGGGAATAGAAAGAATGGGAATTGATAGAATGGGAATATATAGAATAGGAATATATAGAATAGGAAGAGATAGAATAGGAATAGATAGAATGAGAATAGATAGAATAGGAATAGATAGAATGGGAATAGATAGAATATGAATAGATAGAAGAGGAATAAATAGAATAGGAATAAACAGAATGGGAATAGATAGAATTGGAATAGATAGAATGGGAATAGAGAGAATAGGAATAGATAGAATGGGAATAGATAGAATAGGAATAGATAGAATAGGAATAGATCGAATGGGTTTAGATAGAATGAGAATATATAGAATATGAATAGATGGAAGAAGAATAAATAGAATAGGAATTAATAGAATAGGAATAGATAGAATGGGAATAGATAGAATGGGAATAGAGTGAATAGGAAGACATTGAATATGAATAGATAGAATAGGAATTAATAGAATAAGAATATATAGAATAGGAATAGATAGAATGGGAATAGATAGAATGGGAATAGATAGAATAGGAATATATAGAATACGAATAGATAGAATAGGAGTAGTAAAATGTGAATAGATAGAATATGAATAGATTGAATAAGAATTGATAGAATATAAATGGATATAATTAGAATATATATAATGGGAATAGATAAAATATGATTAGATAGAATGGGAATGAATAGAATAGGAATAGAAAGAATAGGAACAGACAGAATAGGAATAAGTAGAATATGAAGATAGAATAAGAATAAGTACAATAGGAATAGATAGAATAGGAAAAAATAGAATAGGAATAGGTAGAATGGGAATAGAGAGAATGGGAATAGATAGAATCGGAATAGACAGAATAGAAATCTATAGAATGGGAATAGATAGAATTAGAATAAATAGAATGGGAATAGAAAAAATAGGAATAGATAGAAAAGGAATAGATAGAACAGGAATAGATAGAATAGGAATAGATAGAATAGGAACAGATAGAATGGGAATAGATAGAATAAGAAAAGATAAGAAGCGGAATAGATAGAATAGGAATATATAGAATAGGAATATATAGTATAGGAATAGATAGAATAGGAATAGATAATACGGGAATAGATAGAATGGGAACAGATAAAATGGGAATATATAGAATAAGAATAGATAGTGGATGAATAGATAGAATAGGAATAGACAAAATAGGAATAGATAGAATAGGAATAGACAGAATAAAAATTAATAGAATGGGAATAGGTAGAATAGGAATAGAAAGAATGGAAATAGATAGAATGGGCATATATAGAATAGGAATAGATAGAATAGGAATAGATAGAATTGGAATAGATAGAATTAGAATATATAGAATGGGAATAGATAGAATATTAATAAATAGAATAGGAATTAATAGAATAGGAATATATAGAAAAGGAATAGATAGAATCGGAATAGATAGAATAGGAATATATAGAATAGGAATTGATAAGATTGGAAAAGATAGAATGAGAATGGATAGAATAGGAATAGATAGAATAGGAATAGATAGAATATGAATAGATAGAAGAACAAATAAATAGAATAAGAATAAACAGAATGGGAATAAATCGAATAGGAATTAATAGAATAGGAATAGATAGAATGGGAATAGATAGAATGGGAATAGAGAGAATAGGAAGACATTGAATATGAATAGATAGAATAGGAATAAATAGAATAGGAATAAATAGAATAGGAATAGATAGAATGGGAATAGATAGAATGGGAATAGATAGAATTGGAATATATAGAATAGGAATAGATAGAATAGGAGTAGATAGAATGGGACTATATAGAATATGAAGATATAGAATAAGAGTTGATAGAAGATAAATGGATATAATTAGAATATATATAATAGGAATAGATAAAATATGATTAGATAGAATGAGAATAAATAGAATAGGAATAGATAGAATAGGAATAGACAGAATGGGAATAGATAGAGTAGGAATATATAGATAGGAATAGATAGAATATGAAGATAGAATAGGAATAGATAGAATAGGAATAGATAGAATAGGAAAAGATAGAATAGGAATAGATAGAATAGGAATAGACAGAATAAGAATAGATAGAATATGAAAATAGAATAGGAATAAGTAGAATAGGAATAGATAGAATATGAAAAGATAGAATAGGAATAGGTAGAATGGGAATAGAGAGAATGGGAATAGATAGAATAGGAATAGACAGAATAGAAATCTATGGAATGGGAATAGATAGAATTAGAATTGATAGAATGTGAATAGAAAAAATAGGAATAGATAGAAAAGGAATAGATAGAATAGGAATAGATAGAATAGGAATAGATAGAATAAGAAAAGATAGAATGGGAATAGATAGAATAAGAAAAGATAAGAAGGGGAATAAATAGAATGGGAATATATAGAATAGGAATATATTGTATAGGAATAGATAGAATAGGAATAATGAAAATGGGAATGGATAGAATGGGAATAGATAAAATAAGAATATATAGAATAAGAATAGATAGAATAGGAATAGATAGAATAGGAATAGACAGAATGGGAATAGATAGAATAGGAATTGAGAGAATAGAATTAAATAGAATGGGAATGGACTGATAGGAATAGAAAGAATGGGAATAGATAGAATGGGAATATATAGAATAGGAATAGATAGAATAGGAATAGATAGAATGGAAATAGATAGAATTAGTATATATAGAAATGGAATAGATAGAATATAAATAGATAGAAAAGGAATAAATAGATTAGGAATAAATAGAATGGGAATAGATAGAATAGGATGACATAGAATATGAATAGATAGAATAGGAATAAATAGAATAGGAATAAATAAAATAGGAATAGATAGAATGGGAATAGATAGAATGGGAATAGATAGAATAGGAATAGATAGAATATAAAGATAGAATGGGAATATATAGAATAGGAATTGATAGAATAGAAATAAATAGAATGGGAATAGATAGAATAGGAATAGATAGAATAGGAATAGACAGAATAGAAATAAATAGAATGAGAATAGATAGAATAGGAATAGATAGAATAGGAATAGATAGAATAGGAATAGATAGATTAGGAATAGAGAGAATAGAAATAAATAGAATGGGAATAGATAGAATAGGAATAGATAGAATAGGAATAGATAGAATAGGAATAGAAAGAATAGGAATAGATAGAATATGAAGATAGAATAAGAATAAGTAGAATAGGAATAGATAGAATAGGAAAAGATAGAATAGGAATAGGTAGAATGGAAATAGAGAGAATGGGAATAGATAGAAAGGAATAGACAGAATAGAAATCTACAGAATGGGAATAGATAGAATTAGAATAGATAGAATGGGAATAGAAAATATAGGAATAGATAGAAAAGGAATATATAGAATAAGAATAGATAGAATAGGAATAGATAGAATAGGAATAGATAGAATAGGAATAGATAGAATAAGAAAAGATAAGAAGGGGAATAGATAGAATATGAATAGATCAAATGGGAATATATAGAATAAGAATAGATAGAATAGGAATAGATAGAATAGGAATTGACAGAATGGGAATAGATAGAATAGGAATAGAGAGAATAGAAATAAATAGAATGGGAATGGATAGAATAGAAATAGCAAGAATGGGAATAGATAGAATGGGAATATATAGAATAGGAATAGATAGAGTAGGAATAGATAGAATGGGAATAGATAGAATTAGAATATATAGAATGGGAATAGATAGAATATGAATAGATAGAATAGGAATAAATAGAATAGGAATAAATAGAATGGGAATAGATAGAATGGGAATAGATAGAATAGGAAGACATAGAATATGAATAGATAGAATAGGAATAAATAGAATAGGAATAAATAAAATAGGAATAGATATAATGGGATTAGTTAGAATGGGAATCGATAGAATTGAATTAGATGGAATATAAAGATAGAATGGGAATACATAGAATATCGATTGATAGAATAGAAATGAATAGAATGGGAATAGATAGAATAGGAATACATTGAATGAGAATAGATAGAATAGGAATAGATAGAATAGGAATATAGAAGATTAGAAATAAATAGAATGGGAATAGGTAGAATGGGAATAAAGAGAATGGGAATAGATAGAATAGTGATAGACAGATAGAAATCTATAGAATGGGAATAGATAGAATTACAATAGATAGAATGGGAATAGAAAAAATTGGAATAGATAGAAAAGGAATAGATAGAATAGGAATAGATAGAATAGGAATAGATAGAATAGGAACAGATAGAATGGGAATAGATAGAATAAGAAAAGATACGAAGGGGAATAGATAGAATGGGAATATATAGAATAGGAATATATAGTATAGGAATTGATAGAATAGGAATAGATAAAATGGGAATAGATAAAATGGGAACAGATAAAATGGGAATATCTAGAATAAGAATAGATAGTATAGGAATAGATAGAATAGGAATAGACAGAATGGGAATAGATAGAATAGGAATAGAGAGAATAAAAATAAATAGAATGGGAATGGATAGAATAGGAATAGAAAGAATAGAAATCAATAGAATGGGAATATATAAAATAGTAATAGATAGAATAGGAATAGATAGAATTAGAATAGATAGAGTTATAATATATAGAATGGGAATAGATAGAATATGAATAGATAGAATAGGATTAAATAGAATAGGAATATATAGAATAGGAATAGATAGAATGGGAATAGATAGAATGGGAATATATAGAATAGGAATTGATACGATTGGAAAAGATAGAATGAGAATTGATAGAATAGGAATCGATAGAATGGGAATAGATAGAATATGAATAGATAGAAGAACAAATAAATAGAATAAGAATAAACAGAATGGGAATAGATATAATTGGAATAGATAGAATGGGAATAGAGAGAATAGGAATAGATAGAATGGGAATAGATAGAATAGGAATAGATAGAATAGGAATAGATCGAATGGGAATAGATAGAATGAGAATATATAGAATATGAATAGATGGAAGAAGAATAAATCGAATAGGAATTAATAGAATAGGTATAGATAGAATGGGAATAGATAGAATGGGAATAGAGAGAATAGGAAGACATTGAATATCAATAGATAGAATAGGAATAAATAGAATAGGAATAAATAGAATAGGAATAGATAGAATGGGAATAGATAGAATGAGAATAGATAGAATGGGAATATAAAGAATAGGAACAGATAGAATAGGAGTAGATAGAATGGGACTATATAGAATATGAAGATATAGAATAAGAATTGATAGAATATAAATGGATATAATTAGAATATATATAATGGGAATAGATAAAATATGAATAGATAGAATGGGAATAAATAGAATAGGAATAGATAGAATAGGAATAGACAGAATGGGAATAGATAGAGTAGGAATATATAGATAGGAATAGATAGAATATGAAGATAGAATAGGAATAGATAGAATAGGAATAGATAGAATAGGAAAAGATAGAATAGGAATATATAGAATAGGAATAGACAGAATAGGAATAGATAGAATATGAAGATAGAATAGGAATAAGTAGAATAGGAATTGATAGAATAGGAAAAGATAGAATAGGAATAGGTAGAATGGGAATAGAGAGAAGGGGAATAGATAGAATAGGAATAGACAGAATAGAAATCTATAGAATGGGAATAGATAGAATTAGAATTGATATAATGTGAATAGAAAAAATAGGAATAGATAGAAAAGGAATAGATAGAATAGGAATCGATAGAATAGGAATAGATAGAATAGGAATAGATAGAATGGGAATAGATAGAATAAGAATAGATAAGAAGGGGAATAGATAGAATGGGAATATATAGAATAGGAATATATAGTATAGGAATAGATAGAATAGGAATAGATAAAATGGGAATAGATAGAATGGGAATAGATAAAATGGGAATATATAGAATAAAAATAAATAGAATGGGAATGGATAGAATAGGAATAGAAAGAATGGAAATCAATAGAATGGGAATATATAAAATAGTAATAGATAGAATAGGAATAGATAGAATTAGAATAGATAGAGTTATAATATATAGAATGGGAATAGATAGAATATGAATAGATAGAATAGGATTAAATAGAATAGGAATATATAGAATAGGAATAGATAGAATGGGAATAGATAGAATGGGAATATATAGTATAGGAATTGATAAGATTGGAAAAGATAGAATGAGAATTGATAGAATAGGAATAGATAGAATGGGAATAGATAGAATATGAATAGATAGAAGAACAAATAAATAGAATAAGAATAAACAGAATGGGAATAGATATAATTGGAATAGATAGAATGGGAATAGAGAGAATAAGAATAGATAGAATGGGAATAGATAGAATAGGAATAGATAGAATAGGAATAGATCGAATGGGAATAGATAGAATGAGAATATATAGAATATGAATAGATGGGAGAAGAATAAATCGAATAGGAATTAATAGAATAGGAATAGATAGAATGGGAATAGATAGAATGGGAATAGAGAGAATAGGAAGACATTGAATATCAATAGATAGAATAGGAATAAATAGAATAGGAATAAATAGAATAGGAATAAATAGAATAGGAATAGATAGAATGGGAATAGATAGAATGAGAATAGATAGAATGGGAATATATAGAATAGGAATAGATAGAATAGGAGTAGATAGAATGGGACTATATAGAATATGAAGATATAGAATAAGAATTGATAGAATATAAATGGATATAATTAGAATATATATAATGGGAATAGATAAAATATGAATAGATAGAATGGGAATAAATAGAATAGGAATAGATAGAATAGGAATAGACAGAATGGGAATAGATAGAGTAGGAATATATAGATAGGAATAGATAGAATATGAAGATAGAATAGGAATAGAGAGAATATGAATAGATAGAATAGGAAAAGATAGAATAGGAATAGATAGAATATGAATAGACAGAATAGGAATAGATAGAATATGAAGATAGAATAGGAATAAGTAGAATAGGAATTGATAGAATAGGAAAAGATAGAATAGGAATAGGTAGAATGGGAATAGAGAGAATGGGAATAGATAGAATAGGAATAGACAGAATAGAAATCTATAGAATGGGAATAGATAGAATTAGAATTGATAGAATGTGAATAGAAAAAATAGGAATAGATAGAAAAGGAATAGATAGAATAGGAATCGATAGAATAGGAATAGATAGAATAGGAATAGATAGAATGGGAATAGATAGAATAAGAATAGATAAGAAGGGGAATAGATAGAATGGGAATATATAGAATAGGAATATATAGTATAGGAATAGATAGAATAGGAATAGATAAAATGGGAATAGATAGAATGGGAATAGATAAAATGGGAATATATAGAATAAGAATAGATAGAATAGGAATAGATAGAATAGGAATAGACAGAATGGGAATAGATAGAATAGGAATAGAGAGAATAGAAATAAATAGAATGGGAATGGATAGAATAGGAATAGAAAGAATGGGAATAGATAGAATGGGAATATATAGAATAGGAATAGATAGAATAGGAATAGATAGAATTGGAATAGATAGAATTAGAATATATAGAATGGGAATAGATAGAATATTAATAGATAGAATAGGAATAAATATAATAGGAATAAATAGAATGGGAATAGATAGAATGGGAATAGATAGAATAGGAAGACATAGTATATGAATAGATAGAATAGGAATAAATAGAATAGGAATAAATAAAATAGGAATAGATAGAATGGGAATAGATAGAATGGGAATAGATAGAATGGGAATAGATAGAATAGGAATAGATACAATATAAAGATAGAATGGGAATATATAGAATAGGAATTGATAGAATAGAAATAAATAGAATGGGAATAGATAGAATAGGAATAGATAGAATAGGAATAGATAGAATAGCAATAGAGAGAATAGAAATAAATAGAATGGGAATAGATAGAATAGGAATAGATAGAATGGGAATAGATAGAATAGGAATAGATAGAATTGGAATAGAGAGAATAGAAATAAATAGAATGGGAATAGATAGAATATGAAGATAGAATAGGAATAGATAGAATGGGAATAGATAGAATAGGAATAGATAGAATAGGATTAGATAGATAGGAAGAAAAAATGGGAATTTATAGAATACTGCTCCCACATCTGGGGAGGTGCTACTTAGTACACTCTATATGGCTTTGACAGACTACAAAATTGACATAGAATATGATCTCTTTTGTTTTTACAGTCCTTTTTCCAGAAATGAAACGTTGCTAGTCTTTCTCTACTCAATCGTTATTTCCATGGAAGGTGTTCGACTAAACTCTAATCTCTGGTTCCTCCTTGTAAAACATTCGCAGCAAGAAGTCATCTACTTACTACAACAGAAAAAAAAACTTTTCTTTCTTTCTCCGTGTGTATAGCGTCAAGCGGGATTTCCATGAACTGAGTTTAGTTCCAAGGATTTCTCGTCTGTGAAAGACATTAACACGGAACTGCTTCCCTGCAAACTACAACATAGTCAGCTTCGAGTCCAATGTCATCAAATAGCGTTTTAATAAGTAATCAAATTTTTTCATTCCGTTAATCATTTTTAATCCTTTCGTAATACTCTTCATCATTCAAGTGATAATCCATCCATCTCATTAACCCTTATCCTCGATACCCAGCGTTTAACAACCCAGCACTTGACAACAGTGGACAGCAACTCAATATAGGCATCTAAATTGTGTCTGAGTCTCTTTTCGAAGATGTGGAGTGGCATGATGTGGCTTTTGCTGGAAATACACCGAAAGTTCACCAGAGTCTCCATGACGCATATAAGAACGAGAGTATCCCTTGCTCAACTAGGTGTTTGACCTTGCTGAGGAGTTTCTTGGCTTTTGTTAGGTGGCTCACTTGGACCTTGCCAGTTAGTAGATGACCATTAGTACTCTTAAATGAGGAGTATTGATTTACTCCTCTCCAGGAGTTAGGCACAAAGCCAGTTTTTATCTTACTCCCACAAGTAAGATGTGACCCAAGGTCGGGTCGGGAAAGTGGGGTTTAAAAATTGCCTGGGCAGCCCCGTCGGCATTCTCCGGTAGGGGCGCCTCAGGCAGTAAGCAATAAACTTACTCCTCCCCAAAGAGGGGAGGCGAAGCCTGGGAGGGTGGACCTCCTAGAACTGCACAGGACAGACCCATAGACCGGCGTAAATCAAGCCCCGAAGGCCAAGACAATACCAGTCTATGGGGTGCAGTATCCATCGGAACAGATACTACACTTTGATCTTAGCCAAAAGAAAGATCCTCATTCAGGTCTGCATTTTCTTACTTGGATCTTGTCACACCGTTTTTTTTTCAGCTTTTTTACATATTTCATTGTGCGCACATAGTCAGAACACCTGCTATTACCACTCCTGTTAGCCACTGTTTCCACATCTGCAGCTGAGATTTCCGTTTTTTTTAATATTGCACAAAGCTTGGACCTCGGCTATTAGTATTCTTGCATCAGCAGTAGCGAAGACCTTGCTGCAACGTTTCCACATATCCGCTGCAATTCTCCAGATTACATATCATGGCCGTTAAAGTGCAGTGAAGTGCAGCTAAGATTTCCGAATTTTTGAAGACGGCACAAATCATCATGCTTCAGATCACTCTCTTCCAATATTCTGGTGCTTTCCAGTCATTCAAGGTGTCCAGCTCTCAAACCCACCAATAATACACAGAAACAGCTATCTGTTGAACTTTACTGCAATTAAATACTTCAAATGGTTCTGTAATTAAAAAAATATAAAGAATCATCAAATTTGTCTCGAACACTCTGTTAATCTCGTTCATCCGGTTCGATGTATCTGATGTGATGTTAGCTTCGTACATAACATACTTCCCTGAGCATTTAACATCCAGAAGACAATTTTCCCTTGCCTTGCAGGAGCATGTGCATGTGGATATAGCTCAAGATATCTTATAGATGGACCACAAGATGGAGCACAAAGGATGCTAATATTCCACATACTCGCAAATGAAAAATACTGAGAGATTAACATGCATAAACTCCAAAGTTCAGAGGAGTTTAGATTACCTACTATAGAAAAATTTAACGATATTATAATGAACATGCTTCATAACATGTCTTCATGTGAAGTTATAGATTTTTAAGATTCGCCCACCCAACAGGAAGTAATTGTGAGCTAAATGGCCATGCAGAAATCCACCATATGGGTTGTAACATACTCCACAAAGACAATATTGTTGCTGAGCATGAATTAGATATTACACAATCTGTGAATTTCATACTGCCCCAGTGGACAATCAGACCTACATTTTAACCCTTAACTGTTATGTAAACTTTATTTATTTACTTCCCTCCCACAGCAGAAAGATGGGACACATGGTCGGAATGTGGGATTGGAAAGCCAGCACTCGAGAAAGTGAGCACTCTGGCCTACAAAAAATGCCTGGGCAGCCCCGTTGGCATTCCCCGGTAGGAGCGCCTCAGGCGATTAGCAATAAACTAACCCCTTCTGAAAGAGTGAGGGTGGACCTCCTAGAACTGCACAGGACAGTACCCCAGAACCGCAGAATCAAGGCCCGAAGACCAAGACAATACCGATCTATACGGTGTAGTATACATCAGAACAGATACTACATTTGATCTTCAACTTTAAATTGAATCAAACCTCTTACCTGGTTCCCAAAACGGTTTCTGTGCTTCGAGATGTGACAAATATGCTTGATAATCTGACTTTGAGAGGCGAAGGCTGACAGGTTTGTCGAAGCCTATGAGACCAGCCTGCAAAAGAAAGAAAAAAGCTAACATATATATATATGGAAATTGGAAGTTCAACATTTTTTTTTCATATAAGCATTGAAGAATTAGTAATAAATTGAGAATAAAAATCCCTTTTTCAATGCAAGACATATTTTTTTTTTTTTTTTTTTTTTGACATGTATCTTATCAATTTTGGAGATAAACTCTATCATCAGAGATATTTCTCTTTTTTTTTTATAAAGATAAACAAACTTTTTTTTTTAGTTTTGTTTATCGGTAAAACGTCATTGCTTGATAAACAAAACTAAAAAAAAAGTTTGTTTATCTTTATAAAAAAAGAAAGAAAAATATCTCTGATGATGGTGTTTATCTCTGAAATTGATAAGATACATGTCAAAAAAAAAATAAATATGTCTTGCATTGAAAAAGGGCTTTTTATTCTCAATTTATATATATAATATTTTAATTATTAAAATTGAAAATAGAAGCCTTTATCAATGCAAGATTAATTTATTTTTACTTCAATCTTATTAATTTCAGAATAAAATTCATCATCAGAGTTGACCAATATTGTGTCATTTTTCTTGCATTGATAAAGGCTTCTATTTTCAATTTTAATAATTCTGACCCACCAATGCTTTAAAATGAACGACCTATCTTTCTAAAATACCAGCATGCCCATGCGTCTTTGTTCGACAACCAGAATTTGAATTCATAACCGCCAAGAATATCTCCATGGATAACACCCATTACAAGGACACATATATCAAAAAACAAAAAAAAAGTCAACTCTTTTGATGGAATATTATTCCGAAATTAATAAGATTAAAGTAAAAAAATAATAATAAATTAATCTTGCATTGATAAAAGCTTTTATTTTCAATTTTAAATAAACAAACATTTTTTTGATATAACGTCCTATAAATTCAAATTTGTGAAATCGCGAAATATGATATAATTATTAACCATAGTTCATGAAAGGAATAAATATCCATAAGTTCCTAAACAAACAGTTTTCATTGCCATACAATTGTTTCTGCCCTCCTCAGACACATACATATACTTAATATACAAACTATGCAAAAATATTAAAAGTACCGACAATTTTTTCCTTGAAGAGCCTCATCAGTGAAGAAAGAAACAAAAGGCGTTAAAGCCCCCCAAAATATGGTTAGTTAAAATGTTTATACAAATTCAAACATTTGTTCTTTTCGGTATTTAACGATAAAATATGAACATGCCAGTAAGTTCAATGCACATGGTTACAAACAATTTAAAAATTCAGATATTTTCCCTGAGAAAAATATTGATGCATGAAAAAAGAAATATAAAAAGTAAAAATTTAAAACAATGAATATTTAAATTCACTGTAGCGTTTCCAACCGGAACAGTGAACTTCTTAGGCAAGAAAAAATGTCGATATTTTTTGCATATTTTTGCATGATTTTTATTCTAGAAAATATCTCAATCATACATTAAGCTTAAGGGGTCTTCAGAGGAAATTAAAATTCAGTGAATCTTGTGTCTAAGGACTATGGATAAAATTCAATGCAAATCTGAAATATTAGGATATTCATATTGGATGTTTTGCCCCTAAAATCTCTTTAAAAGAAACAGAAATTTGGAGAATATTTATTAACTGATGCTTCATGCGTATTGCTAAAATTTCACAACATTTTCCCAAAAATTAGAAGTATCTAAATATTCACAATCCCTCTTTTTCACCTTTACATGAAACTAAATTAAATTATAACCCACATTACCCACCCTTACACCTAACAGCTGTAATCCAAAATTCATAATGATCAGTTAATTACTTTGGGAGTGAATTGTGTACATAGAAATATATGAACATATATACATACCAAACTATATAGATAGATAGATAGATAGAATAAAATATTCAACCACAAATATGTGAGGCTTATACTCTACCTGGTGGCTCACGAGCATTTCTACGGTGATGGTCTCTTTTCCATTCTGTGCGAATTCAGGCCAATAATGACTGACCAGTTTATTATAGTCAAGGTAACCCCTACAATTAAAGACAAGAGATTTTAAGAAATAAAGCATATTTTACTTTAATGTTTAGCAAAACAGAATCTGTTCTGATCATGGCCTTGAATGTGTGATAACTTTACTTAATCCCGGCTTGGAAATAAAAAAAAGATTAAATTTTCTCGGGCAACGCCGGGTCGGGTTAGCTAGTACAACATATATTGATTTTTGTTAAGAGCAGAACTAACTAGAGTTATCCGCGCATTTTGGCTTTGTTTTGATTTTTGTTATAACTTTTCATTTGTTCCCCCACAAACTACATTCGATGGTGAGGCACCCATTTCAGAGCTTTTGGGACTTTGGAGTGACCATCATCATCATCATCATATTCAGTCGAACTTATCTTGTACATGTTGGCATGTGTTGGACGGCTTTTAGAAATTTACTTCCAAACTAACCTTTATTTATCCTTCTTTCTCCAAGGGCAACTGTTTGTCACATTTCGACTGTAATTTTTCTAAAGGTGGCCCGAATTCATAACTAATTTTACATGCGTTATATTTCTCTGAACTTTTTGTCATAAAAACTTGTAATGTGTACCTATATTGTATCAATATTTAATTAACATCGGTTCTGTTATGGTGACTTACCTATGTATAACATGGACTCTTCCTTTTTGCTCAATAAATGCCAACGGCAATTAACTCTCGCCAGTAAGTAACAAATCTAGTAAGATAGTTCGAACTCTACTTACCAGGCGCATATTTTCTTCCCTCTTTACTCTCTTTTCTTAATACACTTGTTTCTACTTTATACCGTGTCCGTGTCTTCATTTCGGTCCCCTTAAACAGGGCTACAACATGGTTTAGAAGTGGCTAAGTGATTACTATTTGAAACCTGCCCACAATAATTGGGACACCCTGTGTATAATCTGATATTAAATAAGTAACTTCGAAAAGAATTTAAGCTGAAATCAAAATTTGAATTGATATCACATATATTTATACATTTAAAAGTATTATTAAGTTCACCCTAAGTTTAAGTTGTAGCTCAATGGTGTACGACTAGAGCTCATGTAAACCTTAGTTATTTATGGAAATATTCTATATTTTCTTCAAAAACATTTTATTTACAAACAATTGTTTCTGCCCATTTCAAGAACATATATTTTCATGATATACAAAATATTCATAAGGAGGCTTCATCAGTGTATAAAATTGCATGGTCAAGTTTAAAAATCAAAATGCATCGAACATTTATTTAATTTATACATATTTGCCTTTTCACTCAAAATTCTAAATTCAAATGAAAACCGTATTTAACTAGTTTTGTGTATATACAAGTTCATGTTGTATTGTGTTCATTTATACACACACACACATATATATATATATATATATATATATATATATATATATTAAGGTATGAAAATATATTTATAGCAATTAAGCTTAATTGCCATGAATATGTTTTGTTTTTTATACCTTACTACCTAGCTCACGTATCGAGCACTGTTGAAAGTCTATATATAATATATTATATCTCCTTATAATATTATATGTGGAATCATGAAATAATATATATATATATATATATATATATATATATATATATATATATATATATATATATTTAATTTGTTTTTAACATAGTTCACCCCAAACAAGGCAGGCCGCCACTGTAGACGTAAGAGGCTACTGAGAAAAAGAAAAGGGGAGAAGGTAGAGGGCGGTCAACCTAGATTGGGATCTGCGCAGCGAGGGGTCTGTTTACATTAGTTTTAAATTTCTGCATGTCTGTACTGTTGGGGAAACAGGGGGCAGAGAGGGAGTTCCAGAGGCCAGCAGCACGAGGAAAGAAGCTATTTGAGTAGAAGGCTCTCTGACATCTGGGGACCTCCACAGTGAATGAATGAGATTTAGTTGATTGTCGAGTTAATCTAGTGAATTTACGTTGAGGGGGCACCAGAGTAGCCAATTCATCGGAGCATATATATATATATATATATATATATATATATATATATATATATATATATATATATATATATATATATATATATATATAAAATATTTTTATTTAATTTTAAACGATGTCAAATGTTAGGAAGGACAGATTCACATCATTTCACAAAAAACTGTTTTTGTTTCAGCATACAATTGTTTCAGCTAACCACCAAGATATTTGTAAAATGCTTCTATATCCTATGCATTTATTTCCTGGTATGGCTATCTTCAGTGCTCATATATAAACCAAAGAAAGACTAAGAAAAAAGCCTGAATTATAATCCGTACTCGTTATCATCATCATCAGGGTAGCAACAAAATAATAAAAACGCACCGGTAAACACCGGCCGTCTATCGCTAACAAACAATAACATGAATGAGTCATGCAAATGACGGCTTATAGCCAGGAAACAAGTGTCCATGTCTTTCTTTTGTGCATGCAAAAATTAATTTATAAATTAATTAGAGAAATCTATATATACAAAAATTAGTTTATAAATTAATTAATGCAAAAAAAATATCTATATATATTAAAATTGATGACACGTCCGATTAAGAGTGAATCAAAAAATGCAGTCGTCTGCATATTCTTAAAAAAAAACATAAATAAACCGCTCAGGGTAGCGACAAAATAATAAAAACGCACTAGTAAACACCGGCCGTCTATTGCCAAAAAAACAATAACAAAAGATGAGCATATATATATATATATATATATATATATATATATATATAGTAATATGTTAAGAAGGCTGAGGGCAATGCAGAGTGCTGGGTAGGTTGTAAGCTGGAAGGAACAAAAATAATAAATCGAAGGGGGGGGGGGGCTTACTATTTATTTTTTCTTAAAATCTTATATAACAGCAAGTGTGGCGTCCGCTGTTTGTGTGTTGTCCAGGTGATTATTAAAAAAATCATTTATTAATATTTCGGGAAAATCTTTACTTTATCAAAAATAATAAATACCAAAGGAAAAATCCGTCTATATATATATATATATATATATATATATATATATATATATATATATATATATATATATATATATATATATTTCACATTGCACCTGCCTCGGATTTCAAACTTACACTTATATTTCCAGCAATGCTTCAAGCAAACTACAATTTCCTTTTATATATATATATATATATATATATATATATATATCAAACGTCTATGTTATACACTCATTAGATTATGTCGTGCGCCCCCCTCTGCCCTTAATGTGTCTAAAATAGGGGGCAACGACTTTCACATCTTCTCTGCTTGAATGGTCACCAGGAAGAGACAGAATTCTCTCTCCTGTGTCACGTGGTTCTGCTGACGCCCATTTTTTACCCCTGACCCATAAGAGTCACACAAACTTTTCTATTCAAATAATAGCTTTCATCATGTTATGAAGGGGCAAAAAAAAAGAATGGCCATGTTATCTAATGAAAAACGAACTTCACGTAGCCACACTTTATGTACAACTTGGGGGAACTTATAAGAATTTCAAAAATATATAAGAATACTTACAATTCGACAAACTTTGCGACGAGTAAGGCATTAATTCCTTTGGAGGTGGAGAAGGCTATCGTCATGTTGTTCTTCCGCCAAGGAATTTTGCCTTGCAGGTTCGCATAACCTCCCCATAGGTCGATGACCAATTGACCTTTGTAATAGACTGCGAAAGCAGCACCCGTCTCCACTCCAGTTTCAAAGCTTTTCCTTAAAGAAACACAAATAGTGAGAATATCAATTATAGTTAATTAATAAAATGTCCTTTTTCAAAACCAATATGCAAATTAGTTAATCTTGCAACTGATATTGCATATACATAAGCAGTATATAAAGAAACACAAATAATGAGAATATTAATTGTAAACATGTGAAACCGGTTTTTTGGTCTGAATTTATGGAAAAGTAGGCCAGTAACTAGCAGTGTTAGAGGGTGTTGCCCGGGTTGACCAATGGGGTAATATCACAGACAACAGTATAGTAAGGAGTAACTTTTATGGGTATTTTCATTTATTTGAAACAAACAAAATTTAATCTAATTCTAGGTATTCTTTCTAAATGTAAAACTTACATTACATTCAAATTACCTCCCTTGAAAATTAATAAACATCATATTTTAAGAAAGGTTTTGGTAATGTAACATTTTTTTATTAAATCACTTTTATTAATTACTGTAGATATCGCCAAAATAATTGCATATATATATATATATTAATATATATATATATATATATATATATATATATATATATATATATATATATATATTAATATATATATAGAGAGAGGAGTATTAGCAAATCTATATAGGAAAAAAAAAATTATTAAAAAAAGTTTTTGCAAAAATATATAATTAAAATCACTTGTTTTTGTCTTACTTCTCATCGCCGACATATTTCCATTTCTTGCATTATGATAGCCTTCTAATACTCCTCTATATACGTATTACACACAATGCTTCAAGCACACTATTTCTCCTCATTATATATATATATATATTTCTGGTACCTAAGGTACTAAAGCTTTTTTTTTTTTTTTTTTTTAATTAATGCAACTTTAATTCCTATATAATTTTATTTCTAGCTACCATATCGCAGAATGGTTCTTGGGTGTAGTGTTTAGATAGGATTTTTTTTTTTTTTTTAATTTTATTATTATTATTATTATTATTATTATTATTATTATTATTATTATTATTACTACTACTACTACTACTACTACTAGTATTACTACTGTTATAAAGAATTTTATTTGATATGCAAATTACCATATCGCACGGTAGTCTTAAGGGTAGTATATTATTATCATTATTATTATTATTTTGATTATTATTATTATTATTTATTAATATATAAGTAACATTTTTAGCTGAATTATTTCGACACTTGATTGGGGAAATGGTAGTTTTATCTGTACCATTGGAGAGCCATGCATATAACTCTCCTGTTTTTAAATCTCCGAAACAGTTACATGGTAAACAGCTGATGATCCCCGTGTTAATATTAGATGCTTACGTTAAGGTCTCCTGTTTTTGTTTCACTGTTAGATACTTAATCCCCCTTTTTATTTTATTTACTTACTATTATATATTTTATTTTTTTATGAATTTTCCAACGAATGTTAAGTCTGCACTATTTTGGATTTAGTTAGTTTCTGTGGGAATTTAAACTGCATTTTCCTTTTTTTTTGTCTTTTTGTTTAAAATAACTCAAAGCTTCTTTAGACTATATATATATATATATATATATATATATATATATATATATATATATATATATATATATATATAGAGAGAGAGAGAGAGAGAGAGAGAGAGAGATATTTATATAGGAAAATATGAAATTTAATCAAATGAATAACACCAAACGTTAATTTATTATAAACTGTTTAAAAAGTAGTTATGTAAATTAGGCATACAAATAGCTGTGTTCGGAACTTTGCTCTTTGCTATATATATATTTCAAAAGACAATGTTGTATTATTGATTTAAATAACAATGAGCCGTTTTAATAATAATATAGGTGTGATAAATATAAAAAGACTTTTGCATTTATTAATTTAGATTTTTTCTTACTTTCTATCTCTAAAAAAATTAATCAAACAAAGTTAATTGCCTTTGAGTTTAGAAATATGTAAATTTATTCAATAAATAACAGCAAATAGTAGTTAATGTACATTTTCAAAACCAATATGCAAATATCAGGAAATTACATTGGATGTCTTGCTGGCTTGGCGATAGACAGGTACTCGTTAACGTTATTCTTTTTGATTTTATTATTTAACACGAGTTACCTCCCTTCCCTTTTACTCAAATAATCAAGGTCAAAACAGAGAAAGATTTAATAGCTAATTCTAGCAAGAAAAGACATTGGAAATATTAAAATTGCCGTCTAATAATGTTTCATTGTTCGATTGATTAATAGGGAGGCAAATAATAATTAATTAATAAAATGTCCTTTTTCAAAACCAATATGCAAATATCAGGAAATTTCATTGGATGTCTTGCTAGCTTGTAGATGGAAAGGTGCTTGTAAAGCCAAGTCAGTTCACGATGGTCTCCGGCATGGTGCGTCATTAAATGGTGGGGGCCTATCGCTCCACTCGTCTCCACAGGGATCGGTTGGAAGACAAATCTGTACAGTGTCCTATATCTCTACAAAGCTACCATCCGCTTATGCATCTTGTCACATCTGGCTGGTGCACCATCCACTGGTCTCTCCCTCTTAGACACGGTCCAAAAAAGAGTCGCTAACCTAATAAGTCCCTCACTATCCACCAAGCTCCAGCCTGTGTCCTATCGCCGCAATGTTGCATCATTGTGCTTGTTTTACAAGTACTTCAATGGAATGTGCTCCGATGAACTTGCTGCTCGGGTGCCCCCTCGATGTAAATACACCCAACCAACCTGACAATCAGATAAATCCCATCCATTCACTGTGGAAGTCCTTATATGCTGGAGAGCCTTCTACTCCAATAGCTTATTTCCTTGTGTTGCTTGCCTTTGGAACTCCCTCTCTGCACCCTGTTTCCCCGACTGTATTGACATGTAGAAATTTTAAACAAATGTGAACAAACATCTTGTTGCACAGCTCCCTATTTAGGACGACCCCCAAAACTTTCACCCTAATTCTCATTAACCCTTACGTCTACAGTGGCAGCTTGCCTTGTTTGAGATGAACTATGTTAAAAATACATTTGTTTTAAAAGCTTATTTTGATTGCTTCCAGTCATGTTTTGACGCTGTTACATGTCCAGAATTATCCTGGATATTATTCTCCGATCATCTTCAGGTGAATCTTGTCGAAATCAGGAATGTTTTTGTCAAAAAATTTTGAATAGAACACTTTATTTAATCCATGGGTGCAACTTGCTTTCATTCTGTCAGTAGAAGTCTTAAGTAATTCATAATTGTATTCTTAGTATCGCCCGGACTGAGGATTAAACCTTCAACCTCCAGAAGACTGTCACTTAGAACTGATTATTACTTAGCACTTATATCCGTTACGCCACAGGTTCTTGTGGACAATTCTAGCATGAATTTTAGGAGCCGTAACCGATTCTTGCTTTAGATGTGTAATCTTAATACTTATCATTATATATCACTGCTTATTACTATATATATATATATATATATATATATATATATATATATATATATATATATAAGGAAATTGACAACATCTTTGAAGCACACATTAGAATGTATTAAAGTGAAATATTTTGAAAATCAACATTTTTTTTTCTTCTATTCTTGTTTTCTTCCTTTAGAAGAAAACAAGAAAAAAAAACTATAAGACAGTCTCGCCTGACAAATTTGTTCTACAACGAAAGCTTGCAAAAAAAAATTAAATAAATGAATTTTTCATTTAAATAGCACGATTGTTGATTTTTAAAATATTTCACTTTAATATATATATATTTTACACAGAAGTTACTCAGCCCCTACCAGAAATTACAGTTAAACCCTGTTAGCCTCGTAGTCGAGCACTCTCGGAAAAATTAGCAACACCACGGAAAAAACAAATTAACGGGGATTACCACCTATACCCTGGGAAATGGAACTATACACTCTCGGATATTCTACCAAAAATATCCCAACCCCCAAAAAACAAACATACTCCTGACAAACATACTCCTGACAAAAATAGTGGACGTCATAGGAAGAATGAGGTGGAAAGTGTTGAATACAGAAAAGAGGCAAACAGAAAAAAACTACTACGGCTTAAAATCTGGTAAATACCCGCCAAAAGTAGAGGTCTTAGACAATTTCGAAAAAGACCTACTCAACATTACTCACAACCTAGTTTTTACAAACAAGCAAAATCCATTTCAGAAGACACTTACAGCCGACATAAAAAAACTTAAAAGAGAAAATAACGCACTTGTATTGTCCGACAAAACTAAAAATATTTATAAAAGGAAAAAAACAGACCTAACAATTAGCTCCATTACCGATAAATATCAATTAGCCAAGGCAGATACATATAAATCTATTAATAATGATACTACTGAAATAGCTACTAGACTAGGTGTCGAATATAGAATTAATTATTTAGATAAGAGGAAGGCCTTTGTTACTTTAAAAGACCACAAAGAAAACTTCACAAATAAACCCTCATGCAGACTAATCAACCCAGCTAAAAGCGAACTAGGACAAGCAAGCAAATCCATTGTTAAAAATATAGTTAATAAAATTAAGGAAAAAATAAACCTAAGTCTGTGGGGCAATACTAACTCAGTCCTAAATTGGTTCCATAACATACAAGATAAACACAGATGCAAATTCACACAATTAGATATAGTAGAGTTCTACCCATCCATTACAAAAGACACCCTAGATAAGGCCTTAACATTTGCACTTTCACACACAAACATCAGTCAACTAGAAAGGGACACAATACTGCAAGCAAGACAAACCCTTCTCTTCTTCGAGGGAAGGGCTTGGGTTAAAAAATCAAACCCAGAGGACCCATTTGATGTTGCAATGGGGGCCTACGACAGTGCAGACATCTGTGACTTAGTTGGCTTGCTTATATTAGATACAATCCAAAATAAATTTCCAGACCATTTCTTTGGTCTCTATAGAGATGACGGACTTTGTCTGTCACGCAACCACAACGGAAACACATTAGATAGATTTAGAAAAGAATTAACAAACACCTTCCATAATCTCGGCTTCAAAATCACCATTAAAACAAATTTAGACCAAGTAAACTTCCTAGATACCACACTGAACCTTAAAAACAATACACACAAACCTTTCCACAAACCCAATGAAACACTCCAATACATACACAAGGGATCCTGCCACCCCCCACCATCTTTAAAAATTTAGTCAATAATATTAGCCAAAGAATTTCAAACCTCTCATCCAGTCCCGAAATTTTCAACCAAGCAGCACCATATTACAACAAAGCGCTCCGCGACAGCAGGTTCAGAGAAGAGATCTCATACACCCCCAACCGAGACCAACCACGGGGGACCCGCAATAGAAGGAGATCGGTGATCTGGTTTTCCCCACCCTATTCGACCAATACCAAGACAAAGGTAGGCCAACTTTTCCTCAAATTACTCGACAAACACTTCCCACCCACAAATGAATTACACAAACTTTTTAACAGAAATTCTGTTAAGGTCAGCTATTCCACTGCCCCTTCAATAAGAAAAATTATCTCTGCAGAACCCAAAACAATTACAAACGCAGGCTGCTCATGCCAAGACAAAAACAACTGCCCCTTGGAGGGAAATTGCAAAATCGATTCAATCATATATGAAGCAACCGTCACAGACCAGAATACCAGTAGTGCAGAAAAATATATTGGGATGACGAAGGGAAACTTCAAACAAAGGCTATACGCACACAGAAACTCCTTCAGATACAAAAACAAGGCTAATACGGCACTCGCGACCCGAATATGGCAGCTTAAAGAAGAAAATACACCCTTCACCATCAAATGGAAAGTAATTGAGAGAAAACCATCCTTCTCTCCAGCCATAAACAGATGTCCTCTATGTGACGCTGAAAAATACCACATTTCAAAAGCCATCATCGATCCGAATACAGCCTGTTTAAATATCCGCGATGAAATATTTAGGGGGTGTATCCACAAGAGACAAGCATTACTTATAAACTGGTCTGACCGATTCACATAATGTCTAACTACCCCCCTCTACTAATACAAACACAATAAAAACGAACAAACACCTCATCAACCTATATCCACATAAATTTCAAGAGCAAAAACTTCGACCTTCACAAAAATACAAAAATATTTAATTTATTTATCAGTCATTAGATTACTCTACAAATCCATTTAAACAAACTATATCCACATAAATTCCAAGAGCAAAAACTTTGACTTTCACAAAAATACAAAAATGCAAAAATATTTATTTTATTTATCGGCCACTAGATTAATCTACAAATCCATTTTAACAAACTCAAACATTTCATATTTCCAACTAAGTTACCTCCCTTAGATCCGAATTTCTTCATTAAAATCACTCCAATCTGGGTAAAAGATTTTTAACACGTTAACGGTTTTTCCTTTTAGAACGCATACCTTCAAAAATATAACGGCTAATGATACAAACTCATAATTTGGCTCACGGGAATTTCAGAGAAACCCTTTCATTATTTTTGTTTTTAATTTTTAATTTTTAATTTTTAATTTTTAATTTTATTTTTTTATTATTATTATTATTTTGTTTTGTTTTTTTTTAATTTATTTTTATTCATTATGTTTTCATTCTTTCTTTCTCTCTTTTTTTATTCTCTATATTTTTTTATTCCCTATATTTTCTTCTTCTTCTTTTTTATTCTCTCTCTCTTTTTATTCTTAGTATTGAAATGTTTTTATATATATTTTTTTATATATATATTTTTTTATATATATTTTCATATATTTTTTATTTTTTTTATTCCCTTTAATCTTGAATTCCCCCGTGTTTTAAATCTCAACGGTCTTATTACACTAAATTTAAATTTAAACAAACACACACAACACACTGAGCAAATAACGCGTCCCAACGAGAGTGTCATGTGACCTCACATTTCCAAAACAGATGACAACAGAAGCTGAAGAGAGCCGGATGGGTAAGACCTTCCGTGCTTGAAACCGACGGTACGAATGTTGTACTAATTTTTCTGTACCAGAATAAATAAATATATATATATATATATATATGTGTGAAAAAATGAAAAAGTGTACCTTACCCCATATATATATATATATATATATATATATATATATATATATATAGTTATACATATATACCAATATTTTATTAAATAAATATTAAATTATTTTAACCTACAGACGCCGGCGTTTCAAGCTTTTGTTATCATCAGTGTAGGAAGTGACAATTTCAGACGGTTGGAGGACACGAACCCACTACAGAATCAGTCTAGACTCTGCAAGCTAGTGCTCCAACCCCATGGCGACGGGAAATTATCACATAAAGAAGAGAAATTAAATTCTATTTGTGGCTTAAGAAAGCAGGCAACAGACAGTACACTGTCGAGAGGGTTCAGCGAACGTTTTTTGAAACCTTGTGTATAACTAAGTATATAATATTATATATATATATATATATATATATATATATATATATATATATATATATATATATAAATATATATCAAAAGAACATAAAAAATAAAAATATAATGTATACTTTTAAATTAGAACCTATCACGAAAGGATTGATGCTCGATATACGAGATAGAGCAATTATAAATAAAAGATAATAATAAAGCTCGTAAAAATACAAAATCTATTACGTGGTCAGTCGTTCAAAACAAGGTGTATTCAATTAAAAAGGATTTATTTTTCTTTCTCTAAGCCATGGCCGGATTACGTGTGCCTTTAAATGTTTGACTCCTCCAAGTTAATCGGATTTTATAACTTTTAAATGCCTATCTTTCTTGGATCTGCTAATTTTGAACCCGCTGCTATAGTTTTCCGAAAAAAATGTTCATACCTGTATTTACATTTTTTCAAATTATGACTTTTGGTAATTCCTTTACCAACTTATCTCTTTGTATTCCTCTGATGATAAGAATCCATTCTTTGAAAAGCCATGGCTTAAGGAAGAAAAAATAAATCCTTTTTTCAGTTATAGCTTTCTATTTTTTCTTTTCAGCAAAAATTTGCTGTTGAAGTTCAGCATCTATCGTAGTCGAATAGTGGAGTCTAACTACAAGGTTCAGGTATTCCCTAATGTGATCCTATGAGAAGGGCTTTTCTTATGGTCAGGTATTCGTGGATTTAATTTTCTCCAAGTGGAAAAACCGTCTTCCTTTTCAAAGTTTGACATAAAAAACAATTGCTCATTTGAAAACAAAAACTAAACAAAAACAGTAACATGTTTTCCGATATGGAGAGTATAACAAACATTTCCTCTCTAGAGTTTCTCCGTTTGTGGAAACTTTATAAAACCAATGTATAGAAAAGGATCCCCCATTATTCTCATCCAATGGACCACTTTTATTCTGATATCTTTCATAGCCATGTTATACTGTTGTTATCTTCAAATGTTCAGGAATTGGTCTCTTCAAATAACTAAAATCGTTTTTTTTGCAAAAACAGGCTAAAATCTTCTTTGTTTATAAATACAATTTATTTATCTTCCTCCCACAAGGTAAGATGTGACACAAGGTAAGGAAAGTGGGATTTGAAAAGCCAGCGCCTGAGAAGGTGAGCACTCTGGCCTACAAAAAATGCCTGGGTAGCCCCGTCGGCAGTAAGCAATAAACTTACTCCTCCCCAAAGAGGGGAGGCAAAGCCTGGGAGGGTGGACCTCCTAGAACTGCACAGGACAAACCCATAGACCAGCGGAAATCAAGCCCCGAAGGCCAAGACAATACCGGTATATGGGGTGCAGTATCCATCGGAGCAGATACTACACTTTGATCCCGGCCACCCCCGTACAAATACAAAATATTAACAAATTTAAGTAAAATATTTGTGAAGACTGTATAGCAGTATAGCTTCACACATATTAAACAGCCCTTAATATAATTGGTTAAAATGCAACATTTTGTACTTAATATTAATGACTGTATTTTTTTGCTTCAAGTATTTATTTATATAATTTATGATTTTAATATTATAATATTACTATTTAACAAACTTTAACAGTCGGGAGGTTGGTGGGATTAAATAATAAATTTTTAAAAAGTAAGAACATGATGTGGATGCCATCCTCCCACAGCTTAGATGCTCGGGGCCACCGCCTCGTCCCCCCCCCCTCCCTACACGCCCCTGGTGTCTTTTGGATGGCAGAACTGAATTGAAATGAGATTTTTTATGGGGACATCTGAAAACAATTGTGTATTTTTTTTAACATAGTTCACCCCAAACAAGGCAGGCCGCCACTGTAGACGTAAGTGGTTACTGAGAAAAAAGGGAGAAGGTTGGGGGGGGGGGTCAACCTAAATTGGAAGCTGCGCAGTGATATGTCTGCTTACATTAGTTTTAAATTTCTGCATGTCAGTACCGTCTTGGAAACGGGGGGCAGGGAGGGAGTTCCAGAGGCCAGCAGCACGAGCCAAGAAGCTATTGGAGTAGAAAACTCTCCGCATCTGGGGACTTCTACAGTAAATGGATGTGATTTAGCTGATTGTCGAGTTGGTCTAGTGAATTTATGTTGAGGGGGTACCAGAGCAGCCAGTTTATCGCAACCAAACCTAGTTCATTAGAAGATTTGAAAGCTAAAATAACTAATGTGATTTCAGGCATTACTGTAAATCAGTTGGCAAATGTTTTCCGTCAACTTCAAAATCGTATCACCCTTTGTATTGCTAATAATGGAGGACATGTGGAAACTTAAATCAAATTTCAACAAAACCTTAAAAACTATAAATTTACTTCTTTCTAATCCTTTTTTACAGATTATTTCTATCGCAAATACAAATAAAGTAATAACTCTACACTCACAGTCCGAACTTAACGCTGGTAAATATAATAAAACTATTGTAAAATTATTGATTTCTCAATATTGTCACTATTTGATTGTTTATCATTTGACATACCGCCGGTGTCACCTAACCAACGCTATTACGTTCCAAAGTTCAACTATTACGTTCCAAAGTTCGACTATTATGTTCCAAAGTTCAACTATTATGTTCCAAAGTTCGACTATTATGTTCCAAAGTTCAACTATTATGTTCCAAAGTTCAACTATTACGTTCCAAAGTTCAATTATTACGTTCCAAAGTTCAACTATTATCTTCCAATGTTCAACTATTATCTTCCAAAGTTCGACTATTATGTTCCAAAGTTCAATTATTACGTTCCAAAGTTCGACTATTACGTTCCAAAGTTCAACTATTACGTTCCAAAGTTCAACTATTACGTTCCAAAGTTCAACTATTATGTTCCAAAGTTCAACTATTACGTTCCAAAGTCCAATTATTACGTTCCAAAGTTCAACTATTATCTTCCAAAGTTCAACTATTACGTTCCAAAGTTCGACTATTATGTTCCAAAGTTCAATTATTACGTTCCAAAGTTCAACTATTATCTTCCAAAGTTCAACTATTATCTTCCAAAGTTCGACTATTACGTTACAAAGTTCAACTATTATGTTCCAAAGTTCAACTATTATGTTCCAAAGTTCAACTATTATCTTCCAAAGTTCGACTATTATGTTCCAAAGTTCAACTATTACGTTCCAAAGTTCAATTATTACGTTCCAAAGTTCAACTATTATCTTCCAAAGTTCAACTATTATGTTCCAAAGTTCGACTATTATGTTCCAAAGTTCAACTATTACGTTCCAAAGTTCAACTATTATGTTCCAAAGTTCAACTATTATCTTCCAAAGTTCAACTATTATCTTCCAAAGTTCAACTATTGTGTTCCAAAGTTCAACTATTATCTTCCAAAGTTCAACTCTTACGTTACAAAGTGCAACTATTACGTTACAAAGTTCAACTATTATGTTCCAAAGTTCAACTATTACGTTCCAAAGTTCAACTATTATTTTCCAAAGTTCAACTATTATGTTCCAAAGTTCGACTATTACGTTACAAAGTTCAACTATTACGTTCCAAAGTTCAACAATTACGTTCCAAAGTTCAACTATTACGTTCCAAAGTTCAACTATTATGTTCCAAAGTTCAACTATTACGTTCCAAAGTTCAATTATTACGTTCCAAAGTTCAACTATTATCTTCCAAAGTTCGACTATTACGTTCCAAAGTTCAACTATTACGTTCCAAAGTTCAACTATTATCTTCCAAAGTTCAACTATTATGTTCCAAAGTTCAACTATTACGTTCCAAAGTTCAACTATTATCTTCCAATGTTCAACTATTATCTTCCAAAGTTCAACTATTACGTTACAAAGTTCAACTATTATGTTCTAAAGTTCAACTATTATCTTCCAAAGTTCGACTATTATGTTCCAAAGTTCAATTATTACGTTCCAAAGTTCAACTATTATCTTCCAAAGTTCAACTATTATCTTCCAAAGTTCAACAATTACATTCCAAAGTTCAACTATTACGTTCCAAAGTTCAACTATTATGTTCCAAAGTTCAACTATTACGTTCCAAAGTTCAATTATTACGTTCCAAAGTTCAACTATTATCTTCCAAAGTTCGACTATTACGTTCCAAAGTTCAACTATTACGTTCCAAAGTTCAACTATTATCTTCCAAAGTTCAACTATTATATTCCAAAGTTCAACTATTACGTTCCAAAGTTCAATTATTACGTTCCAAAGTTCAACTATTATCTTCCAAAGTTCAACTATTATCTTCCAAAGTTCAACTATTACGTTACAAAGTTCAACTATTATGTTCTAAAGTTCAACTATTATCTTCCAAAGTTCAATTATTACGTTCCAAAGTTCAACTATTATGTTCCAAAGTTCAACTATTATGTTCCAAAGTTCGACTATTACGTTCCAAAGTTCAACTATTATGTTCTAAAGTTCGACTATTACATTCCAATGTTCAACTATTACGTTCCAAAGTTCAACTATTACGTTCCAAAGTTCGACTATTACGTTCCAAAGTTCAACTATTACGTTCCAATGTTCGACTATTACGTTCCAAAGTTCAACTATTACGTTCCAATGTTAAACTATTGCGTTCCAATGTTCGACTATTACGTTCCAAAGTTCAACTATTACGTTCCAAAGTTCGACTATTACGTTCCAAAGTTCAACTATTACGTTCCAAAGTTCAACTATTACGTTCCAAAGTTCAACTATTATGTTCCAAAGTTCAACTATTACGTTCCAAAGTCCAATTATTACGTTCCAAAGTTCAACTATTATCTTCCAAAGTTCAACTATTACGTTCCAAAGTTCGACTATTATGTTCCAAAGTTCAATTATTACGTTCCAAAGTTCAACTATTATCTTCCAAAGTTCAACTATTATCTTCCAAAGTTCGACTATTACGTTACAAAGTTCAACTATTATGTTCCAAAGTTCAACTATTATGTTCCAAAGTTCAACTATTATCTTCCAAAGTTCGACTATTATGTTCCAAAGTTCAACTATTACGTTCCAAAGTTCAATTATTACGTTCCAAAGTTCAACTATTATCTTCCAAAGTTCAACTATTATGTTCCAAAGTTCGACTATTATGTTCCAAAGTTCAACTATTACGTTCCAAAGTTCAACTATTATGTTCCAAAGTTCAACTATTATCTTCCAAAGTTCAACTATTATCTTCCAAAGTTCAACTATTGTGTTCCAAAGTTCAACTATTATCTTCCAAAGTTCAACTCTTACGTTACAAAGTGCAACTATTACGTTACAAAGTTCAACTATTATGTTCCAAAGTTCAACTATTACGTTCCAAAGTTCAACTATTATTTTCCAAAGTTCAACTATTATGTTCCAAAGTTCGACTATTACGTTACAAAGTTCAACTATTACGTTCCAAAGTTCAACAATTACGTTCCAAAGTTCAACTATTACGTTCCAAAGTTCAACTATTATGTTCCAAAGTTCAACTATTACGTTCCAAAGTTCAATTATTACGTTCCAAAGTTCAACTATTATCTTCCAAAGTTCGACTATTACGTTCCAAAGTTCAACTATTACGTTCCAAAGTTCAACTATTATCTTCCAAAGTTCAACTATTATGTTCCAAAGTTCAACTATTACGTTCCAAAGTTCAACTATTATCTTCCAATGTTCAACTATTATCTTCCAAAGTTCAACTATTACGTTACAAAGTTCAACTATTATGTTCTAAAGTTCAACTATTATCTTCCAAAGTTCGACTATTATGTTCCAAAGTTCAATTATTACGTTCCAAAGTTCAACTATTATCTTCCAAAGTTCAACTATTATCTTCCAAAGTTCAACAATTACATTCCAAAGTTCAACTATTACGTTCCAAAGTTCAACTATTATGTTCCAAAGTTCAACTATTACGTTCCAAAGTTCAATTATTACGTTCCAAAGTTCAACTATTATCTTCCAAAGTTCGACTATTACGTTCCAAAGTTCAACTATTACGTTCCAAAGTTCAACTATTATCTTCCAAAGTTCAACTATTATATTCCAAAGTTCAACTATTACGTTCCAAAGTTCAATTATTACGTTCCAAAGTTCAACTATTATCTTCCAAAGTTCAACTATTATCTTCCAAAGTTCAACTATTACGTTACAAAGTTCAACTATTATGTTCTAAAGTTCAACTATTATCTTCCAAAGTTCAATTATTACGTTCCAAAGTTCAACTATTATGTTCCAAAGTTCAACTATTATGTTCCAAAGTTCGACTATTACGTTCCAAAGTTCAACTATTATGTTCTAAAGTTCGACTATTACATTCCAATGTTCAACTATTACGTTCCAAAGTTCAACTATTACGTTCCAAAGTTCGACTATTACGTTCCAAAGTTCAACTATTACGTTCCAATGTTCGACTATTACGTTCCAAAGTTCAACTATTACGTTCCAATGTTAAACTATTGCGTTCCAATGTTCGACTATTACGTTCCAAAGTTCAACTATTACGTTCCAATGTTCGACTATTACGTTCTAAAGGTCAACTATTACGTTGCAAAGTTCAAACACATGCAACTGAAGGATGTCAGATGTTACATCGGTTGAAACGTTGTGAATATTAGTCTGACAAATCCAAATTGTTGGGGATAATTGTAGCAATTTAACTTCATGCATTTCAAAATAATTTTACAGAGAATTTATGGGAAAAAGTACCATAAATGTGGTTAATTAGTCTTTTAGACTGTTTTATGTTTCTCCTCAAATCCAATCAAATCCATTTTAGGGATTTTTAATTCATTTGGGAAGGTTAGATGAGTGAAACATTAAGTCTAATCAAAGTCCGTCAATTCTGATTATGTCATTTATAATGAAACTCAATCTTTGATCATTTGATCTCTTTTTGAATTGAAACTAGTTTCACTGCATTTCCCATAAAATTTTGAGGAAAATGCATGTATTACATTATCAATTCCTAAAAATCACACTTTTTGCCGGAAAATGGGAGAAAAAAACGTAACCAAGATCGCGTCATAAAAAAATAATAACCGTATAAAATAATAATAATTACCGTATAAAAAATAATAATAACCTTATAAAAATAATAATAACCTTATAAAAACCTTATAAATAATAATAATAATAATAACTCTAATTACAATATATTATTGAAATGTGCACTTGACAATTCTGTTCAAATCAATGCATTAGCTGCACTCTGGCGACCTTTATAAATGAAAAACACAAAAAAAATAATAAAAATGAAAAGTTATATTGCAGTTGTTGGGGCGAAAAGACAAGTTGCTCAGTCTTGGTTATGGGGACTTTGAAATTTGCTTCATGTTTTTGTCCCTTGTAGAATTTTTTTTATGGAAATCGCTCCAGACAAGGCATGAAGCCACTTCATGTAAGAAGCTAACAAAAACGAAATATGATTATCGCAAAGACAGGAGACACCTATTGGTCTTAGTCTTGAAAAGACCACGACTATAGGTAAAAGGAAAACAGTCAGCAGGAATAGAGTTCCACAAGTCTGCAGTTCTTGGAAAAAAGCTATTGGAATAAGAAGCTATATTACAATGAGGTATCAAAACAGCGAATGGATGGAAACCACTAGACCAACGAGTCAAATGAGCTGGAACAAAGAGGTAATAGATCCCATAACTCTGAAGAACACATGCCATAATAGTATTTATAGAAAAGGCTTGAGACTAGCAACATCACGTCTGTCAGAGAGAGAGAGTGCAGAGAAGAAAAAGGATAGAGCCAATCAAATTGCAGATACGTTTTGAGATTCACCAGTTCAAATATGACAACAGTACTCCATACATGGTCTGATAGTAGATTTGTGGAGATAGAGAATAGCCTCAGATTTGAGAAAGTGTTTGCAGCGATAGAGATAACCGACCTTACAAGAAGCAGAAAGAGCAATGGATCTAATGTATGAACTCCAAGAAAGAAAGACCAAGAAGTTTCAGAGTCGATTTCTCCTCAAGAGCAGAGCCATCCATGAGAATCTCAATAAGAAAAGGAACACATCTACGATTGAAAGACACAAGCTGAGTTTTAACTGGATTAAATGAAACAAGCCATTTCGTACCCCAATCCACAACTGGACCCAGGTCAACTTCTAGATCAGCTGCATATTTCGACTGATCCGAGGGAGATGAGCGAGAAGCAACACCAGAATAGAGAGTGAACAATATTCTCTGGAAGATGATTTATATAGAGAAGAAACAGTGTTGGGCCTAGAATAGAGCTCTGAGGAACACCAGCATTGATAGAAAAAGAGAATGAAGAGACACTTCCCAAAGTTACTCGCAAGCTTCGATCAGAAAGAAAAGACATAATAATGTCAAGAGCCTCACCACCAATGCCATAACCCTAAAGTTTGTGTAAGAGACCAGAATGCCACACTGTGAACATTAAAATCTTGTTAAAGTGGACTACAATTATGAATTGTAAACATTAAAATCTTGTTAAATAGACTACATTTATACATTTATGAATTGTTAACATTAAAATCTTGTTAAAGTGAACTACAATTATGAATTGTGAACATTAAAATCTTGTTAAAGTGGACTACAATTATGAATTGTGAACATTAAAATCTTGTTAAAGTGGACTACAATTATACATTGTGAACATTAAAATCTTGTTAAAGTGGACTACAATTATGAATTGTGAACATTCAAATCTTATTAAAGTAGACTACAATTATGAATTGTAAACATTAAAATCTTGTTAAAGTGGACTACAATTATGAATTGTGAACATTAAAATCTTGTTAAAGTAGACTAGCCATTATGAATTGTAAACATCAAAATCTTGTTAAAGTTGACTAGCCATGATGAATTGTTAACATTAAAATCTTGTTAAATTGGACTACAATTATGAATTGTGAACATTAAAATCTTGTTAAAGTGGACTAGCCATGATGAATTGTGAACATTAAAGTCTTGTTAAAGTGGACTAGCCATGATAAATTGTTAACATTAAAATCTTGTTAAATTGGACTACAATTATGAATTGTAAACATTAAAATATTGTTAAAGCCATTATTAATTGTTAACATTAAAATCAACACAGACATGATTGTTAACAGAAGGATGAACATCTTGCCAATTAAAATATTGTTAAAGCTATTACAGACATGAATATTAACAGAAGGATGAACATCTTGCCAATTTTTTCAGGGATTCACTTAATGACAGTAAGTCCATCATTGTGCTGGGACCATAATGAGCAAAGATGAAGAAGGTGCTGCGGACAAGTGCAACACAGAAACACATTAAAATCTTGTTAAAGCCATGATGAATTGTGAACATTAATGGAAAACCATCCCCGATGTAGGCATAAATTCGAAAGCTCATATTTTGTGGTTGTGTTAAAATAACCTGAAATCTTGTTGCGCCCTCGTCAGTGATAGAATCGGCAACAAACCCTGGACATGCAGCAACATCAGCAGAGAGCCGCAAGCGGTCAAAATATGCCAATCTTCTCGACAGATTTGTATTTCAACCGATCGCTGTGGAGACGAGGGGAGTGATTGGCTCTGCCACACGCGACTTCCTCAGCAGCCTTGGTCTATTAATGAGCGCAACACCGGAGACAATCGCGAATTGTCTTGGCTTTACGAGCGCCTCTCTATCGCCATTATCCGTGGAAATGCCTTGAGTCTGCTCTCGGCCTGCCAAGCCAGCCGGACATTCGAAGAAAACTATGGACTGTGATACATTTACATATAAGGAATCAGGATTTCTCGATATTGAACTAAACAATGTCCAAGTGACGAATAAGAGATTTATTAATTATTTATTGAATTATTAATCTTATAGTTTAATTTTTCACCGAATGGATCAGTGTAATATATTTGTTTCTTATTTTGATTAATAAATTATGATTAAATTAGTCACTGATAGAAATTGATGGGCCAAGTGTCAGTTTCACACAGAAGCAACAAGTCAGAGTTGGTCTCCTGTAAGCGGATTTCAACCTCTGGAAGGTTGGAATGCAGAAGACCCCTAATTTTAGAAAAGGGGGTCTTATATTAGGGGTCCACGTTAGCAGTTGAGGTACTGAATTCATCCTTATATTTTGTTATAAGATTGTTCATGTTGGAATAGGAAATAGTTGGTCAGCAGAGGAGTTGGAAGCAGGAACACAGCGAGGGCGACTATCTTTGTAAACCATTGAATAGAAAAAAAGCTGTAGCACTTCCCACTAATATGGCATCAAGAGGCCCCACCGGAAACAACTCCATTTACCAAATGGCAATACAGCAGCCTCTGTATTATACACCTGCTGATAGGACATCCTCCTTGTGAGTTATTCTAAAGTCCGGGTTCTTGATCTATCAGGCGGATAATGTCAGCCAAGACAAAAGTGAAAGGGGGCAAGAGAAATACATAGATAGCTAAGGAGGAGATGAGTATTGATTTACTCCTCTCCAGGAGTTAGGCACAAGGCCAGTTTTTATCTTACTCCCACAAGTAAGATGTGACCCAAGGTCGGGTCGGGAAAGTGGGGTTTAAAAATTGCCTAGGCAGCCCCGTCGGCATTCCCCGATAGGGGCGCCTCAGGCAGTAAGCAATAAACTTACTCATCCCCAAAGGGTGGACCTCCTAGAACTGCACAGGACAGACCCATAAACCGGCGTAAATCAAGGCCCGAAGGCCAAGACAATACCAGTCTATGGGGTGCAGTATCCATCGGAACAGATACTACATTTTGATCTTAGCCAAAAGGCCAAGAACACTTTAAGGAGGAGATGAGTATCTTGCTCAGGTAATTATAAATTATGGCTAATTAGAACAATTAAAACAGAATTGTTTTCAAACATAACTCAATCCCAGAACTGAGGTATATTTTAACCTATATTTTGTGCTATTAAAGTATGTAGGAAAAGAAGGATTCGGGAAACAAATGTTGATAAACTCACATTTAATAAATATAGACATGATACCACATACGTATGTATATGCACACATACAAGTAGAGGTCCAAACACCTACATACACATATTCACACTCATACTCACATATAAAGAGTTTGAATTACCTACTCGACACTATCCTTCAGTGTCTTCAGTCTCTCTGTACAAGGGTTTGTCATGAAAAACCTGACATGAGGATACTTTCCCCTATAAGTAAACCCTGACCAAATATTCAAAATAACATAGGATTCAAATCCCAAATAAAATCCCCTCGGTTTGGCTACACCACACTGGCTTATACGGGGAATAGTGCACCTTCTCCTAGTGATGTTACATCAAGTAACAGTACTTAGCTGGATACTCCACCAGACTAGATAAATTCTTGTCTTTGAATCCGATAAGACCAAGAGACCACAAGAAAGATATACTATGAACATCGTTAACTGGTCAATTTGGTCGAGGAAAATTCTTCATTTCTTTACTAACTCAACGTTTGAGAGGTAAAGGAGAATCTTGATATCTAAGTATCTCATTTAGAGATCAAGTGTTAGCCCCAGGAACTTCGACTGAAGTAAAATGAAAACATATAATCATACGTACACACACATAGGTAAATCTACACACACATATATAAATTTTAAATAAATAATATTAATGGGAATGGTAGTTTGCTTGAAGCATTGCTGGGAATAGTAGTAGTATGTTTAAAATAATAAACACCATAGGAAAACTCTGTCTGTGCAGAGAATATACCATTTTGGCATTTTGACAAAGGGAAGTTTCTTTTTCCCAAAATATTAAATAAATGATTTTTAATAATCATCCAGACAACACACAAACAGCTAACACCACACTTGCTGTTATGTAAGATTTTAAGAAAAAATAAATAGTAAGTCCCATTTCGAATTCGATTTATTATTTTTGTTCCTTCCAGCTTACATCCTACCCGGGACTTTGCATTGCCCTCAGCCTTTTAAAACATACTACTAAATAATATTAAATTATTTTTACCTACATACGCTAGCGTTTCAAACTTTCGCTCTCATTAGTGCAGGAAGTATAAATGCGAATGGTCGCACGGTTCAAACCCCTGCTACAGAGTCACCCTAGACTCCGTACGCAAGCGCTGTAACCATTAGGCCACGGGAAATTACCACATTCAAGAAGGGAATTTACGTTCTATTTATGTGAAGGGCGGCATATCAAGAAAGACTGACTAGAGATTCAACGAACGTTGTCGGTATATGCCTTATAGCTACGTGTCAGTCTATTTTTAACTTCCCTGAACAGGGCTCAACTTTAATCTTATTAAAGCGGCTTATAACAATATTAATTTTAAATAAATAATATTAAATTATTTCTACCTACATATGCTAGCGTTTCGAGCTTTCACTCTCGTCAGTGCAGGGATGATAATCTCGGACGATCGCACAGTTCGAACCCCTGCCATAGAGTCAACCTAGACTCTGTATACTATGAATATTTTTTATTAAATATTAAAGTGTATTTACCTACAGACAACGTTGTTTCGAACTTACATCTTCATCAGTGCAGGAAGTGGTGGTTTCAGGCGGTCAGACGGGTTCGAACGTAGTTCATAGATTCAGAAGAGTATTACGATCCTACGCCTTAATCCATTAGGCCAACAGAAATCGCCACAGACATTACTGAAATTAAGATACATTTAAAGCCAGTGGCGGGGTTCAAACATTCCGAGATCAAAGAGTGCTTCAACATGTGGGTGTGTAAGCTTTGCTTCCATAGCTTAATGACCTCATCAGTGCATATATATATATATATATATATATATATAAATATATATATATATATATATATATATATATATATTTATATATATATTTGGATAATATAAAGATAAATATTTTATCTTAGATCCTATCGTGATAAGAAACTGCTCGATATTATAGATAGAGCATTATTATGTGAAATATTGAAATGATGAAAATAATAAAATTGAATAATATACAAGTTTATAAAGTCATCAGATGTTCAAGCAAGGTGTTTTATTTACTCCTCCCCAGGAGTTAGGCACAAGGCCAGTTTTATCTTACTCCCACAAGTAAGATGTGACCCAAGATCGGGTCGAGAAAGTGGGGTTTGAAAAGCCAGCGCTCGAGAGGTGAGCACTCTGGCCATTTAAAAATTGCCTGGGCAGCCCCGTCGGCATTCCCCGGTAGGGGCGCCTCAGACAGTAAGCAATAAACTTACTCCTCCCCAAAGAGGGGAGACAAAGCTTGGGAGGGTGGACCTCCTAGAACTGCACAGGACAGGCGTGCAGTATCCATCGGAACAGATACTACACTTTGATCTTAGCCAAAAGGATGTTTCTACTCGTATACTGACTTTTCACAGAATTCTGGATTTGGATCATATTGGAATCGATCACTTCACTACTCAATACCACATTCAAATTGGAAGTTTCAATATCTGCATTGTTACAATGACTTTTTACACATTTTTGAAACTCTCTTTAAACTGTTTTTGCTTTAAGCATTTACAAAGAAAATTTTTGTTTCAAATTTTCAAATTAATACCTGCCAATAATTAGTAAATTTTATTGGTTTCCTTCTGAGGAGAAGAGTAATTCTTTGAAAATCCATGGATGCTCTCTCTCTCTCTCTCTCTCTCTCGCTCGCTCGCTCTCTCTCTCTCTCTCTCTCTCTCTCGCTCTCTCTCTCTCTCGCTCTCTCGCTCGCTCTCTCTCTCTCTCTCTCGCTCGCTCTCTCTCTCTCTCTCTCACTCACTCTCTCTCTCTCGCTCGCTCGCTCTCTCTCTCTCTCTCTCTCTCTCTCTCTCTCTCTCGCTCGCTCTCTCTCTCTCTCTCGCTCGCTCGCTCTCTCTCTCTCTCTCTCTCTCTCTCTCGCTCGCTCTCTCTCTCTCTCTCTCGCTCGCTCTCTCTCTCTCTCGCTCGCTCTCTCTCTCTCTCTCTCGCTCGCTCTCTCTCTCTCTCACTCGTTCTCTCTCTCTCTTTTTCTCTCGCACGACCTCCAGCCTAATTTTCTTCTTTTTTTTGTTTTTAAAAGAGCCTACTCCCCCTCCTAGGCATCATTTTCATTGATTTCTTCTTATTTATTTCTTATTTAAATTAGATTTAGTTGCCGTAGTGAATCCTAGGATTGTTTGGTAGTTTTCCAAATGATATGATCATGATTCAATTGGAATTATCTACAATTGTAATCATTTTTATGAGGCTGATATTCCGGCTATCGTATTACTCCATATTAACGTAAGACTAATTAATATTTGAGGTAGAGGTGTGGGTGGGTGTACGGGTAAATATAGTTATTGACTTGGTGACTGGTATTTAATCTTAACGTTACGGCTGCATCTATTTCTGATAATTGTTTAAACATGAATAATTAAAAAAAAAAAAATTGTCTCTCATTCTGACATGGTCGCTACGTGTCACAGCCTTGGTTGTCTGGTAATCTATTTTCGGGGGGTTTTCTTCTTCCTTTTCTCCCACCTTCTTTTTCTCCTCCTAACTGATTTCTCAATCACGAAACGGAGGATTTGAAGAGGTTGTAATTTGAATTTCCGGCTTTCATAGACGATTTAAAAGAACTTGGGGTTAAGCGGTTGGAGGGGGACCTATACAAATTGACCTGGTTATGATACCTCAACTTCCTTCCCCTCCCTATATATCTTCCGTTGTAAATCATACAATTTCCCCCTCTCTGTATATATGTATTACTCTCTTTCCCCCTCACTGTATTGTCTTCCGTTATAAATCGTGCAATTTCCTCTCTCTTTCTATATATATATTAAATATGTTGTCACTCTCTTTCCCCCTCAATATACGTCTTAAATAGTTCATTTCCCCCTCTCTCCATATATGTATTAAATATGCTGTCACTCTCTCTATATGTGTATTGAATAGTGAGTGTGAGTTTCTCTTTTTTTCATTTTCAAAAATGTAATCGCCTCGCTTGGATGCTTGGATAGGCCTGAGGGTCGAAATAAATTATTGCACCGGTAATTATGTGATTCCATGTTACTTTACTTTATTATATATATATATATATATATATATATATATATATTCATAAAAACATAGTGTGGCTACACATTTCGGAACATGTTTCAGTTGTAGCTATAATAAGCCCGACATGTTCGGTCACCCAAAATGCCTTCATATTGTAGAATGAAGAAAAATTATTATCTGTTAGGATCACGTGACTAAACTCAAAACATTTTTTTAACATACTTAGCATTAAACTTTCAGAAATAAAAATGTCTTACGTCGTCAAATCAAGGTTAAATGACATTTCTACTGTCTGTGTTGCCAGATTTAAGTGGGTCAAATATTGCGCGGTTGACATAATAACTTGGTGTGCGAAAGGAAAGAATCATATAGTTGTTTAAAAAAATCTCATATATACACATCTTTTTTATGGTAAATACGCATTTACACAGGGATACACAATTCCCGAGTTGGGATGGGGCGATGTAATATTATTTATGTAAAGTTAAATGAAGAAGTATCATATTTTGAGTAAAATTGGCTTAGCAGAGTACATCATAAAATTCGGAATAATAATAATGATAATGATGACGACGACGACGACGACGACGACGACGACGACGACGACAACAATAATAATAATAATAACAATAACAATAACAATAACAATAACAATAACAATAGCAATAATAATAATAACAATAACAATAACAATAATAATAATAATAATAATAATAATAATAACAACAACAACAACGACAACAAAATAATAATGATGATGATGATGATGATGATGATGATGATGATGATGATGATGATGATACTACCCCTCCCCCAATAAATTAAACCGTCCTCAGCTGACACCACACAAAAATGAACCAATGAACAGAAATTGCAAGAAACAACACTATAAGTTCTCCCCCCCCCCCCCCCAAAAAAAAATGGCGCCGACCTTGACTGACACCACACAAAATATTTGTAAAGGGTCAAGGAAGATGAGAAAACCAAGGAGGGGCAACACAAACCAGACCTCCACTGGAAGAGTGCGGAGAGTGCTGGGACCTTGGGGAGGCTTACTGCCACCCAAATCCCAGAGAAGACTATTGGTCCTTACCAACGAGAAATCAATGGTAAGCGGCTGTTGCGATACCGCAAGGTTATTTGCAGTGGTTATAGAAAAGAGTTGAACAATACTGGAAATCTGGGGAGGCTTGTTGTCACTCAGACTCTAGGGAACACCACTGGTTATTATCAGTGAGCAATCACTGATGATGACTTGTGTGAACATTCCTAGTGAGTACTAATAATAATGATAATAATAATGATAATAATAATGATAATAATAATAATAATAATAATAATAATAATAATGATAATAATAATAATAATAATAATAATAATAATAATAATAAACTACCCCCCTCCAAATTATTTTGAAATTATCTTAAAATATAATTTATACAATAAAAATGTTTATACAATTCTCATGACAACATAATCAATATTGATAATGCATAATTTTCTAAGCAGTTATCAGATATTTCCCCCCTTTTACATATATTTTATTGTTTTTTTGTTAGCCGCTTTAAAACGCTAGAATGGTCTGGAAATGGGGAATCATTTTACGTTAAATGTATATGCAAAACTGATCTCTCACTCTAAATTCTAGAACAATTGTTTTTTTCTTCCTTTTGCTAAGTTTTCGTCTAAAAAAGTAGAATCTCATTTTTTGTTTTAATACATAATTTTCCAAGCAGCTATCAGATCTGTTTGATGTTTTCTCCCTTTTTACATAAATTTTATTGTTTTCATGTTCTTGTTCATACAAGTTGATTTTATTATTATGACTGTATAATATGTATTATCGTATCATGAAGAAATAAGCATTTTCTTCATCTTCTGTAAAAACAAATTGTATATGTAGCAAACATAACAAATTTTGTAAAACTTATCAAAATTGTTTCTCCAAACAATATTTTGTTCATAAAGTATTTGCTTTTGTAAAATGTTCAATTTGCTTTCTGATTGTAATTATGTCAATATATTTTCTGTAATCAAGGAGTCAATATAAACAAATTGACTCAAGATTTTTGAAATATCAAAAATGTGTCTAATTCATGGTGAATAAAGTGATTTTTTGTGAATTTAGTTTTTCTATATTTTTTGTACTTTTTACATTTGATTTGATGGAATTAAATCAATCATTGTAAGCTGCTTCCTAATAATATGTAGAGTTGCTAATTACTGCACATTACTAAGAAATTTTTTACTAAAACATTTCTTAGTAATTATTATATAGTAGTAATTTTGGTCTTCACACATCCGCCCCCCCCCCCCATTCATGGACCCCAGTCACATGTTTGCCAGGCCTGTATTAGGGGTCGCCTTGACTCATACCCATACAAGTACATCAGAATATGCATATATATACAAAAATAACATATCTAGAAACATAAGTACACAATCACTTACTGGGCATCCAATAAAATAAAATAAGCCACAAATCGGGGTACATAAAATACGTGTAGACACATGTGTGCGCAAAAACAATTACAGTCTACCACCATACATGCATATAAGGGAAAACAATCATAAATATCAGTTTAAATTTAGACAAATAAAATTACAATAAAAATAAATAATATCACAATTTTCTTTGGGTTAGGCATGACAATCTATTTGTTTTTGATGGACAGGAGGGGTCGAATGTCATTATTTATTTACATCAAAAACGTTTGCCTACTCTAAAATAGACACTATCACCAAAATACCGCATTTACTCCATGGCTTTAATCCTACTTAAAAGATCCCCAAATGGTTTCAATGAAATTTTATTCACAAGAATAAAAATACATGAATTTGAAAATTAGTTAAGAAACCAGATAACACGATTCAGGATTTTTTTTAAATAAATTAATTTTTTTATTTTATTTTGTTTTAATCCAAATTTTCCGTTTTATAAACCTTCATCAGGGTAATACAGACAACTTTTTTTCTTTTTTTTTTAAATTTTATTTTATATATATATATATTTTGGTACAGAAAAATTAGTACAACATTCGTACCATCGGTTTCAAGCACAGAAGGACTTAGCCATCCCTGTTGTCATCTGATACGGATCTGATACAGATGACAACAGAAGCTAAAGAGAGCCGGATGGCTAAGTCCTTCTGTGCTTGAAACTGACGGTACGAATGTTGTACTAATTTTTCTGTACCAAAATAAATAAATATTACGCTCTTAATTTTTAATTTTAAACTTTAATTCTCAATTAATAGAACACTCTGCTGGGATCTTTCCTGCTATATTACAAAAATGTTATATATATATATATATATATATATATATATATATATATATATATATCGAAAATACTAAACAACACGTTGAGTCCCACCCACAACCACTATTTGTCCCATTTTAATTTCATGGGAAAGTTCATAAACTGTAACATATCTATTAAGAAATTCTTCTTGCATAACTAAAAATAATAAATCTCAATTCTTCTATATTTTCTTTATGAACAATATAGAATTAAAGCGACATATTATTTGGGGATCAAATGTATTTGAGGCACCCCAGAATGAGAAATTGTAGCAGTCATAAATAAAGACTTATTTTCTCTCTTGGAGAAATGTCCCGATTATGCAATTTGGTCACACACTGACCAATCAGCCTGCAGGGCGCAGTGATTTCATGTGTACCTTGAAGAACTACTTCAGTCCCTTTGGGAATCACGGTTGGTCATCAGAGAAATTCTTGAAAGCAATGAGTATTGATTTACTCCTCTCCAGGAGTTAGGCACAAGGCCAGTTTTTATCTTACTCCCACAAGTAAGATGTGACCCAAGGTCGGGTCGGGAAAGTGGGGTTTAAAAATTGCCTGGGCAGCCCCGTTGGCATTCCCCAGTAGTAAGCAATAAACTTACTCCTCCCCAAAGAGGGGAGGCGAAGCCTGGGAGGGTGGACCTCCTAGAACTGCATAGGATAGACCCATAGACCGGTGTAAACCAAGCCCCGAAAGCCAAGACAATACCAGTCTATGGGGTGCAGTATCCATCGGAACAGATACTACACTTTGATTTAGCCATTGAAAGCAATGAGTAAAGACGTCCCCTTTCTCTCTCCTGTCCCTGTCCACTGGACGCTCAAGCATCGACTATCTTCACCTGAAGACAGAATTTCGACAGCCCAAACAAATTTCTAACTTTTCCTTTCCTCATTCGGATAGTGTCCAACTTTCTTCCACCTATATCAAACGGTATAGGTAATTGAATAAACCCTTTTCACTGTTGTTATAGAAAAGGTTTTGTGTTTACTTTCGTGCGACGGTTTTCGTTACTTACAAATAATAGACAGGAGTTAGTCTTAACATCCACTGACCGACACATCACATTTGTTTTGCATTTCTAGCTCCATACGAAATTGGGATTTACGTGACTAAAATAGTAATTAATCAACACCTTATACAATAACCAAAAGGAAACATTTTGTCTTAACACCGATATTTTACCTAAAAAAATTGTTTTTATCATTTACTTTTATTCACTCCAAACAAGACATATTGCTACTGAAACGTTATGGGCTACTGTGATTAGGGTCCGAGTAAAGAATTGTGCATCAAGATGCTTATTAACATTACATTTAAATTTCTGCATATTGCTACAGCCGGGGACGCAGAAAGTAGGGAGGGAATTCCAAAGGCAAGCGGTTCAAAGAAAGAAGCTCTTTGAATAGAAAGTTTTCTGGCATCTTGCGACCTCTACAGTGAAGGGGTGGGGTTTTGTTGCTAGTGGGGTTAGTTATTTATATGTTATCTAAGTTGTAAAGTTAACTAATTTGCATATTGATATGTAAAAAGATACTTTATTAATTAATTGACTATATTTTTTTATTGTTTTTTTTTAATTCAACGATTGTTTTGAGTTTAATATAGTAAATATTTCTGTTTAAGAACACTGTTTTATTTCGTGGACAAATGTTTAGCAAGTCAATAAAATTCAAAAATGCCAATAATGGTGGGTTTTTCTTCTTGGTTATGATGAAAGGACAGTCGTTTATACACCACTATTGAGTTCTATTCCATCCTATTCTGTGGAGGAACTGACTTGAAATTAAAAATAATCCTCCCTGCCACACACACACATACACACACTCTCACCACCGCCCAGACAAATTGGTTTCTTCTTTCTTTTCTTTTGTTTACGGTCATAGTTAAAAAATAAATAAATTTGTATAAAAATTACAAAAATGTTAATTTTCATCTATTCTATATGAATAAATGCGAAAGTTCTTGTTTCGTGTTTACAACAATGAAATGTTTATTATTTAAAAGCTGTGTTTCAATGGATTATGCTTCAATGAATTCGTTACTCTGGTGCCCTATCGACGTAAATTCACTAGACCAACTCGACAATCAACTAAATCTCATTCATTCACTGTGAAGGTTCCCAGATGCCGGAGAGCCTTCTACTCAAATAGCTTCTTTCCTCGTGCTGCTGGCCTCTGTAACTCCCTCCCTGTCCCCTGTTTCCCCGACAGTACTGACATGCAGAAATTTAAAACTAATGTAAACAGACATCTCGCTGTGCAGATCCCAATTTAGGTTGACCCCCCCCCCCACCTTCTCCCCTTTTCTTTTTTCTCAGTAGCCCCTTACGTCTACAGTGGTGGCCTGCCTTGTTTGAGGTGAACTATGTTAAAAAAAAAAGAAGAAAAAAAAAGAGTACTTTGCAAAGCGAAAAAAGAAAAGGTAAAGTTGCAGTATAGTTAACAGCCCCGAAATATCGAAATACAAAACAAAATGTACAACAAATAACTATTACCAAACGCATTAAAATTTAATTTTCTATCGACCTGTATACTTTTAGCATTCAGAAACTGTTTTCAACTTTTTTTTTAAATTTCAAAATTAGATTTCATTGAAGCGCCCTTTTTCAACATACGAGAAAAAAAATGACTGCTTGTTGCTCTGTTATTGGTAGGACTTGATTTCTTAAAATAAATAGTAAAAAAATGATAACTTACCCTGATACAAACCCGAAGTTCGAGTCGCAAGCCCCTCCTACTTAGGGTTAGTGGTAGGTAAGTTTTCATTTTTTTTACTATCTTTTTAGCCTAAAGTTATCCGAAGCTAAACGATCACCTCCCACATTAAAATGATTGTATCTATTATTGTATTATCTTTTAATGGGGGCAGGGGGTAATGTGGACTCGGTTCTGATGTCATAAGACCGTTCTCTCAGGAATTACCTCCTCCTTTTCTAAGGAAGTGGGCATATTACTCCCCAGGTATTACATCCTCCTTTGGGGAGGGGGTAAAGTAGTATCTGTTATGGTGTCATGAGACCATCTTCCCAGGAACTACCTTCTCTTGGTGGTGGGGTTAGTGTAATATCCGTTCCGTTACCATGATAGATGGCTAAGTTGCTAACGACGCGGACTGAGTGTGCCGGGTTCGAATCCAGTTTGTTCCACAGAAACACTTTCATTAAACCCACACCTGACCTTGTGTCTTAACCTCCTGGAGAGGAGGTAAATAAAATACTCACATGCATTACCTTCTCCTTTTATGTGGCAATCCTCCCAGGTATTACCTCCTCGTTTTTATTAAGAGGTGGGGGGGGGGGGCAGTATAGTATATGTTCGTTCTCAATTCGGGGGGGGGGGGGTAGTGTACTATCTGTTCAGTTGTTATAATATCCTTCTCCTTTGGCATTACCTCCTCTTTTTGGGGGGTGGGGAGCGTTCTTCATGATACTATGCTCTCAGTCATTACCTCCTCCTTTGAGAGAGGGAGGCAGTGTAGTATATGTTCGTTCACCATTGTATCGTTCTACCAGGCTAGCAAAAATATGCAACCGGAGGGAGCATGTTTTTTGCTAGTATTAAATCAAATGACTTACCTAAAAACTTGGGCGACTTTGTCGAATCCGGGGTCGACGAATCCATCGACCAGGACGGGAAGTTTTTTCCCCTTGCGTCGATAAAACAGGAACCACAGAGAGAAGGCTGCGGTAAAAGACAGAATCAACGCCCCTAAAACGAAGTCCATAATTACGATTTAGACACCCTTCAACTTTCCTGGGTGCGACGTGTGGATGGATGTAAAAGTTTTTGTTATTGTTTTTTGTTTTTTTTGTTGATTTTTTTTTTTTTTCTTCTTTTTTTTAAGAATTTCCTTTTAAAAAAAAAGGAGCGATAAGAAAACGTACAACTAAACCTCGAAGTTGACGCTAAAACAAAAACTGTTATGCAATAACATATATTTACAAAAATGAAGATTACAAAAAAAAAAAAAAGGCAACTGCTCATTTGGTTGCGTTGTCAAAACAAGCTACCCTTATCGGCGAACATAATCAAAAGTCCGATCTTATCTTTTACTTATATCCTATCCTACGGAGGCATTTAATAGTCATTTATATTGAAGCTATTTCATATCAATTGTCATTAATTTTTTCATTAAATGTGTGAAGTTGTTGCAGGGGGCGATGGGCGTTTTCGGTCTTACGTCTTGTTACACCCTGGGGAATATTATTTCAGGGGATTTTAAGGGCTAAGTTTAGACGGTAAGTTCCGTACGTTTCAAATTCGAATATATATATATATATATATATATATATATATATATATATATATATATATATATATATATATATCAGGACCGGCGGGACAGTTATAAAAGTGTGTGGGGGGGGCTCTCCTAAAAAGTGGGGGGGAGCGGTTAAACACATGCATATATAACTTCATTACTGATGACCGTAAAGTGGGGGGGGCAGTCAAAAAGGGGGGCCCCCCTTTTTGACTGCCCCCCCCACACTTTACAGTCATCAGTAATGAAGTTATATATGCATGTGTTTAACCGCTCCCCCCCAAAGAATATGAACTTCCCATGTTTTTTCTCTCTCTCTCCATCTCTCTCTCTCTCTCTCTCTCTCTCTCTCTATATATATATATATATATATATATATATATATATATATATATATAGAGAGAGAGAGAGAGAGAGAGAGAGAACAGTTTTTTTATTATATTCCAATAACCATGGTTTGTTTTATTACTTTTATTTTTATTTTTTTCACATTTCCAAGAATTCCAAATTTCTGTGAGATATATTTAACGGTCCGTTTCATTTGTTTTGTGCCAAACAACATTTGTATGTCAATATCGTCTCTGCAACACTACAAAATTATCAGAAAAAGCTCACAAATAATAAAAGAGTTCTTAGATTAGAGTGTCTTGAAAAGCACCCACATCATACATCAGTTTCATTTTAAGGTGAAAATAAACAAAAAAACAAAAAAAAATTTTTTAGAGCAAACACTCACACGTGTGCGATCAAACTAATCCGCCATTTTGACTTCAAAGGAGACTACAAAGTAAAAGGATCTGATGATATATGATAGTACATATATTGTCTTTAATAATTAATTATATATATATATATATATATATATATATATATATATATATATATATAGTAGAATACAAAATTCATGACATCATCAATATTTTCTAATAATGCTCCAAAATTTCAACATCAGCAAATATTATTGTGTACATATGTTTCAGAATTATTTTTAATAATCGCCTCTTCTGCAAAGACAATTATTTATCAATTCGTTACAACGATAAAATTGTTAAATGATCACAAACACATACACCAAAAATCGAGAAACTTTATTTTCTTTGTTATACTGTTTCCTTTTCTGTAGCAGGCCATAATAACTGGATGCAAGAGTCCAATGCACATATTTTGTCAAAAAAGGTATTATGATACAATTAAAGTGAAAATATTTGAACTTGTCTTTCCTTAACATAATATATATATATTTTTTGATGTATTGATGTTTTTTATATTTATAATATAAAACTAAAAATAATACATTAATCACTTAAATAATAGTATCATGGATTCGTCCAAACACTTTAAAATGCAGCAACATTTTTGTAAGTAACGGATAAATTTGATTAGACAGACGAACAGCGTAGATTTAGTATAAGGAACGTTTATGTTTTGTCTTTTAAGGGAAGTGGGGTCTGATCAACTCTGCTGGGAAGCCATGAAATTAAATACTGTCTTGTTTTTAAATTCCCAAAACAGTTTTTCATGGTAAACAACTGATGATCCCTTAAAATAGTGTTAGAAATAAACTAATATAATAACTGTAAAAAATAAATTGACTTACATGAGTGATTTTCCACTGGAAGACTTGGGACTATAAATTCTTTTTTTTTTTTTTTTTTAATATAGTTTTAATGGTTGAGAAACTTCCGAGACTATATATATATATATATATATATATATATATATATATATATATATATATATATTCACTTTTTTGTAGCATTGACCAGTTAACAATGGTATAGTATATCTTTCTTGTGGTCTCTTGCTCTTAGCGGATTCCAGGACAAGAATTCATCTAGTCTGGTGGATTATCCAGTAGAGTGCTGTTACTTGAGGTAACATTACTCGAAGAAGGTGCACCATTCCTCGTATGAGCCAGTGTATAGCCGTGTCTAAGGGATCTCATTTTTGCTACGAATACTTTTATTTTTAATATTTGGTCAGGGTTTACTTGTAGGGTGAAGTATCCTCATGTCAGGTTGTCCTGACAAACCTTTGCATATAGAGACCGAAGACACTCGAGGATGATGTCTAGTAAGTAATTCAAACTCTCCAGTAGGTAATTCAAACATATATATATATATATATATATATATATATATATATTTTTTTTTCATTTTACTTCAGTTGAAGTTCTCAGAAATCAAGGGGCCTCTACCTGGGACTAACACTTGATCCCTGTATGAGATACATAGATATTCGAATATTCTATTAAATTTCTCTTTTATCTCTCAAACGTTGAGTTAGTAAAGAAGTTAAGAACATTAATTTTAATTTTCCTCTCCCCAATTGACCAGTTGATTATGTTATAGTATATCTTTCTTTTGGTCTCTTGGTCTTACCGGATTCCAGGACCAGAATTCATCTGGTCTGGTGGAGTATCCAGCTAAGTGCCATTACTTAAGGTAACATTACTTAGAGAAGATGCCCTATTCCTCGTATGAGCTAATGCAAAAAGGATCTTATTTGGGCTTCGAATACTATGTTATTTTGAATATTTGGACAGTGTTTACTTGTAAGAGTAAGTATCCTCATGTCAGGTCGTCCTGACAAACCCTTGTACAGAGAGACCGAAGACACTTGAGGATGGTGTCTAGTAGGTAATTCAAATTGTGTGTGTGAAAATATGTTTTGCATATGCTTTCTATTCTTTATATATACGAACCTTTTCAAAGTGAAAGCTCGATGATTGTCAACATATAACAACAGAGCATGCATATATAAATAACCAACATTTTGCTACATTCCAAAGACCAAGATTTTATACATCTTAACAATCTTTTTTTTCTTTTTCAAAACAAAAAACTTTGGTACAATTACGAATCCGTTTCATTCACCAGAAGACCAACCAACATTTGATCTTTCTTCCATGGACTCATCAGAAAACCAGAAAATTCTCAATCAGAAAACATCCATAGCGATGCAACAAACAAGAGTCCAAAACCAAACAACTCACATTAAATTCACCTCCATCGTGAGATTCAGAAATCGCTACAGAGAAAGGGCAGACATCTTGTTTTTGAAGAAAAGCTATAAAAAATACGCACAATATTGCCTAATAAAAACTGCATTAAGATCTAATAGTTAACTTGCTTAATGGAAGAAAGATCCGACATTGCCGTAATTAATGAAATGACTTCCAGAGATAAGTTTGGGGGTCAATTTTCTAAAAGCCGTCCAACACATGCCAGCATGTAAAATGGACGTTAAACCGATGATGATGATGATGATGATGATAATGATGTCATAACTAAAAACGGTTCGTCCCATTGACTTAAACAGTTTTAAAAACATACCTTTTGCATATTTTTTTTTATTGTAATATAATTTTAATGCATCGGATTTTTACAATCTTGCCGGTCTAATGCGGAAGAGGTTTTGTTTTATAGAAATCGATCCAGACAAGGCATGAAGCCACTTGATGTAAGGGGCTAAAAATTAAAAATAATTCTAGTTACAGTTCAAAAACTGACCAACAATAAGTGTTGGATAGATAGATTCCAACCCAGAAAACAGCAATTCTTCCCCCTTTGTCTGAAACATCGCTTATGGAATGTGAAATTAAATGTGAATTACAAGGAAAAAATAAGGGAAGCGAGAGTTACGAGGCTGCCGAAAGTAAACTCAAGGTCCACTTTTTACTCTCCTGCTGTTTTTGTTGCCGTTTGTAAGGACTTATTATATATTGTTTTTAATCTTGATAAAGGGACATAAAAGTGGTGCAAAACTGTTCTGTTTGGGGGATTTATTTTACCTGTCCTGAGATTGTGAAGTCGATTTTGTACATAGCAAGAAAGATCACTCTTAGCGGCACCTCCCCAGATGTGGCAACAGTATTGTAGCAGACATAAACATTGACATTTCTTTCCTCTGGCAGAGACCAGCCCTAGTTAGGTTGTTTGGTCACACAATGACCAATCAGAATCCTGGGCGTAGTAATTTCAACTGGAACTTTTTAAGAGAGCTTCCAGGCAGCTACGAAGAAAGACGTAGACGCTCTCTCCTGCTACCCGTCGACACTTTGAACACAGCTATCTTTACTTGAAGATATACTGCTTTAAGAAAAGACTTTCAGGAGCCGACATTTATTAACTTTAATTCATTTCAATTCACTGTCGTAACTTCTGGCAACCTGTACTCAACTGTGTATGCCATATAAATAAATTTATATAAATTGTTGTTCGTAGAAAGACCTTTGTTTTCCTTTTTTAGTGATCCCTTTTTTACAGATTGTTATAAAGGATAGTCATATAATTTATGTGAAGATTAACTCCTATAAAATGGTGACCACAACGTGATCTTATTATTTATGTGAGGATTTGTTCTTATAAAATGGTGACCCCAATGTGATCTTATAATTTATGTGAAGACTAGCTCCTATAAAATTTTGATCACAACGTTATCTTATAATTTATGTAAGGATTAGCTCCTATAAAATGGTGACCCAATATGATCTTATAATTTATGTGAAGATTAGCTCCTATAAAATCGTGACCATAACGTTATCTTATAATTTATGTGAAGACTAGCTCTCATAAAATGGTAACCCCAATGTGATCTTATAATTTATGTGAAGACTATTTCCTATAAAATGGTGACCCTGACGTTATCTTATAATTTATGTGAAGACTAGCTCTCATAAAATGGTGACCCCAATGTGATCTTATAATTTATGTGAAGACTATTTCCTATAAAATGGTGACCCTAATGCGATCTTATAATTTATGTGAGGATTAGCTCCTATAAAATGGTGGCCCAATGTGATCTTATAATTTATGTGAAGACTATTCTCTATAAAATGGTGACCCTAACGTTATCTTATAATTTATGTGAAAACTAGCTCTCATAAAATGGTGACCCCTATGTGATCTTATAATTTATGTGAAGACTATTTCCTATAAAATGGTGACCCTAACGTTATCTTATAATTTATGTGAAGACTAGCTCTCATAAAATGGTGACCCCAATGTGATCTTATAATTTATGTGAAGACTATTTCCTATAAAATGGTGACCCTAACGTTATCTTATGTGAAGACTAGCTCTCATAAAATGGTGACCCCAATGTGATCTTATAATTTATGTGAAGACTATTTCCTATAAAATGGTGACCCTAACGTTATCTTATAATTTATGTGAAGACTAGCTCTCATAAAATGGTGACCCCAATGTGATCTTATAATTTATGTGAAGACTATTTCCTATAAAATGGTGACCCTAACGTTATCTTATAATTTATGTGAAGACTAGCTCTCATAAAATGGTGACCCCAATGTGATCTTATAATTTATGTGAAGACTATTTCCTATAAAATGGTGACCCTAACGTTATCTTATAATTTATGTGAAGACTAGCTCTCATAAAATGGTGACCCCAATGTGATCTTATAATTTATGTGAAGACTATTTCCTATAAAATGGTGACCCTAACGTTATCTTATAATTTATGTGAAGACTAGCTCTCATAAAATGGTGACCCCAATGTTATCTTATAATTTATGTGAAGACTATTTCCTATAAAATGGTGACCCCAATGTGATCTTATAATTTATGTGAAGACTAGCTCTCATAAAATGGTGACCCCAATGTGATCTTATAATTTATGTGAGGATTAGCTCCTTTAGTAGTTCCCCGTTGAGATTTTTTGTATATAATAATTTTCTTCTCAAGCAGAAAAAATGTTTTTGGTGAAAGCTATACCAAAAATAAAAATAAATTAAGCGACCTTCAGTAGTGAAAAAAAACAGGATGTTCTTGTACAGCCCACTCCTATTGCAAAAGCAACCATTTCCCACGAAAATGAAAGAGTGAGGCAATTAAAAAATTCTCAGCTCCCCCCCTGTAAAATTTCCTACAGTACGCCTACAGTTATAAGTATTTATTAGATAATTATCCTTGAGTGATGTAACACATATTTAGTTTAATTGAAAGTAGCATTGCTGTTCCATTTTATTTTTATTTATATACTTACCTAGCATAAAACTTGAGTAGGTGTTGTTCGTATGAGTCTGTATATATATATACATATATATATATATATATATATATATATATATATATATATATATATATATATATATATATATATATATATGAGAAAGGAAGGATGAAGGTAATCCTGGCTACTACTTCTTCCCATCAACCCATCATGTAAACCCAATATTTTCATGTACTTGAATGATATTTTTCTTAATATTATCATCCTGAAGAAGTCTTAAAAATAAAGACGAAACGTTGATGAATATATAAAAAAAACATTCTTTTTGGTTTTTCCTTTTTCATTTCCCATATATATATATATATATATATATATATATATATATATATATATATATAAGTAGTTTAAACAAAGAATATATAAGTAAACTTGTTTTCCTTTCCTTAACCCATGGATTTTTAAAAATGAAACCGTTTATCATCAGAGAAAATCATAAGGATAAAACAGTAAAATTATATTATTGTTAGCACATATTTGAAAATATACAAAAAATATACAAAAATATACAATGTTTTTAAGCAAAGAATATCAACTATATAAATAAATATATGTGTGTATATATAAATAATGAAATGAGTGATGAGAATAAAAATTGGAAAAAGAACAATATTTATTCAATCAAATATTTTAAACAATGAATATCTGAATAAACTTTTTTCCATTCCTTAACCCATGGATTTTCAAAAAATGCAAGCCTCTCATCAGATGAAAGAGTAAAATTATAATATTGTTGGCACATATTTGAAAATATGAAAAAATATACAAAAATACAAAAATGTGCAAAATATTTTGAGCAAAGAAAATCAACTTCGATGGAAAAATGTAACATGTCCCAAAAAGGTGCATCCAGGATATTATGAATGTTCAGCAAATATAGCAGAAAGTCTCCCAGAAATTCGAATAATTAAAAAGTTCCATTAAGAAATGTAGGGATTCAAATCAGATGTTAAAGATCAATGGTAAAAAAAAATGTGTGACTTACCAGATGGAATACAAGTATATAGATCTCCAAAAAAGTTTTAAAAATCATAAATTCATTGCCAGCAAGATATCTTCCTAAGGCAAATCAAAAAAACGACCAAATTGAGACAATTTCTGGTGAATCTCTCTCAGTTGATTGTGTGTTTTTATGAAATGATTCACGAATTTTCTGGCTTTCCTTGTTTTATTTAATTCTCTCAACGTCACTTCTATATCATCATATATATTGCTATTCACGGTTGCTGAATCAAACGTAATATCAAAGACAGACAATTTATTAAAGGCAAATAAGTTTTTCTTGTAACATATTCCTTATGACAGTGTAGTTGTGTTAGTTGCCATAAAAAAAAATATTTTGCTGGTTATTGATTTATCAGCTTTCATTTTTGAAAATCCATGGCGTTAAGGAAAAGAAAAAAAAGTGTATTTATATATTCCTTGTTTAAACTGCTTGATGATTCAATAAATATTGTTCTTTTTCCAATTTTTATTCTCATCACTCATTTCATTTTATTGCTCTATCTTGTATATTAAGCATTGATTATTTTAAAGATAATTTTTTTTTTAACATAGTTTACCCCAAACAGCGAGATGTCTGTTTACATTAGTTTTAAATTTCTGCATGTCAGTACCCTCGGGGAAACAGGGGGCAGGGAGGGAGTTCCAGCGGCCAGCAGCACGAGGAAAGAAGCTATTGGAGTAGAAAGCTCTCCGACATCTGGGGACCTCCACAGTGAATGGATGGGATTTAACTGATTGTCGGGTTGGTCTAGTGAATTTACATCGAGGGGGCACCAGAGTAGCCAATTCATCGGAGCATAATCCATTGAAGTATTTGTAAAACAAACATAAGGATGCTACATTGCGGCGATGGGACAGGGACTGGAGCTTGGTTGACAGTGAGGGACCTATTAGGTTGGCGACTCTTTTTTTTACCTTGTCAAGGAGGTTTTATCTTTATTATTTCTCCATTTATATATATATATATATATATATATATATATATATATATATATATATATATATATATAAACATCTACTATGCGTTTTTGAAATCTATCTAAGAAAAACCTATAGACACTGCGTTCAGTAATGCTATTCCACGAGAGTTACCACAATCATAGCTTGTACCCTTCCCCTTTGTATAAGGTCACCATTAATGCATCTTACTAATTTTGTAGTATATCTTTAACATTCCAGACATGCTGCATAAGATCACAAAATTGAAACTTAGCTCGCACAAGGAAGTGATCCGTCCAATAATCGGCACATAACGAGTACCGTGTGAACATCCCTAATATCCCTCTTTCTCTTCAAGACATACTCGGAGGTGACGGTGGTTAAGTGGATAACGACACGAACTGAAGACCTGGGTGTTCCAAGTTCGAATCCAGTCGGTTCCACAGTACCACTTTCAGTTAGGGATGTTCCCGTAAGTACCCGATGTCTTTCCAGAAAGATTTCTAACTAGAAAAACATCGGGGAAACTAATGCCAACATCAGAATCATCTGATTCACACGAAAGAAGAAGATCAAGACATACTCAATTAGGAGAGCAGAAAGTGAATAACTTGTGTTTACTTTCAGCAGCCTCGTCACTCTCGCTTCCCTTATTTAGTCCTTTAGTCCTCACATTTCATGAGCGATGTTACTGACAAAGGGGAAATAATTGCTGTTTTCTGGGTCAGAATCTATCCATCTAACACTTATCGTTGGCTAGTTTTTGACCTTGAAGTAGTATTTGTTTTAGCTCCTTACACCAAGTGGCTTCATGCCTTGTCTGGAGCGATTCCCATAATAAAAAATGTAAAAATTAGATGCTATGTCTTGGAGCAAGGGTTCATTCAGTTTGTTTTTTACTTCTACTTCTGCCGAAAGAGAGTGTTTACGACCACAAGATCAAACTCAGTACACATCTGCAAAAGTAACAAGCGATTACTGTTACAGAGCCCTACACCATAGTTACCCAGCACATTCCAAGTCTCCCAATCATTCTGTACCTGTACATTAAAGTCCCTCAAGGATTACAAGTTTATCTGTACGATTAACTTTTTAATAATACTTGTTTAAGAGATACATATAACGAAAATTTTTCATCTTCTATGCAGTTCAAAGTTGGAGCATAGACATTAATCAGGTTCAAATACCTATTATGTTCCAAGGGCACCCTCATGGACATTAAACGATTGCTATAACCACATGGTAGTTGCTCCAACTTTGATGCAATTGCTTGGCTAACAGCAAAACCAACGTCAGCTTCTCTCTTACGGCCTTCTGTCTTGCCAATCTAATATGAAGTGTACCCACCTAAAACCTCAGTAAGATAGCCCTCACCACTAAGTCTGATTTTCGATAATGCTACAATATCCATATTGTAACGTTTCAGTTCTTTTACAAGTGAAGATCGCCGTTCCAGACGGGCTCAGATGATTTTATGTCTAGCAATGTTCGAACGTTCTAGCTGTGGCAATATTGCTTTGGACATTGTGTTAATCTTGGTCACGGAACCAATGTGGCAAAGTTACTTGCTTTGGCCAAAGGGGTATCTCTTGGGACCTTAAATACCCCCTTATATGCTTATCCATTTATTGATTAATATTTCTATATTTTTTAGATTATTTTTTAGATTTTTTAGATTATATTTTTTAGATTATTTTTAGATTATCATTATCAATTATTTATTACTACTATTATTAATATCTTAAACTTAATTATTTGACATTGAATTATTTTTTATTTTTTATTTTTTATTTTTCATTTCTGTACTTTTATCAAGATAATTATTGTTATCAGTGGTGACATCATGTCTGATGTTAATATCATAGTTATTGTTATTTGCGGCAATGAAATTAACAGTATCACTATTATTAATAATATTGATATTGCCATGTTTTACCGTTACCTTACTTTTGCTTCCACTGCCATTTTTATTATTATTATTATTATTATTATTATTATTATTATTATTATTATTATTATTATTATTATTATTATTATTATTATTATTATTATTATTATTATTATTATTATTATTATTACGGTTTTCATTTTACTATTATTGCCACCATTATGACTACTTCTATTATTATTTATTCATTTTTCACTATCATTTTTTCACTATCATTATTACTATTGTTAAGATTACTGGGATTACAACTCTGATTACTGCTGTCTGTTAAACCACTATTTTTTATATGATCAGCATTATTGCAACCATTAACCCATATCATAATATCGGCAAACATTATCTTATCATTATTTAATATTATTATGATAATCACTACCTCCTAGGATTCCTAATATTTCTTAATTATTCTATTTCTTTCCTAAACTATTATTTTTATAAACTCTTAAATATTATTGACCACCATTATCGTTGTCGTTGTTATTATTATTATTATTATTATTATTATTATTATTATTATTATTATTATTATTATTATTATTATTATTATTATTATTATTATTAATTAATAACGCCGGCATTTTCTAGTTATTCTTTAGTTATATATTTTTTAGTATTTTTATTATCATTCATTTATTATTTTCATTATTTCACCTAAATTATTAGGGGTATCTATTATTATTATTATTATTATTATTATTATTATTATTATTATTATTATTATTATTATTATTATTATTATCATTATTATTATTATTAATAATTAATAACGCCGGAATTTTCTAGTTATTCTTTAGTTATATTTTTTTAGTATGTTTATTATCATTCATTTATTATTTTTATTATTTTATCTCAATTATTAGGGGTATCTATTATTATTATTATTATTATTATTATTATTATTATTATTATTATTATTATTATTATTATTATTATTATTATTATTATTATTATTATTATTATTATTATTATTATTATTATTATTATTATTATTATTATTATTACTATTCCTGTTATATTTAACGAATATATTTATTTATTCATAGTAAGCAAATAAACTCTTGACAAATTATAAAGACAATTTAAATCCAGAATCGCGATACATTTGATCACCGCCCCACCACCACAACAATCAGACGCATCTGACCGGTTTGCCCGCACGCATACGCACATATACACAATATTACAGTTCACTTGAAAAAATACATTTATAAACTCGACTGTTTTTTTTGACACTTTATTCGTGCATGTCTACCCCCTCCTTCGCTCTCGATCCGAATCAACAGACGCCCTCTCTTTCTCCTTCTTTTCCTTTATGTGTCTACCTTCCCACCACCTCTCCCCTCATTATTTGTTCCTCTTTCCACCTTATATTTTTATTTATTTATTTATTTATTTATTTATTTGCCCTGTTTGTTTCAGATTTTAGATTTTAGATTTTTTCTTTTTTGTTTTTAGATTTTTTAATTTTTAATTTTAATTTTTTAACGGCCTTAATTTTTTAAATGTTCAATTTCTTTTCTTCTTCTTCTCTTTCTCTATCCCTCCACTTCATTCTCTCCAAATATGATCTGAGGTTAAGATCGGATTCTAACTCTGCCTGATGAGATCTCAGTTTATAGTAACTGTTGATCGATAACATCGACATGCCAGTGTCGCAGATTTTGTACATGTCTGTGTAAATAAAATTATCATATATAAAGCTCTATTTTGATATTGAGCACTTTTTATAAACCCGGTTAAAATTCTCTGGATTACCACCCTGTGGATATTTTTCACCTGGATTATTACCATTATTATATATATATATATATATATATATATATATATATATATATATATATATATATATATATATATATATATGTGTGTGTGTGTGTGTGTGTATATACATATATGTGTGTGTATTTTGTTGATTTAAATCATTTTTCAAATCAAGTTTCAAATACAGAGCATACAGAAAAGGTGTTATAGTTGTTTACAGCTGTTTCAAAGCAGTGTTTATTTATTTAAGTCATACACTGAAACGTATTTTTTTTTAACACAAGATCATTGTGAGAAAAAAGTTAAAATAAACAGTAATGTCAAAAAAGGTTACACATTCCACCAGAAACAACAAAAATCACAAGATTCATTGTCAAATACCTCGACAAAAAACTATTAATTATCAAAATTAATTCCACATCTTATCAAAAATCCAAAAGATTGATTTAGAATACACAAACATTCGCCATATTAATTTCTTCTTCTTCTTCTTCTTCTTCTTCTTCTTCTTCTTCTTCTTCTTCTTCTTCTATTTCTTTGTCGTCTTCTTCTTCTTCTTCTTTGTCGTCTTCTTCTTTGTCGTCTTCTTCTTTGTTTTCTTCTTCTTTGTTTTCTTCTTCTTTGTCTTTTTCTTCTTTGTCGTCTTCTTCTTCTTTGTCGTCTTCTTCTTTGTCGTCTCCTTCTTCTTCTTCTTCTTCTTCTTCTTCTTCTTCTTCTTCTTCTTCTTCGTCGTCTTCTTCTTCTTCTTCTTCTTCTTCTTCTTCTTCTTCGTCGTCTCCTTCTTCTTCTTCTTCTTCTTCTTCTTCTTCTTCGTCGTCTTCTTCTTCTTCTTCTTCTTCTTCTTCTTCTTCTTCTTCTTCTTCTTCTTCTTCTTCTTCTTCTTCTTCTTCTTCTTCTTCTTCTTCTACATGTTCCCCATGAGTAATCATTTGACTTTTCAAATCCCTCGGGTCATCACTCAGCACTTTGCAATAAAGTAAATTGCGATAAAACTCGGACTTTGCTCTGGCCGATATGTTGACCCCGCCCGGGCATTTCAAAGTATCTATGGTTTTATCAATACAAATTGCTCTTGCTTTTCTTGGCAAAAGTCTTCAATTATATCATATAAACCAATGTGTATGTATTTGTATCTATATACATATCCATCCCGTCACGCATAAGTTATCGAGTTAAAAACTGCTGGACAAAACCATTTTAAGCGTTTAGAATAAGAGAGAAAGCAAATAGCATGTCAGATTAACCCGGCCGTCTGAAATGAATTCAAGAAAAATCCTACATTTTATTTCCAAAATAAGAAAATTTCTTTCTTTTTTTACATTCTTCTTTCTAAACCGATTGATACGTTGTTTTTTGTTTACTTCTTTTTAAAACGTTCCAGTTTGAGGCTTTACTTTTTTTCGTATCTCATATTTTTCACTGATTCAGACGTTATTTTATATGAATATGAACATTAGTGCCAACACTGGCGAAGCATACTTTTTCTTCCGTCAATAAAGAAATTACAATGATGTTATTTAGTGAAGTTATTCATGGAGTTTATATAAGTATCACAAAGGTTAAAGATGTATTCAATTTTATATATATATATATATATATATATATATATATATATATATATATATATATATACATATATATATACATATATATATATATATACATATATATATATATATATATATATATATATATATATATATATATATATATATATATAATTAGGCAGCATTCTTTTTCTTATGCATGTTTCGTTAAACAGTAGCGACAACTTCTGTTTATTTATTTTTTGATTCGTTTTTTCGATTCGTCGCACGACCGATTTGATATTGTCGTCCATGTTGTATAAAAAATCGCCATATTTTCGCGAACGTTTTCGACCGACGTCGGTCATTTTCAGGCGGATGAATGAGAATGCAAAATAAAAGATTGGTGAATTCATTAAGAAGACGTTTTTAAAAAAACATTTCAATACCACTTCAACAACACTTCAACATACCTTCACCCCCCTCCCCCTCATAATGAGCGTGGTTGATACTAGGTGTATTTACTTGAATAAACAACGCTTCCATCATGGGGAGACGAATTCTGCAATATGAGATCCCAAGAATGGCTGTGTTCTTGGTTAAGATATTCCTGAATTCGTTTTTGGGGATGCTATGTGTTATCAAGTGTTAGTAGATGGAACTTTGAGGGGAGATTTTTAAAAACGTCTTCTTAATAAATTCACCAATCTTTTATTTTGCATACTCATTCATCCGCATGAAGATGACCGACGTCGGTCGAAAACGTTCGCGAAAATATGGCGATTTTATACAACATGGACGACAATACCAGATCGGTCGTGCGACGAATCGAAAAAACGAATCAAAAAATAAATAAACAGAAGCTGTCGCTACTGTTTAACCAAACATGCATATATATATATATATATATATATATATATATATATATATATATATATATATATATATATATATATATATATATATATATATATATATATATGAAAAAATGAATGAAACACATTCGTTATAACAATATCTTAGCCTAACAATTAGAAATAACTAATTTATAAGCGACGTAAACAACAAATGAACTGAATTACCTCCCTTTCATTGTTGTCTTAGCGTTACACGAATCATTAATGAACAGATAATATTGAATTAATTAATGAAATATACATATTTAAAAATAGAATAAAATAAATAAATAAACTAAATATGAATATACACAATAATTTAAAACGAACAGATAATGCAATGTTTAATGACAGTATTAACCGACATATTAATGTTAACGAATAGACTTGGTTTAAAAAAAAAAAATTAGATTAGAATTTAAAATTTAACGACAAAAAAGGAAAGATTCTAAAAAGTAAAAACAAACAAAAAAGTTTAATAAAGTAAATAGATGAATAAATAAATTAGATAAAAAGTAGATTAATAAAATATTAATAAAATAAATAAATAAATAATAATTAAAAAAAAGTTTATTTTATTTTTGAATCTGGTTTGGAATTTAAAACTTAACCGGTATTTTCTGCGAGACTGAATCTTACGGCTTCCTTCATATGCACGCTTAACTTGAGTTGAGCACGGTTCTGAAGAAGAGAAAAGTTCTCGAAATATTAAAATAATAAAAAAAAAAATTATATCATACGGAATTTCCACCAGACCATCTTGATACAGGTATTACATAACATTGTAACATTGTGTAGATAGACAGATATATATGTGTTTGTGAAAGGGAAAAAATATAATAATAATAATAAATAAATAAATATATATATGTGTATGTACACATTGTATTGAGGTTGAAACTAATTCATTTGTTCAACCATTATATGTCTTATTTGCTCCAACTTGTGTCTATCCGTCACACCTCTGCATTGTATTGCCTTCTAAGTATCACATTTATATATATATATATATATATATATATATATATTAGTAGAATAACCGTGCTATGACTGATACGAGCAATAAATATAGCATCCTTTTTTAATGTTATTTTTTTTCTTTCTTTGAGAGTATTGTACGGTTTCTGTTGCACTTCCCTAAATAGTAAAGTTTACAGAAAAGAATCAATAATGGTCACACGTTAATCACCCTGTTACCTAGAATACGTATTCCATAATTTATAATGATAAGTAGCAGTTTAAGTTTTTTTACAAAACACATACATATTATTGATGCTCACGCGTGCACAGATCCTTTTAAAATGTATTACTTAATATATCTCAAATTTTGATGTAGACCAATTCTATTCACTATAATATGTTTTGTGTCTAACAAAATGAAAAGTTTTTTTTAGGGGGTGCACGTTTGGGTGGGCGCACTCCCTAAATGTTAATGTTTACAAAAGAATAGTGTGCCAAGATTACTCGGCAGGTTACCGAAAATATATATTCAAAAATGTATTATTATCCATTCATTAGTTTAGGAGATTACCATGGAAGAGTATTAGATGTAGGTTGTTTGTTTTTTCAAACTTTTTTGTCACATCGCAATGTATATTTTTTCGAATTGAGAACTTTTTTTGTCTTTCTGATAGGTTCAGAGAGGAAAGATCCGATATTTACGTACACATGTCGGTTGGTCTTCTGTTGAACGAAACGGAACCGTAAATTGTACCAAAAGTGATTGTTTTGAATAGAATGTTTCGTGAGATAAATAAAATCTTGTCCTTTATTTATATATGCTCTGTTGTTACATGTTGACAATAATCGAGCTTTCAATTGGAAACGATTAGTATGCATAAAGAATAGAAGGTATATGCTAAAACATATTTTCGCACTCCTATATATATGTGTGTGTGTGTGTGTATGTATATATATATATATATATATATATATATATATATATATATATAAAGTAAATCAATTTTCCCCACCAACTTTGACTATAGTAAGAATGATGCATGATAGGCTACACATTTCCGCTCAACACCAACAGCAGTATGCATAAAGAATAGAAGCTATATGCTCAAACATTTTTGCTCTCATATATATGTGTGTGTGTGTGTGGGAGTATATGTATATATATATATATATATATATATATATATATATATATATATATATAAAGTAAAATATTTTCCCCCTGTCACTTTGACTATAGTAAGAAAATAACCACATGCATGATAGGCTACACATTTCCGCTCAACACTAACAGCAATTCCTCGTGCGTGTTTAACGAAAAACTAATTACATTTCGAACAAAAAACATTATAATTATTCCGAGATTTCTACCTCTCCCAAAAACATATTTGAAAGAGAGAGTAGCCACGACTATCCTTCCCTATATAAATAGTCCTCACGCGCAACCCATCAACACCGGTACTTTTGTTTATAGAGGGGAAAACATTTCACTGCACCGCTCGATCCATGATTCTGGAATTTATATTCTGAAATCCTGGCTGCATGATAATTACACGTTATTCCATAACCGCATTGAATTTAAACGAACACATTCAACAACAGCCATGCTCACGGACAAGTACATTTTCGGACGGTTTACCTTTTGCGCCCGATATATCTTTTACTAGACTGCATATCAAACGATGAAACCGAATTCATGTACGAGTAAAAACAAGACCCTATCACACTTCAAGATTGCTGTTGGAGCTACCTGCCAAGTGATGAATTTTCTGGCTGATTCTGGCACATTCTCCCTGTTGCTCAACAATACCGACAAAATACGATTTCACATACGAAAACACATTGAGCAACAGATCAAAAAGTGATTGAGAAAGCAAGTGGGCCGACTCCATGGGTATCCTCAACTGTTGTGGTACCAAAGAAATCACTGGGAAAGATTTTGAAGCAAAAAGGGATAATTAAAGACCTGGCCTAGGTTAGTTTGAAAGTCAATTTCTACAAACCATCCAACACATGCCAGCATGTAGAATGAATGTCAAGGGTTTCATTTATAAAAAAGTTTTATTAATAGTGAAGTGTTTTTGCAAATTGAATTTCGAGTAAAATTTTCTGGTTCAACAATGTAAAATATATTTTAAATCGAAAATTAACTATATTTTTGTTTTGGCCATTTATTTGCATCTCTAGCCGAAAAAAATGGCGTTTGTGTTTTTCAACAGTAAAACTGTGTTAACTTATGTCTTTATTTAAGGATGTTTTAAACTTCACATGAGCGGTTAAACGTGGGCCAATATTGTTATGTACTTTGTGACTAAAAATTAGGTTTTCTTAATTTCATATGGGGTTTTCATTAAAAACTCACATCCGTTCATAAAATGTTGGAGTGCAAAATTGTGATTGCTGTTAAGTTTTGTGCAATGCAAAACATATTTATGCCTAATGCGAATGATTAAAGTGAACATTTAATAGAAATGCCGATTGCGAAATAGATTTTGTTTGAGTCCTTTGTGTCTATATATATGGCCGATAAAAGTGATTTGTCTTTTCATTAAAGTTTGCATTAATTTCCCAGGTGTGTATCCAGATCGCATCTACACCTCCTCGTTTGGTTACATGCTGCTTCCGGTTGATATTCAGCATCTGGCGAACAAACCCTGTCTCAACAGAAAAGGTTTCGTTTCTAATTTAGGACATATAGTCTACGTCTCGCATCCATGAAGTAGAATAGACCAAACGTACGCCCGAAGTATCCTCAATCTCGTCTCCAGCGAGATGGTAGGAGACTGAAGAACAGAAGACAGCTTCATAAACGCACTCTTTGACTGTGTAAGTCTAGATTTTACGTCTGCCCTACACTTTCCGTCTGATGTTATCACTGGCCTAAAGTAGTTAAATGATTGTACTTGCGAGACTGCAGTGCCTCTGATCTTGATTTCACAGGCGAGCATTCAGGGTTTTCCAGAAATCGTCATGCAAAAGGTCTTTTTAGCATTCAGTTGTAATCCGTATCTTTCGCTTTCTTTAACCATTACGTCAATAAGTTTTTGCAAGTCTTCACTCGATGTTGTCGTTAGTACAGTATCATCAGCATATCGGATGTTGTTCAGCTGACATCCTCTAATCGAAACATCCTCTAAACCATTCAGATACCTCAGGATATTTGCAAAAATATCAAGCAAAAAGATCCGGAGACAATAAACAGCCTTGTCTTACTCCACGTTGTATTCCTGTGCATGGACTCGTTTCATCATCAATACAAACAGCTGCTTGCAGGTTCCAGTACAAGTTGCGTATTAATTGAATGTCCTTGCCATCAATATCGAGGTCTTCTAGCATTTGTAATAAAGGGTCATGTCGGACTTTGTCAAACGAATTGTTGTAGTCAACGAATCATGCATATAGATCTTGTTGATGTTCGATCGATCTTTCAGCGAGCATACGAATGAGGAAAATTGCGTTCCGCGTCCCTTTGTCTTTTACGAAGTGTTGTGAAGTTGTTCCACCGTAAATAATAAATTAAGGAAGTCAAGTCGAGGGTTGGTTTAACAAGTGTATTAACAAAGTAAGAAAGTGACTAGCTCTTGGCTAGACAGTTACAAGACTGGGTATTTATCTACTCCCCACAGAGTAAAATGTGACACAAGGTCGGAAAGTGGGGTTTTTATAAGTCAGCACTCTAGAGGAAGAGCACCTATTACCTTTAAAAATTGCCTGGCCAGCCCCGTCGGCATTCCCCGGTAGGGGCGCCTCAGACAGCAAGCAATAAACTTACTCCTCCCCAAAAAGGGGAGGCAAAGCCTGGGAGGGTGGACCTCCTAGAACTGCACAGGACCAGTCTCGTGCAGTATCCATCGGAACAGATACTACACTTTGATCTTGGCTAAAAGGCCAAGAAAGCGACTGAACGACAGTTACAAGACTGGATATTTATCTACCTCCCACAAGGTAAAATGTGACACAAGGTCGGAAAGTGGGGTTTTGATAAGTCAGCACTCTAGAGGAAGAGCACCTATTACCTTTAAAAATTGCCTGGCCAGCCCCGTCGGCATTCCCCGGTAGGGGCGCCTCAGACAGCAAGCAATAAACTTACTCCTCCCCAAAAAGGGGAGGCAAAGCCTGGGAGGGTGGACCTCCTAGAACTGCACAGGACCAGTCTCGTGCAGTATCCATCGGAACAGATACTACACTTTGATCTTGGCTAAAAGGCCAAGAAAGCGACTGAACGACAGTTGCAAGCCTGTGTTTTGTCTTCTGGTGTCTCGCACTATTTATAGTGACAACCGGTGTTGTTTCTCCTGTGTAAGAACGGCCGGTGTAACACGAAGCCACAGTGAACATCTGAGATTTACGGTCTCATCGCTCTACGCAGTCTATGTAAAAGTATTGTCAAACTGATTTTGATGACGTCACTCATTAAGATGATTGTGCGATGGAGATCACATTTAACTATTACATATAGACTTTAAAAAAATATCATATTTTAAAACTTCCTTCGATATTATTTGTAAAAAGAAATATGAACGATTAACAAACACTTGTAGACTGCGGCAAAATTGTTTGTCCCAATCCGAAACGTCCCTTTACTGTAGGGAGATGGATTTTCCCCAATTAAAAACCGACCTTATGTCTAACTCTGCACTCTATTTCAATATTAGCCGATCAACTTGCCTCCCCACGAGGGCAGAGTTAGACACAGGTCGGTGTTTATTCCATCACCCCAAATAGGGACACTCCGGATTGGAACCAAAAATTAAAATTGCCGCAGTCTAGAAGGATTTCTTCTTACACAAACCGATGAAAGATTAACTATAGTATAACAGACACTACACGTTAACATTATTTGTATTTTGAAAATTTACAAGTAACATCATATATGGTATATAACACGTAACAGTTTGCTGATGAACACCATTGGCCTTTTCATGAATTAATAACCGGAAGACACGTTCAAGGAACAATCTTCTCTTTAACCAAACTCTAACAGTGAAACGTAAAGTATAAATTCATAAACATTTGCGTGGGTAAACTAAGATTTTTTTTTAAGTGAGTGAACTACGATATACTAAAAAGATACTGATATTTTCTGTTTCTTTATTTGAGACTGCTTCTACACCACGTTAGAGGTCGACAGAGCTTCAATGACCTCGATGCATGTAGTGCACATGGACTACTTCAAGATGCTAATGACTTGGATGCCACGGATTTTTAACCCACCTAATAAACTGGTATTGTCCTAGCCTTTGGGTCTGGATTTACGCCGGTCTATTGGGGGTTGTCTGGTCCTGTGCAGTTCTAGGAGGTCCACCCTCTCAGGCTTTGCTTCCCCTCTTTGGGGAGGAGTAAGTTTATTGCTTACTGTCTGAGGGTCCCCTACCGGGGAATGCCGACGGGGCTGCCCAGGCAATTTTTAAATGGCCAGATTGCTCACCTCTCGAGCGCTGGCTTACCTAATCCCACTTTCCCGACCTTGTGTCACATTTTACCTTGTGGGAGGTAAATAAATATTAATACAAGAGGCATTTATATCTGAATATTTGAAACATTTGTTTGCCATCATGTTCACTACATGTGCAGTGTCTCCTCCAAAACGATTTTGGAATACCAACCGCATGAACACGAATCAATTGTTCGGGATGGTATTGCACAACTCAAGAAAAAGCAGACTTCTGACAAACACTTCCTATTGTTCCACCTGAAAGTCGCGCTGATGAGTTTAATGCTTGCTTAAAATTGTCATATTTGTGAAAGTACATTACGACTGCAACATTATCTACAAACATGCGTGTGCATCTCACTGGCAAAATTGCAACAACTAACCATTGCAAAAGTGTTATCACTCAACGTATTGCATTAGTTGTTTCAGCTGCTGTTTTACATTAACATTGTTGGGTCTTTGTTCGCACTGGTCAATCATAAGCAGCAAATAATTCAACAGTTACAGATTTCTTGAGTTATTCGATTTTTCCGGACAACGCCGGGTCACGATTTCTTCGACAATAATTAAAATTGTCCCAAAAGAAATTTCAAATGCCGAGATTCAGACTTGCAAAAACATCTTTTATACAAACAAAAATAATAAAAAAATGTTCTTTCCAATTTTATAATTTGCAAAAAAATCTTTTATACAAAAAAAAATTAAACAAAAAATAGAAAGTAAAAAAAACAACGTTCTTTCCAATTTTATGACTCATGAAGGTAGGGGTGGGGTTAAAATCTTTTATGAGCGTCAAATATTATCATAATTTAGGCTGACCGATCCCACACATTTAGGCATTAGGTGTGATGATATATCCGTTTATTCGCACTAACGTTGCTTATCGCCCATAAAAACACACACACGCATACAGAACGTAGTCTCAAACGCATAAATGTTGACACATTAACAAGCAAGTCCGCTTCGATATGCATACACATTACTACCGTCTAGACATGACTAAAATTGATGTCTGAAAACAAAACCATATCACTGACTATGAAATATTTACATAAAGACTTTACAGGGAAAGGCAAATTGTAATAGGTTCCACATGAACTCACTCATTTTACTTGCAATAATACTTCTGAACTTACAAATTATACATACCTTAATCTGGATCACATAATTAAATATATATATATATATATATATATATATATATATATATATATATATATATATATATATATATATGAAGATCGAAGAAATAAGAGTGATAAACATGTTCGAATGTCCAAATTTATTTCAAATTTCGATTGTTCAATGCAAGGTGTATTCTGTAATAAACCAGTGTTTATTATTCTTTCCTTAAGCCAAGGCTTTTCAAAGATCGAAATCTTATCATCGGAGGAGAAATACAGATAGATAAGTTGGCTGTAGAAAAAGCCAAAGTTGAAATATTTGAAAAATATAAAAAATATTAAAAATGGGGTGAAAAAAGTTCGTGTTTATCACTCTTATTTCTTCTATCTTTATAATTGCTCTATCTCGTATATTGAGCTTAACCTTTTCACTATAGGTCCTATTTACTAAAAGTTTACTTTTGGTTTATATTTGATTATATATATATATATATATATATATATATATATATATATATATATATATATATATATATTTAATTATATCTATATAATACTAAAACTCTATTGTATGTTTGCAATCAGCTTTCAGCTTTCCGGTTTTCAACATCCGGTTGCGCATGCGTAAATAGCATCGTCTTCAATCTGTTATTCCAATTCCGTTATTCTCTATTATGATTAACGAACGCATGAAATTTTTCATTCTGGAAATTTTTAAACAATTTCATTTAATTTCATCAAATAGTTTATTTGTTTTCTTCACGACTAAAAACATTCAACGGGAGGACTTCGTAAAGTCTGTCGCAGTTTCAAAAAAACTCCTCCCTTTAAAAAAACAAAAACAAACAAACAAAAAAACAACACTCATTATTAATATCAGCCATACAAGCGGTCGGTGAACGAAACCACCTCCCACTTTCCCTCTCATCGATTTCACCACTCCTACTCCCTCTGTTTTCGTTACATACGCGAGAAAGCCTGCTGTACTCCCTTCCTTTCTCAAATCGCCCTAACCAACCACTTATAATTCAGTAACTGTAATTTAAAAAAAAAACAATTATGATAAACAGAACGACTCATAGAAATCTATCTATATTCTTTTTTCATTTTAATATACTTTCATAGAAATGCTTCTATTATGTAAAAAAAACTATTTTCTTTATGCCACAAGTGTCACGCTCATACATGAATTCCATAGCTAATATAACAAACTGACCCAACGGGTCACGGGTGGTCTAGTATATATATATATATTTAATTATATATATATATATATATATATTTATATATATATATATTTATATATATATATATATATATATATATATATATAAGTATACATTTTTATTTATACAAACATTATTGGTTACATATGTGCATACATGTTTCGGTTGCACTTTTCCAAGAAAGTCAACCTCATCAGACCAATAATCTTTTATACTTATAAACAGCTCTACTTGGTATTGAGCACTTTTTATAAACACTTGAGTTTCTACGGATATACATTTACAGAAACTAATACAATACATGTACGATATATATATATATATATATATATATATATATATATATATATATATATAATTTCAAATTGTACAATTTTCTGAAACCTTTATTGATTTAATTTTGTATGTTCTACGTACTGTAGTTACCTGGTATTTATTAAATTAAGTTATACTCAGATCAGTTAATTAAAAAATGTTGGATAATGGCCCTAATATTTATTATTAAGCCAAACTAATAAACCGAGAAATATGTATTCCTTCTCTTAAATTGTACAATTTAAAAAACATCTATTTAATCAATTACAATTATCTATCTACTGTAATTCTTCTTCTTCCCGTGTCCGTATACAAAGCTATTCAGCTTATACAAACACACACACGCATTCAGCCAGTGCTTTTCTGGTGATACCAGATCAGGCTGCCCTGTGGCTCCCTGAGACGAAATTCACCTACATTGACGTTTTTTTTTTTTTTTTTGTTTTTTTGTAAAACTTAATTATGTTCTACAAAACCAAAAACAAAAACAACAGCCCCTCTCCCTTTCTCCCTCCCCTTTTTTATTTTATTTTTAGAACTTGAAGCATAAATCTTTTACTATAATGACCAGATTCGGCATTAAATAACCCAAAAAGGGTTGATATGCCGTAAAACAAAACTACCAAACCAAAAACGATGATTAAACATTTGAAGATATAAAGAACTTGAAGCATAAAAACTTTTACTATAATGACCAGATTCGGCATTAAATAACCCAAAAAGGGTTGATATGCCGTAAAACAAAACTACCAAACCATCAGCCAGTGCTTGGTACATTACTGTCCCTTGATGTTGTCGAGTGTTAGGTCGTTTACTGTGCAGGGTCCGGCCAACAGAGAGCACCGAAGGAGATGTTCCATGGTCTGGGGTTCTGTGACACAGTCGCATGTGGTTGATCTGCTTATGATCTCCCTGAAACAGCCGACACCTCAGCGGAGTCGGTTCAGGCATTTCCATTTTGTCCAGTTGTTATATTCTGGTGGAAGGGGTTCGGCAGGGAGGGGGATGAGCATCTACTGTAGTTAACTAGGGTTTAATAAATTAACCTATTTTCAGACCAGCTAATTAGAACGTTTAACCAGTAATTACTAAACCTATTAATTTAATACTTATTATTAATAAAAGCAGAGAAATAGTTGTTATAGTTCATATTATCAATAATTAAAGAGCCACACAAACAAATTTCTGTAAAAACAAGATTCTACGAAACCATATCGTAAACACTAAAACCAGGTAAATCAAAATTACATGAATGAACATCTGCACAAAACAACGATTAATTTTAAAATTATAAATTATTCATCATCAGAGCGAACACACTGACGCATGTCACACGCATACATAAAAAAATATATATCTATATAAACATATCTGTTCCGATGGATACTGCACGCCTGTCCTGTGCAGTTCTAGGAGGTCCACCCTCCCAGGCTTCGCCTCCCCTCTTTGGGGAGGAGTAAGTTTATTGCTTACTGTCTGAGGCGCCCCTACCGGGGAATGGCGACGGGGCTGCCCAGGCAATTTTTAAATGGCCAGAGTGCTCACCTCTCGAGCGCTGGCTTTTAACCCCACTTGCTCGACCCGATCTTGGGTCACATCTTACTTGTGGGAGTAAGATAAAACTGGCCTTGTGCCTAACTCCGCGAGGAGTAAATAAACATTTGAGCTCGGCCTTTTGGCTAAGATCAAAGTGTAGTATCTGTTCCGATGGATACTGCACGCCTGTCCTGTGCAGTTCTAGGAGGTCCACCCTCCCAGGCTTCGCCTCCCCTCTTTGGGGAGGAGTAAGTTTATTGCTTACTGTCTGAGGCGCCCCTACTGGGGAATGCCGACGGGGCTGCCCAGGCAATTTTTAAATGGCCAGAGTGCTCACCTCTCGAGCGCTGGCTTTTAACCCCACTTGCTCGACCCGATCTTGGGTCACATCTTACTTGTGGGAGTAAGATAAAACTGGCCTTGTGCCTAACTCCGCGAGGAGTAAATAAACATGCTAAAACACACGCACAATTGTATATCTCAATTCTCACATACATATAAATGCCGAACAGATGACACTGTGAACCCTTAAATAAAAACATTTCAAAAATGTTAACATAAATACATACACATGTAAGCGAATAAGCATACAGGCTCCAATGTCCAATATCCGATATCTACTCATTGTCTGAAATTTGATTATCTGAAATTCTACCTCTTTTTAAGACGAATTATTTTGCATTTATGTAGGCCGTTTTAAATGTTTATATAATGTATATTTATAAACCTCTACCTTATAATGGACACTTTTGAAAGAATATTGGTTTTAAGTTTATTTTATCAATATATTTGAACTTGTTTAAATTATATATATATATATATATAAATGATAGGATTGGTATTTAAATAGTTTTCTTTTAATAAATTCTGAATATGTTGCGGTATGCTTTGGCAAATTGGGCTCGTTTTTTTTGTTTTAAGGTAATTGTCACTTTTAGTTGATCAAAACGAATATTTGCCAGGCATTTATTGCAGCTTAAACCGATTTTTTTTAATAAGCCACGCCATTAAAACGTGATTTGCACTATTATTTGTGAAGAGACCGGAAGAAAATGGCGGCGAGTCTATTTCCGGTCCAGGGTTAACTTTTATTTAATTTTAATTTGTGGGTATGTGGAAGGGATTTTTTGTTTGTTTTTTGTTTATGAGACGAGGAAAGAGCCGATAATGAAGAACAAGGGCGAATCTCTTTGCAGCGCGTCAAAGTGAATTTCCGTCGGAAGTTCCTGGGTAAATTAGATTTCTGCATGGATTTCCGCAGGTCGACAAAATGGTTGTCCTTTTATTCTGTGTTGGTTCGTGTTTAGAATTTAGCGAATCCATGGGAAGTGACCTTGGTGAAGTGGATACTGGCGTGAACTGATGATTCAATGGTATATGTTCGCACCCTGTCTTTTCCATAGCAACACTTAAACTATGAACTTTGGTAATTTTCACGTAGTCCTTTTTTGAGCAACTGACTCTAAACATAATCGGATAAAACTATGAAACAGGTAAAACCAATAACGTGTAATGTGGTGACGGTGCTGAGAGACTGAGGGATAAACGGCCATGACTAGCGTACGCCCACCGTAGAGAAGCAAGGGCCACATAGGATGCGAACCGAGAACCGTTTGATTACGAGGCGAGAGTCGTAATTATGTAAAATAGGCACTTTTGGCAGTCCGACATGGCTGCATAAAAAGAGAGATTTCTTGCTCGAAGAGTCAGTTTTGTTTTGGACGCCCCGTCGTTCACGTGTGTTTTGAACAGGTGTCGTTTATCTCCTGGCTATATTTCGAATCGTGTTGCTGACGTAAGCTGAAAGGTGAACTACTGTTACTGCTAATGAGAAGAGCGACAATAGGAAATGGAGAACTGCTACTGCTAATGAGAAGAGCGACAATAGGAAAGGGAGAACTGCTACTGCTAATGAGAAGAGCGACAATAGGAAAGGGAGAACTGCTACTGCTAATGAGAAGAGCGACAATAGGAAAGGGAGAACTGCTACTGCTAATGAGAAGAGCGACAATAGGAAATGGAGAACTGCTACTGCTAATGAGAAGAGTGACAATGGGAAATGGAGAACTGTTACTGCTAATGAGAAGAGCGACAATAGGAAAGGGAGAACTGCTACTGCTAATGAGAAGAGCGACAATAGGAAAGGGAGAACTGCTACTGCTAATGAGAAGAGCGACAATAGGAAAGGGAGAACTGCTAATTCTAATGAGAAGAGCGACAATAGGAAAGGGAGAACTGCTACTGCTAATGAGAAGAGCGACAATAGGAAAGGGAGAACTGCTACTGCTACTGCTGCTGACATTAACAGCGAACGTTGCGACTGTCGTTGTTGGTGGTGGTGCAGGGAGGGGAAATAATTCGGCACCCGCTTGAATACTGAGAGCTCTGAATAATTTACGTGACTGAAATAGGAATTTCTTGACCAAACGCATCTTTCAATAACGTAGATACAAGAAACACACACATATACACAGACACAAAAGAAAGAGCCTGTTTGCCCAAATGTCGAGGCAAGCAATTTATTTAATTTATTTCTTCTTATTACATCTCGATATTTATAAAATTCTGTACCACTTTTTGTGTGTATAAGTGTGTGTTTTTCGTCTCTGCGTGACTTACACGTTCTTATTGTCATAACATGCTGACTCATACAATTTACGTTTTTAGCGCCTTAACGTTGGGTATATAGACCGTTATACACCCATGTCCTTTTCGTTGTTACAGAGGGTGTTTGTTGAAATGCTGTTAAACTCAGGCGGCTCGTTGACTGTGGATATAAAACATGTAGACTCTTGCTATTTTTTGTTATAAAGCTTTTACTTAAAACTGAACAGAAAACTTTGTACCCGTTAGAGAAACAGAGAGAGAGAGAGAGAGAGAGAGAGAGAGAGAGAGAGAGAGAGAGAGAGAGAGAGAGAGAGAGAGAGATATGAATCGCCTGCCTTGTTACACTTAACTACATTGTACGGTGTTGCCTCTATGGGAGCGGCGACGTTTCGTGTCCACTCACTTCAGTTGTCAACAGAAAAAGAGACCGAGAGCCCCGTTAACGGAAGTCACGTTGTTACTTTGACTCCCACTTTTAGCCCCCCTCCCCTTTAGTGCGCCACTTAAACCGGGTACCCCCTTCGTTATCTAACACAAATATATTATTGTATTTCACATGAAGTGATGACATTTTTGGTAATCACGTCGTCTCCCGCCCCATGAGCTCACACATTGTAATTTTACAAAACAAGATCATGATTTTACAAAAATGGGAACGTAGATGTCAAACGAAAAGAAGTAAAGTGTTTTAATGAGTTATATAAAAATAATTAATTTAAAACAATTAAAATATATGTTAAAATATGATGCTGTTATAGATGACACACCTGATTTGCGTGATTTCGCGTCGGCAACTATCGGACAGGTCGCGAAAGCGCCCGAGAGTTGCTGAGACGAAAACGCCAAGCGTTAATGGAAGACTTGCAGGCGATAGAGAAGACGAATGAATTCAAAGAAAAAATGCATTGATAAAAAGATAAAAACCGAACAAACTGTAGGGTGGAGGGTCAAATGAACCATTTTCAATCAAATGTGTAGAAAGAAAAGAAAAATGGGGGGGGGGGGGGGGTTCAATGTTTCAATTAATTAATTTATTTCACTGTTTTTCTTCTTGCTAACATAAAACAAAGAAAGAAAAAAATGGGTTATGTTTAGTGTTTAGGGTAAGGATTTAGGGTTACGGTTAAGGGTTAGGGTTAGGGTTTAGGTTTAGGGTTAGAACCCCCGTTCTTAGCGATAGCCAAACCATGCATTCAAATTGCCAATCTCTAACTGAAAGACTGGCAGACGATAATATTAGACGAATGAATTCAAAGAAAAAATACATAGGTTAAAATCATTTTTTTTCGTTTGTCAAAATCATGTTTTGTTTGGAGGGGGGTAAAATTTTCTCAATGTCTTTATAAGATAAAAGAAAGAAAAAATGATATTATTCCGTCAGCGCTCGGGCACTTCCGCGACATGCCCGATCGTTGTCGACGCGAAGTCACGGAAATCAGGCGCGTCATCTATAACAGTACCGAAATATCTGTTTCCCAACATAATCCTTGTGTTTTAGCTAGTCACTACAAGACGTACTTCTTTTCAGTTGACCTCTTCTAACTTTCTTATACAATTACATGAGTCGTGATTACCCTTTTTTATACTAATGAGTCATCATTAATCAAGGTCTAAAGCCACTCGAGGATAAGAATGAGATTGTAAACTTGACGATGACGAACAACATCATGAGAGGATTGAACAAGATGAACGAAATGGATAAAATTTGATTACTTAAGAAGTATTTGTTAATATTGAACTTGGAGACGACCACGTTTTGTTGGTTTATTTTATGGAAATCTCTCCAGACAAGACTTGAAGGCACTTGATGTAATAAGTTAAGAGAACTAAAGATGATTATCGTAAACACAGGAGATGCCTATTGGCCTTAGTCTTGAAAAGATCAAGGCTATACGTAGGAGGAAAACAGTTAGCAGGAAGAGAGTTCCACAAGCCTGCAGTTCTTTGAAAGAAGCTACTGGAATACGAAGCTTTATTATAACAGGTATCAAAACAACGAATTGGTGAAGACTGCTATACCAACCGAGCTGGAACAAAGGAAGCAGAGAATAGATCAGACAATTCTGAAGAATACATGCCATAATAGTATTTATAGAAAAGACTGAGACTAGCAACATCACGTCTTTGAGAGAGAGAGAGAGAGAGAGAGAGAGAGAGAGAGTGCAGAGAAGAATTAATGGTGAGGCCAATCAAATTGCAGATACTTTTCTGCGCCTTATCAAAAACTATCAAATGGGACAGAGATTCACCCAAATATGACAATAATACTCCATACGTGATCTGATAGTAGATTTGTAGAGATAGAGAATAGCCTCAGGTGTGAGAAAGTGTTTGGAGCGATAGAGAGAACAGACTTGGTTTCCGCTAGAAACTCGTTCATATATACATCCGATTGGAAAGCAATTTGCTCTGCATTGTCTATCCGAGCGTGAACTGAAGCAATTGTTCCACAAGCACTTCCAATTGTTTGTTTGATGAAATACAAGTCAGGGGATTCCTTCACATTACCAACTTGCTTATCAGCTGCATTTTTAGTCAGGGGACACTGCGGAACCTTCTCCTTTTTAACAGTTATCAAGTTGCTTTCTTTCTTTCTCGACGTCCCACCCACAATTGGACTCGCCCACGATTCATTTTTGCCACTCTTCATTGTCTTACATCAGCAAGGAATTAATTGTAATGCTATAGCAAAAAAAACACAACAAAAAACAATTGTCTAGTGTGAGATTTGAACCCTGAAAACTGGCATAAAACGGAACTGAAGGCAAATGACTGATCCACATAGCCACCAAACAGAATGATTTGTAATCTACTTATAGTGTTTATGCGTTCGGCATAGGGATCTCTCAATCTAAAATAGTTTGATTGCATAAAATGAATAGATAACCATAAAAATAGTCCCAATAATAATTTGTTTTTAAAAGGATGTCAATAATTTAACAAAAAATAAATATTGCCTTATTTTTATATGTTTATTGTTCTGGTAGTGAAAAGGTTCAGATTACTATAAGTAAGTATGCTGTTCGGTTGGTTATAAAGGGAATGCTAAAAATGACGGAACATTTGTTTCTAATGTTATTTGTATCTACTTTTAATTTTGAATAATGAGTTTTAAAAAGGGGTGCAAGAATTCCTGACGTTGATAAGGACATCGGATTGAGATGCTGATTCCAAATCTGCGGTTAGTCCGGCTTTTAGATCATCTGTTTAATTATGATACCTCGACACACATACAAACAATTACTACTGATATTGATGATGATAATTTCAATACGGAGGTGGAGGCGAAGCAATTGGATAATGCAGAGTCACTATTTACAAGGGGAACACCCTGAAAACAGTGTCACATCAAACCTGGAAGATTCTTGCCAGGAAACAACTCTTTTTCCCAACGGGGAACACGACAATGTTATCTCTGACACAAAAGATTCAACAACTCCGGATGACGATGAATTAAGTGAGACATATTTAGACGACCGTCACAAGGAACACGAAAAAGACGTGTACGAAACGTCCACACTGGAAACTGGCACGTTGGAAACGTCCACACTGGAAACTGGCATATCAGAAACGTCCACACTGGAAACTGGCACGTTGGAAACGAAAACGGCGGAAACCAGCAAACCGAAAATGACCACGCCTTCGAAGTTTACCGTTCCATTGTTAAGGAAGAATGTTCTACATACGATTACGGCGATTGTCTTTTTCTTGGTATCATTTTCTTTTGCGTTTTACTTATGTTTCCCGGAAATCTTTTCCGAGCCATTCGTATTTGACCTCCAACAAGATACCAATGGATTCTTCGAAATTTGTATCAAGTCAGATGCCCAGAATGCATACCAATGTACGAAATTTCGAAATGTGTTCCGAATGTGCGGGACGACGATTCCAATTGATTTATATATATAGGAGATAAGATGAAAATCAACTTATATATCGGAATAGAACCAAATCAAGACAGAAAACCTTTCACAAAGGGCTCAATATCCTTTCTGGTAGAGCTTCATAATAATAGTAGGTCCTGCTTTGGGTTGTTATCTACGTAACATGAATCTACTTTGGTATGATATCTACACTTAGATTGCAATCTACTTTGTTATGCCATCTGCACCTCATAATGTCGGAACATTTGTTTCTAATTTTATTATTATGTAACATTTAATTTTTAATAATGCGTTTTAAAAAAGATTCAAGAACTTCTTACATTGATAAATGGGTGCTGATTCCAAATCTTCGTTTGGTTAGGCTCTTAGATCAACTGTTATGCCGGGACACACACACATACACACATACATACATACATACACACATACACACATACAGACAACTTTGCTTTATACACTAGCAGGGCAACCTGGCGTTGCCCGGTGCAAAAGTGTAAGATATTTCTATTAAAACTTCTATCTATCTAACTCTCTCTATCTTTCTCCCTTTACCCCGTTCCCCCTCTCCGCAAACCCATATTTCTCCTCCAGCACATTCCTTTCCAGCTGGAGATACACATAGACAGCTTTTCTTTATCTAGATTTCTCGAGGAATGAATTATCATAAGGGGGAATTAACTCCTTGATAAAAATCAGACTTATTTCCCTTTAGTAAATAAAATGACTTAATAAATCGACTGAAAAACCAAGTTCCCCTTTAACGAAACCATGATCTGTTGACCCTCAAATAATGAATATTATTTTTTTAAATTTTAGACATTATTCATTCCGGGCAACGCTGATCAAGAAAATATAAACTTTGATGGTTTTTGTTATGTAGTTTTGAAGTTTTAGCTGGATACACACACATACATACAGACGTTTGCCCTTTAAATAATAGAAGATATATATACAATTACAAAAATGGGTTGGGGCATGTGTTGGATTAAGAACTATTACTTTCTTGTTGAAATGTATAACATTTTCGATAACTAAGCTTAACACTTTTTTAACATTAAACAAAACTAAAATTTAAAAAACATCAGAAAAATATTATGCAAATGGCAGACAATAATACCAAAGGTCGTAATCCACTATTTTTGTTCAATTCACTTAATTAATTTTAACTAACGATGTTTCACTTTTCATCTGTGAAAAACAGAATCAAAATTGGTGAGCAAATCGACATATTTATTGTTAATTTTTTTGTTTGTTTGTTTACAACATAGGTCTTATATGATGACAAACATTCCGCTTGTCGAATTATCTCCAAACATATATATATATATATATATATATATATATATATATATATATATATATATATATATATATATATTATTTGTCGCTCCTTGAAAGTAGAGCACTGTAATTGGTAGTATTAACACAGCATGACGTCACTTGCTTATAATGCATCATTCCTTCCCTTAATAGAAGTAGAATGCCTCGACGTCAAAGCCGCCGTTAAAGTGTTAAAATTATCATAGTTTATTCGCTGTTTACAATTGGCCCAGCGATTAGCGACGTTGGACTGGAGTTGAAAAATACTTGAGGTCCGGGGTTTCGAATCGCATGACCGGTAGTGAATAGTCATATCTCTATGCTGATGAGTCCCGATTGAAAAAGGATGAAACGTATACGTACATAGATAATAAACAATAACAAATATATATATATATATATATATATATATATATATATATATATATATATATATATATATTAGATTTTTGAATGTGGAATGATATATATGATTATTTCCACAATCAGACAACGCCACAGCCCACAACCCATGAAAGAAACAAACCGGAAGTCCTAGAACTAGTGACTCGAGTTTCGAATCCTGAGTCACTAGTTCTAAGACTTCCGGTTTGTCTCTTTCATAGGTTGTTGGCTGTGGCGTTGTCTGGTTGTGGAAATAATTGTATATATCATCTCATATTCAAAAATCTAATATTTATTTGCTCGTTGGGTTAGCTTGTTGGATGACATCGTCTTAGCGAGTATAAAATCCAACTTGTGAGACATCGGCCTGGGTTCTAAGTAGTTGAATGACAACACCCCTTTGTTGAGTAGGTACATTCCACAGTCGGCCTTTGCTGCAGTTTGCTTAATCTGTGTAAATTAATAGACTTTCTTGTATGTAACGAGCTAGCTCGGTGGCAGAGTGCTCGCTTGGCATGCAAGTGACTCGGGTTTCGAATCCTGAGTTCGGATATGTTCTACTGACGAGCCCAGAGGGAGAAACTCGAGTCTAGGACTTCCGGTTTGATTCTTTCGTAGGTTGTGGGCTGCGGCGTTGTCTGATTGTGGAAATAATTATATATATATATAGACTAAAAGAATACTAATCCCCTAACAGAACGGTTTTGCACCACTTTTATGACCCCTTAATAAGATTAAAATCAAGATGTAATGATAATAAGCCTTATGTCTAGAATCATTATTCCAATTTTGATCAAAATCAATTATATAATTTTGATTCGAGAAAATGTCTAAAATTTAAGGCTTTGGCTTAAAGTGTCTTAAGAAGAAATTAAAATTCAGGGAATCTTGCTTAATTGGTGTCTAATGACTATCGATCAAATTCAAATGTTTAAATATCATGTCCCCTAAAAACCGTTTAAAATATTCTCAAGAAACTGAAATTTGGGGAATATTTATTAATTAAGGTGGCTCCAGCATAATCACGTTACCACACCGGTTCCGGTTAGATCACAAGAGTGAAGCGACGTTAAGTCTGGTCAGTACTGAAATTGGCGACCATTTAGGAATACCAGGTGATGTATATGCTCTTCGCTTATCTCGGCTTTGTTTCCAGTCGTCTTCGATTCATCCTTGCTACTGGAATCAAGCAGTGCCGACTCAGAAGAGGTGTGGTTTGGGATTGTGCAACCCTTGCTTCACAATTACACGCACAGCCATCCTTACAGGGCATATCCATTGTCTCTCAAAACTGAACAGATGCCACGATGTCTAATACCTATTGTTAAAATTTCATAAAAATCGAAGATATCTTAATTTTCATGAAGTGCTCCCCCCCCCCTGTTTACTCTGTTTGCATAAAACTAAATTAAACTAAATATAAGCGATATTATGACCCCTAACGCCAACACAGCTGTATTCTAAAATTCATAATGATCGGTTAATTAGTTTAGGAGTAAATTCTATACATACCAATATATAAACATATGCACATACCTAACTCTATATCCATAGATATATAGTGTAATTTAGTTTTATAGCTGAACTAACCAGAGTGCTCAATAACTTGAGCAAGAGCATATATATATTTTTTTTTTTTTTTTCAATTAATACTAAACATTAGTTTGATCTACCATGATACCTTCGGTTTCATTGAAAAACTGGAAACTCAGCCCGCAGGGATAAAGATACCGAATGTAACCGATTCTTCACTTGATGTTTTGATAGTGTAACACACTAGAATATTTTTCGTCTGGTCATTAAAAAAGAGTTTACGGTTCAACTAAAATTAGGAATCCGTATATGTTTACGCTCAAGTAAATGAAATGAAATCATATTTATCGGCAAAAAATAGCAAAGTGCAACAAGCCATGCAAAGTGCAACAAGCCATGTAAAATGACAGTTAGAAGATGTGTGCATCTGTGTAGCATCTGATTGTTTGTCCGATTCAACTTTAAACCTGGATATGGTTGGCATCGTCATTACCTCTGTAAGAAATAATATATAATAGGGCCCGCATTGTCTGCCAAGCTCAAACCTCTGTCGCATCGCTGCAGAGTTGCATCCCTGTGCTTGTTCAATTGGGCAAACCAGAAACGAAGTTAAATGCTTGCACCAATCAGAGCCCAGCTTAGAAATCAAGCATAGATTCAAAATATCGCTAATCTAAAAAAAAAAATTTTTTTTTATATTTCACCCCAAACAAGGCAGGACGCCACAGGACGCCACTTGAAATTAAATAGAATACTTTATTTTAGTTCACTATTTTACAAACATCTTCTACCTGGCTAGAAAACTTCTCACACCTGCCAGTATCCTATATATCTACAAAGCTACTATTCGCTCGTGCATAGAGTATTGTTGCTACATCTGGACTGGTGTACCAACCAATAGCCTCTCACTAGTTGACAGATTGTAAGAAATTATTTATAATCTAATAGGTCCCGCATTGTCTGCCAAGCTCCAAACCCTGTCGCATCGCTACAGGGTTGTATCCTTGTGCTTGTTTAATTGAGCAAACCAGAAACGAAGTGAAATACTTGCACCAATCATAGCTCAGCTTAAAAATCAAGCATAGATTCGAAATATCGCGAATGGCGGCTTTTTTGCTGCTGTTACCGTTTCTAGTAATTCTGCTCCATGTCAAACATTGTATCAAAACATTCGAGTCTTTTCTTTATTCTTTATTTTGTGTTCCAGATGATATCCATTTAGCTTTGTGCATTTCTTGAGGCGCAACACAAATTTGTTCAAGACAAAGGTTTGCACTGACCTCCTGCATGATCGCTTCTTTCAGTTTCGTGATAGTCTCTTGTCTTCAAATCAAATCCAATTTATTGGCAAAAAATATCAAAGCCATGTAAATGACAGTTAGAAGATGTGTACATCTATATCCCGTCTAAATGTTTATCCATGATGACTTTGAACCTGGATATGGTTGGCATCGTCACTACCTCCTCTCGTAGTCTGTTCAACAAAGCAGAAACACAAACAGAGAATGCTGCCTTTCTTCTATTGAGATAAAAACGCTTATTGTAGGTAATCTTTTGCTGGGTTCCGTGGAGTGATAGAAAGGAAAAATTCCTGTTGATGATGTATGCCAGAAATATGATAGGCATCATCACTGCTTCTGGTAGGCTGTTTCACGGAGCAGAATCACAGACAGAGAATGCTGCCTTTCTTCTAATGAGACGAAAGCGACTACGGTACATCCTTTGCTGAGTTCCGTGGAGACCATGACTTGGCGCTGGGGTGAAAAACTTCTTTGAATGTAGACTAAAATTCTTGTTGATTATGTTGTATACCAGAATCAAGTCTCCTCAAATCTTCCACTGCTCAAGTGAGAACAGTTTTAATTTCTGGGGGCCACTCTTTGTAGGTGAGCATGGAGAGTACTGTCACATCCTGGTTGTCAACCACTGAACACGCTCCAAGTGTATTGAAGTACTGATTGATGATGTTAAACGTCAGAATCATGTCTCCTCTCATCCTGTTGAAAATCCATCTGCTGGGGACACAAATAATAAACTACAACATTCTTTTCGTATTGTAGCAGTTACCTCCTCCTTTCAAAACATAACTACACCGGTTGGTCATTAGGTGTCGCTTTTTCACCGACAGGTGGCGCTGGAAAGCGACACCAGAGTTATCTGCCATTCGGACTATAAAACCAGGTGCAAACAGAAATTCCCTCTTTTCCTACTCAATTGGCCTCGACAGAACGACGCTAATACACTAGCGCTTCGTCTCACGCTTTTCTCTTCAACTGGTCTCGGCATAACAACTACCAACACACGTTTCTTCTGTCAACACGTGGTCAAACAACGGTAAGAGTT
>OY744525.1:129135710-129268210 GCA_963556195.1 Sepiola atlantica
CTGTACAAGGGTTTGTCAGGATCACTTGATATGAGAATACTTCCCCCCTAAAAGTAAACCCTGACCAAATATTCAAAATAACATAGTATTCAAAGCCCCCAAAAGATCCTCTCGACACGGCTATACACTGGCTCATATGAGGAATGGTACATCTTCTCCAAGTCATGTTATCTCAAGTTACAGCACTTAGCTGGATACTCCACCAGACTAGATGATTATTGTCATGGAATCCGCTAAGACCAAGAGACAACAAGAAAGATATACTATAACATAGTTAACTGGTCAATTGGGGAGAGGAAAATTAATGTTCTTAACTTCTTGGGCATCTTTTACGAGACTCAGCAGAGTAAAAACGCTAAAAAAACAAATTTACAACAAATAAAAGTAACTGTAAGCTGTAAAAGTTAGTTTCAAACTTGCATGTGCTATTTGTTTGTATTTTAAACCCGTTTGAAGTGCTATTTATTAGAAATTTATGTTCGACAGAGGGTTTTCGAAGAATACAAATGGCCGCTCTACGTAATAATATAGACGCATTTTGTTTGAGAAACTAGATGTTTTAAAAAACAAGAAATTTTTTTTAACATCTAATAAAAAGTCATTTATACTACGTAAAAATACAAACAAATTACATAGGTAAGTAGAAAAATGTCTATTCTAGACATAAGTCAACTTTACTTGTTGCAAATTTATGTTTTTAAACTCTTTCTCGTTCTTTTTTTTGGACCCCGTTCGCGCCTCTGCTGAGCGTCGTAACATATACCCAACTTCTTTACTAACTCAACGTTTGACAGGTAAAGAGGAACTTTAATGGTATATCTATGTATCTCATATAGATATCAAGTGTTAGTCCCAGGAAGGGGCCCCTTGATTTCTGAGAACTTCGACTGAAGTAAAATGTAACAAAAAAGGGCTCCCGTATCGTCTGTTTTTGTTGACGGACTCTTCAATCTAAATGTGCGTGACCGTGCTTTACACATCCAATTTAACTTTCTTTGAGTCCGCCAACCAGACCAGACGATAAATAATCGTTCGAGACCACGAAATTTACTTGCGATTTTTAACAACAGTAAGATGAAGAGGAAAAAGAGAAAGGAAGAAAGAAAATTACACTTTGACAAGGCTGTTTTATCAGCGAAAGTTTCAGACATATATTATGAACAAAATTATTTTATTCATTTAATAAATATATAGAAAAAAATAACGTTTCTTGTTTTTTTCAAAACTCTATAATATATATATATATATATATATATATATATATATATATATATATATATATATATATATATATAGCATTAGATAAAATGAAAGAATAAAATAAGGTGCGAATCAAATTTTATTACAATTCAACGTTCAAGCAAAGTAATTGAAAGTCCTTAACCCATGGGTTTTCAAAGAAAATTCTTCTCGTCAGAGGATCATTACCGTAGTGGAATTACAAAGAGTAAATAAAACTTTACTTTGAAAACATAAAGATAAAGATATAAAAATATAATAATAATAAACAAAATTAATAATAAAAGAAAAAAATATATTAAAAAAATAAATATATGCAACACAAATTGTATCGGCCAAAACATATATTTAAGGTACGGCTAGAAATAATATTGCTTAAAGTAGTTTTTCAAAAATAAGGCAGTCCAAATGGTGGAAATTAAATCCCAAAGTAAGCCGAAATGTTACAATTCCATGTGTGATGTTCAAGACATGTGTTACATGTAAGCGAAACAATGATTAGGGGATCATGTTATATATATATATATATATATATATATATATATATATATATATATATATGTGTGTGTGTGTGTGTTAAAGAAAGTCAAGTTCAAATACTTTAACTTTAGCATTGGAGTTTGTTTTTTATCGATTGAATATGAGCCCTGTAATGTGAGAATTTCTCCTCAAATAGAAGATGGCCAAAAATCACGATTCGTAACGCCAACAACCACACTTACCTTGATTCCGGGAGAACTTCAAAAGGGGAATGCTTTTCTTGTGTTGCAGAAACGGTACGAACTGCGTGATCATCCTTTTAGTTGATCATCGATTAGCGATAATTATTGACACGAGGTTACTTTAATTGCTCGGTCGTTAAGTCCTTTAAAAAGTTGGTGCGTGGTTAATTCCTCGCAAAACACAACACTAGAAACTTGTAAAATACAAGGGGTAGGTACACGAGGTTCACTGTTGCCTCGCAAAATCTCAACTCTCAGATTCGAAAAAGACCCGCATGGGGGAAAAAGGCGCGCAAAAAGTATTTTCGAAGGTTCAATCCAGACATAGAGGCGCCGAAGTTTACGGTCAATGTCAAGGTCACTTTTTCTTCCTTCTGAAGGAGGGGTCGGCAAGTGCAATTGCTGGCATCGTGATTTCTAACAAGGAAGGGTCAGCAAGTGCTGTGATTTCTAACAGTAAACAAGAGAAGAAAACAAAACGATGTCATGAAAATAATACAGCATGAAACTTTTATATACAAACAAAATTTAACAGAATTAGATAAAGTTTCCCTTTGAATTTTGTGTGAAAAGAAACATGTACAAATTGAATGAATATTGAACGCATTTTAATTCTTTTTGTCACTCGGACTTAGGGTTAGTGGTTAAAAAAAATGATTGATTTCCCTAACAAGTTAGAATCGCCCGGAGATAGAGGATCATTTTACGTTTAATATATATGAAACTAATCGGCCACTCTAAATTCTAAGATAATTGTTTTGTTGTTTTTCGTCTTTCTGTTTTCCACAGTGTTCATTCTTCACACGTAATCGCCTAAAAAAGAAGAATTTCATAGGGGGGGGGATTTAGCAGAGACTGTTTATATACAAATTTACCCATACTTTAACTTATATATATATATATATATATATATATATATATATATATATATATATATATATATATATAAAGTGGTGTACTAAAAGCGAACTTTTAGGAAAAGTGAAACCTATTGTGAAGAGTATATAGCTCAATATCCAGGATAGATTTTTTTTTTAGCAATCGGACATTTGCTTGCATTCGGGCAGAATTTTGCCCTGTGTTTCTTCCCCCTACAACTTTTATTTTATTTTTTCAAATTTTAAATCTTGGCCTTTGCCAACTTATCTATCCCAGCGACTTCCTCTGATGATAAGATTTTGATCTTTGAAAAGCCTGGCTTAAGGAAAATTTAACTTGAATAAATTGTCTTTTTTGCGGAATATACCTTGCTCTGAGCAATTGAATTGAATTATGATTTGACTTTTGCTTCTCTAATTCCTTTCCATTCTTCTTCATTATATATATATATATATATATATATATATATATATATATATATATATATATATATATATATATATATATATATATATATATATATCCGAACTTGAAACCTGCAGAATTTCCCGTCAAAACTGACCCCATTCCCTAAAAATCCCCTGAAATAATATACCCCAGGGTGTAACAAGTCGTAAGACCGAATACGCCCATCGGTCCCTGCAACAACTTCACACATTCAATGAAAACATATTTAATAGCTTCAACGTAAACCTGTCAGTTAAATTGATATTAAATGTCACGGTTCGACAGGATATGAGTAAAAAAAAAAAATCAGATCGGACTTTTTATTGTTTAAAGCTTGCTTTGATACACAACCAAATGAGCAATTGCCTCATTCCAAACAACAAGAACAACAACAACAACGACAACCACAAAATCATTTACATCCACACGTCGCTCCCAGGAAAGTTGAAGGGTGTCTAAATCGTAATTATGGACTTCGTTTTATGGGCGTTGATTCTGTCTTTCACCGCAGCCTTCTCTCTGTGGTTCCTGTTTTATCGACGCAAGGGGGAAAAACTTCCCGTTCTGGTCGATGGATTCGTCGACCCCGCATTCGACAAAGTTGCCCAAGTTTTTAGGTAAGTCATTTTATTATATAAGAGTAATAGGAAAACTTAGCCTTCGGGCTAGGATCGAGTCGTCCTATGGATTAATCATAGGGCACTTGTGCAGTTGAACATCCCTGACAAATGGTAAGACTGCATAACGCTGCCCACCCCTGGTTGTGCGTATGCGCCAACAAACGGAAGCGCTAATAGAATTCCTCACCAATGGGAATATATTTGTGAATATTTGCTTAGAAAATAACACAAAGTTGTTTTTACTGCATTAGTAAATAAAATCAACAATGTGTATCCAGTTTAAATTTAGGTGTGTGTTTTTAAATTTTTATTGATAGACTTTTAATTTTTGCGCATCCGCTTGTTGGCGCATACGCACAGCCGGGGGGGGGGGCAGTGTTATGCAGTCTTACCTTAAATATTATGAACAACTGTAGACCTTTAGTTTCCTTTTTATTTATTATCAAATTTGAACTTTGACATCAGTTTTTAATAACCTTTAGTATTGATTACATGTAAAAAGGTTCGATTAAAAAATTCTATAATTAAAATTTATTAAAATTTGCTGGAATAATTTTTTTAATGAAAATTAAATATCAAGTAAAACTGGAATTTTTACTTGATTATTGAAAACCATAAAATAATTTGAATAAAAAAAAAACGTTTATTTTAAATTTAGTTATTTTTAGTGTGCCAAATCATTTATATCGGGTTAAACACGTCTAAATTACACTTAAAACGGTGTTTATGACCGGTGGCCACGAATTCCGAATACCAGTTTGTCAGTGAGAGTTTCGAGGGCAGAAATTTGGTACTGTTCAAATACACCAGCACCTATATTCTTTTACTTCACATATCATTCAGTATAAACTTGATCTCACATATGAATTATTAATTAATTATCAATTTTATCTGACTCTGAACAAGATATATTCCCTTCTTAATGGTATTAATTGAATCTTTCTTCCATAAAATCTTGTTAATACGTACTTTTTCCATACTACTTTATTACTGGAAGGACAAACGCCGACCGGACATAAGCCGACCGGACAAAAGCCCACTGGACAAAAGCCCACCAAAAAAATGGCTTTGGTTTCTGGAGTTTAACTTTGAAACCTCTCAATTTATTTCTCGTGCCTTCTAACGGCCTACCTACAAACCACTTTCTCCACTGGGCTTTTTGACACCGGATTTTTTTACAATCGGACATTTGCTTGCATTCGGGCAGCTTTTTGCCTTGTTTTTCCCCCACAATCTTTGTTTTACTTTTTCAGATTTTCAACTTATCTATCCCAGCAATTTCTTCTGATGATAAGATTTTGATCTTTGAAAAACCTGGCTTAAGGAAAAAATTAATTGAATAAATTGCTTTTTTGCGGAATATACCTTGCATTGAGCAACTGAATTGAAAAAAGATCTGCCTCTGTCGCTTTTCTAATTCCTTTTCACCCTTCTACCTATCTATCTGCTCTATCCGGTATATTGAGCTGTATACTTTTCACAGTAGGTTTTACCTTTCCTAAAATTTCGCTTTTAGTTCTCTACTTTATATATATATATATATATATATATATATATATATATATATATATATATATATATATATATATATATATATATATATATATTAATTAATTAAGTTCAAATATTAACTAAGTGAACAAAAACATTATTTTTCAAAAGTGCTCAATATATATTAGAGCTTTTATATTAAAATAAACATAGTTGGAGTATCCGACAATTGTTTCAGAACCTTGTTGGCTCATCCTCAGGGATGCCCTGAGGAGGAGCCAACAAGGTTCTGAAACAATTGTCGGATACTCCAACTATGTTTATTTTAATATATATATATATATATGAACTTTGGTTTTTTCGAAAGCCAACTTATCCATCTGTATTTCTCCTCTGATGATAAGATTTCGATCTTTGAAAAGCCTTGGCTTAAGGAAAGAATAATAAACACTAGTTTATTACTGAATGCACCTTGCATTGAACAATTGAAATTTGAAATAAATTTGGACAATCGTCGCATATTTATCACTCTTTTTTCTTCTATCTCTCTCTCTCTCTCTCTCTCTCTCTCTATATATATATATATATATATATATATATATATATATATATATATATATATATATATATATATATATATATATAATGTTGCTAATCCCATTTGCAACCACCTATGAGTGTGAAGCAACATTTTCTACATTACTTTCAATCAAAACAAAATCCAGAAATAGATTGGAAGCAGCAAATGACATCAAACTTGCACTCGCCAAAACAAGGCCAAATCTAGAAGAACTGGTCAAGGCAAAGCAAATGCAGCCATCCCATTGAATATACTTTCGATGTGCATGATTGCCATTTTTTTTCAAAAAAAAATTGATTTACAAAAAATGTGTTTATTTTATTACAAATTGTTTGCGATTTTAAAAATAAATATTAACTGATTAATACTAAAGGGTCCGCAAGCCATCTTAAGTATTATAAAGGACCGCCAAACGAAAATTTCAGAATAGTTTGAGAACCACTGCTCTAGAGCTAGATTAGATTTTGTTTGTTTAAAATGTTGTTTCAAATAAATGAAAATACCCATAAAATGTACTCTTTACTCCTTACTATACTGTTGCACGTGATATTACTCCCTACCCAACCCGGGCAACGCCTCCTAACCCTGCTAGTTACTGGCCTACTTTTCAATAAATTCAGACCAAAAAACTGGTTTCACATGTTTACAATTAATATTCTCATTACTTGTGTTTCTTTATATACTGCTTATGTATATGCAATATCAGTTGCAAGATTAACTAATTTGCATATTGGTTTTGAAAAAGGGCATTTTATTAATTAACTATAATTAATATTCTCATTACTTGTGTTTCTTTATATACTGCTTATGTATATGCAGTATCAGTTGCAAGAATAACTAATTTGCATATTGGTTTTGAAAAAGGACATTTTATTAATTAACTATAATTAATATTCTCACTATTTGTGTTTCTTTAAGGAAAAGCTTTGAAACTGGAGTGGAGACGGGTGCTGCTTTTGCAGTCTATTACAAAGGTGAATTGGTCGTCGACCTATGGGGAGGTTATGCGAACCTGCGAGGCAAAATTCCTTGGCGGAAGAACAACATGACGATAGCCTTCTCTGCCTCCAAAGGAATTAATGCCTTACTCGTCGCAAAGTTTGTCGAATTGTAAGTATTCTTATATATTTTTGAAATTCTTATAAGTTCCCCCAAGTTGTACATAAAGTGTGGCTGCCGTGAAGTTCGTTTTTCATTAGATAACATGGCTATTTTTTTTTTGCCTCTTCATTACGTCTCTTCCTGGTGACCATTCAAGCAGAGAAGATGTGAAAGTCGTTGCCCCCTATTTTAGCCACATTAAGGGCAGAGGGGGCGCACGACATAATCTAATGAGTGTATAACATAGACGTTTGATATATATATATATATATATATATATATATATATATATATATATATATATATATATATATATATATATACGCTCATCTTTTGTTATTGTTTTTTGGCAATAGACGGCCAGTGTTTACCAGTGCGTTTTTATTATTTTGTCGTAACCCTGAGCAGTTTATTTATGTTTTTTAAGAATATGCAGACGACCGCATTTTTTAATTAGCCCTTAATTTGACGTGTCATCAATGTTAGTATATATAGATTTTTTTTTTATCTAATTAATTTATAAACTAATTTTTGTATATATAGATTTCTCTAATTAATTGATAAATTAATTTTTGCATGCACAAAAAAAAGACATGAACACATGTTTCTGGATATAAGCCGTCATCAGCATGACTCATCCGAGCAGGGATCGAATTGTAAGTATTCTTATATATATTTTTTTAATTTGTAGCCCCTCCCCCCCCCCTCGAGTTGTAAATAAATGGTGGTTGGTGCAAGATTCGTCTTTCATTGAATAACATTGTCATTTTTGTTTTGTGCCCCTTTGTTACATGATGAAAGCCAGCACTTGAATAGAAAAGTTTGAGTGACGCCTAGGGGTCAGGGATGACCTCACTCAACAAAATCACGTGACACCAGGGGAGAGAATTTTGTCTCTTCCATGCGACCTTTCAAGAAGAGAAGAGAAAGTCAGCGTTCCCTATTTTAGCCCCATTGATGGCACAAGGGAATGGGGAGCGCATGACATAACTTAATGAGAGTATGGCACAGACGTCTGATATATATATATATATATATATATATATATATATATATATATATATATATATATATGGTTATTTTTATTTACACAGACATGTACAAAATCTGCGACACTGGCATGTCGATGTTATTGATCAACAGTTATTATAAACTGAGATCTCATCAGGCAGAGTTAGAATCCGATCTTAACCTAAGATCATATTCTTTCCAAATATGATCTCGTTGCCCGAGAGTATTTCAATAATTTTTTTGTATTTTGAAGCCTGAAGTAACTAAAGTGATCATTCATTTAAGGTCATAACCAGAACCGATTCTATTTTGCTAGTTTTCTATTTCAAACATTAAAGTTAAATATGCTTTTTTTTCCTTAAAATCTCTTGTCTTTAACAAGTTATTACAAAAATCAAAACAATGCCAAAATGCATGGATAACTCTAGTTACTTCTGCTCTTAACAAACTTGAATATATGTTGAACTAGCTAACCCGATACGGCGTTGCCCGCGAATATTTAATCTTTTTTTATTTCCAAGCCGGGATAAAGTAAAGTTATCATACATTCCAAAATAGAAATCAATGTTAATGGTATTCTATGAAAAATGCCAGTATACTGAAATCATATGCCCTTAATAGGGTTAAGATGAAAATTCATATACACTAAATGTACAAAAGCAAGGAAATTCCCAAATTTTTACACTTTTATTGTCATTAATGGTATGTGAGCACAACAGGGCTATGTATTTTACTTGTAGGAATTTTTCTTCAGCGCACCTCACACACTTCATCCACTCATGCATAGAGATTTATACTGTAGTGATGTGATAATGAAATGGCTTGGTTGATATGTAGTCATACCCTTAATGACAATGAAAGTGTAAAAATTTGGGAATTTCCTTGCTTTTGTACATTTAGTGCATATGAATTTTCATCTTAACCCTATTAAGGACATATGATTTCAGTATAATGGCATTTATCATGGAATGTCACTACTTTTGTAAAGGCTATGCCTCAAGACAATGGTAATTTTTAAGGTTTTTTGGAATTTTCTGGAAAACTAAGGTATATGGTAAATTGAAATTAAAATGGCATCAACTATACCCTAGAACCTCTATCTCTGCCAAAAATCAGCTGAATTCATCAAATAGTTGATAAGATACAGGGTGGCACACACGTACGTACGTACGTACACACGGATAACACAAAATCATGCCTGACCTTTCTGGATCTCTGGGTTGCCTTGATTAATGATGCTGAAATTCTACACACTTATAGAACCTATCAAATGAAAATTTTGTGCAAAGTTTTAACTAATTTGGTTTATTGGCTTTTGAGTTATGACTGATCAAAGAAATGAGATTTCTAGCATAGGTCGTTTTTGAAGTCTATTAAGGGATAGAGCGCTATCGCGCCTCCCTTGATTCAAGGCTATGATCAGAACAGATTCTATTTTGCTAAACATTAAAGTGAAATATGCTTTATTTCTTAAAATCTCTTGTCTTTAATTGTAGGGGTTACCTTGACTATAAGAAACTGGTCAGCCATTATTGGCCCGAATTCGCACAGAATGGAAAAGAGACCATCACCGTAGAAATGCTCGTGAGCCACCAGGTAGAGTATAAGCCTCGCATATTTGTGGTTGAATATTTTATTCGATCTATCTATCTATCTATCTATCTATCTATCTATCTATCATTCTAACTTCCTTTCTCTTTCTATATATCTATTTATATAGTTAGGTATGTGTATATGTTTATATATTTTTATGTACAGGATTCATGATTATGAATTTTGGAATAAAAGTGCGACTTTCCATGCTGACCGTATTTTCGTACCAAATAAAATCTAACACTTTATAAACATCATCTTTATTTAAGTTTAGGGCTGACAATATTTTATCAACTGACATTTTCAAAATTTATCAAGGTTTTGTCCGGGTTTGACTTCTGAATCAAAATGTGACGATACTAGCTCTGCTTACTTGATTCCAAGATGGCTTGCGCTGTGTCAGATGTTATGGGGGGGGGCGCGGGGATTGATCTCTAATTGTAATCTTTAAAGTAATTTTTTTTCGTGTTTTTGACTTGCCGTTCTTCTCATCTTTCTTAACTACTTTTCTTCCTATTTGTTTTTGAATAATGTGCTTGTTTTTTTAATTATTTTTAAATAATTGTTGTCTGAAGAGCAGCTTGGTAGACCAAAGACTATTTTTTTCTTTACCGGGTTGTGAAACACGCGTAAGACGGAATGAAAAAAATATAGGCATTCACTGAAATAAAACAAAAATAAAAATAAATTAAAAATTATTATTGTGGACTAATTTTTTTGGTCATTAGAATGCAATCAACGAGTATATATATATATATATATATAAGATAAATATATTGAGCTTAAACCATTTCACTATAGGTTCTATCCACTAAAAGTATACTTTTAGTTCCATATTTTATTATATATATATATATATATATATATATATACTAGTAGAATACCCGTCCCAGGACGAGTATAAGTAATAAATATAGTATAAGTTTTTAATTTTAATGTTTTTTTCTTTCTTTGGGGTGTATGGTACGGTTTTGGTGCCCCTCCCCCCCCCCCCACACACACTAAATTGTAAGGTTTTAAAAAAGATAAATAATGTCCGTCATATGCCTAGAATATATATTCAATAATTCAAAATGATAAGTTTAATAGTTTAGGATTTTACCAAGCACATACATTTCATTCATACTCACGTGTGCTGTGCACTGATCCTTTTAAAAATGTATTACTTAATATAATTCAAAATTTGATGTAGAGCACTTCTATTAAAATTTTTGTATCTAAATAACTTTTTGAAAGTTTTTTGGGGACAGGTATGATTTTGAGTGTGGGCATCCCCTAAATGGTTAAGTTTACCAAAAACTCATGTGTCCATGTTACTTATCGTGTTGACTAGAATATATATTTGAAGATTCATTATGATCCGTTCATTAGTTTAGGAGATTACCCTATATATATATATATATATATATACACACACACATATATATATATATATATATATATATATATATATATATATATATAAAGAAGTAGGGCTACTCACATTTGTAAATTTAAAAAACCTTTTTTAAAAAATTGTTTATTATTTTATAATTTTATAACACGTTTCAAGCATCTTGGCTCTCTTCAGATATTCTTTCCATTTGAAAAAAAATGGATTTATTTTTAACAGATGCTTGAAACGTGTTATGAAATAATAAAATAATTAAATAATAGAAAATTTTTGAAAAAAGTTTTATTGAAATTTACAAATGTGTGTAGCCTCATGTCTTTAAATATACATTTGTCTTTCGTTGGAACTGCACTAGCCGTTACTCTGTTTGTCTGTCTTTCTCTCTCTCTCTCTCTCTATATATATATATATATATATTATTTACTTCCTCTCAAGGTCAGATGTGGGTTTTTGATGAAAGTGTTTCTGTGGAACAAACTGGATTCGAAACCAACCCACCCAGGTACTCAGTCCGTGCCCTTAACTACTTAGAAACCACAATATTTATAAATAAATATTAAATCATTTTTACCAACATACGCCGACGTTTCAAGCTTTCGCTCTCATCAGTGTACGAAGTGACAATTTCAGATGGTCACAGGGCGCGAACCCAGTTCACAGAGTCAATCAAGACTTTGCACGCTTTCGCTCTACCCCCAAAACCATCGGGAATTATAATGTGATACAGGAGAAATTAAGTTCTATTTGTGCCGAAATACAGTGGGCTGTAAACAGCAAACAATCTAGAGGGTTCAATGAACGTTATCTGAAACCTTGCTTATAGCTAAATAACAGTCTGTTATATATATATATATATATATATATATATATATATATATATATATATATATAGATATATATATATATATATAGATATGGGACTTAAGTTTTTTTACATTTTTTTTATATAGTTTTAATGCTTGAGAAACTTCCGAGACTATATATATGCAAAATAAAAATGGAATTTAGGATAAGCGAATCAACAAGCTAAAAAAAATATAAACTCAAACACATATAAAAGCTCTACCAAGATATTTCAGTTGCTAGAAAGCAACTATCCTCGGTTAGAAATAAAAAGTTTAATGAACAGAAATTCAAATTGCACGGTTATGTTCATAAATTCTTTTATTTAAAAGATGCTGAGTTTCACCAAAATATAATTTCCCACAATCAACACATTGTATGGGATATATTCCTGCTTCAGTAAGAGCTGTGGAAACTTTCTTTTTCTTTTTATGTCTTTTTAAAATGTTTTTTTATAGTGAGTGAGGTAGCTTGGATGGTTCTCAAACCATGTTGGGGAAGAGAAGAAAAAAATGCTTGTTGCGTGTATGAGTGTGAAGTAAAACATTTCTTAGTATGGATGGTGTAGTATTAGGAAATGTTTTCGTATTTTTTAAATGTATCTGGGTAGCTTTTTGCTTAGCGTAGAGAATAACATGTATGGGGTACTTTAATGTTGTAAGAGACGATTCAATTCTTGAGAGAGATATTCACTTACTTTTATTTAAATCTGCTGCATCTTTGTCTGTTTTTGACAGTTACGTCAAATGCTGATACACATCTTTCCTTTCTTTCTTTCTTTCTTTCTTTCTTTCTTTCTTTCTTTCTGCTGTTCATGAATTGTTTGTTCAGGTTTGTTGTTTTTCTTTTTCGGACGCGTCTTGTACAATTTGAATTTCTGTTCATTAAAGTTTTGATTTCCAACTGAGGATGGTTGCTTTCTAGCAACTGAAATATCTTGGTAGAGCTTTTATATATATTTGAGTTTATATTTTTTTTTAGTTTGTTGATTCACTTATCCTCAATTTCATTTTTTATTTTGCATTTTGTCTGAAAGATTGTTTCTATTTTTCCTCATATATATATATATATATATATACATACATATATCAGCTCTTTTTTCTTCTTTACAGTCTGGTCTCATAGGTTTTGACGAGCCTGTCAGCCTTCGTCTCTCACAAACAGATTACCCAACATATTTGTCACATCTTGAAGCACAAAAACCGTTTTGGGAACCAGGTAAAAAGTTTAATTCAATTTGAAGTTTACATAATATGCGAAGGGTTAAAATGTTGGTCTGATTGTCCACTGGGCAGTATGAAATTCACAGATGGTGTAATATCTAATTCAGGCTCAGCAACAACACTGTCTTTGTGGAGTATGTTACGACCCATATGGTTGATTTCTGCCTGGCCATTTAGATCACAAGTACTTCCTGTTGTGTGGGTGAATCTTAAAAATCTATAACTTCACATGAAGACAGGTCATGAAGCATGTCGATTATAATATCGTTAATTTTTCTATAGTAGATAATCTAAACTTCTCTTAATTTGAAGTTTATGCATGTTGATCTTTCAGTATTTCCCATTTGAGAGTATGTGGAATATTAGCATCCTTTGTGCTCCACTTTGCAGTCCACTAATAAGATCTCTTATAACTTGCAAGCCTAAGCCCCGCACCATACACACATGCTCCTTCAAAGCAGGGGAAAATTTTCCTCTGGTTGGTAAATACTGAGTAAAATCTGTTGTGTACAAAGCTAACATAACATCGGATGGACGAGATTAGCAAGATTTGTTTGAGACAAATTTGATAATTTTTTTTCATTACAGAACCATTTGAAGTATTTAATTGCAGTAAAGTATAACATATATTTTTGTGTACTATTGCTTTGAGAGACCATGAATGACTGGAAAAGAGTGACTTGCATCATAATGTTTTGTGCCATATTTTAAATTCGGAAATCTTAGCTGCAGATGTGGAAACATTGGCAAACAGGAGTTGTCAGAGCAGGTCTTCTGGTTTTGTCCACACAATGAAATATGTAAAACTTTGGTAATCTGCAAGGAAGCAGTGCCGTGGTAACGTGTTTTGCAGACGAGAACCCCTTGGAATTAAACTCTATTCATGGAAAATCAGTTGACGTTAGGCACATCGAGGAAGAAAGGAAAGTTTTTGTCTTGTAGGAAGACAAGTTCTTTCTGCGAATATTTCACAAAGAGAAACTAAGGACTGGAGTCGAGCACCTTCATTCGAAATAACGATTGAGTAGAGAAAGACTAGCAACGCATCTTCTCTGAGGAAAGGGGTTATATAAAAAAAGAAATCAATTCGATTTCGTAACCCTAGCCCTTCCATCAAATAACGATTGAGTAGAGAAAGACTAGCAACGTCTCTTCTCTGAGAAAAGGGGTTATAAAAAAAAAGAAAACAATTCGATTTTTCAACCCTAACCCTTCCATCAAATAACGATTGAGTAGAGAAAGACTAGCAACGCTTCTCTGAGGAAAGGGGTTATATAAAAAAAGAAATCAATTCGATTTCGTAACCCTAGCCCTTCCATCAAATAACGATTGAGTAGAGAAAGACTAGCAGTATTTCATTTATTCCGGTGTCTAACATATAGTGCTTTACATTTTTCTATGTTGAATTTAAATTTCCAAATATCTTTACAATATGCAACTTATTTAGATCCATCCGTGGTAGAGAAATATCCAAGAATATGAGAAACATTAAACATTAAACTTTTTTTGTAATTAAAAATTTCACAGGAACCCAATTTGGTTATCATATCTTTACGTGGGGAATTTTTGTTGACGCTCTCATCGTGAAGGCCGACCCCAAGAAGCGAACATTGGATCAAATCTTCCGAGAGGAGATCACTGAACCATTTGGTGAGTACTATTTTTATCTAAATTTTTTGTATATCTTTATTTATATAAAATTAGCTATGTGCATATGCTTACACTGCTCTTTCATATGTTTTAGGTGTTAAACTCCACTAGGAACCCAGGCATTTCATGCCTACTCCTCGAATGTAACATGCTATGCACACTAATGACATGCTTTTAGATGGGGGCCAATTTTGGATGCGAGAACCTTTTAAAGTTTGGGGTTTAAATCGGGTAGAAAATCAGAATGACGAACTTACTTGGAAGAGTAATACATCTAGCCGAATCTGACTGAAATAGAAGTGTTACATAAGCAAAAAGAGAATCACCATTCTTCCACAAAATAAATAATGGCTCTACAACTAAATAGATATGCAGTTTTATTGGCAGGAACACACAAACAAAATGAAGGTGGTACAATGGGTTGATTTCATGTCAGTTACACGAGAGAATATTATCCCGGAATTCGATATCTAACCTGGTCAGGGTTGAGGCTGGGTGAGAATGGGAAAAACACGTCTTGTCAGCTTGAAGAGAAACTGTGAACTGAATGTCTTTGTTCATCACATGGTTTAGTTTTTGTGCCAAAACGATTCATCATGCACATAGGCGTGTAGTTTGTTAATGCAGTGAAGAGGAAATGGTTACATAATCGCCAAGCCGAATCACAATCTCACCGCCGATCACGTAGACCGATACAAAATAGTTTACTCATGCAACTGCTACATGCTAAAAAAATTATAAATTTGACAGAAACGATTGATTCTGCATCAGTCAATGAAATCGAATCGACCATCTTATCGTATAAAAAGTGGTTGACCATAGTCGAGGGCGACCCGAAGGCTTCCATTTCATTGCCTACTACACCAAAATGTAGGGAAGAGCGCTACTCCTTTCTAAGGATTACTCCATGTACCCTTGATTTTCACCTTATAATACTGACGACGTTGGTTTTTGCAGGGTTTTTTTTTCAGCAGAAAGGTGTCAGTGTCCTTCCACATAAAGTGCCTGGTATTCTCAAATAGTCACCTTATCAGGTACTGACACGGCTCAACGTCACTTAACTAAAAATTGGTGTGACAAAAAACTGCAAAAACAGAAGTCATCGTCTCTCTTGACTGGGGTATACATGCGTTTGGAGACCGCTTGTGAATTTGATATTCCCTAGAAACTTTCTCATTCGGAGGAAGCTGGCTCAACCTATCAGGTGTGAATGCTGCTCTAGGCACCAGGTACCTTATAATGGTTTAGCAAATGTTTAGCAAGGTGTATCAAATACAATTTTTTTAACCTTTGGTATAACTCGACCAAGGATTGAACCCTGGTCTTCCAGCCCATTCTACCTATTATGCCATATGAGCCAGTATAGTACAGTTAATTTGAATAAAATATTCCAAAATTGTTCTTTCATTTTAATTTCAGGTATTGATTTTTACCAAGGTGTACCGACCTGCGAACAATACAGAATCGTCCCACGTTTATATTCCCAAACTTTGTGGCAACAGCGTCACCTTTTCGCTGATAAGGAAGTCAGGAGACGTTTTATGAATGCCATTACTGATGTCAAAGGTTATTTTAAAATAGCTAAGACACCCTTTTCAGATATGACGGTAAGAAAAGTCTCACATAATATTTTTTTTGCTTTTGCTGCATGCGACGTTGAGCCTGGCCAGTATCAGATGGGTGACTATTTGGGAACATCGGGCACTGTATGTTAAAGGACGAATGAGCTCTACACTTAGCTATGGCCAAATAGCCTCGCCAACCCGTAGTATCTAGCGTGGCGACTATGGCACAGCCCCTGAATAACAGACACCAATAAGGTGGAAGGAAATCAGGTTGCTCTTCAAGGAGTGATCGAAAACCCTGATGATGATGATGATGATGATGATGATGATGATGATGATGATGATGATGATGATATCGACATTGTATATTCCGATTCAGTTGTATTTTGTTTTTTATCGGTACATGAGATAGGAAAATAAATATGCTAGTAAAGTATATCAAAAAATACGAAGTAAACCTGCTCCTTTTTTTCTTTTTACCTCCTCCCCTACAAGGGTCGGATGTAGAACAAAGACGGTTTAATATGAGAGAAATTCACCTCCCCCAAACAGGGGATTTGAGATGGGAAAAATAAGGGAAAAACAATTCATACTTCAATTCCAGCCTGAAGTTAAATCTTAATATGTAGTTATAAAATTCTCAAGGGAAGACAATGGAAGTGGTCTCGAATCTCTACCCTCTATGTGCTCCCACCTCTAAGTGACCCATGAGGACAGAACCTCTTAAAACATCAGATACATATATCCGAGTTATGTGGCAAAATTTGAGAGGAAGTAGTAAAAACAAAGAAAGTAATATGGTGCTATGAGCATAGTAAAGAGTACATAATAGTGATGCTCATTCAATCCCGAGCAACGTCGGGTGTTCCTGCTAGTTTTTTAATAAAATAAACTGAAGCGAAGTACATCTTTTTGTGTAACGAACATGCTGGAAGAATAAAAAGAAAGAAATCGTTAGGCAAAATCAAATATCACTTTGTCAGATTACCTTACCATCATGTTTATATAAGAAAACGTTAGCGTCAGAACTAAATGTTTCCATTTTATCAATCTTCCCAGCGGGAAATTTTTTTTTTTGAATAAAAACTAAAGTGAAGTAGGCTTTTTTTTAAATTTAAAAAGACATGGTACAACAATGATAAATAAAATTTGGCAAAACAGAATAAAATACCTATTTGTCAGATGCAATGCTATGTAGGTCTAAAGTCGAGAATCAGACTGACTTTCCTTTATATGTTATGTGACCATGTATACCTATTTTATACAACTCATTTACTTTTATTTTTTAGGTCAATAATCAAATTGATGTATACACAGATTACGAATTCCGCCAGATCCCCTGTACAAGTTTTAATGGATATGGAACGGCCCGAGGAATTGCAAAGCTATATGGAATCATTGCGAATGGCGGAGTTTATAAGAATAAAAGGTTGTTTACAGAATCAATCACTAAGACTTTCGAGAAGACATTTCTGCAAGGAAGGGATGTTGTCCTTGGCACTTTGCTGAACATTGGACGTGGACTGATGATCCACGATTCGCCCCTGGTAAGCACACACACACTAATATATATATATATATATATATATATGAAAATATTTGTTGTTGTTTATTATCTACGGACGTATACGTTTCATCTTTTTTCAATCAAGACTCTTCAGCGTAGAAGTTTGACTATTCACTACTGGTCACACGATTCGAAACCCTGGATTATAAGTATTTTTCAACTCCAACCCAACGTCTTAAACCTCGCGGCCAATATCTGAACGGCTGATAAACAGTGGTAGATTAAATACATTTATAAACGGCGATGACATCGCAGGCATTCTACTTATATTAAGGAATGATGCATTATAAAGCAAATGACGTCACGCTGTATTTGTACTACGACTAAAGTGCTCTACTAATAATTAAGGAGCGACATATATATACATATATATATATATATATATATATAGTGTGTTAGAGTGAAATAAATTCCAGAAGGAAATCCGTGTATGAGAGCTCAATGTAATAAACAGAGCAAGAATAAAATAAAGTAAAGTAACACGGAATCACATAATTACCAGTGCAATCATTTATTTCGACCCTACGGCCTTTTCAACCATCCAAATCGCCTCACTTGAATGCTTGAAAAAGCCGTAAGATCAAAATAAATTATTGCACGGGTAATTATGTGATTCCATGTTACTTTACTTTATTTTATATATATATATATATATATATATATATATATATTTAAGCAAACATTGTTAATAATTCTTCTGCTTAATCATACCTTTTTTATTTTTTCAATTTTTCTAATGATTTTTTTTGTGTAAAAATTTTTAAAAAGTAATTTTAAACACCAAAAAAAACCCACAATGACAAAATGAGAAATGCATTCTGAAACCAATTAAAAAAAAATACTCAACCCTAACCCTAATCCTAAAACACAGCAACCTATAATTAATAACATTACGTATGAAACCAGTAACAATATTTAAAACATCTTTATATTAAACTTTCTCTCTATCTTTCTCTCTTTCTCCCTCCACCATTATTTCCCCCTCCCCAACCTTTGTTTTATATTCCATGTTGAAAATAATAATAATAATGTAATTCATTTACCGGAGCTATCCCTTTTAAATGTAAGACTTTAATCTTACATTTATTGCTCTTAGACAACGTTGAGTAGAACAGAACACAATGAGATTCTTGATGTTGTGTTATTCTGTCATCCCAACCCACTTTCAGAATAATATAAAGAGAAATGATGCTAATAATGAAAATAGTCCAAAAAGATTTAAATGTAATACTGTAATTTACATTATTGATCCCGGACAACTCTAAGTAAAACAAAAGTTGATGTTACCCCCCTCTTCCCCTCTAGCTTACCAAATATAATACAGTAATGTTAATAATGACAATTTTAGGATAGGAAGAGATTAGCTAGGAAAATGAACGACAATAAAAATCACTGGCTGATCCATTGTACACTCCACAGACATGGACGGCATAACCATTATTTGTTAACTTTCTCGGTGGCCAAATAACGATGCAGGAAGTTGCCTGTAGAAAAAGCGGATGTGGTCAATTTCCGGTGGTAATCTGAGAGAAAATCGGATATATTCGATTTCCAGTTGATAATAAATATATTCGTGGAACACTGGTTGTTGAAGAATAGATTGACAAGAGAGTTCGACAATGAACAATCGAAGAAGGATCTCGCTGTGGGACAAAGAAGGTGGTCAATGGGACCGACACGATCGGACAACGATCAACAGATGGCATTTGGATCCCTAGCCATGATGACATCACACACACACACCTGAGCACAAGTAACTTATCCCTACGACTTGTCTTCTGTTGTTTTGATCATAGTGTCACCACCGAGATGATCATAGGGCCACAATGTTGTCTCCTGTTCAAAGCAGTTTGAACTTTAAAAGTTTTATCGACCTTTTTAACTTTTTCGGGTTATTTTTTATTACATCTGTAGTCAATGTATATATGAGAGACACAAAAAAAACACATGAAAACTATATGACTTATGTCCAAACTTCTGTTTGTAAAAAGTTTATAATGCCTATCCATATTTCAAAGATAAAAGTTGAAACGAGTGATACCCGTATTCGAACCTGCAACATCATCTCCATTGGCCAATAACATTGTGGAAGATAGGATTTTATCAAAAGAAAGGAAGAATGACAAAGTCTATGCATACAAAATAATTATTTTTTATTGAGAAATTTGTTAAAACAATAAACAATGAAGTGTTTTTAAAGAATGAGAAATAACATTCACTGCTGCTGCTACTTCGAACAAGATAACCAATACAGTGAGACATATATTAGCATATTTTTGATGCACTCGACACCATTTCCGATATAAATAAAACATTCATTTAATGAGGAATGTTATTTTCAAATAATGAATTTTGAAATTTGAAAAAAAATAAGTATTAATTATTATAATTATTTTATTTATTAAAAAAAAAGTTGGACAATTTGTTTATTAAATAAATAAAAAAAATAAAAAAATTATGTGAAAATAACAACATTCTACATTTAAATTTGTAATTATTAGAGATTTTTAAATATTTTTACAAAAAGCAAATTTTCTTAAAAGTAAAATCTAAAATCTGATGCGAGTTAACTTTTTTGGTATTATTGTTGATGATAGACCCCCAGCTAAATCAGCCCCACCCCTAAAAAAAAGAAGTTAGATTAAACGTTTGTTTATGTCATTAAGTATGAACACCCTGAAAAACCTTGGTATAAAAAAAATAACAATTATTTTAGAATCTAGATTGAGGGATTCGTTTGTCATATAAATTTAACGTAAAATGATCACTCACTTTCCTGCCACATAGCGTTTGAATGACATGTAACATCTTAGATGTAACATATTTTTTTGTTCGATTAGGAGGGTACTTAAGGTTAATCATAAGAGTAATGGAGTTTGTTGCGGGGAGGATGTCGCCACCCGGACTTAGGGTTAGTAGTAGGCTTAATGTGTGTTTTTTTTATTCCATCTCCCTTATTTAAAAAAACTATTCATGCAATATTTTCAATTTTTAAAAGTTGTTAAGATAGCTGAGATTGCAAAATGCGACAAAATCAATAAAAGTACGATGGAGTTGAGTACAATGCATAAAATTAAAAAGTAGGGTTGTTTAATCGAACTTCTGCAGTCTACCGACTGTTCAGTTTTATCTTATGTTTTAATTTCTTAGATGAAAGTACAGAATAGTTTTCACAGCCCCCTCTCTCCTATGTTAAGAATGGATTTCTAAATAATAACGTTATTATTTCAGCACGATCCGTAAACTGCAGAAGTTCATTGAAATATAACATCCGATACGATATAAAAAATTATGTGTAAACTGTAGAATGTATTATTTTTGTTCATTAGTGCATATATAAAAAACTCTGGTGCCACCTGGACTTAGGGTTAGTTGTATGATTAATGTATTTTTAAGCCTCCCCCCATCATCAACATACACACACACACAATTTATCTCCCTTAGCCGAATAAATCTTGCTATATGCTCGTAAAACGCTATCCGGGTAGACAATCTGCCGGAACTGATCCCACACTCTAAATTCTGAAATAATTGTATACTTGGTGCTTATGCAGTTTACGGACCGGGTTATTATTTTAGATAGAATATTCAAATTAGATTCAATTTTTACAGTATCTCTTGTCTATTAAATTGTTAGGTGAAAGTACAGAATAGTTAAAAAAAAAAAGCCCCCCCCCCCCGCCCTTCCCATGTTAAGAATAGGTTTCTAAATAACGTTATTATTTCATCCCGGCACGTAAACTGCATATGTATCGTTTTGTTTCCCAACACGTAATCGCCTAAAAAAGGGCGAATCTCATTTTTGGGGAAGTGGGAATTAGCTCATCTACAAATTTATCAACAATTATTTAAATATAACATTTTATGTAAACTTTAAAATAACATTTGACTGCTTTATAATCCGCACATCAATATCAGACCATTAATGAAAACGTTTGGAAAAAACTGTCTTCGAAACAGTCGAGTTTCTTATAACACTTTAAATCATTAAAGTTTTAATTTTGGGGGAGAGTATTGATTTACTCCTCTCCAGGAGTTAGGCACAAGGCCAGTTTTTACTCTTACTCCCACAAGTAAGATGTGACCCAAGGTCGGGCCGGGAAAGTGGGGTTTAAAAATAGCCTGGGCAGCCCCGTCGGCATTCCCCAGTAGGGGCGCCTCAGGCAGTAAACACTAAACTTACTCCTCCCCAAAGAGGGGAGGCGAAGCCTGGGAGGGTGGACCTCCTAGAACTGCACAGAACAGACCCATAGACCGGCGTAAATCAAGCCCCGAAGGCCAAGACAATACCAGTCTATGGGGTGCAGTATCCATCGGAACAGATACTACACTTTGATCTTAGCCAAAAGGCCAAGCCATACTCTAATTTTGGGGAGAGTAGGACTTATAACTACACTGTATCTTTTAATATTTATTTCTTTTTTTAGGGGGGGGGGCACAATTCGAAAAAAACTATACAACCTAGTTGAATGGAAACAATATGAAAATAATTAAAAAGAAGACGCAAATGTTTGGGTGTTAACATAAATAGTGTAGTGTTATCATCTTTAAAATTTTTGTAAAGCATTAAAAAAAGACCCTGGGTGAAGTGGGCCACAATGGTGAAATGGTCCAAGTTTTCCCAGGCCACAAATTATTTGGGTATTTTAAATGAAAGAAAATGCTTCAGTTCAAATTATGTTTTAAACCAACAAAAAAACAACATTTTGGCACTTCTGCAGATTATGGACGAGCCGAAATTTATTTGTTTTCATTTTAGAAGAGCTCCAATAGTGTAAAGGCCTAACAACTTACTTTTTTTCCACTAACCTGTACTCAACAGAAAGTGATGGACTTTTTGCAAGCGCATACTTTTTTTCACTGAGATATGCATCTGTGGAGTGGACACCGGTTTAAAAAACAAAAACAAGAGAAAAATTAATTTTTTAAACTGAAAAAAAAAAATCTAAAATGTGTTAAACCAAGCACAATGACTGTTCTAATTTAATTATTTTATAAACTCTAAAAAAAAAAATTAAAATGTGTTAAACCAAACACGATGACTGTTCTAATTTAATTATTTTATAAACTATAAAAAAAAAAAAATGTTGCTATTGTAGGGTGGGTTAAACCAAAGGTTGTTCTTTCTCCTCAGTCGTTTATGTGGTCCAGGTTATTTGGGGGTCAAGTTGTTTAACGCCTTACTTAATTCAGGTTACAATGTTAAATTACATATAAAAACAACTCCATTTCCTGAAAAAAAACTTTGAACATAATTACACATAACATGGCAGTAAAAGATAGAAAACAGAAGAATACAACAGTTTCTAAGAATAATAACGCTTATAAAAACAGACTCAGAAACACTACTAACAATGTCAAACAACTTGACCCAAAAAAATCTAGACAACATAAACGAGTACTTTGAGATTAATACAAAAAAAACAATTTCTGATCACTTCATAAAAATTACTTCATATAATCATAGATTTTCATTTGCTTTAGATTATCACAAATTTAATGTTTCTAATTACTTTGTTCTTAGGTTTCAATTCCTGATAATTACATTCTGTTTAAATCCTACTACTATACTAGAAAGTACCTAACACTTTTCTGTATCTTAAAAAACAAACTTTTTTTCAAATGAGTGCTTAACTTGCTCAACAACGTATTGAGGTGGGGGCCGTTATTTTAACATTTAACAACATCGTACAAATACCGTTGGATCTTTTTCTTCATTAAAACAAATATCCCTAGAGAATTCTTTAAAATTATTAAAAAATCTTTCAAGCATCTGCATAGATATAGCACGATCCTGAACAAAAATTCTATAAAAAATGTCCTATTCTACACTGCCTGACTATTATCACTTCTAACAATAAGAAAATTTTAACCCCCAGTAGCCCCTCCAAATAATTGTAACTGTCAGAATTCTAGAGAATGTCCACTAAACAATGATTGTATACATAGAGACGTTATATACGCCTGAACTGTGAAACAATTCTCTCGTCAGTACACGTATACCTCCCTTACCCGATAACCCACCGCATTTTCAACTTTTACCACATCACAATACCCAAAATATTACTCTAAACACCAACCACCTTTCTTTATCAGTTAACAGCAATCTTACTCAAACCTCTCTAGCCTATATAGTTTTCCTATTAAACAATTCCAACTTAACCTCTATTCAGAACTTAAGCATACAGGCCCAGGACACATCTACTACTATAAATAACCACCCCGTATAAAATACATACCTAAATAACACACCTAATGCAATAACCACTCCATATAAAATACATAGGAGCCAGTGCTTTCCCTATAAAAAACGCATATCCAGCCACATCTCCTCTTTTAAAAGTAATAACGACCAAATTGCAAGGACTTCCGTAACTAATTTAGTCAAAGATTTTAAATGTAAAAACACTTTTACTCTCTGCACTGGTCGATCTTGAAAATATCTAGGTCCTATACACCAGAATTTAGGTTTTGCCAACTATGTACTTTAGAAACCGTTATGATAATCACTGCTGTCAAACGTTAAGAATTATAAATTCTAAAAGCGAATTTCTTTCGGTATGCAGGCATAAAAGAAAATTTAAATATATAAACTTTATAGCTCCAACTGACACCCCTCCTCCATCCAATAACCAAGCCTTTCCAAGCTAACAATGGACCAGTATTACAACAACTTGCTTCAATTTTTTCAAACGTCTATTTTATTACCTATTAAAGACTACAAAAGTATGTTTTGCATCATAAGTTTTGAACTCTCTTCAATGTATGGAGGGTCTTTTAACCTATTAATCTTGATACCAATCTTTAACTATAAGTATATTTCCCCATAATTTTATCTTCCAATTCAATCTTTGATGACCTTTACGTACCCTTCTGTTTAATGCCATACACCTTAGGCACCCCCATTCTTGACTTTTTATATTCATGTATCGTTTAAGTATGCTACCCTTATTAACCTTAATTATACCACTTTCTCATGTTCTTTATACCCCTAATCCTTTATTTTGACATATTCTTTTTGTATTTATTTTTGGAATCCATGTACTTTACTCTTTCCACTAACGGTTAATCTTATTTTATTTCTCAAAACATATTCTACAGATTTTGCAGTTTTAATATTTGTAACTGACCGCCAAATTTTTATAGCTCTATTTTCCACTATATCTTCCTCTCATTTATCACTTATTTAATTGTATGCTGAATATTTCCTTTTTACACACTTGCTTCTAATTATCCTAACCCCAACTCTGACCCTTGTATATTGATCTATCTAGCTAAAAACATCCCACTAAACATTAGTAATACTTTTAAATACTCTTATCTGGCCTTTTTCTCTTACAGCTCCTTTTCCCTATTGAGATAGTACTATCTTTTTCTTCTTCATTTATTTAAACATTCAACAATAATTTAATTTTCCTTTCTATTTTTAACTTTAATTCCTTACATTTTAATTATATTCTCATTTTTATTTGGCCTTTAGTTTTTAGTTTCTTTTCCCTAACTCCTGTACACAGCATTAACCCTTTGCCAATCCCAACATTAATTCATTAATATTAATCTTATATCTTCACCCCCTCCTTTTTGATACAACCTCTGTGGCCTTCAATCACTTATTATAAATCAGTCACTTTATTGTCCTACTTAATCACTTCCTGCTTTAAAATCTATTTTTACATTTGAAGCTGGCCTGTATCCAGGCGACCCCACCCAAACATTTTTTACTTCACCCATCTTACCCCTCGCATCACTCCCTCTTTGCTACCACCCACTTCTTTAAATGCAACCTGTTTGATTTCTGTAACAGCTTAGTCAACTTTTTGATTTCTGTAGAGATGCTTGTTTTTACTAGCTCTTTGCCTAGATTGAAACTACTTCTTATTATCTCACTTTGAATTCAAATCCATAAAAACTATATCTGGAAGCCCACTGGAGTCCTTCAAATGGCTTTTAATACACACCTTACATTCTAAACCTTACATTGCAACCTTACATTGCAACCTCTTCCAACTGGGTTACTTGGGCCTTTAATGGTTTGACTTCTCCAAAATTCAACGGATTTTACAATTTTTGAAGCCATCCTTTCCTGGATTTACTGCTTTTGAGCCAGCTGCTACACTTTTTATGACGTCATCAACCTTGAACTTTTTCAATATATTTGCAACCTCTTCTCTTTGCATTGGAAATTTTCTATACCCTCTATATTTGTATTTATCTTATCTTATATTTATATCTTTTCAAATTATTACTTTTGGTAATTCCCCTAGCAACTTATTTCTCTGTATTCCTCTGATGATAAGATTTCATTCTTTGAAAAGCCATGGATTAAGGAAGGAAAAATAAATCTCTTTTATTTGAAACACCTTGTTTTGAGCAACAGAGGACGTAATAGATTTTGTATTTTTACAATCTTTATTCTCATCTTTTACTTGTCTATATAATTGCTCTATCTTGTATATTGAGTATCAATTCTTTCATGGTACGTTCTAATTTAAAGGTATACATTATATCTTTATTTTCCAGGGTTGTATGTAATGCATGTATGCATGTAAGTAGGTTGTTGGATAACTAAGACAAGTAAAATATATTAAACTATCTGACCCGTGTCTCAGCGTTGCCCAGGGAATAGATTAACTGAAGAAATTCCAGACCCAACCCTTGAACTATTGACTTAAATAAATAATTCAATAGCTCAAGGGTTACCCAGCAACCTACTTATATGCATTATCCACAGACCACGTGATGTTAATGTAAAATAATTGCGGGGGAGGGGGGCATTACCACCTGGACTTATTAAGAAAGTTTAATTGCCAACACGGACTTGAGGTTAGTTTTTGAGTTAACGAAGTCGTTTTTTTGCTTAAATTAAAATAATCAGATGAAAAAAAAAAAAAATTTTAGGGATTGATTTTTTTTCCAGTTTAATAAAAACTGAAAAAAAAAAAAAAAAACTTATTTATTTGTTTCTTTTTTCTTCAGATTATTTTAATAATTGGGACTACTATTTTCATCTTGGTTCTTATATTCACACGGCTGATCCAACTTCCGACCTTCTAGTCGAAAGTGAAGTCGGTGGTGATCTCATCTGAAATGTTTTGAACAGAGAAGTCAAGATCAGACATACAAATTAGCAATAGTCATTAAAAAGATTCTGAAGCCGATGTTTGTTTTTTTTAAAGAAAACATCAAAACCTTAAAAATAAATTTTTTAAAATTGAATTATTTGCTGCTTATGATTGCCCAGCATGTACGCAGACCCCACAATATTAATGTAAAATGTTCTACAGCGACTAACCCAAGAACTCTTATCAATTATTTCAATCTGGCCATACCATCGAAGTCTACTCTTCTGCACACATCTCCCTATATTGACAAAACTTTAATCTTCCTCTGAGGTTATCAAATCCAAGTCTCTCTTTAAAATTCACATTGTACATCCATCGTATCATTCTCATATCATTTCTTTCCATGCAACGCATGTCCTCAACCCTCACTTACCAGGTTTCACTTCCATACATCATCACACTTTACTTACTCCATCTACTCCTAACTCTTGCAATCACAGTAGCATCTGCTCCATCCCGTGCTCCAATGGTATCACCAAAGTAACAAAACATTGCTTTATAAACTCTTTCCTTGGTCGACAGTGGTAATGCTTTGCTTGTTAGTAACTTACTCCATCCACTCCTAATTCTTGCAATCACACTAGCACGTGCTGCATCCTGTGCTCCAATGGTATCACCAAGGTAACACAACTGCTGGACAACAGCAATAGCTTTACCATCCAGATATACTTGTACACATCTTTGCAAAAAAATTCAAAATCTAATTCCACCTTCGGAGATGACCGGAATTGTGTAAGATCTTTTAGAAAAAAATGTTTTCTTTTGTTCTTTTTTCTAAAAAATATAACAAAATTCTGGTCATCTCCGAAGGTGGAATTAGATTTCGAAACATTTAAGATCGAAATAAATAAATAAATAAATCTTGCATTGAAGAGGCTTCTAATTTTCAATTATTTTAATATCTCTAACCAATCAAAACTTCCACCTGAACGATTTGTCTCTTTAATATAACTACGTTTTATATTTTTTGCAGGGCAGTAAGATATTTGGCCATACTGGTTATGGAGGTCAATTTGGTGGTGGAGATCTTCAGAACAAAGTTGGCATTGCCTACCTGACAAACAACCTCGCTGCGCTCCCATTTATTGACCCGAGATATGTTGCATTGCAGGACGTATTTTATGAGTGTTTGAACAAATTAAAAGAGATTGACAATTCTGTACACTAAATGAAAACATGAATTTATATCTGCATTATTGGCATAACCATTTTTGAGATTTATTCTTGTTGCGTGATCCGGAGGGGGGGGGGTGTGTGAATTTTTGCAATTAGAGGTGCAAGGATACAATGTGTTTTTTTTTTCAGTGACGATATTGTGGTACATCATGGCACGGGAATCGGACATCCCCATGTGGAATATGCATTTGAGGCACTGCTATAGAGAATGTTATCTGAAAGCACAAATGACATAATTAAAGGAGGGGATTATATGATAATTTTAAAACTGAGTACGAATTCATTAATACATCAATATTTGTCGCCATTCTTTTAGATACAGCAGAAATAAAACAGCAAAAATCAGAACATTTTAAGGTGAGCAATAATGAAGACCTATATTATTCATACTTTTAACTATTTCTTTCTTTTTTTTTGGTCCCAGAAAACCACTCCGGCAATTTCTGTGCGCCCTCCTTCTCAACTAACCCCCACTCATTCACTGCCACCGACAATAAAAATATATCATTATATTTTAATGCATCAGTGTTTGTTGTCATTCTATTAAGAACATCAGAAATACAACATTAACATCAGAACATTTTAAGGTGAGCAATAATAAAGACCTATATTATTCATACTTTAAACTATTTGTTTCTTTTTTTTGGTCCCAAAAAAACACTCTGGCAATTTCTGTGCGCCCTCTTTCTCGACAATAAAAATATATCATTATATTTTAATACATCAGTGTTTGTCGTCATTCTATAAAGCACAGTAGAAATACAACATTAACATCGGAGCATCTTAATGTGAACAATAATGAAGAGGATGTTCTCAAAGGAGAATGTAACCGTTTCACTTTGGCTTGTTATCTATGTATCATGAATCTACTTTGGTATAATATCTAAACTTACATTGCAATCTGCGTCTCAGTAATCTACTTATTTTATAGGATTTACACTTTTTATTGCAATCAAAGAAAACGCTTCTAATTGGTTTCGAAAGAATGTGTGGTTACCGAGCCTAGAACCCTAATCTTAATCCTAACCTCTAACACTTAACCTAACCCCAACCCTAACCTTTAACCCTAACTCTAACATTCAAAGAAGAGACTGTGCAACACCTCAGCCAATTATTCAACAAGAAGTCGCTGAAGGCTGAATAGTCTATTCCAACGAATGGAGTGCTTACGCTAATTTAAACCAACTTGTAGATATCAAGCCAAAGCATCCACGAGACTAAGGTATGCAAACTGTGAACACACTAATATTATTAATAGAATAGTATACAGATAAAATTATATTAAACTTGAAAATAAAAAAGTTTGGCACCACTTTTATGTCCTCTCACGAAGAGTAACATCAAGATATAATGATACTAAACCTTAAGTCTAGAATCCTTATTTCAATTTTGATCAAAATTCATTATATGTTTTTTTATTCTAGAAAATGTCTAAAATTTAAGGCTTAAGAATAAAAAAATTGAAATTCAGGGAATCTTACTTAATTGGTGACAAATGACTATGGATGACTATGGATCAAATTTAATGCAAATGGTTGGTTGCCAATCAGAAACAGTCTTCGCAGGAGCCGGGCACCCATTCACAAAAGCTATATAAACAACCGCATATGCACTTTTCAGGCAGATAGCCAGTGAGAAGACCAAGTTGCTTAACAAATCTTTGTCACTCTGAACACTATCACACATCTTGGCGCGCAAACGAAACCCACCGTAGAAAGCAGGAAAGTTCAACAGAGAAATTCTGTACTCGGTGTGATCGTGACACAAGAGCTGACAAGTGAAATATAAATGTCGAACCAATTCAATGACAAGTTTGATGGGGTCACAGATCAGAATATTTGAGTTAAACAACTCAAAACATATTATCCGAGACACAAAGAAGCAGGTGTACCTTGACTGGTTTTGTCTCCCCCTTCCTTTCTCTCTCTCTCTCTTTCTCTCTCGCTCTGTCTCTCTCTCCTTCTCTCTCACTCCCTTTCTCTCTCTCTTTCTCTCTCTTTAGCTGGTAAAGAGATTTTAACGAAAGAGTCGGGCAAGAAACTTTGAAGGGCGTGTACGCACGTTGACGCGTCCACTTTTGTTTAACAATGTCTTCAGTGAAAATAAATCTATTTTCATAAGAAAACGGAAAAATGGTTTCTTTCCTTATTACAAATAAGGTTCTTTTGCAGCACAGAAGGTCCCTCCCAGCCAGCCGGTTCCAGATGAGAAGGCGACAGCGATTATCGTCTAAACGATGATTGCTCACTGGTAAGAACGGCGAGTAAATTACGTGCACATGCAGCCAGACGTCTCCCGTTCGACATTTCGCCACAATTTGTCCCTAGGATAAAAGATCCTGCCACATCCCTGCGACATGGATGCCGCGACAAGGATAAACGTTCCGAAAAGGCCAGTCGCCATGCCTTCCGGCCTCGTGCCACATTGGTGCCGGTACCAAGATTAACCAACGTCCCAAACCAACATTTTCACATGGTGTCAGAAAGTTAATAAGTGATTTTGGATAATTTGAATATACTGAATCCAAAAACACGGTCCATTTTTTTCTCATCGGGTTAGATTTTTGGTGTACCGGAAATGGAATTATTTAATTTTTTTAATGTCTTTTCATGAAATTGGAACGTTATTAATTTCTATTGCCTCAAATAAAAGAATCTTACCATTTCTTTTTATCTAGTTGTATCAGCTCATACCCTCCCTCCCTCCATCCCTCCCTCCTTCCCTCCAACAGTAAATATTACTCATAATCTATCATAGATTATACATCAAGATCATGTTTCTTTAGGAACAATGTTGTTTACACCGTTAAAATTGTTTTTTCTGCTCCCTCAAAACTATTGGCACACCAAATGTTTAACCTTTCCATAAACCTTTAGTTCATTGTCTCAATTCCAATTTGCAAGCTTTGTATACTATGTGAGGTGTCTATGATTTGTCCTGATCTCCACTATAGTAACCAGATATCTTTTCCTTGCACAACATCAGGGGAATCACATGGAAAATGTGCCTCAAGTGCTAAAGGGCTGTTCATGTTAATACAATCAACTAATGAAGTATCTACAGGAATCTATACAATTCATCTTAATATGATTCATATAAAAGTTATCAATTCTATTGGAAACAGTGAAAACTTGCGTAAAAGCACATTATACAGTCCTCTAAAATGAATCGAGTATCGTACAATAAGCCAATACATGAAAAAATATTAATTTCAAAAGCAATATTGATTTGATTGGGCAAAACTGACTTTATATTTGAATCCGGCAGCTTGAAGTTAGGGTTAGGGTTAGGGTTAGTGTTAGGGTTAGGGTTAGGGTTAGCTTGAAGTTAGGGTTAGGGTTAGGGTTAGGGTTAGCTTGAAGTTAGGGTTAGGGTTAGGGTTAGGGTTAGGTTAGGGTTAGCTTGAAGTTAGGGTTAGGGTTAGGGTTAGGGTTAGTGTTAGGATTAGGGTTAGGGTTAGCTTGAAGTTAGGGTTAGGGTTAGGGTTAGTGTTAGGGTTAGGGTTAGGGTTAGCTTGAAGTTAGGGTTAGGGTTATGGTTAGGGTTAGGGTTAGGGTTAGCTTGAAGTTAGGGTTAGGGTTAGGGTTAGGGTTAGCTTGAAGTTAGGGTTAGGATTAGGGTTAGGGTTAGCTTGAAGTTACCCAGATTAACTACTTTTTTCCAGACAGCAGAACGAAACAAAAGTTTTGATGACCAATTATAATTTTTGTATGAATAGACTTTTGTCATTCTTTTCCTTCACAGTAGTCGTAACAGGAAAAATATCAGCAAAACCAAAAACCAAAAACCAAACCAAAACATTTACAAGTACATGAATTGGAATAAATACATAGAAGATACTGCCAAGTCTGCTGCAGAGAAGGTGGGCTCCCTCTACCGGGCTAGTAAACCTACAAAGCCACAATTCGCTTATGCATGTAGTATTGTTGCCACATCTGGGCTGGTGCACCAACCACTTGTCTCTCCCTCTTAGACAGTGTCCAAAAAAGAGTCTCTAATCTAATAGGTTTTAAACCGTCTGCCAAGCTCCAGCCCCTGTCCCATACCCACAATGTTGCATCCATGTGCTTGTTTTACGAACTTGCTGCGCTTGGGCCCCCTGAACATAAATACCCCCCCGACAAATCCGACAAGTAGCAAAATCCCACCCCTTCACTGTAGAGGTCCCCAGATTCCAGAAAGCTTTCCACTTTAATAGCTTATTTCCTCGAACTGCATGCCTTTGGAATTTCTTCCCTGCTCACTGTTTTCTTGAGTGCACCAACATGCAGAAATTTAAATGTAATGTGAACAACCATCTTGCTACATAACTTCCCACTTAGGATGCCCCTATAAATCTGGCCCCTAATTCAGCGTAGCCCCTTACATCTCATTGGCAATGTGCCTTGTTTGGGATGAATTGAAGTAACAAAAAGAATATATCAAATCGTGACTAGAAACTTATTTGAAACGAATCACACTTTTTATTTATACAAATTCGATGACCCGATTTTTAGTGATTTACAAAGAAATCGGTTGAAAAACCAAAGTGCACATTTTTTGTTAACGCTAAACCATTTACGTGTGTTTCTTTTGTTTACCTTTATGAAATATATAAACAAACACAATGGATACTGTTACTAGAAAAATGTGCCCCATTGGCTCACCCATTGAGCTCGGGTTTGAGGTTTTTTTTAAATTAGGAAAAAATGAGTTTGCAAAGCCAGTTATCAAATCAATCAAATAAAATTTATTTGGCAAAAAAAAAAAATAATATAGTGCAACAAGCCATGCAACGAAAGAGATGGAAGCTATTTACATCCACGTAGTCTGAATGTTTGTTCAAGGCCACTTTAAACATGGATATGGTAGTCATCGTCAAAACCTCCTCTGGCAGGTTGTTCAAGGAAGCAGAAACACGGACAGAGAATGCTGCCTTTATTCTATTTATCCATCTCCTCTCTCTTCCCCCCTCTTCATCTCTCTTGCTATAGATTAAATAGTATTACTAATGGTGATATTCCCTATTGTTTGTAATGGACTATTCCAATCTTCTGTTTTATAGTTAGTTTAATTATCATTGACTGCTAATAAACTGAGAGAAAGAGAGAGGGAGAGAAACGAAAGTGAGAGTGATAGAGACCATATAAAATAAGAGCGGTGGAGCAAACAACATAAAGTGAGAGAGGGTGAGAGTAATAAACAGAATACTTGGTAAAAGATGGGTGAATTGGTAAGTAAATAAAAAATGACAGCTAATTAGACCAATAAATATGGATTGTTTTTTCAAACATAACTAAATCCCTAAACCAAGGAATATTTTAACATGTATTTATTTTGTATTAGGGAAACAAACATTGATTAACTCAGCTTTAGTATAATAGCTAGATGGTTAATGATTGACTAAATCACCATCATCACAATCATCATCATCACAATCACCGTCGTCGTCATCATCATCATCATCATCATCATCATCATCATCATCACTATTACCGTGATCATCACCATCATCACCATCACAATGATGATGATCATCATCATCATAACCATTATCTTCACCATCATTGTCATCTTCACCAGCATCGTCATCACCATCACCATGATGATGATAATCATCATTGGTTTAACGCCCGTTTTAAATGCTGGGATGTGTTGGACTGCTTTTAAAAATAGACTTCCAAAGTAACCTATCTCTGGCCAGGTCTTTATTTATCTTTCTTTCTCTCAAGTCCATTTTTACCACTTCCTGTCATGTTTTCCTTAGTTTTCTCTTGTGACCTGAAACTGCTACCTCAACTGTTCTACATTTACTGACCCAAGAACTCTCATCCATTCTTTCAACATGGCCATACCATCGAAGTCTACTCTTCTGCGCACATCTCCCTATACTAACCAGATTTAATCTTCCTCTGAGGTCATCAGAACTAAGCCTCTCTTTAAGACTCACTTTACACACCCATTGTATGATTTTCATATTTCTCTCCATGCAACGCATATCCTCAACTCACACTGGCCAGATTTCACTTCCATACAAAATCTCATTGCATACACATGCCTGATAGACCTTTCCCTTGGTTGACAAATGTAACACTCTGCTGGTTAGTAATGGCAGAAGTTCCTTGAACCTACTCTATCCATTCCTAACTCTTGAAGCATTTAATAGTGTTAAATTGAAACGGACAGCTGTTTCTGTTTACTATTGGTGGGTTTGTCAGGATAGCCTAACTAAACTTTTGCTTCTTCATATTTATATTAATATACTAATATTATTAATATGTTCACTCATACTTTCTCCTAGTTTCGAAGTATTTACAAGCTGTCCGACACAAATTTGATAATTTTTGATATTCTTTAATTTGCAAACCATTTGAAGTATTTATAGTGGTAACGTGCAGCAGGGAGCTGTTTCTGTTTATTATTGGTTGGTTTGAGAGCTGGAGATTGAGGATGACTGGAAAGCACCGGAATATTGGAAAAGAGCGACCTGCATCATGATGATTCACGCTGGATTAAAAAAATGAAAATCTTAGCTGCAGCTTAGTCCTTGAATACCTTCAAGGCAGTGAGATGTGAGCTGGAGAATTGCGACGGAGATGTGGAAGCAGTGGCTAGCAGGAAGGGTCATAGCAGATGTTCTGACTGTGTTCACACAATGGAATTCATGGAGAAGCCGCAAAAAAAAAAAATTGTGCAGCAAGATCCAGGCAAAGTAATGTGGACCTCGACGAGATCAAGAAGTGCTGAATTATCAGGTAGAAATCTTAAGTAACTCTTAATTGTATTCTTAGTATTGCCCGCACTGAGGATTGAACCTTCAACCTACAGAAGACTGTCTCTTCGAACTGATTATAATTTATCACTTTTATCTGTTGTGCCATGGGTCCTTAAAGGTTCAATACTCAGTACGGGCGATACAAAGAATACAATTGTTACATAATCCTTTAATTATTTGTACCTTTTCTTTTTCGTCGTGGACGGGTGTCGTCTCGATGTCGTCCAGCGGTTGAGTTCTCTCCTCGTTTCGGGACTGCTGTGAAACATCGCCGCCATCATCGCCACACGCCGCGCGTCCAGTATCATCATCGTTGTATTGGGCTGTAACAAAGATTCTCATACACAGCGAAAGATAAGGCAGACTCTCTCTTTTAAATTTGATTACTTTTATTTAGGCGTCAATTTTCTGTTGCTCTCAGAAATGTTTTACTAACGAAGAGATAGAGATCAATTTACCACTTTTATCGTAGTTAATTCCTAGCTATCTATGGTCCATTAAGTCCTTAGCCATTGAAGGAGGGGGGAGGAAGGAATCTCCTCACACCTGTATTCTTTTAGGGGAATAAATTCCCCTTTTCATTTGCGGACTACATGGAGGAATAAATCTATTCAGCTTGCTTCCAAAAACCAGACTGGCAAAACTCAGTTTCCCACACAAAAGCCTGTTACGTCACAGAACCCCTATGCACAGGTGCACCTTGACCCTTGACCTGAGGTCTCGTCAACGTGAGCTCCGACTGTGAGAATAGCCCTATTTTGCACTCGGTTGTACGGGTTCACCCGTAATAAATCGTGCAAGCCAAACCAAACGATCCCCCACACATACGTCCACTTCAACATGCGTCCGGCCTCACAGGGCCATTATCTAACACAATTATGAGTTACTTAAGATTTCTACCCAATCATGGCTGACAGCTACCCTCAGGATTTTAATAAAGGGTTCTATTCGAAATTCCATGAAAATTCCTTTGTTCGACAAGACCCACCTGAAGAAGGTAGGAGGTTATGTCAGACGAAACGTTGTGAGTATAACATCCAAGATGACACCAGTAATCCGAATAATCGAAATAATCTAAATTATCGATCCTCATTTCAAAAGTCTGACAACATTTCAATCATAGTATCTAATAAACAGCCTACTCAGTGACAAGCAATATAGACTTTGTCCTGTAAGATCAACAGCTGATGTGCTGACTGTAATATCGCACAGGATTAGTGAATCTATAGATGAGGGTTTCACTTCTAGAGCAATAACTCTTGAGATATCAAAGGTCTTTGATAGGGTTTGGCATAAAGGTCTACTTCACAAGCTTGCTAGCTATGGGCTATCTGGCAATGTCCTCTCAACCATCAAATCCTTTCTCTCTGATAGGTTTATAAAAGTAGTCGTTAATGGGCAGAAGTCTGAAGCAGATACTATCAATGCAGGCGTGCCTCAGGGATCCATTCTGACCCAACCTTCTTCCTGATATTCATCAATGACCTTAAGATCATTCGTCGACATTTATGCAGATAACATAACCATCTATGGCAACACTTCTAAGAGCATTAATTATCAAGATCTTTCCGATTCACTATCTTCCGACCTGGAGCACATGGTGCAATGGGGAAAAAGTGTCTGGTTGCTTTTAATGCGTCTAAAACCAAGCTCCTCTCCTTTCACCACCAATGCTCGGATCTTCACTTTGACCTAATTGAAATGAATGGCTCTTCCCTTGAGGAAGCCTCCATTTTTGATAAGTTTCTAGGACTGACCTTCACTTCAGACTTGAAATTGAAGAGTTACATCAAATCTGTTGCAGAGGTCGCTGGAAAAAATGGTTGGATCATTCTACCGCTCAAAAAAGTATCTAACACCGGACAAAATCCTCTACCTGTATAAGAGTCAAATAGGTCTTAAGATGGAGTGTTGTTGCCACATCTGGGGAGGTGCCGCTCGGAGCATCCTTTCCTGCCTTGACAGAGTGCAAAAACGACTTCGAAATCTAGTGGGGGATGCTCTCTTCTCTTTCCTACAGTCACTATCGCAAAAGAGATGTTGCTAGTCCTTCTTTACTCTACCATTATTTTAATGGTAGGTGCTCGACTGAGCTCCTGGCCTTTTGGCTAAGATCAAAGTGTAGTATCTGTTCCGATGGATACTGCACCCCATAGACTGGTATTGTCTTGGCCTTCGGGGCTTGATTTACGCCAGTCTATGGGTCTGTCCTGTGCAGTTCTAGGAGGTCCACTCTAGGTCCACCCTCCCAGGCTTCGCCTCCCCTCTTTGGGGAGGAGTAAGTTTATTGCTTACTGCCTGAAGCGCTCCTACCGGGGAATGCCGACGGGGCTGCCCAGGCAATTTTTAATGGCCAGAGTGCTCACCTCTCGGGCGCTGGCTTTTCAAACCCCACTTTCCCGACCCGACCTTGGGTCACATCTTACTTGTGGAAGTAAGATAAAACTGGTCTTGTGCCTAACTCCTGGAGAGGAGTAAATAAATACTCGACTGAGCTCCAATCTATGATTCCACACTGTAAAAAATTCACAGCAAACACTCATCTAGCTACAACCACTGTAAATAATTTTCCTTTATTCCTCTGTGTACCTAAAACTAAAAGGAACTTCCATGAACAGAAACTTCCTTACCAAGAACCACCCATCTGTGGAACACAATACCGTGGAGCTACTTCCCAGCTGACTACAACATGGTCGTCTTCAAGTCCAATGTAAACAAATTCTTGTTGAGGTATCCTCTTAAATAATCAAATTCTGCCCAAATTCAACCATCATGTCTCACCATCCACCTGACACTCATTAACCCTTATCCTCGAATGGCCCTTCGGCCTTGGTAAGTGGTGATTCGTTAGTTAAAAAAAATAGTTCTTAAAACATTTTAGCTTGGGTTGTTAAATAAAGAAATACCACTTTTGGGAAGACACTTTGCCTCCACGCTGTCAACGGAAAAATTAAAATGAGATCCTATTTTTTTTGCGTGGATGACACGTCAATAATCTGGAAATACCGGGGCAAATAAAAATAAATGAAATATTTTATGCTTAAGAATGGCGTGTTCGCTTTACTATATAAACATAATGTAAAACGATCACCCACTTCCTGACCAGAAAGTGTTATCGACAACCTAGTTTTTGACCACATAGCATAGGACAGAACGAGTAACCATTTTTTTTATATTTCCAAAAGTTTCGACCATTTTAAAAATTCATTCAATTTTTCTTTTAGGTTTGTTTTTCCTTTATTGCCCCCCCCCCCCCTTTTTTTGTTGTATTGTCATTGCGGATTAGGGTTAATGAAGGGTATGCTAGAGTAGGAGGTTTGTGAGGCTGACAGGCTTTGTATTGTTAGGAAGTATTGATTTACTACTCTCCAGGAGTTAGGCACAAGGCCAGTTTTTATCCTACTCCCACAAGTAAGATGTGACCCAAGGTCGGGTCGGGAAAGTGGGGTTTGAAAAGCCAGCGCCCGAGAGGTGAGCACTCTGGCCATTTAAAAATTGCCTGGGCAGCCCCATCGGCATTCCCCAGTAGGGGCGCCTCAGACAGTAAGCAATAAACTTACTCCTCCCCCAAAGAGGGGTGGCAAGCCTGGGACGGTGAACCTCCTAGAACTACACAGGACAGACCCATTGACCGGCGTAAGTCAAGCCCCGAAGGACAAGACAATACCAGTATGGGGTGCAGTATCCATCGGAACAGATACTACACTTTGATCTTAGCCAAAAGGCCAAAACCTTTGTATTGTTAGGAAGTTATTGTTATTGCGCTGAGTTGTTGCCATTTTTAGAGGTTAAGTCCATATATCTATTTTTTTAATGTCTTACTTTTTTTCTGCTGAAAAAAAAAATAAGAGGGAAGGCGTCCATTTTGGAAATATCAAAAATTGGTTACCCGTTCTGTTCTATGCAACCAAGACCCGGGTAATCATTTTACGCTAAATTTAAATAGTAAAGTGAACATCCACCCTAAAGTCTAAAATATTCTATTTATTTAATATTATCTTAACATATCCAGGTATTTATAGGGTGTTGGTGTGCAACCGGCCACACGAAAAAAATGTACTTTTTTTATTTTTCTGTTGACAGCATGAGGGCAAATGTAAAATATTATCGTTTTTACCCCCCCCCCCCCGCCATTCCAGCGTTTTAAGACAGTGAACTATTTTTTTTTTGTCATGGCAGATAAATTCTTTGCGTTTTTATTGGGGGAGGGGTTACTTTTTAGGCGATTATGTGTGGTTTTTATACGACCTTGCCACTTGGACTTATGGTTAGTGGAAAAATAAATTTAGGTAACAGCCCTAAAAAGTTAGAATGGCCCTGAAATGGGGGATTATTTCACGTTAAATTTATATACGAAACTGATCACCACTCTAAATTAAAAAAATAATTGTTTTTGTTTTGTTTTGTTTTTCCACTTCTATCTGCCAATCTTTTCAATTTTGTTTTCGCAGGGGTGTTAATTAACAAAGAGTGTTAAACTACAAAAGTACTAAAAAATATCTTCCTTGTTTTTTTTAAGGTAAAGAAAATAACCAGAACTAGAACTACTAATATATTTTTTCGTATTGCCACCCGGACTTAGGGTTAATGTTGGGATTAATGAAGGGCATGTTTTTTTCTAATTTGTTTTTATTTTTAAGCGTTTTAATTTGTTTTCTGCTGAAAAAAATAAGAGGGACAGCTGTCATTTTGGAAATATAAAAACATGGTTACCCGTTCTGTCCTATGTTATGCGGCCAAGACATTTTACGTTAAATTTAAATAGTAAAGCGAACCCGAACATCCATCCTAAAGTCTAAAATATTTTATTTATTCATCATCTTCAGATCTGTTCCAGTTATTTCTAGAGTGTTGCGAACAACTGTACAAAAAGAAAAGAATGCATCATTTAAAAACTATTTCTAATAACAGCCTGGGGGGGCAAAGGATAAAATTTCACCTAGCTTACCCCCCCCCCCTCCCTCTAAAAAACGACGCAGTTTCTAATTAAATTCTTGATTGCTAGTAATTACGTTTCGTTATTTCTTTTCTTTTTAATTTTTTGTTTTTGTTTTTACAATTTTGGCGTTCGCGAAAGAATTTTTTTTAAAAATAAATGACTATTTTAATTAGTACTAAACTAACTAGTGCTACTAATAGCTACTAATCCTTCACTTGGAGTGGTCGTTACTAAGGCAACTCGCAAGTTGCCCGCATTCCGTCGTATATAGAAGGTGCCGCCCAGTGCATTATTTCATTGTTTACTTTTCTCACCTAAATAAAACCCCTAATGGATTGGTTTAAAAGCGCCGTGATTGCCGTTGTCGTGTCTGTTTTGATTCTGTATCTCTACAAAGCGTGGAAGGGGTCACGTCCCCTGCCCGTCCGTGTATCAGGATTTTCCGATCCCAGATTCCAAAAAGTTGAACAAGTTTTCCGGTAAGTTCGGGGGGAAAAAAACGGTACTTCTACGGAATTTGAACAGAACTGTTTTATTTTTAATTTTTAACCCTAAACTAAACCTAAACGGTTAAAAAGAAGAAGAAAAAGTCTATTTTGTGACGGCTTTCGGTTTTGAAATCAGAAATTGACAACCACTTAGATTTTAGCGAATTTTTAATTTCACTAGTTTGTAAACATTTCAATTAGAGAGACAACCAAATTTCTTTTACCATTAAGTCCGAGTGGCAAGGTTGTAAAACCACACGTAATCGTAGAACGACCCCCCCAAGTTTCATTTGATTATTTTTTTAAATGAATACAAATAAATAAAAATGTCGGCAGATGCGAAGAACATGGAGGGTTGCTGGCTTCCGGTGAACAAAAGCTTGAAGAAAGTGTGTACGGATGCCTGAAAGTGATACAACAATTTTTTTTATTCATATTAATTTCAGACTTTCCTTTTTGTCATATTAATTTCAGACTTTTCTTTCATCATAATCTAATAATTAACATAATACAGACTATTTGAAAAATAATTTATTTGTTTTTATTTGATTTTTTTCAAAACATTTCTAAGAAAAAAGTTTGATTCCGGAAGTTATTCCGGGTATCTTTCAGAATGATCAGTACAGTCGCGGACGGGGTCCAAAAAACTAACGAGAACGGGGTTATAAAAATAAATATGCAACAAGTGAGTTTAACCTACGTCGAGAAGAGATATTTGTCTACTTACCTATGATATTTGTTTGTATTTTTACGTACTATAAATGGGTTTTTATTAGATGTAAAAAAAAAAATTCTTGTTCATTTTCAACTAGTATTTTTTTCTATACAAGATGGCGTCTTCTACTCACTCTCTTACGAGCAAGCGCCATTTTGTATTTGCAAGTTTGTGTTACAAAACTATTGATTTCTACTTAATAGCAGTTGGAACGGTTTAAAAATACAAACAAATATCACAGGTCAGTTTTAAATTAACTTTTATCGACGACAGTTACTTTTATTTGTTGTATATTTGTTTTTTTGAGCGTTTTCAGCGTACTGATCATTCTGAAAGATACCCTATTTTTCAAATAGTCTGTATTATGTTAATTATTAGAATATGATGAAAGAAAAGTCTGAAATTAATATGAATAAAAAAATTAAAAAAATTGTTGTATCACTTTCAGGCATCCGTACACACTTTCTTCAAGCTTTTTCCAGCGGTCCTCCATGTACTTCGCATCTGCCCCTTAAGTTTTAGGTTTAGTTCGGCAAAAGTTGGTTTTGTTTGGTTCAAATTCTATAGAAGCATCGATCACACAAATTGAGTTGTTCCTATGAGGTTTACAGTTAGACACAATGTATGTTTTTTAATGTGAGGAAAATCGAACTCCCCCGCCAAAAAAAAAACGGGCATTTTGGATTGGGACATAAAATAAAAATTGCCTCAGTCTATAAGGATTTCATCTTCACCGACCGACCGAGGACAGAACAAGAGTTGTCTACTCTTTAAGCGTCCGAAATACAAGCGTTAGCGTATTTTTTTTTTAAGGGCGTTATTCTACGCCTCTATTACTTGATTTTTAGCTTTAAAATTACATTTCGATTTAAGATGTAGTAAGAAATATTCACAAATATTTAATGGCAATTGCACAACATGCGAACACGCTTGCAAACTATACAAACGAAAGATTATTGTCTTCCGTTTGTAGATTTGTTATTGTCAACAACTGACCAGAAAATCTGCCAACTGAACCTAAAAAAAAAACGAATATTTGTTTAAATCTTATAATATATATATATATATATATATATAGCTATAACATATATATTATATATGTTATAGCTGACGCAGCAGATTTCCGTGACTTCGCGTCGGCAACGATCGGGCATGTCTCGGAAACGCCTGAGAGCTGACGAAATATTAACCAATCAGGTTGCAGCATTTATTCGCCAAGCAGACTATAGCAAGCAGCCGACAATATTTGGAAGAAAAACAATAGGTGCGTTTCGGCGTTCTATTGCAACAACAATGAATTATTATCAGCTGTGTTAGGTCGTCGAATCTCCGGAAGGACTAATTAAAAAGCATAACATTTTCATTTCTTTCTTTGTTTTATGTAAAAAAAACAAAAAACAATGACAAAATGTTACCCCCCCCCCCCCCCCTAAATAAGAACATTATTTTCCCAAACAAATCAAAACATTTACATCTACACATTTGATTGGCAATGGTTCATTTGCCCCACCAAAAAATAAAAATATATTTATTTACAATTCTTCCGCTACGGTTTGTTCGTTTTTTTTTTTCCTTTTTTTTTTATCTATGTAATTTTTCTTTGAAATTAAGCATTTGGCAAGTTTCAGCCTCGTTTGCGTCTCGTCTCGCCAGCTCTCGGGCGTTTCCGCGACCTGCCCGATCGTTGCCGACGCGAAGTCACGGAAATCTGGCGCGTCAGCTATAACAGTACTATTATTTTAAAGGAAATGCAGTTAAGAACTTAGCCAAGAACAATTTATTTTGCCTAACCTACCTTTTGGCTAAGATCAAAGTGTAGTATCTGTTCCAATTGAAAACTGCACCCCATAGACTGGTATTGTCTTGGCCTTCGGGGCTGGATTTACGCCGGTCTATGGGTCTGTCCTGTGCAGTTCTAGGAAGTCCACCCTCCCAGGCTTTGCCTCCCCTCTTTGGGGAGGAGTAAGTTTATTGCTTACTGCCTGAGGCACCCCTACCGGGGAATGCCGACGGGGCTGCCCTGGCAATTTTTAAACCCCACTTTCCCGACCCGACCTTGGGTCACATCTTACTTGTGGGAGTAAGATAAAAACTGGCCTTGTGCCTAACTCCTGGAGAGGAGTAAATCAATACTCATTTGTGACCTATTTGCGTCAAAAAGAATTGGTACTAGTACAGCTTTTGAACCAGATAAAATCGACTTTGATGCTTTTCCAGATTAGGACCTGAGCTAACTTTGACCCTAGGGTTAAGGTCAGGGTTGAGCTGAAAGTTAGCTCGGGTCATAATCTGAAGAAGTACCTCGACTTCCGTCCGTTTACACAAACACCCGAAAAAAAAAACGAATCAAACGAACTGGCGTTCAAATCAAAACGAGGCGGCTTTGCAACATGCAAAATATAATGAACAAAAAATCGGTACTAGTATAGCTTTTGAACCAAACGTAACCGACTTTTTGTTAGGCATTTTCCGGCCGTTTATGTAAACAGCCGGAAGACGCCGAAGCCAATCATAATGCTCGTGAAGCAGACGACAATATTACCTTTAAATTGAGTCAATCTTACCATTCCTGGCAGGCAGACATTCGATAATTGAAGAAAAGTGATTAAACCGAAAATGAATTTCAAAGCTGTGGGACAGGCTATTCAACCTCCTGAAACATTGATCTAATTTTGGCAGGAGAATAAACTCATCGCAAAACAAACAAACAAACAAATGGCGTAACATGCCTGTAAACTCTACAAACGAAAGACCAGAAAATCTGCCAGTGGAACCTAAAAAAAAACGTACTTTTTTAAAATCCTAAATTAACCCTAACCCTAAACTAGTTTTTTTTTGTTTGTTTCAAAAGTTGTACCATTACCAAAAAAAATACAACGAAAAAAAAAATTGTAAAAATTATTAGTGCATTGTTTTTGTTCTGAAGAAAAACACAATTTATCGAAAAACAACAAAGAAAGCAAAAAAACTTCACTTTTAACTTTCCCGTGATAAAAAAAACATTTCATTGATTTTCGGCGTTAAAGCAACAAATAAATTGTCATAAAAATCAACAGTGATTTTTCGCTACTGGTACAGACAAACACAAGTTTTGCCGTCGCAGAAATATGTAAACAGCCGGAAAAGCCGAATCAAAACGAACCGGCGTCGAAATCAAAACGAGGCGGCGTTCCAACAGGAAGAAAAAAATAATGGCAGAAAAACACTCACCGTATGTTTATTTTTGTGGCAATTAATTTTGTTATAAAGAAAATCAATGAATTTTTTTTTTTTTACGGGAAAGTTAAAAGTTAAATTTTTTTTTTTTTTTTTTTGCTAAATTGTTTTTTTAATGAATAAACTCAAGATTGTAAAGAAAATAATCAATGAAATAACGATTACCATTTTACGCCCCCCCCCCCTAAAAAAATAAAAATTAGTCCAGTAACTCTTTGATTACCATTACTTCTAAGTTTACGCTAAACCTGAGTGGCAGTATTTGCCGGGGTCCCATGGATGAAATAGAAATCAAATCTTTATGAATATTTAACATTTTTGGGTATTTGAGACATAAATAATTTTAAAAGAAATATTTGGGTTTGCCTACTAATTTGTGAGATATTCACGAAAATGTGTAATATTTAATATAACTTGTAAGCCTTTTAAGTGACCGTACATATCGGTTTTGAGCAAAGTAGTCATCTTGGTTAGTCACAGAAAGTAAGGTACCTAACGTAAACAAACAACTGAAAAAGATGACTACTATACAGTAACTTAAAATACTTATATCTTATATTGGTACTTCTGCAGTTTACGAACCGCGCTAAAACCGACGTTTCTTCTGCATATCTCGGCAGGTTACGTAAAAAAACGCTGGAAGGTATCAAAACACTTAGCCAATCAAGCAGCCGACAACTGGCAATTGCAAAAAACAATATTGCGGAAAATTCAATATTTTTTTCAGGAATTCAAAGTGTAGATTTTGTATTTTATTCAAATAAGTATTATATTAATGATTCCAACTCTAGTTTTCTTAAATCTGTAGCAGCGAAGTTTACCCTTTGGTGCCCAAAATGAAAGTGCTTAAACTCGTTTCTGCACACACGGCTTTGCGCACGCATCCACTAGAATTAATTAAAAAATAATAATATTTTGAACCAATCAGCGGATTTTTCTGAATTTATAGAAATTGCCCTTTTGGAGCCACCTCGACCCCATATAAGGCCAGATTTTTCCATCAACTGATTGTTTAGCCCAACTCCACAACAGAGCTAATATCAACTTTTCTCCAGCACCATCACCTCTCTGTCGGGCCTTGGGAAAGCTGAGAATGCATTTTCTAAACTCACGCACACATAGCCACACTGACACCAACGCACACACATACACAATGCATTAACTCTTTCACTGTCTTACGCATACGCACACTAAAGGCGACTCACACGCACACACTGCTTGAATCCCCTTTAAATTTCGTCTGCTGATTGAAAACAAATGTATAAACTTAACCACTTTAATACTTCATACATTTCTCACTGAACTTTCTAATATGAAAACAAATGATTATTGACTCTATTCAATAACTTTTAATGGAATGTAATTAATGTAATTGAGTGAGGAAGTTTTGATTACAATTTTTCAGACCCGTGGATAATTCACAGCTTTTAAATTATCGACGCAGGCTTCCTCGATATCTCAACTAATGAATTCCCTTTTTGTTCGGCAAGGACACTCAAATATGAACAATTATTTTATGTTTTCCTATCTTTGTAGACTTCCATTTTAAACATATATAAAATATGTTTTTTGTGAACTTGTGCTTTTGTACTCTTTATTTTGTTTGTTTATCATATAACATTTCTCTCGCTTTCTCACACACTTTAATATTACTTAAAACTGTTTTTTATGTTTCTATAAAACTGGTTCTTCCCAAAATCCCCCCCCCCAAAAAAAAACTAGAACTCTAAAAAAGCTTCTTTCAAAAATGTCTAGCCATTGAGAGTAATATTTGAAATGCTAAAGTTTATTCATAACATTTCTTTGTTTTGACTTTTTCAATAATGGCTTTGTCACTTAGCCATTTTTCTTTTGTCCAGTTCTGAAAATGAACCCTAACCCAACAGAAAATCTGCAAAAAAAAGCAACCTAACCCTAACAAAAACCCAACCTAATCCTAACAAAAACCCAACCTAATCCTAACAAAAACCCAACCTAACCCTAACAAAAACCCAACCTAACCCTAACAAAAACCCAACCTAACCCTAACAAAAACCCAACCTAACCCTAACAAAAACCCAACCTAACCCTAACAAAAACCCAACCTAACCCTAACCATAACCTAGTCGATAGGATAAAAAAAGGAGTAGACAAAAAAAAAAGGTTTGCTATCAGTTGTTACGTTAGATTTTCTTCATTAAAAAAATAAATATTTATTCATGAAACTTACCATACGATGACTGTTTTTTTTTCTTGATTTGAAAAAAAAACAACATATTTTTCCATTAATGTTTCACTATATTTTCTTCGTAACAAAAAAAAAAAATTTTCATTGAATTACCATAATATTTTTTCCTTAATTTTTAAAGTTTGCTAGCGTTTTCGGCAAAAATATCACAAAGTTTTCGTTCGGACGATTCTGGCGGTAAACCTAACCTTCTGGAATATGCCGATAAAACGTTGGTTGTGGCACGGTCTATAAACTGCAGAAGTACGCTTATATTAATTGTTTTTAACGCAAAAAGATCACAAATGAGTATTGATTTACTCCTCTCCAGGAGTTAGGCACAAGGCCAGTTTTTATCTTACTCCCACAAGTAAGATGTGACCCAAAGTCGGGTCGGGAAAGTGGGGTTTGAAAAGCCAGCGTCCAAGAGGTGAGCACTCAGGCCATTAAAAATTGCTTGGGCAGCCCCGTCGGCATTCCCCGGTAGGGGTGCCTCAAGCAGTAAGCAATAAACTTACTCCTCCCCAAAGAGGGAAGGCAAAGCCTGGGAGGGTGGACCTCCTAGAACTGCACAGAACAGACCCATAGACCGGCGTAAATCAAGTCCCGAAGGCCAAGACAATACCAGTCTATGGGGTGAAGTATCCATCGGAACAGATACTACACTTTGATCTTAGCCAAGCAAATGAGTAGGTCAAGCCAAATAAATTGCTTTTGACAAATTTCCCAACTGTATTTCCTTTAAAATAATATGTTGCTAAGAGTAATGTTTACCATACTTTTTTACATCTTTAAATTGAAATATAATTTTAAAACTACAAATCGCATAGAATGACATCTTTTGAAAAGAAAGTTTTAAAAATAAATTTATTTAATAAATAATAAATAATTGTTAATTAATAAAATGTCGTTTTTCAAAACCAATATGCAAATACCAGGAAGTTTCATTGGATGTCTTACTGGCTTAGCAGGCTGAGAGTAGGCTCAAGGTCAAAGCATTTCGTCGAATAGACGTTTGCCATCTATATCGAGGCCAACTGGTTCAAAGATCGACAAGTAGCCAGAGATGTCTAGGGCTTGTTGGACAATATAATTGAAAGCGCTGTGTCTACGGAATCTGCCGCCATTCCTTCGACATGAAAGGATGTGGAATCCATATACATCGACCAGCTGACCACAACGACACCTGTGGGTGCTGCACATTCTCAAATATGTACACGGGGCGATGTCGAATAGGAGGCAATCATCATTGACTAAGTTCGACATGGCCGATAATGGCGAGACTGTTAGCCACGCACTGCTGTGTGCTGAACTTGCAGCTACGGCGCTAAGGAAGAAGGATGACTGACTACGACCCACCAGTATCAGAAACACTCTTTGTCATCTCACTTCCAAAGTGGCCACATATCCTATGATTCGCACACTGGCCTACGAGCTGTCCCACATCTAATTCGGTGTCGGAGTCCCTCGATGGAAGTGAAGCTGCAGTACATGCTGTTAGGGCGTTTATTGTAGACCAACAACAATGGCAGTAGGACCGTTTGCTAGTTAAGTTGGTTTGGTTGGTTTGGTTGTTTTGTTTTACGGCACATCAACCCTTTTCAGGTTATTTAATGCCGAATGCAGTCATTTTGGTGAAAGTTTTTATGCTTCAAGTTCTTTATATGTTCAAATATTTATTGATGGTGTTTGGTTTGGTTGTTAAATCTGTTTCTATTTAACCCATAGTTGGGACCCTAACAGGTACTACCACTCCGGGTCAGGGTGGACCTGGGAGCAATGGTAATTAAGAGGAGGCTCCACATTCCCCAAAGTCCGTAAGCCGGATCTCACCATCGGATGTAGTTTAAGGTCATATCCAGGACCGGGAGTAGGGTAGGAAAAATAAAATAAAAAAGGGGAGGGAGAAAGGGAGAGGGGCTGTTGTTTTTGTTTTTGGTTTTGTAGAACATAATTAAGTTTTACAAACAAAAAAAACAAAAAATGTCAATGTAGGTGGCTAGTTAAGTTGGATATGAAAAATGTTTTCAACTCCATCTGACGGGACCATCTTCTAGAAGCCTGTCTCTGTCGACCCCCTGCGCTTCATTCTTTGGCTCACACTGCCTAAGCTACTCTCAACCACCTGATCCATGATCTGTCTACCGGCTGGAGGGAGGCTGCCCTTATCATTCTGGAGCAGATGGGAAGACAGAAGAGCTGGGACACTATCAGAATGAACACTGAAGTCGAATCCCTAAGAACGTCCTGCGACCAACAAGGAAAAATTAATAACATTATATCGGGACTCTGAAAGCGTACACAGCCAAAACTTGAATAAGTTTTAAACGGATTCTATTAAAAAACAGCAACAAAAAAAAAAAACGCCAGAGAAATGAAACAGATAAGCAAAAAAATGAGGTCAATTCATAGAATCACTCCCATATAACGTCAGCAGGAGACTCTCATGAAACCCCTTAATAAGTAACTCCAATCGGTTTTTAAGACGAGAATGATTCTATAAAAATAGCAAAACTGGTTATTTTCTAGAATAGTGATGCGGTAGAGAAAAAAAAAATTGTTTTTTTTTTAGGAACCAATAAAAATAATCTTTAATACTCGATTTTGGTCTACATATAAACTCCCTAGCCTTCAGGCTGCGATAAAAATGTAGTATCTGTTCGGTCCTCAGTCAGGGAAGAAGAAATCCTCCTAGACTTGGAAAATGTTTCTCCCATTCTTTTTTAGAGGAGCTGTATATCATCCACATTAAAAACAAACTTGATCTTATGTTTTTAATTTTAAGCAGGTAAAAGTTTATAAACGTATTATTGTAGTGATCCTCAGTCAATCCCAAGCAATGTCGGGTATCCCAGCTTGCATTTATGTATTTATGTTTTCTGAAATACTTCCTAAAAAAAACCCCAGAAAATATAATAAAAAACAGCAACATATTACATTAAAGGTACATGCGAAAGTAACCTCCACTGTAAATTCTAAAAATAAGTGTGTGTGTGTTTTTTTTCACCGGGAGTGATTCTATAATATTTATGTTAATGTAGAATAAGTGCTGATTTGTATTATTGTAGTGATCCTCATTCAATCTTGAGCAACGTCGGGTTCACTCTGCTACAAGTTTACAGTAATGTGAAGATATTTTTAATGAGTAATTATTCGTTTAGAAAAGTTAATATTCTCGTGTTTGGTAGAGAATGTTCCAGTGTGTAAGAAAGACGTGGATGTTAGAAGTGTGTATGTCTATATGTTTGTCAGTGTGAATGTGGGTGTGAGTAATAGGCAGTGTGGCATTGTGTATGTATTGGCTTGCCTTTGTTTTGTCAGTGTGTGAATATGTGCAAAATTGTGTTAGTGAGTGGAGTAACTATTGAGTTAAATCAACATCCAATGATCTTGTCAAAAACATCTCACCGTTTACGCATATATATGTATATACCTATAGGATTGCGTGTGGTGATGATACGGCAAATCGACTACATCCAAGGAAGACTTGTACTGTCGCAAACGGTGCGAGGACTTGCAGTTACAGTTGTGTTTTTAATTTTGCCAGGAAGCAAGTAAAAGTTTATAAACCTTAAGGTGTTTCGTGAGATAAATATCCTTGTCAACTACAGTAAAAAGGATTCCAATTTTAGATTATGTAGATTTGTTAGTGTGTAGAAAAGTAATATTAAAACTTCTAGTGAAACAAAAAAGTTACTTTATTATTCATTTAATACTAGCTGTCCTTATCCGACGTAGCCCGCGAGTAAATGTTGCTTTAATAATACATGTCATCAGTGAGATCACTCAAGGTAGTGTTCTTGAACCTTTATTGTTTGTCATTTTTATAAATGACCTTTCAGATGTTGTTAGTGTGTGGTGCACATATTCACTGATAACAAATCTATTACATCCAAGGATAACGCGACAGTAGAGAAAGACCTGAACAGACTACCAAAATTGTCAGAGAGCTGGCAGTTACAGTTTAACAGCGGTAAATGCAGTTGGCCACTACAAAATACGATCTATGTGCAGCAGGAAAGACAACTATGGAGAACTAAAAAGAAAACAAAAAAACTTGAAGTGTCAGAGCTGGAAAAAGATTTGGGAGTACATGTTAACTCCATTCCACTGCATTCCACTACTATGTTGACGAATCAGTAAAAAAAAGCCGACCATATACTGTGATTAATAAAAAATAATTTTTCCACCAGAGATAAGATAATTATTGAGATGCTATTCACCACTATGGTTGGGCCGATACTGGAATATGGGAATACGCCCAGGATTCACCAATTCGCTGGTGACATCGATAAGGTTGAGAAAGTTCAGCATCGGGCTAAGTTGTGTTTGACACTACAGGAACTGCCCTATGAGAAGAGATTGGAAGTAATGATGCTGTCATCAATGTATTATCGACGTGATCCATGTGACATGATTCAAGTCTACAAGATCCTGACAGGAAGAAACCTACAAAGATTACTATCTCTGAGCACAAACAAGAGGAGACAGCCTCAAGCTCTCCAAGAAGTACGGAACATTGAACGCTAAGATGTATTTATTTAGGCTACAGGTAGTCAATAGCTGGAATGAACTGCCAGAAAGGATTGTCAATACCAAAGAATTCAACAATTTTAAAGGAACAACTGGACAAGCATTAGTAATGTAGCAGCAACAGCAGCAACAACAAGAACCGCAGAATAACAATGTCTAAAATAATTTGATATTTGCTGACTTAAATCCTTTGTACTGATTGGAGCAACTACTCGATTGGTTCCCTATATTTGGATTTAGCCAATCAGAAACAATCTCTCCTGTGAGCCAAGCACCTGTTCGGTAATGTTATTTAAGGAAGCACATTTCTGCTTTTCAATCAGTTAGTCAGCAAGCAAGCTTGGTCGACTAACGAACCGATGTTATGCAGAATAACCACCAAACTCCTTTCTTGGTGCGCAAACAAAACCTGCCTTTAGTTTGGCTATTGGCATCGGCACGTGGATGTAATTTCCTAAGATAGCACCACTTCGGCAAATAGACTTATTTCCTAATAATAATTATATGAACTCCGACAGTCTTACGAACTAACTCAATACTATCTGCGTACATATGGTTATAATATTTTCCTCTTATGAACTTTTAATGCCATTTTTCTCGTCCAAAGGCATGGACTCATGTTAACATTTTCTTTGTCAACTCTGAAACTTCTTGGTTTTTCTTTCTCATCAAATCTTTCTTGGAGTTTATACATTAGATCCATTGCTCTTTCTGCTTCTTGTAAAGTCGGTTTCTCACACCTGAGGCTATTCTCTATCTATACAAATCTACTATCAGATATCGAGTACTGTTGTCATATTTTATCTTGTGAATCTGTCTCATTTGAGGGTTATTGATAAGGTGCAGAAACGTATCTGTAATTTGATTGGCCTCACCCTTTCTTCTTCTCTGCATTCTCTCTCTCTTACGGACGTGATGTTGCTAGTCTCAGTCTTTTCTATAAATAATATTATGGCATGTGTTCTTCAGAATTGTCTGATCTATTCCTTGCTTCCTTTGTTCCAGCTCGTTTGACTCATTGGTCTAGTGGTCTCCATCAATTCGCTGCTTTGATACCTCATTGTAATACAGCTTTCTATTCCAGTAGCTTCTTTCCAAAACCGCAGGCTTGTGGAACTCTCTTCCTGCTAACTGTTTTCCTCCTACTATAGCCTTGGTCTTTTCAAGATTAAGGCGAATAGGCATCTCCTGTGTTTGCGATAATGCTCTTCTGTTTTTGTTAGCTCCTTCCATCAAGTGGCTTCATGCTGTGTCTGGAGCAATTTCCATACAAAACATGTTACATGATGAATGGAAAAGTAATTTAAAACCAGATCAATAGAATTTCACTAAGTAATTAATTATAATTGCTGACTTGTTTTCTAAAAAAACGAAAAAGCATCCTAGTGGATATAATTTATTTACAAAAAATAATTTACTTATTTTAATCCACCTACAACTTCAGTAAAATGGCTGACTTGTTTTTTATGAAACCAAAATGCATCATGGTGAATTTCATTTTATCAGTAAACTAATTTTTGTAAATAAATTATTGTTTCTAAATAGGATTTTTATTTCACAATATAAATAATAAAATCAAAAGCAAAAGGAAAAAATAAAATAATAAAAAAGAATAAAAAATTTTATAAATAATAATAAAAATTAAAATAATAAAAAATAATAAAAAATTTAATAAATAAATAATAATAATAATAATAATATTAATAATAAATAATAATGACAGAGATGAGGAAAAATGCAAATAACTATAATACTAGAAGAACAGGTAAAATTTATTCCCTGAACAGAATAGTTTTGCACCACTTTTATGTCCCTTTACAAAGATTAAAATCAAGATATAATGATATTAAACCTTATGTCTAGAATCCTTATTCTAATTTTGCTCAAAATCCATTACATGATGTCTAAAAAATTAAGGCTTAAAAAGAAATTGAAATTCAAGGAATCTCGCTTAATTAGTGTCTAATAACTCTAGATCTAATTCAATGCAAATCTGAAATATTTGAATTTTAGACATTTTCTCGAATTAAAATCATGTAATGGATTTTGATAAAAATTAAAATGATATTTAGTACCGTTATATCTCGATTCTAATCTCTGTAAGAGAATGTAAAAGTGGTGCAAAAGTCTTCTGTCTGAGGAATTAATTTACCCGTCCTAGAACGAGTATTCTTTTAGTATATATATATATATATATATATATATATATATATTAACCCACGATTACGCATGGTTGTATCCTTGGCCTACATTTTCTTTATAAAACCATAACATTGAGATACAAATAACAGTTATTGGTATGCCAATGTCGCCACTCCTAAACTCATAACCGGATTTATTATTAAGAAGAAAAGAAATAAAAAAAGTTTTAAACTATGGAAGACCATAACAACTACAATATCATTTAAAACAAATCTCATTGCATACACGTACAGAGTTACCCTCCCACACACCAAAAGAATGCCACCCATAGAATCGTTAATAAAAGTCACAATCTTTTCTGCAATCCAACCATATTTGGTACAAATAAACTTCCATCTATGCCTGACTTGTCCACCAAGTTTCAGTCATGAATATACAACAGTCTTTGTTTTATTGCCGTTTACTTTTTACAGTAATTTCTTTCTTCATTTTCAATCCTACAATTATATTATTTGACCATTGTATTCTCCGGAATTCTGAAAGTGCTTTTTTTAGTCAGTTGGAAACGTCTGCGTATTTAGGTACCAAACTTCTTCTTCATTTAACTATAACGTTATAAGATAGAATTAACAAGAAAAATGGGAATAACTGTTACGAATGCTATGATGATGAGACATGGAAATTTAAAAACTATGCATTTGAAGAAAAAAAATTCTGATATAGATAATTTTAGAATAACCGAATTTAACCCAAAATAGAAATCGAATGTTAATGGAATTCCATGAAAAATGTATACTGAAATCATATGCCCTTAATAAGGTTAAGATGAAAATTCATTTACACTAAATGTACAAAAGCAAGGAAATTCCCAAATTTTTACACTTTTATTGTCATTAAGGGTATGACTACATATCAACCAAACCATTTCATTATCACATCACTACAGTATAAATCTCTATGCATGAGTGGATGAAGTGTGTGAGGTGTGCTGAAGAAAAATTCCTACCAGTAAAATACATAGCCCTGTTGTGCTCGCATACCCTTAACGACAATAAAAGTGTGAAAATTTGTGAATTTCCTTGAGTTTTCACCTTAACCCTATTAAGGGCATATGATTTCAGTATACTGGCATTTATCAGGGAATATCCATACCATCGTAGGTCTGAACATCTTCAGTCTCGATAGCAGAGAGTCAGAACTAACTATGCCATCAATAAACTTTAGTCTTTGAGATGAAGATTGATAATTTGGATTATTTTCAATGTTATTCTCACAGAAATAACATCCAAGATGAGAACAGTAGTCCGAATAATCCAAATACAAAATAAATTTCAATCTATGCTTGACTTATCCACCAAGTTTTAGTCATGAATGTCCACCAGTTTTTATTTTATCACCGTTTATCTTTCTTCATTGTCAATATTAATGTGGTTGCCACTAGATTAGTTTTTCATTGGATAATATGCGACATTTGTTTTGATTCCTGAATCACAATTTTTGAATATCTAAAACCAAACAACACCCTGCCGAATTCATGACCATAAAAATAGATCCCTAATTATGAAGTTAAAATGTTAGAGAAAAGATCATTCCAACTGGAACAACATCTATTTCTAATGGAGATTTGGTATCTGTCTGTCTGAAGCCCAAACTGTACTATTACTTCTATTGATGTACGATTGTACTATCATTTAATACTCATTTCAGGGTGAGGTAGTGTAGTATCTGTTCGGCGTCAGGATATCATTCCCCTCCATCCTCACCAGGCATTACCTCTTCCTTTTTTGTGAAAAGGGAGTGTAATATCTGTTCTGTTGTCATGAGACCATCTCACCAGACGTTACCTCTTCCTTTTTTTGGGGAGGAGGGCAGATAGTGTAGTATCTGTTCTGTTATCATGATACTATCTTCCCAGACATTACCTCCTCTTGTGGTTTTAGTGTTGTATATATTCTGTTGTCATGATATCATCCTCTCAGGTATTACTTCCTCCTTTTGGAGGTAGTGTAGTGTCTGTTCTGTTCTCATGAGGCCATCCTCCCAGACATTACCTCCTCTTTGAGGGAGGGGGTAGTGTAGTATATTCGTTGGTCGTATATATTTGCTAGTAATAATCACTAATATAAAGATAAATAGGATAGATAAATAGTAATCACGTTTTATGTAGTTTGAAAATTAAAATAAAGTCGCAGCCCCGACACGGATGGTGATTTGGTCGTAAAAGGGGTTGGTCCCAGAGGTGAAATAATACGGTAATCAAGCAGATCCTTTCTTTTGAGATCTGTCCGTAAGAGAGAGTAGACCGCCTTCATTGTTCGTCTAGACCACCGTCCAATGCAATAGAACAGTTTTTTCTTCAGCTCGGTAGGTGTCAACGAGCTAAGAAGCTCACGATTTACTATTGTTTGGTCAGTATCTTCATATTAGGCACTCGTGGTTTTCGACATGTACTGCTTTCTATGCATCCTACGCATCCATCTCTCCGACCATATCTGAGACTGCACCATCCATGCAAGATGCAACACCACCAGCTTCACAGAGACTCTTCTTAAAAGGAGACTTTGCTGGTTTGATCACGTTCTCTGACGCCCTGAGTAAGAATTTATCCACAAGTTGGTAGTCCCAATCGCACTCACTGGCTGGAAGAAGCGCAGAGGCGGCCAACTGAAAACTTGGATAAGAACAGTGAGGAGAGAAATAAATCTGATGGCTGCCCCCCCCCCCCCCCCTCACACACACACCCGTGTGGTTGGTGTTCGACGCTGGAACCGGGAATGGCTAAAATATGCCAAGGACTCAGCTGCCGATCGGCGGTAGTGGACCGCCTTGATGCAGGATACGGTGAACTCATTCAGGCAGCTTGTTGTTATTGTGGCTTGTATATAATTTATATTAACCAATTACGCTATGGATATTCACCGCATTCATTGTGCCCTTTCATAAAAGAGAGAACAACATTTTAAAAATAATTTTTATTTGTGTCATATTTGGCTTTTTGTTAGTGTAGCAATATTAGGGACGGGTGTGTAAAAACAAAAAAAAATAAATAAATAAAAAAAAAAAATTCACATGAAGCTAGGGTTAGGATAAAAGTAGAAATTACCATTAGAAGTTAAAAGTTAAAAATTAAAAATATGTGTCAGACTATTACGTCATGGGCAATCAAATATATACGAACATAACAAGTAAATAGACACACTCCACCCAAAAATAATTCATTCGATATACAGGGTGTCCATAAAGTATGTGTGCACTTTAAAAAAAAGTATAACTTTATTTTTATTTGCGATGGAAATAATCTATAAAAAGGATTAGAAAGAAGTTAATCTATATTTTTTAAGGTTTTATTGAAATTTCATTAAAGTTTCCACATGTCCTCCATAATTATCAATACACAAGGTAATACGAAAACATTTACCAACTAATTTACAGTAATGCCTGAAATTGCCTTAGTAATTTTAGCTTTCAAATCTTCTAATAAACTAGATTTGGTTGCATATACAATTGTTTTCACATGTCCCCATAAAAAATTGAATGGAATCACATCTGGCAAACATGGGGATCAATAAAATGGTCCATCCCTTCTGATCCATCTGTTAGGAAATTCCTGATTTAGAAATATTTTTTTTACTTATCTAAAACTTGTTGCAAATCTTGTGGTGTAGAATTATTCAATAACTATACTTAAAACTAGACACATGAAACTTTATAACACTTGTTACGGGTTATTTTTACTGCAAATACAAATAGTTATAACAATCTAACCCCGTGCTTCAGTTCGAAATTTCCTATAGATTCCCGAGTTCGACTATAAGGTTTCCAAGTTCGAACAGATGCATCGGAGGTCACATCGGTCGAAACGTTGTGAATATAACTACCAAGGTGAGAACGATAGTCCAAATGATATAAATAATACAGACTATCAAACCTCATCTAAAAAATTGCGAAACATAGCATAAAAATTATCGAGGGAATTTTTTTCTTCTAATCATCAGGTGAGACTGGTCCGCTTGTTGTTATTGTGGCTTGTATATCAAAAAAATTCTACGTGAGGCTAGAGTAAGGATAAAAGTAGAAATTGCCGTTAGAAGCGAAAAGTTAAAAATTAGAGATACGTGTCAGGATATTACGCCATGGACAGAAAATGGCTAGGAACATGTAGCAGATAAGCTGATCAAATCTTTTTCTTCTCAACTTCTACTCAGTTAGAAAACTTCTCACACTTGCCAGTATACTATATCTCTATAAAGCCATCATTCGGCCGTACATGTAGTATTGTTGCCACATGTGGGCTGGTGCATCAACCAGTAGCCTCAACCTCTTGGACGAGTTGCAAAAAAGGATTTCTAATCGAATAGATCCCGTATTGTTTGCCAAGCTCTAGTCCCTGTCACATCACTGCAGTGTTTTACAAGTACTTCGGTAAAATGGACTTCTTATTAAATTACTGCACCTTTACCCCCCCCCCTCAAGGAAAATATCTCCAAATAGCAGCAGCACTCTGCCCCTAGATGCTGGAAAATTTTCTAATTTAATAGTTTCTTTCCACGGATCGCTTACCTTCTCTGCTCCCTGTTTCCCTGACCGTACCAACATGCAGAAATTTAAATGTAATGTGAACAAACGCCTTGCTTCCAATTCCCCATTTAGGTTTCCCCCTTATAAATCTGGCCCATATCACAATAGCCCTTTATATTTAAGTGGCAATATGCCTTGTTTGGGGTGGAGAAAAGTAAAAAGAAACAACAAAAAAGTTGATAAAATAAAAAGCACTTGCAGAAGGCCGAAGAGTACAACTACCAAAAGTTTGTGAAAATAGCAACAACCAAGATGATAAAGTGTTGTAAACATGTGCAATGCTGCATATTTACTGGCGTACATAGTTGCAATGCATGCAGACGATGGAGCTGCAATGATGCAAAGATTCAATTCCTCTATCCAGTCTAAATCAAGCAAATTTAAATCAAAATTATCAGAGAGATACCATGTTCCAGAAAATGTTTTATCTTTAAAATATACATTGCAATTTAACTCACTTGTCAGCTGAATTGTGTTGCCTGACATACTTCGAGCATATGATGTTTCTGTTAACACTGGCTTCCCAATATGTTTCCATATGGAACGTGAGATAAGGGTAATATCCGAAGCGGTGTCAAACTGAAAATGAACTGACATGCTATTTACAAAAAGATTAATAAATTTTTTGCGAGATTAAAAATCAATTTTGAAAGTTGCAGACACAGAATTTGAATTTAATTTCTTCCAGCCTGTTATTTTTCTTTAATTTCTTGTAATTTGAAAGACATGTGTATGTTAGAGGTTTTGCCTTTCTGAGGATTACAAAATCCTTCGTTATGTCCGTAATTGAAGCATTCCTGCCACTTATGCCTCTTAAATGAACCAAAAGCGCAAAAAATGCATCTCGCTACAATTCCAGCACGCACTTGGAGGGGTTTCCTTGTGGGAGGTTTATTAGCCTTTGCCCGGACACAGCTTGTAGTAGATAGATTACTTGACTGTTGTAGCATACTAGTGTTGCATTTAAGGCTTAATAGACGTTGGCACTCTGTAGTAAGAGCTTTGACTGTGATATTTTTATCCTGGTCTTGTCTTGGAAGTAAACTGGTACGAGTGTCCGAATCCTGTGGAGATAGTAGTCCTGCAATGAATATCAAACATTTAAACTGATCTTCTGTGAGATTTGATTTGAAATTTTTAGCATTCACGATTTACATAATCTGAAAAGGTTATATAGTCGTCAGCATTGTTTGTCGTCTGTTTTAGACAATTATAACGGGTGTTGAAAAGTGATTGCTGAACGCTCAAAATGTCTGTAAGTTGTTTCACTGTTTCAGTGAAGGTTAAATCTGTTGACCCTTTCGAAAGAATCAAATTAATGTACCGATTATGTTCCTCTAGTTTTAATTTTCTTAATAACAACCGTGTTTTCCAAGAATCTCCCTTGCGGGAAAAATCAGTTGAGAAAGTGTTTTTCCAACATGAAAACCATGAAGTAAAAATAATTCCTCAAAGTTTGTCGTAGATGAATTCTTTAATGTTTGCAGATAAGCTGTCTGCAAAATCTTTAGTTATTTGGGTGTGAACGCTTTGCGTTTTAAGTGTCTGTGTACATTGTTGGTTCAAAGCAGTTAAAATCTTTAATTGTGATTCCTCAAATAACTTCTGTTGATTTTTTTAATATCCTTTCCAATAAGTCTTGAAAAATCGCCATGTTTTCTTTTATGTTTTTGTTCAAAAGAAAAATCTTTAAAAAACAACCTTTTTTTTCTGTTTGGTTTTTCTTTATCTCATCCTTTTCGAATATAAAGAAAGAACTGAATGAAACATTTCTGTATAAATAAACAATTAATATTCATTCTCCATTTACAAATGAAGAAAGAATTACTTAGTCTAAAACGTCTTACTTGGAGAGAGCTCTGTAACACGTGTTAATACAAGATATCTATTGTCTGGAATGTGCAAGGGACATAACTCTACTCTCCAAATATTTTTACGGCAAGGACGATGACCAAGGAAAATGATTTACTTCCCTTTTAATGTTTTCTATGTGAAAACTCTTCATCTAACACACATATTCAGCTAGGGGAAAAGAGACCACTGAAGAAATGACTGGCGTCTTTGAATAGGAGGTTCCGTGCTGTGATTATAATCCACTTGAGATCTTCCAAAAATAAGTGTTCATACCAGAGTATGGACCTCGTGGTCAATCAGATTTTTATGTCCATAGATAAATAGCTGATAATCTCAAGTGGTCTCATGGTGTGGTCTAGGTGATATCTATATATATTCTGACAGAGGGGTCAGTTTGGTTTCTGTGGTTCTTAGTCAGATATGCCTTATGGCGCTAAGCTGATGTTTATGTTCAGTAGAACTTATGCTTTGATTCAGTCAAGCTCAGAGCTCTGATTACAAGTCTGTTGTTCGGTGTAGAAATATTATAATCTCTAAAAATAAAACATTGTTAGTTGTTTTAACCTTCAGTTGTGGTTTTGTTTCGACAGAGAATCCATTTGTTGCAGCAGTGACAGAGACCACATGATTGACACTGCGACCGGTGTCGGAATCGAGCACAGAATTCAGATGTAGACAACAAGTCGATGATCACGGCCTGTGCATTCACTGCACAGACAAGCATAAACAATGTAACTTGTCAGAAAGAAGAAAAAAACTTTTATAATTGTACTCTCTCTCTCTCTCTCTCTCTCTCTCTCTCTCTCTCTCTCTCTCTCTCTCTCTCTCTCTCTCTCTCTCTCTCTCTATATATATATATATATATATATATATATATATATATATATATATATATAATCTTCTTCCCTTTATCTTTCGCTTTCTGAATAACGTGTCTTGTCTTCACCAGTCCCAGAGACGAAACTCCCCCTCAGCCAAAACCCACCTCTTTTATAGTTTCTCAGTCTCGACTGAGAAACGGGAATCTCGTGATGATATTTAATTTAAACAAACAAAAAAAAACAGTATTAATAATATAACATCTGATAAGAAACAAATACAATTTAACCCGCACAGAAATGTTAATTATCTTATTACCCAACAAACAAGTTAAAAAACTTTCTTCAAAACTGTTATATCGTAAGAATAACAATAAGTAAATAAGAAATACAAGACAGGAATTGAAGAATAATTAATAATAATAATTTGGTCGCCATTACCGGCTCTAGGCAGACGTGCTAAGCAGTTCGCTAAACGGTTCTCCTGGTTGACTTCATGGTGACCTAATGAATCCATCCTGTCACTATGGGTGAATCCGGATCAGTCCACAACAAAAGCAACGGCCCAAATAATATCTTAAACAATCTAAATAAAGCACAAAAGCATATTAAATCAAACAAAATCACTCACACATCATGAATAGCCAAATCCCACACTCTAAAAACACCTTCAAAAAGAAGAAACATTGTGAAAACTGTCTAATTAAGAAAAAAAAAATGTTTACCCTGGGAGTACTTTATAATAGTTTAAAGGTCGTAAAACACTAAAAAACAAACAAACAGCTTAAATCAGCCTCGTTTTGGCAGATGACACATGCACTGTGTGCTTCCATTTTAGATTTGTGGACGTCTGCCTAGCAAGTTTGCTATATCAACAATTTCATAATACAGCCTCCTCTTGCTTCAGTAAAGTAAGTCTCCGTCACAGAAAAAGCACTTTCTAAAGCATGTAAATAACTTACCATTTGATGTTTTCAACTTTTTTCTTTTTCTTTTTTTAGGGAAAACTTTAAAAGTGGAGCAGAGACGGGAGCTGCATTTGCAGTATATTACAAAGGGGAGTTGGTTGTCGATCTATGGGGTGGTTATGTCAACAAGAAGGCCTTACTCCCTTGGCGGGAGATAACATTGTCGCAGGCCTACTCCTCGTCAAAAGGAATTACTGCCTTACTTGTTGCAAAGTTTGTCGACTTGTAAGTATTTTTGTTCTTTCTTTCTTATATATCTCTTGAAGAGTAAAATGAATTCCCTAAACAGTTTTGCACCATTTTTGTATCCCCTTATGAAGATTAAAATCAGAATATAATAATACTGAACCTTATGTCTAGAATCCTAATTCCAATTTATATTAAAATCCATTATACGATTTTGATTCTAGAAAATGTCTAAAATTTGAGACTTAAGCTTAATAGGTCTTAAAAAGAAATTTAAATTCAGGGAATCTTGCTGAGTTGGTGTTTAATAACTATGGATCAAATTCAATGAAAATTTGTAATAATGTAATTTTCAAATGGGAGGTTGTGCTCATCTAACTAAAATTTGGGAAATATTTATTAATTGATCTCTAATACCTATTGTTAAAATTTCACAAATTGAACTTAATATAGCCCACATTACGACCCCTTATGCTAACCAGTTGTTTCAAAATTCATAATGATTTGTTAGTTAGTTTAGGAGTGAATCTTGTACATACTAACATATAAACATACACATACCTAACTTCATATAAATAGAGATATATAAAGTTAGGTATGTGTATATGTTTATATATATCTATATATATATTTTTTTCTATGTATAGGATTCACTCCTAAACTAATGAACTAATCATTATGAATTATGGAATATATATTCTAGACAACACAATGAGTAATGTGGCTGCATTATTTTTTTTACAAACATTACCATTTAGGGTGTGTACTCGCCCCCCCCCCCCAAGGAAAAAACGCGCCAAAAAAGTTAGAAAATAGCAATATGCATCTCTATTTCTGTAAAATATTATCATAATAAATGATGTAAGTTGTCTAAGTCTCTAAAAGAACCTAAAAAACATTTCATAAGGTCAATAAAATAAATATTACCTTTTGTTCATTATAGATTTGTCAGAAGCAGATAAAAATAAATTACGTTTTGTTACATAAGTAGACAAAAAATAAATTACGTTTCGTCACATACTGGAAGGATATATGGCACATGTATCTCTTTATATGTCTCTGGATACAAAAATGTGTAGTTCAAAATGCTATACATATTGCTTATAACCATCTAGAGATGGATATTCTGCTTGTAATATATGAAGAAAAGTCAGTCGGATTCTCAACATCGGACCTAGATAGCTTTTCATCTGCCAAATCGATATTGGATTCTGCCTGTTCACTCAATTACAGAATTTTTTAATCCGTGGTATTTACATAATTAAAAAAGAATTCCAATCTATTTCATCGATTGCATACTATATCCAGCCTATACATCCTTTAGTAAAAGTTCATACTAACCCCCATTAATTTGCATTAGATAATCATCTATGTTCATTAGCCAATCACATCTCTTTTTATGATAAATACGGACAAGCAAACCTCCTGCAGAAAGAAAAAAAAACAGAGAGACTCACCGGATAAAGTTATTGATATTATTATCTATATAATAATACGCTGAGGAAATTTGATGTTTTTACGTACGTTATCACCATCCACCTATTTTACAAGATGAGATCACCTTATCACAGAAGATGAAATGTAAGAAAAATAATTTAAAAAAATTTCATCTGATGTCACTCTTATGTTAAATATGGGAAAATAAAAAAGAATAAAACTATATATTTAACTTTATATATATATATATATATATATATATATAATCATATACTTCTAAAAAGTCCAATCAAATCATCAATAATATGTATGTGCTTGATAAAATCCTAAACTATTGAACTTATCATGGAATATGAATTCTAAGCCACATGGTATGTAACGTGGGCATTATCATCTTTTTAAACCATACCATTTAGGGGGGGGCCACGAAAACCGTACCCCTACCCTAAAAAACTAATTACAGTTTAAAACTAATGCTATATTTATTCCTTATACCCGTCCTGGGACGGGTATTTTTCTAGTGTTATCTATATGAGCGTATGTTACGTCTGGATGTTTATACGTTTTGGTTCAATTACAACTCAGAAAAATGAAGGAAGTACGAAGTAGAACCTTCAACAGATTTATTTAACAAACACACTGATTAAATTTGAATGTAGAAAAACCGCTGAACGCGAGATGTTTGTTTGATTGTGAGACTGTTCTGTTTAGTTTTCACTGTTCGGCAGACGACTCCTTCAATCCTTGGACCGATAACTCTTACTTTGCTTCAAGGGAAATAACTCGATTTTGATTTGTTAGGTTGACCTAACAGCGTACATCCTTCATCAAACATGACAAAGAAAAACAAAATTATGCTTCGCTAATGTTAGCATTATTTTTTCTAAATGAATAAATGCAAAATTTTTTTTTCATTATATCATTCCTATATTACCTTCAAGTGCTATTTAAATCAATAATACAATATAATATTTTTAAATATTGGATATATAACGTAGAGACGAAAGGCCCAAGGAACTCTTTCCATGCCTAATTTGTATAACTATTTTTTAAACACTTCATAATTAATTTATGTTTGGTGTTATTGATTCATAATTTTATCGTTTTGTTTTTTTCCATATGTATGGAATATTTTTGTTGGTATTAACAGTAATTAATTAAAGTAATTTTATACGAAAAGGATAAATTATTTAACCTTTCTTAAAATATTTGCTTATTTTCAGGGGAAGTAATTTGGATTAAACTAACTACGAGACATAAGAGTTCTGAAAGGAGAAAGTATGACTGACTGACCTCCCAACTCCCCTCTCTCTCTCTATCTCCCTCCCGTTAGCCATGCTTTATAGAGAAAAAGAAAAGAGTGTCTGACTACTCCTGTTAGCGACAGACGCCACATTTTTTTAATTGTTTTTAATAAATCAAAATAAAGAACACATGAACACATAGCGAATTGATTTCCTCTTTCTGTTCATTTAAAAGATCGAAATTACCAAAATGTTAATATCTATTAATATGAATAAATATTGAATTTTATCTATTTATATGAATAAATGTGTGGTTACAACTATCTTATGAATTAAATGTTTGATATTTAACTAACGGGACCCGTGTAAATTACACAAAATGATGTTTTCAATACTAATTATCTTGTTCCTAACCTATACATGTTTGAATAAGATATAAGATTTGACTTGTATATTTATTTTTTAAAATGAACAATACATGAAACAATTTACTGAAAGAGGACAAACGGATATAGGTGGACAGACAGACGGATACAGCTGGACGGATGTAGCTGGACAGACGGACGGACGTAGGTGGACAGATTATCTTGTTCCTAACCTATACATGTTTGAATAAAATATGATAAGATTTGTATATTTATTTTTGAAAATGAAAAATACATGAAACAATTTACAAAACTTCTTTATATAAAATATTTCTAGTGAAGGTAGTTCCTCTTCTCTGGCCATGTGTAGAATTTTTCTGAGGACAAATTTTCACTCTTACACTGTTCATAGACCCTGCTCTTGAGAAGGCTACATAAAGTTGTCCATGAGTAAAGCAAGGTTGTGGTAGGTAGATCCCAACCTTATCGAAAGTCTGTCCTTGAGCTTTATCGTATTAATGTGTCTTCCCGGTCGTCCCCTTCCTACCTCCCTCCATCGATGTAGAAAGAAAATTCTTAGAGGTTGGTTGGGATTGAACTATAAACCAGTCGGTCTGACGTTAAAAAACCAACGTCAAAATCCTACGTCGCTAACCGTTGCGCCAAAGGGAAATACTTGAAATATTACGAAAATTAGGTGACTTGAATGCTTTTCCAAATTTAGGTGCGGTTCCCATGTACAGAGCTTTTGATGTAAGCGTGATACACGAACACACACGCTATCGTATTAATATATAGATATTTTGGTCTCAAGTATTTCATGTAGCGAACTTTGCAAAGTGATAGCAAGCTGACAAAGCCACCTAATATTCATATAAAATAACGTCTCAATCGATGAGGTACAAAAAAGAAAGAAAAAAGAAAGAAAACGACTTAAACTGGAACGATGGTGGGGGGTGGAATTACTATTTGCTTTCTCCCTTCCTCACAACACTTGAAATAGTTTTATCCAGCAGTTTTTTTTACTTACTCAATTCTGTGTTCTGTGTTCTGTGTGACGGGACATATATATATATATATATATATATATATATATCCTTTATATACATATAAATATGCATTGGTCTTTATTATTTAGTGAAAGATATATATTTTCAATGCCGAATTTTGAATCATTATAAATGTTCATCACTTGGATAGGTCCTATTTTATTTTACTTTGACCTTATACTGAATAATGCCATCCCCTTCGTCTGCCATTTAACAAAATTTGCAAATATTTGCTTTTATATGCAATTCTCTTGATTACTTTGGTTACAAAACTCACCAAATTTTGATCAATCATTGTTGACTTGATTCAATTATTTTTTAACCCAAGAAAAGAAAACTATGGTCTTGCTTCTATGAATTACACATTTTGATGAATCAACTATTACATACAGTAGTTTTTTGTTCAAAATCATAAAACATTTGCGTTCAATGGTTATTTATGATTTAATTATTTGTGATCACAGGAAAACTCTGAGTTGAACCCGGCAGAGGTGGTGTTGGTGGTGGGTGACAGGCGGAGTATAAAAATGGCCAACTAATAAGGGGTAGACTTTTTTGTAAGCCAACCTTGTGACCCTTTCCTTCCTATTAGGCTTTTGAAGGGCTTACTTATTGGTTAGCCTGTTTGGAGTTCAGGAGATTGAATCCTGGTGGTAAGGTTTCTTTCAGTGTTGGTTTGTCTTGAAGTGATTCTAACTTACTCTGTCTTTTTATTATTATGATATTAGCTCCTTACATCAAGTGGCTACATGCCTTGTCTTAAGCGACTCTCATAAAATAAAAAAAAATGGTGTTTATCCAGAAGTCAATTGACATGAAAAAACATGATGTAAAATTATGATAGAAAAGCATATATTTTTTAAAAATCACGTAAGTTAATTAAATAGTTTTTCGTTTTTATTACAAAAGAAAATGACATTTTATTGCTAAAATCTATCGTCGCTGTGTTTGAAAACTGAAGGAGATGACTCCAAAACTTCCAACTAGTTTAGAATAATCAGCATTGTACATAGTCGTAATCCGTACAAATTCCCAATAATCGCTTAAAAATGATTTTCTTTTGTAAAAAAAAACAAAACTGCTTAATCAATTTCTGATTTTTTTTTCTTCGATATATGCTTTCCGTCACGGATACGTACATCATAAAGATATTTCTTAATTTTTGTTTTTTCATGTCAGTCGACTTCTGGATAAGCACCAAAAAATGCAATCGTTTTCTAATATCGAAAAATTAATTAATTTCTTATTATCCCAGATCAAAGGTGAGATCAATGGTTCTTTAAATGATTACAGAATTTAATTATAGACTGCAAATCATGGTTTCCCACAAACTTGAATGTTGTTTTGGTTCTTCTTCTTTCCATGTCTCTAAAGCAGGGGCGGGCAACCTCCGGCCCGCGGGCCACATCCGGCCTGCGAAGGCTTAGCGTCCGGCCCGCCACCCTGCTATGCTTTATTATTGCAATCCGGCCCGCGGATCTTCTAGTAAAACTCATATCATTTTGTGACATAGACGTAAAAGTAGGTTTCAATTAAGATTTACAGTGGGATAAAAATGTATAAATATCAGCGAGCGATGATGCATGTATATTTCATTTTTCTTTAACTATTAATTTCAAATCCTTGGCCTGAGATAAAAAAAATAGAAAAAGAGAAAGAGAGAGGCAAAGAGGAAACGAGAGACGAGGAAAGGGCATAAAACAGAACTTATGCGAGGTGTGTCAAAACGAATGCTGGATCAAGTTGCTACTTCCCACATCATTATTTTTTATGATTCCAAAATGGCTCTTCGTCGGCGCTTTTTATAACATCACATACAGAAGTCTCTTGAGAAAAAATATCAGATTTGTCGAGTGTTCAATGCAATTTTTGTACAATTTATTCATGTAAACAAAATATAGTAATTCTCAGATTTCCTTTTTCACTCCGGCCAGCGATTTCCTTCCAAAAGTCTCATCTAGTCCTCACTCTGAAAAGGTTACCCGCCCCTGCTCTAAAGCATGTGGTCATACAACAGTTTCCCACTCTTTTGCATTATTGTTGTACTCTGCAAGATCTTTCAAGCTGCACCGGTTGGGCAGTAGAGGCGCAGACAAGGCAGTGTTGTATCGTATAGTCCTCCTCTCCACATTCACAGATGGTTGGGTTAGTTTATCTCTGGATGGTTTTTGCTGAAAATGACATAAAATGACATAAAATGGAAAAATATTTATTTTTTATATATGCTAATGAGTCACCACTTAGCAAGGCCGAAAGCTACTCAAGGATACGGTTAATGAGATTGTCAGTTGGATGATCACCAATACTATGAGAGGATTGGAAACGATTGGTGGAAATGGACTAAATTTGATTACCTAAGAGGACGACTCAGTAAGTATTTGATGACATTGGACTTGAAGATGACTATGTTTTAGTCTGCATGGAAGCAGTCTCATGTAACGTGTTTCACAGATGGAAAGTTCTTGGATAGAAGCTTTGTTTATGGAAGAATATTGTCAACAATTGATAGAAATTGTTGCTATTTACTTGCCTACCTATGAGGGCAAAGTTTTTAATGTGGGGAAATCCAGCTACCCAAATAGGGGCATTCTGGATTGGAACAAAAATAAAAGTTGCCCCAGTCTAGAAAACTTCTCCTTCACAGACCGAGGACAGAATAAGCGAAGTGTAGCATCAGAACAGATACTACACATTTTTCCTAGTCAAAAGGCCAAGAAAGCAGCGATTTTATGTAAGTAAAAAATATACATTCACAACAATGTTATTTTTTATTTTATTTTACACAAACAATAGTCATAAAGGTCAGTCTTTGTCTTAGGCGTGAAGTCCAAATCGTTTTTATTTGTTTTAAAAAGATTTAATTTGCAGAAAATTCAGGAGGGGGGGGGCAATATTTACAATATAGGAGAGTAGAAGGTGGACCTTGGGTTTACTTTTGTCAGCCTCGTAACTCTTGCTTCCCTTATTTTATCCTTTAGTCCTCACATTCCACGAGCGATGTTTCTGACAAAGGGAGAAGAGTTGCTGTTTTCTGGGTCAGAATTCATCCATATAACATTTATCGTTGGCTTGTTTTTGACCGTGAAGTAGTATTTTTGTAGCTTCTTACATAAAGTGGCTTCATGCCTTGTCTGGAGCGATTTCCATAAACAAAATTTTTTAAAATTATTCTGCAAGAAAGAAAAAATATAGATTAGTAATGTTCTCCCAACCCTCTGCTAGGTGTTAGGCCGCTAACTGTTTTCTGGGTGATTCGACAACAAGCAGTTCGATCTCTAAATGGGAGTGGAAGCTTACTGTGATGTTAAAAATAAAGTAGGTTGGGATGGAATGTGGGAATGGATCGTGTCGTCCAAGCTATAGGACAACAGTTTAAGGGTGACCGGCGACAAAATAAATGTAAAAAATGTAAAAAATAGGCATCTTTGGAGTATCTCTGGTACGAAAAAACAAAACAGGGTCAGGACTCATTTGCTTCACCAGCTAAGGATCTTTTAAAATTGAGGGATGTGTTCCGCAGAACTCAGGACCGTGTTAAGGAAGCAGTGATTGATAGAAATTGTTATCTGGAATCTTTTTAATGTACTTAATAAACAAAATAATACTTTTGGGAAAAAAATTTTTTTTACCAGTGACATGCCTCAAATGGGCATATTTTCTTTTTTAACATTATTGGCTCGGTATATTCGTGTCACATCTCTTGAAACATTTTAAAATTATCTCCCCTGAATTATATTGGCAGCAAGTAAGAATGACTCTTCAATTTTGAAGTATGAAAAAGACTTGCCCACATGGTGCGAGAATTGAAATTGAGGCTTGCTCTTTTTCTTGGCTGGGCTTTAGAGTCCAGCAGACTTATCCATTTAGCTTCCTATCTTTATATGGTGTTACATCTCTGATACTGATATCCTATTTCGTTTCTGTGGCAGTTTAGACGGGAACTCCATAGACAGCTAGCCATTTCAGCATGGCACTTGCATCACTGGTGTTGTGTGAAGAATATAACCTGCAACGCATGCCATTCGCATGCGCCGCTAAAACATGCAGCCTAGCGCATGTTTACATCATAGGTGTTTAACCCCAACATCTAGAATAGCAAGGCTCAGTTGTTGCATGCAAATTCGGAGAAGGTTTGGCCCAAAACACACAAAAGAATGGCACAGCAGCAACATTGCTACTTTCACACCATAGATTTGGTGTTCTGTGTCTGACAAATCTTTGCTTGCCACATGTTGAGGCAGACAAGAGGATGCCGGATCCTGATGCTGACTCCACCTGGATTTTTCACAAGAGCCCTGTTAGCCAGTAAGCTCTGACACTACCACATTGCTAACGCCCCTACTACGGTGAAGAAGGGTTAGACTTTAGGAGGGGTGCCGTTGCTGCTGATAGTCGAACTGAGATATTTAGAATCACTTGTTTTGGGAAGATGTTGGCCATCTATCGGGATGGTCCCTTGCTCATCTTAATCAGTGGTCTAGTACTTCCTGGTGTTCAGTCTCAAGCCGAACCGTGCAAAATGGTCATTCCAGGATTGCACTTGCTGATCGGAGTTATTCTCTGAAACCAGCATGACGTCATCTGCATAGAGAAATATTCAAAGAACAGGCAGTTGAACATCCCGGGTGATGGCATACATGATTACATTGAAGAGAAGTGACAAAAGTGCTGATCACTGATCGTTAATGTATTTTTAAAATCAGACTTTTCATTCAATTTTCTAAGTGGAGACATTTTTTTTGTTGTCATTTGAAGAAGGGATTTTTCCTGAAATATTATGTTATACAGACCTAATCATCTAGTGACACTGAAGGCAAGTAAGATTTGTTATTAAAGTACATAAATAATAATCTATTAATAATGGAGTTTATGTATCTGTCTGTCTGAAGCCGAAACTCCATCAGAGTACTATGACTATTTATTAAATCCGCCAGCTTCATTATATACTATTAAAAAACCGCCATAAACACTATGCGCATTTCCCAATTTACATCATCAGTTGCTTTTGAACTTCTAATAAATTAGTATTCGCAAATATACACTCATGATTGTTTTCTTCAGATTTCCACATGTATTTACGCTATTTTGCTCGCTAATAATCTTTCTTATAAATTATAATTATTTCTTGTATTATTTATTTATAAAATGAGTTACATAGTTATTTCCTCTACGTCCAACTGATTGAACAGCGTACCTCCCTCTGAACGGGAGCGTTAATACTTTACTGATTTATTTTATTAAAACGTTCTGAGTTTGTTTATTTTCTTAATCTTATTATCCATTATGTTTTAAAACACAAATTTATTGAACCAAATTGTTTAATTAAAATAATAATTGATAAACACCCACACATTATAAAGAATTTAGTTTAGCTAAACTTTTTTTTTTTCGAAAGTTATCGCGGGTCCTGCAGTAAAAGAGTACCGATTTTATTATTGATAATTTTCAGATACACCTTCTTTTCCGATCTGAAAATTAGTGTTCGCTGTATTTAGTTTTTTAAATTGTTGATTCTAACAAATTTATTGAATGAAATTGTTTAATTAAAATAATAATTGATTTAAAAATTACTATTTAAAAAAACACACACACACATTATAATGAATTTAGTTTTTTTTGTCAACAAAAAAAAACAATACATTGTACTGGAAAACTGCATAACTGATTTTAGAATAGTGTTCGCTGTATTTTGTTTTTTTAAATTGTTGATTTTAATTTACGTACACCTTTTTCTCCGCTTTGAAAGACATAAAATATTACTTATTATATTCTGACGTGGATTTGGTGCAAAACGATTGAGTGTAAAGAAAAGCGAACAGACGATAACTTGGGGGGACACCTTTTACTGGGCAAGTAAATAACTGTTTTTAGAATCGTATTCGCTGTATTTTTTATTGTTAATTTTATTTTAGGTACACTTTTCTTTTTTCTCTTTGAAAAACTAAAACTACTATTATTTATTATTTTGTAAATTCTTACGTGGATTTGGCGCAAAACGATTGGGTGGAAAGAAAAGCGAGCAGACGATAACAATGCAAACTTAATTTTTCTTTTTATTAATGTTATTTATCATGTGCAATATATTATTTAAATTAATTGTAGTGATAAAAAGCTCTACCCAAATTATATACTAGTGTTATTTTTGACGCGGCAGCGTAGCAAAAATAATAATAAAAGAAAAAAAACAGAAAAACTCATTTTCACTTTTGCATCCGTCTTGTCCTGCTTATATCTGATACATCCCCGCATTGTAATTACTTTCTATAAAATCTCTCTCTCTCTCATATATATATATATATATATATATATATATATATTACACACAATGCTTCAAGCAAACTACATCAACCTCATATCTAGTATTATGACATTGTTCTATAATCATGAAGCTTCACTAGAAGCCAATATACGTTTTTTTTTTTTTTTTTTCTTATCTTTCCGTTTTTACTGTAGATGGGGCATCCTACCGGATGCCAGACATTCACCAGCTATTTCAGACACTCGAGCCTAGAGATCTTTTTAAGATTCTAATCGTCCCTTTAAGTGCAATTGTTTGTATTTCTCTTGCACTCGGTTCACCGGGTATACTCGCCAGATAGCTTTAGAAATTCTTTTTCATTAGTCCTGTTGCTCCTATAATTACTGGTATGATGGAGATTTTCCTAAGATTCCAGTTTCTTTTCATGTCGTACATAAGACCTTGGTATTTCGTAATCTTTTCCCTTTCAGCTCTGTTTAATCCTGCATCATTAGGGACACTGACTTCAACTAGGGTTGGTACTTTCTCCCTTTTATCCCATATTACGATGTCAGGTTTAACAGCTCCGTTTTCTAAGTATATAGCTGTAGGAATTGCATAGTCATAGTGGATGATGTATAAATTATTTCCAACTGTTTTTTTCTGGTATATGCTCCCAGGACTTGCTGCTACACTGGATATTCAACTTTTTACAAATAGTCCAGTGAAGATATTTACACACTCCGTTGTGTCGCATTGTATAATAGCCATCCCCCAGGAGAACCTTACAACTGGACGTCAGGTGGCTCACATTTGAGCCAGAGAATGTCTGGTGAAACAGCTTGAATTCAAGTAAGCATGTTATATTCAGAGTGACCTATCTACCCCAAAATGGCACTCATGGAATCGTTAATAAAATTCATCATGATCATGATCATGATCATCATGATCATCATTATCATGATAATGATGATCATCATTATCATGATCATCATGATGATCATCATTATCATGATCATCATGATGATGATCATCATCATCATGATCATGATGATCATTATTATTATTATTATTATTATTTAAACGTCGGTTTTACATGTTAGCATGTGTTGAACAGCTTTAAGAAATTGACTTCCAAACTAAACTGTCTCTGGCCAGGTTTTTATTTATCCCTCTTTGTCCATTTTCATCAATTCCTCCCATGTTTTCTTTGGCTTTCCGCTGTGAACTGGACCTGCTACCTTAACTGTTGTACACCTACTAACCCAAGAACGCTCATCCCTTCTTTTAACGTGTCATGTTCTGCACACATATCTATAACTGTCCAGATTTAATCTTCCTCTAAGGTCATCAGATCTAAGCCTGTCTTTAAGACTCACATTACCCATCTATCATATCATTCGCATGACGTTTCTCCTCATGCAAAACATGTCTCACCCCCATACACATGTCTGATAGACTCTTCCCTTGGTCGACAGTAGTAAGACTCTGTTGTTTAGTAAAGGCAGAAGTTTCCTGACTTTACTCCATCCACTCTTTCAATCACACTACCACCTGCTCCACCCTGTGCTCCAAAGTAACAAAACTTCTTGAAAATCTCAATAGCTTTACCATCCAAATATACTTTGTCCACATCTGAGTTCTCATTCATCTCCATTGTCTTATGCTTCTTGCATATAAACTGCAATCCAATCATATTTGACATAAATAAAGTTCAGTTTATTCATGACTTGTCCACCAAGTTTCAGTCATGAATGTCCAACAGTCTTTGTTTCATCAGTGGTCAACGATGCTGTTTATAATTCCTAGTTTCCATATGCAGACATTTTGCTAGACCTTCTCTGTGATTTTGTTGATCTTTTTTTTCACTGCTGGAGAATATTTTATGGAAATAATGTCTGAAAATTGCTGGGGTCCGCAGCATGTTGCTCCTTGGTCGCTCCTTGGTTGCTCCTTGGTTGCTCCTTGGTTGCTCCTAAGGCTTTGTGTTTGAAATGTTTTTTTCTTCTTTTTTGTTGCTTTTTTCAGGGGTTACCTTGATTATAAAAAACTGGTCAGCCACTACTGGCCTGAATTTGCACAAAACGGAAAAGAGGACATCACTGTAGAAATGCTTCTTAGTCATCAGGTAAAGTATGAGTTTTTAAAAAACTCTCAGCACCCAAAAATGATTGACTATTTATCTTTCGCACGTGTTTTTTGGAGCTTAATTTGGTGGAATTCTGTTGAGTAGTTCTAAACCTATGTGATTTTTAAAGACTTAAAAAATACCTTTTGTTCACCCCAAACAAGGCACATTGCCACTGAGGCATAAGGTGCTACTGTGATAGCGGCCATATTTATAGGGCGGGGGCAACCTGGGTAGGGAGTTGGGTAGCAAGATATTTGTTCACATCATATTTAAATTTCTGAATTTCGATATGGTCGGAGGAGCGGGGAGAAAATTCCAAAGGTGAGCAGTCCGAGGAAAGAAGCTATTAGAGTAGAAAATCTTCCGGCATTTAGGGACTTCTACAATGAAGGGGTATGATTTTGCTGCTACTTGGGTGGGTCGGAGTAGATATATTGAATGGGTACAAGTGCAGTAAGTTCGGAGCACATCCCGTGGAAGTACTTCTAAAATAAGCACAGGAATGCAACACTATGGTGATGTGACAGAGGCTGGAGCTTGGCAGACAGTGTGAGACCTATTAGGTTAGAAATTCTTTTTTGCACCCTGTCCAAGAGGGAGAGGCTAGTGGTTGGTGCACCATCCCAGATGTGGCAACAATACTCCATGCATGAGTGAATGGTGGCTTTATAGGTATATAGGATACTGGCAAGTGTGAGAGGTTTTCTAGCCCGGTAGAGAGAACCTATCTTCTTTGCGACAGACTTGGCAGCATCTTCTATGTACTTATTCCACTTCATGTGGCTTGAGAATGTTAGGCTGAGTAGTTTCAATATTGGACTCTTTTTTTTTTCTTTTCTTTTTTTTTTTTACTAAAAAGGGATCACCACTTATGAAGGCAAGATGCAACAGGGGTAATGAGATGGAATGATTGTCAGAACCATGTTCGAATATTTGTGAGGACGGTTCTAGATAGGAATCTGTTGAGATTGGCTTTAGAAAACAAACAAGTTGTAATCTGTAAGGAAGCAGTCCTGTGGCTATGTGTTCCAAAGACGGAAAGCACTTGCGAAAAAGCTGTTTGCAGAATTTTACTTGACACTATGCATACTGAGGTAGAAAGAAAAGTTTTTTCTTTGTTGTGGTAACAAGACGAGTTCTTGCTGTGAATGTCTTACTAGGATGAGACAGAGATTGGAGCTCAGTCGATCACCTTCCATGGAAATAACGATAGACTATCAACGTCTTTTCTGTGAGAAAGTGGCTGTAAAGAATTGAAGAGATCATCCTCCACTAGATTTTTAAACCGATTCTGAATACTTTATAGTCAATGAAGAGTGCTCTGAGTGGCACCTCCTCAGATGTGGCAGCAGTACTCAGGAAGGGTGCTATCGGCCATGACAATCGGTGGTTAGAAAGGTTTCTTAGGAGCTTTGTCTTCGTAGAATTAAATGTGACTCTGCATTTTTGGCCCCATTCTATGACAGACTGGAGGTCATTTTTCAAAACATATTATTATTAAACTAAAAATATCGCACTAGATGTTAACAGTGATTTCTCACTAAAAAAAATGGCTTTTCTCTGAAATCTGAGTGATAGCAAGTCTCCTCTGATTTCCACTACCCTTGGTTCCATTCCAATACTATTGTAACTCACTTAGTGTTTTGTACCAGCAATTAGCAGTGATTTCTCTCTGATAGTGGTCAGTGATTTTCCCTGGAAAAACACCATCAAGACCTAAATAGAAAGGTAATAAATAGTAATATTGAGGAGATTTATCGTCTAATGTAAATAAATACCTGTTGAGCCATCCTCTTGGTTGGATAAACAATTCTTCTGAAGTAACTTCTGCCCATTCCACCCATTGTTTCCGATCTTCTTGAGATGGCGATCATCGTAATAGCCAACACAAGGACATATACATAATTGTTGTGACCTTAAAGGGACAATAATAAATCAGGTCACTGCTGGCCGAAAAAACTTATCAGCAACAAGGCACTATACGAGCTGTGCAACGAAAACACCCCTCTCCACAAAGGTCGCTGAACAAAGATGGTCTATGTTAGGCCATGTCCTATGAATGGACCCTGACACTCCCGCACAGAGGGCACTAGACTTTGCCGTTACTGGCTCGCAAGCCTACCAACCGCAACTAGGACGGCACTGCACAAATCTGCTGGGCACACTACGTGCTGACCTCAAGCAGGCGGGACTAGAACCACTACGTACAGCGAAACAACTTCATTGCCTACGACAACTTGCGCATGACAAGGCCAGATGGCCTGGGACCAGCATGGAGGACTGATTGCAGCTACGGGATGTGATTTGACTACCGTAGCCGCAGAACACAGTTTTAATAATAATAATAATAAATAAATAATAAATCAGACTGTAAGACCATATGCCACCCCTCGACCACCATCGACCCCCAACGTTTGTGTGCTGTGGTTTTCTCTTGGTCTTCATCTTCTGTTTGGCCATGTCGTCTATCCCACTAACGATGACTGAGAACACAAGCACTGGTTTACAAGTATACAAAAAACAAAAGCAAAAGCAAACTCACACAACAAAAATACAAACTCCGATAAATTGTGTATAAGTCAGTTGTTTTCTGGCTATGTGTGTGACACCGTTGCAGAAAATGACCCCCAAACACTAGCGTCCACATCTTAGTTAAGTTTCAGTGTATCAGCTAGGACCCAACTGAGATAATTTATCTGTCGAGGGGCCACCCGTCTGGAGAAGTTTAATATATTTCAGTGGCCTCTCCATCATCTTTCTACTAATCTCATTTTTGATTTGTTTTCCTTTTTTTAAATCATTTCTTTCACATTTTCTGGAGTCATGGCTCTTAGGGGGTAGGGGGGGGGCAATCCATAGTATCACAAGACAACATGGTTGTATATCTACAAGAATGTCTATTTACAGAAGTACAGAATAGTGTTGCATAATGGCCCTGTGAGAACGGACACATCTTGAAGTGGGCATATGTGTTGGAAATCGTTTGGTTTGACTTGTGCGATTTAGTGCGGGTGGACCTGTACAGTCGAGTGCAGAATAAGACTATTCTCACAGTCAGAGCTCACAGACGTTGACAGGGTCACCACGTTGACGAGACCTCAGATCAAGGGTCAATGTGCACCTGCGCATAGGAGCTCTGTGACGTCACAGGCTTTTATGTGGGAATCTGTGTTTTGCCAGTCTGGGTTTTGGAAGCAAGTCGAACGGACGTGTTTCACTATGTAGTCTTCAACATGATTAAGGGATTTTAATTCCCTAAAAGAATATAGGCAGAGATTTATTCTTTCCCCCCTCCTCGAATGGCTAAAGACTTAATTTAGGAATTAACTACGATACAGTAGTAATTTGGTCTCTCTCTCTTAACGTCGGTGAGGCATCTCCAAGCGACAGAAATCTGACGCCTGAAATAAAACAGAATTAAGAGTTTAAAACATTGTTTGTCTCGTGAGTCGGTCATGAAGGGTTTATTGCAGACACAGCGGGCGGCGATGTTCACAGAAACGAAGAAAGAATTCAACCACTAGACGACATTGAGACGGCGCCCCTCCGCGACAAAGAAGTAAAGGTAGAGAAATTAAAAGGTATGCAACATATGCCTTTTTGGTGTTAAAAATGACCAGTTGTTTAAGCTAGAACTGCCACGGCCTATTCCTAGATGGGTATACAAAACGAGAACTGCCACAGCCCATTCTGGGATGGCTATGCAACGATAGTATGTCACAGAAAGACTGCTCCAAGACTTTGTCATAGGCCATGCTATACATACTGGTGCTACCAGATCAGGCTTTTTGAAGATACCGGCTTCCTGACTTAAAATGCACCAAACATTGATGTTAGTGTTTTTTTTTTCCTTTTCCTTTGCAAAACTCAATCATCTTCTACAAAGCTAAAAATAAAAACATCATTTTTCTTCTACAAAACAACCAAACTAAACACCATGAATAAATATTTGTTAGATCTAAAGAACTTGAAGCATAAAAACTTTTACCAAAATAACCTGATTCGGTATTAGATAACTCGAAAAGGGTTGATATGCCATAAAAGAAAACAACTAAACCAAACACCATAAATATTTGTTAGGTCTAAAGAACTTGAAACATAAAAACTTTTACCAAAATTACCGGATTCAGCATTAAATAACTCAAAAACGGTTGATATGCCATAAAACAAAACAACCAAATCAAACCTCTCTACATAATGCCTAGAAGAATCCATATAACCACGAAATAGGGTAGATCAACATCACAACATAACAATATTGTCACACGATTTTACTTTTATGGTGTATCTGCATATAAAGGCAATTAAAAAAAATTGTATCATCATCATTATTGGCATCATCATCATTGAATTGAAAGACTACAGAGTTATGCTTAAAGTGTAAGTGTAAAGCCTGGGTAAGTAAATATAGAGGTCAAGCTGTTACCAATGCAACTGACCCCCTCTTCTCCACATCGTATGAATGGTTCATTGAAAAGGCAAGCACTGATACACATTGAACCAGTGCTATCACAGTAGCTACCAGAACGTTGCGGTATACAGCCTCAGCCTGCCTAGGGACTCCTTCTCCGGATTTTTCTTCAGGGTTGTCTCCTAAAGTCTTTCCTATGAAAAAGTATGGCCGCAAGTCAGTGAAGGTTTGAAATCAGAGTTTTCCTTCTCTTAGATGAGTTGTCTTCCCAGTATGATGAGCTCCATCTCCTCAAAGCACTGTTTTTAGGTGTCAGGAAACCCACTTTCATCTCTTCTATTAATGGTAGCATTGCCCCCTCAACGTAAATACTCTCGATAAACCTGAAAGGCAGCAAAAACACACCCCATTCAATGTAGTATTGATTTACTCCTCTCCAGGAGTTAGGCACAAGGCCAGTTTTTATCTTACTCCCATAAGTAAGATGTGACCCAAGGTCGGGTCGGGAAAGTGGGGTTTGAAAAGCCAGCGCCCGAGAAGGTGAGCACTCTGGCCATTAAAAATTGCCTAGGCAGCCCCGTCGGCATTCCCCGGTAGGGGCGCCTCAGGCAGTAAGCAATAAACTTACTCCTCCCCAAAGAGGGGAGGCGAAGCCTGGGAGGGTGGACCTCCTAGAACTGCACAGGACAAATCCATAGACCGGCGTAAATCAAGCCCCGAAGGCCAAGACAATACCGGTCTATAGGGTGTAGTATCCATCGGAACAGATACTACACTTTGATCTTGACCAAAAGGTCGAGAATGTAGTAGTTCACAGATGTCGGAAGGCTTTCTACTTTAATAGCTTCTTTCTACAAACCACTTGCCTTTGGAATTCCCTCCCTGTTCCCTTTTTCCCCCGACTGTACCAACATACAGAAATTTAAATGTAATGTGAACAAGCATCTCACTGCACACTTAGGATACCCCTATAAATCTGGCCTCTAATTCACAGTAGCCTCTAACGTCTCAGTGGCAGTGTGCTTTGTTTCAGTTAAATGAAGTTAAAAAAAAGTTTTGTTCAACTTATATCTAAGACACGTCAGCAGGCTTGGAACTGAATAATTGTCAGATGTTCTTAGGGATGCAGACTGTGAAGGGGATTTTATAGATAACTAGCAGGGATACCTGGCGTTATCCAGGGGCATGGATAAAAAAATAAAATCAGCAGCTGACTGATGGCTTGTCCTACTTTCAGTTTTGTTTTTGGTACAACTACCAATAAGAATGAAAAAAACAGTTTTGTTTTCTTACCTCAATCCACCAATTTGCTGCTTATCATAATGTTACAAAATAAATAAGTAAATGCAAAAATTATTTAGTATTCATCTATGTAAAATCAGAATGTATTTGTTTGTTTATTAAAACATGGAATAATTAAAACTAAGTTGTTTTGAATGACAGGGTAAACTCACTATAATTGACTATTGAATACTATTTATTAATGATAAATGCAATAATGTATTATCATTAATGTATTTAAATTTGCTGCTGATAAGAAAGATGACCTCCGTCTTAAAAATATTCCTAGTTTTATAAAGTATTTTCTGAAAGGAATTAAATCGAATAATATTTTCTTTTTCTGAAGAACATGGTGCCATGATCCTTAATTAAATATTGATTTTGTAGGCCAAAAGCTATCAATTACCAAAATCTACAAACTGATTAGCTTTACTTCATCATATAAATAGGAGCTTATCACTATGACAACCTTGGAACCGTGAATGTTTCAATATCTATTATTTTTCTTATGTTTGGTTTACTTTTTAGGCTGGTCTTATTGGATTGGACGAACCAATTAAGCTTTCACTTTTAAAAACTGATTACAAACTCTACGCATCGATTCTTGCTGCCCAGAAACCATTTTGGAAACCAGGTAGGTAGTTTAAAGTATCTAGTTATAATGAAGATTTGGTATCATGTCTGAAGACTATTATTCAAAGTTATGTCTTATTCACCAAACGTTGTTAATCTTAAAGATGTAAGTAATTGAAGTAATTGATTAAGTGAGATTCATGCAGAAAACAAATGTGTCTACAGTGTTGGCATTTAGGGAAGATAAAATTGGTTTAGAATGACCAGATGAAGAAAGTATTTGATAAATGTAAATCTGTTAAGCTCTTATTCCGGTAAGCAAGAATGTTCCTTCTTTTATTGGACCCAAAGCCTTCCATCCAGGTGGTTAAATTAAATTCAGCCAAATGCAAATCTTAGCACTCTCCCACCATCCTGATTTTTCAATTATGAATTCATGGTATTCGGATAAATCAATCTCAGCTGATTAATACAAGTTTCAGGTCTAGTAAAAGTACAGAATAGTTAACAGTCAAGAAATCGTAAGCAAAATACACCAACAAATGACTTACACCAAATACAGTAGAAAATAATTATCTACAGCCCTGCATACTTTTAACATGCTGAAACTGTTTTTAATTTTTTTTTGCATAATTTTATTTTTTTAAGCTGTCTTTACAACACCTGAAAATCGACAGCTGCCTCTCGCTTCACTGTTGGAGAGCTTCATGCCTGAAAAAATATTTAAACGAAATGATTTTCACTACCACTTATCCTAAATTGGGGGTGACTTGACACTTGGACTCAGCTAAGTCATTTTTTAATAGTTTTTCAGACAACAGTTAAGTTAAACAGCTTTAAAAAACTTTAAAATACTTTCAGCACATTAAAAGTATAGCGGTTGGTAGATAATAAAATTCTATTGCGTTGGTATACGTTATTTGTTGTTGTTTTTATTGTTTACGATTTATAGATTGTTAAAATATTCTGCACTTTTATCTCCGGTTCTAATCACACAAGAATCCGTTTGTCCTATGGCTATACACATGGGCGTCGCCAGGGGGGGGGGAGTCAGATGCCACCCCCCCTGGAATGTACTTGGCTTTACTAAAAGAAGGAATGACAAAAAGAGTGTGTTATTTTTTTTTATGTCACAGACAATACAGTAAAGCCATTAAACATAAAGATACAGTAAAGCCATTAAACATTATAAAGATACAGTAAAGCCATTAAACGTTATAAAGATACAGTAAAGCCATTAAACATTATAAAGATACAGTAAAGCCATTAAACGTTATAAAGATACAGTAAAGCCATTAAACATTATAAAGATACAGTAAAGCCATTAAACATAAAGATACAGTAAAACCATTAAACATTATAAAGATACAGTAAAGCCATTAAACATTATAAAGATACAGTAAAGCCATTAAACGTTATAAAGATACAGTAAAGCCATTAAACATTATAAAGATACAGTAAAGCCATTAAACATTATAAAGATACAGTAAAGCCATTAAACGTTATAAAGATACAGTAAAGCCATTAAACGTTATAAAGATACAGTAAAGCCATTAAACGTTATAAAGATACAGTAAAGCCATTAAACATTATAAAGATACAGTAAAGCCATTAAACGTTATAAAGATACAGTAAAGCCATTAAACGTTATAAAGATACAGTAAAGCCATTAAACATTATAAAGATACAGTAAAGCCATTAAACATTATAAAGATACAGTAAAGCCATTAAACATTATAAAGAGACAGTAAAGCCATTAAACATTATAAAGATACAGTAAAGCCATTAAACATTATAAAGATAGAGATAACAATTTCATCACTAAACGCACAGATTGAATGGACGCATGGCATTTTTGGATATCACTAAAAACTGTTCCCCCCCCCCTCCGTTAAAAATTCTGGCGACGCCCATGGCTATGCATAATGCATGTCGCCACGCAAATTCTTTATTCCTTTTACTAGTTTAGCTGTTTCCGTTGTATGCCTTCCAATTTTAATATTATATTCTAATTTGGTGGCCAGGATTGAGTACAATATTCTATTGGAGGTCTTATTGAAGCCTTTAATATTCTAACAATAACATTTATTTCTTTATAAGAATTCTATGAGAATGATACAATGGATGTGAAGGTGAGTCTTAAAGACAGGATTAGTTCTGATGACCTCAGAGGAAGATTAAATCTGGACAGTATAGGGAGATGTTTGTAGAAAAGTAGACTTCAATAGTATGGCCACGTTGTGTCAGTAGATGTAGAACAGTTAAGTTAGCAGGTTCAGTTCACAGGGGAAGGCCAAGGAAAACATGGGCTAGAGAGAAAGAGAGATAAATAAAGACCTGGACAAAGATAGGTTAATTTAGAAGTCAGTCTCTTAGAGACGTCCAACACATGCCAGCATGTAAAACGGATGTTAAACCGAATATGATGATGAAATACAATTTCTAATTATCTATCTAATAATTACCTGTGACAAAGTAGAGTGGTATATTTTCGGTCGAGTTTGTGCACTTGACCAATTGTCATCAAACTTGGTCGAAATATTGGTCAGGGTCCAACTTAGAACTGATTTAATTTTGCTCAAGGTTATGGAAAAGGAGAAAGTCACACTTTTGATCGATAACTTTGGTTGTGTTCATCATAGAGACTCACTTGTTGGCCCATATTGTAGCCAATGAAGTCCCACATCTTATATGAGATTCACCTTGAAAAGTTCGGTTATGGTCAAACTTTTGTATGGAATTTCTCACTTCCGATTTTTCCAGATTTAGTATATGAATCTTTGATAATAGTAATGTAAAATTTCAGCCTGATCAGATAAATAGTTTTTGAGTTATCAATGTTTCCATGGCATAAGGAATGTAACACTATAGAGTTTTCCTCACAACCAGGACCACTGGGATAGATTAGCTAGGAAGTAAATGATAATATGAAAGCAGCGGACACATTGTGCTACACAGACACGACCAGAGAACAATCAACAGACAGCGTTTGGGTCCCTAGCCAATGACACACACACACACACACACACACACACACTCACACCCGTGTTCAACAAGTCTTGTGTTCAATGTCGATAGCTGTGTTTGTTGTTTTTATAATGTATGTAAATTGTGAGCTATAGCTTTGCACTTCCAGTCACTGACTACACTAGAATACCGACATGGCCAAGAAGATGCAGAAAAAACAATGGTACACGCATTTGGGATAAGTAATCGGTGCAGGGGCACATAGTTATGCAGAAATACTTCAAGCAATATGGAGAAGTAAGGTCCAGATAATAGTTTAGCTCAGTGGTTCCCAACCATTTTAAGACCATGCCTCACTTTTTTGTCACAAATTTCTTTGTACCCCCATTAATTGTTTAGTCCGATATAAAAATATCAGTTTTGAATAAGTATAACATAAAAATTTGTATCTTTCAAATAAAACTAAAAGGTTTGACTTCAAATAAAATCTATTTTATAATGTGCATAACATATCTACCATCAGATAAAAAAAAATGGTACTTCTGCAATTTACGAACTGTGCTGAAATAATAACGCTATTATTTAGAAACTCATTTTTAACCTGTGACCAGGTTTATCAGCCGATGTAATGATAGTGACACTATCATTACCTCGGCTGTTAATTAACAGAGAGAGAGAGAGACATGGAAGTAAGGATGATAGAAACTGTATGAAATAAGAGTGGGGTTTCAAACGACACTCAGTGAGAGAGGGTGAGAGTAATAGACAGGAAGTTCGAGATAGGTTACTTGGTTAGTTAATTGCAAATTACGGCCAAGTAGAAAAATGAAAATGAATTTTTTTTTTCAAATATTTGATGAGCTCCTAGAGCCCAAACCTTATGATGGTACATCAACATCAAGAAACAAGAGCCAGCAAAACAATCTCCATCAGAAAACTGGACAAACATTTTGAACAAGACTGTCTCACAAATGAGACAGAAACACAAAACAAGCCTGCCACAAAAATAGCCCAAAAGAGCTGACAGAAATACACCAAGACCGTCCATAGCAGAAAACTAAGAATAGGCCATATATTTTCTGGAAGAACTATGCCAGGAATATATATGAAAAAAAAAAGTTCTGTAGACTAGCTCAAAAAAGGACGGCTCCACTATGATCAGGAGAGGATGATAATGGCTGCCCAATATCAAAGCTTGATGACCAATGCTTTTAAGAAGATGAGTGGTCTTAGCAACAACAAAAAGTGGTGCTTTAAAAAAATTTCTTTTTACATATTTCATCCCAAACAAGGCAGGCCGCCACTGTAGACATAAGGGGTTACTGAGAATTAGGGCGTAGGTTTTAGGTGTCATCCTAAGTTGGGAGATGTATAGCGAGATGTCTGTTTACATTAGTCTTAAACCTCTGCATGCCGGTGCAGTCGAGGAAACAGGGAGCAGGGAGGGAATTCCAGAGGCCGGCAGTACGAGGAAAGAAGCTATTGGAGTAGAAGGCTCTCCGGCATCTGGGGACCTACACAGTGAATGTATTGGATTTAGTTGATTGTCGAGTTAGTCTAGTGTATTTATGTCGAGGGGGCACCAGAGCAGCCAGTTCATCGAAGCACAATCCATTAAAGTATTTGTAAAACAAGCACAAAGATGCTACATTGTGACGATGGGACAGGGGCTGGAGCTTGGTTGATAGTGAGGGACTTATTAAGTTGGCGACTCTTTTTTGGACCTTGTCTAGAGGGAGAGACTAGTGGATCATGCCCCAGCCCAGATGTGGCAACAATACTCCATGCATGGGCGGATGGTGGTTTTGTAGAGATACAGGATAATGTCAGGTGTAAGGAGTTTACTAGCACGGTACCTTCTTGGCAATGTCTTCAATGTATTTGTTCCAATTCATGTTACCTGTGAAGGTTAGGCCGAGGAGTTTGAATGTTGAACTCTCAGGTAGGGTGTGTTTTGCCATGACAATCGGTGGTTGAAAAGGTTTCTTGTAGGTGTTGAAGGAAAGGAGCTTTGTTTTTGTGGCATTAAAAGTTACCAACCATTTATGACCCTAATCTACTACAGCCTGGAGGTCATTTTCTAAGGATTCAGCCATTATCTCGGATATGGTTGCGTCCGTTTTGCCCACATGGCGAGAGTAAAGCGTGTTCTGCCACATAGAAGTAGAGAATGTAAGATATGTTACATCCAATTGTAAGGTTCTGCTGGGGGACGGCTACTAAACAATGCGACACAACTGGACTATCTGTAAAAATTGAATATCCAGTGTAGCAACAAGTCCTGGGAACATATACCAGAAAGAACTGTTGGAAAAAAAGTCATTCATCCTCCACTCTGACTATGCAATGCCTACAGCTACATAGTTAGAAAATGGAACTGTTAAATCTGACAGTGATATGAAAGAAAAGGGAGAAAGTAAAAACTCTAGTTGAAGTCGGTGTCCATAATGATGCTGGCTTAAACAGAGCCGAGAGGGAAAAGATTACGAAATACCAAGGTCTTATGTACGACATGAAACGAAACTGGAATCTTAGAAAGATCTCCATCATTCCAGTAATCATTGGAGCAACCGGGCTCATAAAAAAGATTTTTTTAAATTACCTGGCGAATATACCCGGTGAACTAAGTGCAAGAGAGATCCAAACAATTGTGTTTAAAGGGACAGTTAGAATCCTAAAAAGATCTCTCGGTTTGAGTCTGTGAAATAGCGAGTGAATGTCTGGCATCCAAGTAGGATGCCACATCCCCATCAAAAACAAAAAGATAATAAAATTAAAAACAAAACCAATGAAACAACTTTTTTTTCTGTATTTACTGACTTTGAAGTCATTTTTTGGTCTGCCAACCCTGCATTTATTAAATGGTACAGGGATGTGAACTTTCCGCTTTTTAGCAGAATTCCGCTTTTTTTGAATCCCGAAAAAAACGGATTTTTACTTAAATGCTAGAGCTTTCCATGAATGTTAGTTCTTCGCTTTTTTGGTCGAAATCAATTATTTTTTTTCATTGAAATAAAAAAAAAAACTGATTTCTGCTAAAACGCTAGAGCTTAACCACCTTATTTTTATTTCTTTTTCTCTCTTTCTTCCACTCTCTCTCTCTCGCTTTATCTTACTTTTCCTCTTGTTTCTCTCTTTCCCTTCCTCTCCTTGCCATGTCTTGCCTTCCTTTTACTTTTTATGACAGTTGTTTCTGAAAACTAAAAATGCTAATTTTGCCATGAAAGCCAAGACTTCAAACGATTCATGAAGCGGGTAGGAAAGCAAGATGACTTTTGTTTCTTTTCCTCTTAAATTGTTTTTAGTTGTTGATTATTGTGCTGCCCTGCACAACACACACACACACACACACACACACACACACACAGTGGGAGGCCGTGACCCCCCCCCCATCCGGGTAAGAGAATTCATCTTGATTTCAGCTTTTTTGCTCTTGGCCTTTTGGCTAAGATCAAAGTGTAGTATCTGTCACATCTTACTTGTGGGAGTAAGATAAAAACTGGCCTTGTGCCTAACTCCTGGAGAGGAGTAAATCAATACTCACAATTTTTGGCTAAGATCAAAGTGTAGTACCTGTTCCGATGGATACTGCACCCCATAGACTGGTATTGTCTTGGCCTTCGGGGCTTGATTTACGTCGGTCTATGGGTCTGTCCTGTGCAGTTCTAGGAGGTCCACCCTCCCAGGCTTCGCCTCCCCTCTTTGGGGAGGAGTAAGTTTATTGCTTACTGCTTGAGGCGCCCCTATCAGGGAATGCTGACGGGGCTACCCAGGCAATTTTTAATGGCCAGAGTGCTCACCTCTCGGGCGCTTGCTTTTCAAATCCCACTTTCCCGACCCGACCTTGGGTCACATCTTACTTGTGGGAGTAAGATAAAACTGGCCTTGTGCCTAACTCCTGGAGAGGAGTAAATAAATACTCACCTCCCTGCATACAAGGTTGTCTCAGAATTATGAACCATCATATGATAGGCAAATGGACATGCCAACTAGCAAAAAAACAATCTTTTTTTTACTTTTATTTTTCAGGGACTGCATTTGGATATCACATGATAACCTGGGGTCTTTACGTCGATGTCCTTCTAATGAAAGCCGATCCTAAGAATCGAACTGTGGACCAAATATTACGAGAAGAAATTACTGAACCTTTTGGTAACAAAAAACATTTTTTAATCTTTTTTTAAATATTATCACAATTATTTCCCTTTAACCCCTTCTAATCCAATTTGTGTAAACATGGCACATAAAAAATAACAAAACAAAAAAATTTTAATAATAAACAAGCCGCGCATGCGTGGTCCCCTTCTGTATGTGACCCGATGTGGCGAGTGTAAAATGCAATAAATTTGGGCAATTTGGGGCATTTTTGACCCCCATTGTACCCCTGGGGGCGCGAACCAGAATTTTTCTGAGGTCAAGGATGCTCATTTTATATCCAGAACAATTGCCTCTACATTTTGGCCAGGTTTCAGAGAAATTGAATGGATGAATCAAACGTTATAGGAGAAAAGGGTCATTTTTTGCCATTTTGAGGGCTTTTGACCCCCTGGGGGCGCGAACCAGATTTTTTCCAAGGTAAGTGATACTTATTTTCTATTGGGAACAATTGCCTCCATATTTGGGTCAAGTTTCAGAGAAATTGAATGGATTGATGAAAAGTTATGGGGAAAAAAAATTCATTTTTTGACATTTTGGGGCCTTTTGACCCCCTGGGGGGCTAACTAGATTTTGTTTTTAAATCTGAAAATGTCACTTTCTAATCTGACAAAAGTTACAACTTCATGCAAAATTTCAGAGAAATTCAATGGATGGTTGCGGAGAAAAATCCGGACGGACGGACGGACGGACGGAAATGCCTCAAAACATAGGTTCCCCGATTTATAAAATCGGGGGACCTATGTTTTGAAGCAAATAAAAAAGGGCTCTAATTAGTCGAAGCACAATAAATAAATTTAAAGTGGAATCAACATGTAGAGAAAGTGTATCTGAATGGCGAAGCTATTGAGTTTTGTTACCTTGGTGATACTATTGGAGCACAGGGAGGAGCAGGAGCTACTGTGATTGCAAGAATTAGGAGTGGATGGAGCAAGTTCAGGAAACTTCTGCCATTACCAACCAGCAGAGTGGTTCCGCTATCAGGCATGTGTATGCAGTGTGATGATATATTGAAAATGAAATCTGACTGTTGAGGGTTAGGGATATGCGTTGCATGGCAAGAAATCATATGAAAATTCAGGGAACTCAGGTCATTACCAACTAGCAGAGCGGTTCCGCTATCAGGAATGTGTATGCAGTGTGATAATATATTGAAAATGAAATCTGACTGTTGAGGGTTAGGGACATGCGTTGCATGGCGAGAAATGATATGAAAATGATACGATGGATGTGTGATGTGAGTTTTAAAGACAGGCTTCAATCTGATGACCTCAGAGGTAGATTAAATCTTGATAGTATAGAGAGATGTGTGCAAGACAAAGACTTTAATGGTATGATCACATTAGAAGAATGGATGAGAGTTGTAGGGTTAGTACATGTAGCATGGTCAGTTGGCAATGGAAGGCCGAGGAAAACATGGAAGGAAGTGATAAGGATGGATTTGAGAAAGAGGGGCATTAATAAAGACTTTTCCAGAGATAGGTTAGTTTGGAAGTAAATTTGAAGAGCTCGAACGCAAAACGCGATAAATCCAATTCGTTTAAATTGAGACTTTAAACAATAAAAACACAAATATATTAAATCTAGACTTCGAATGAAAACTGATTTTAATTAAAATCAAAAAGAAGTTATTTCGGTATCATATTATGTAACACATAGTTTTGGTGTGTCACTATTAAAAAATATTATCACAACAAAATTCACTACCGTTACTGAGCAAGCCATAAATAATTATATTAAAATAGGATGCAGAAGTAGCAATTAATACCCTAAATTAAAATTATCAAACATTTTTATCTACACGATAATTACCTATTACAACAGAAATGACAGTTATAACATTATAATTATAATTCTATTCTCATTATTAAATTAAACCCACCCTGCCCCCCCGCTCTGGTTGGAATTGAGGTCACGATGGCCCAGACACTAGAGATCATCCACCTCAACTTTCTGAAATATCACTTATGGGGTCCCCCCCTCCTCCCCTCCCCCTTTCATGTCCTCGTTATAGGCTGATCCCCATCTTCGTCCCCCCTCCCTCTTATGCCTCTTCAATTTCCGGTTGGGGTTGAATTTAAAATTTTAGACATTTGGATTCCATTGTCGCTTGAAAAGTTGGCGTTCATTGTGGGCGCTAATGAAACAGCATATATTTTGTCGCAATTAATGGAATAATAAAATCAGTGTTGAAATGCAACCCTTTTTGTAGGGACAGTTTTGTGATTTTGTAAATGGCGTTTGTCGCGTTTTGCATTCAAACTCTTCATTTCTAAATGCTGTCAACACGTGTCAGCATGAAAAGCGGACGTTAAACTTGACATGATGATGCATATGATGTACTACATCTCAGTTTTGGTATCCACAAAATAACATTGTGGTCCCTCCTGTGAGTACCTGATTCTAAAAGACTCGGGGAAAACAAATACCAACAGCAGAATGAAACCGGTTAAAAACATACTTGACATGCTGAGTCATCTGAAAAGAAGAGGAAGAAAAAAAACCCACAAAAAAACGAATGCATACTTTTTCCGCGCAGATTGGCCGGCACCTGTGCATTTGAGTAAACAGGCGAATTTATTTGTTTTCAATTTTGAAGAGTTACATTCAAAACACCAGCGATAATCCACATTCAAGACAGTGGCAGATAGATAATCAACCAGAAATAATGAAATGACCAATAGATTAAAACATTTTAATAAATTTATCTATTTAATAAAATATAGTTTCTGAAAGAATAACATTTTAATAAAGTTTATGTTCAATAAAGCAACAGTTTGGCCAAAACATTGTAATAAAATATAGTGTTTTTTTTAATTTAAAATGTTCAGTGATTTTTTTTAACATTGTAATAAAATATATAGTTTCTGAAATTTTTTAGAATTTAAAATGTTATAACAATATTTTTTTATATGATTTAAAATGTTCTAAAACGAACAGTTTTCATAATTTAAAATGTTCTAAAACGAACAGTTTTCATAATTTAAAATGTTCTAAAACGAACAGTTTTCATGATTTAAAATGTTCTAAAACGAACAGTTTTCATGATTTAAAATGTTTTAAAACGAACAGTTTTCATAATTTAAAATGTTCTAAAACGAACAGTTTTCATGATTTAAAATGTTCTAAAACGAACAGTTTTCATAATTTAAAATGTTCTAAAACGAACAGTTTTCATAATTTAAAATGTTCTAAAACGAACAGTTTTCATGATTTAAAATGTTCTAAAACGAACAGTTTTCATGATTTAAAATGTTCTAAAACAAACAGTTTTCATAATTTAAAAAGTTCTAAAACGAACAGTTTTCATGATTTAAAATGTTCTAAAACGAACAGTTTTCATGATTTAAAATGTTCTAAAACGAACAGTTTTCATGATTTAAAATGTTCTAAAACGAACAGTTTTCATGATTTAAAATGTTCTAAAACGAACAGTTTTCATGATTTAAAATGTTCTAAAACGAACAGTTTTCATGATTTAAAATGTTCTAAAACGAACAGTTTTCATGATTTAAAATGTTCTAAACCGAACAGTTTTCATTTAAAAATAATTTGGCATTATTTCCAATAAAGTCACTTTTAAGGGGATTTTTTTTCTTCAGTTTGGAAATTTGTTTGAAAATAACTTTAATAATAAGATCTTTAAACCTTAGGTTATTAAGATCCATTTTTAGATAAATTGCGTGTGGATGCACCTGTCTGTAGATTGTCTGCCGCTGTCTTCAATGTTGATTATTGCTGCTGTCTTGAATGTAACTCTTGAATTGAAAACAAATAAATTCGGCTGTTTACTCAAGTGCACAAGTGCTGATTCGCCATATGATTGAGAACAGAACTTCTATCCAGGCGCCAGTTTTTACACTGCGTTAACACATGTGTTTATTAGCAGGTTATGCTCAAGTATTTTCAGGGCTGTATTTTTATTGCTATCCTCTCAGATCCAGCACCTGGTATTTCCAAATGGTCACCCATTCTCTACTGACTAGGCTCGAATTTGCTTAACTTTGGATACAATCTTTAAAAAAAAAATTGGGGATCATCTAAGTTAAGATCAAGCCACAAAGTGAATGATGTATTTTGGTGAGAGTGTCTAGCATAGGGTAAGTCCAAAAGTTTTTGACAAAAAGGTGATGACTATACCCCCCCCCCCCCCAATCGATTCGGACTTCATACCTAAGGCAAAGGATAAACTTTATGATTATTGTTTTTGTTTAAAAAAAAAACCTTGTTGAAAATGTATATTTTTGCTTAAATAAAATAATGAGAACCAGCGTGTCAGTGTGATTATGCCGCATATACAAAAAATGGAGGCCTCTATTTAGTCTTGAAAACAATGGATACCTCCTGTAAAGGTGCCTGCACAGGGAGTCAATTGTGAAGCAAGGGTTGCATAATCCGACCACACCTCTCCTGAACCAGCATTGTTTGAGTTTAGTGGCAAAGAGTAGTCCATGATGACATGAAACAATGCCGGGAGAAGCAGAGAGCCCTCCCACATATAACGTCTGCTATCCCCAAATGGTCACCCATCTAGTAATTACTCGGCTCAACATAGCTTAACTTCTGTAACATGATGAGAACCAATGAGTCAATGTGATTATGTCATAGATATAAAAAAAAATACAGCCAGAATAATACCCATCAAGAATACAACATTTAAAAATGACTATCTATAAAATCCCCTCCTCCTCGCTCCCTTTTGAAAAAAAAGAGAGCCAAAATATTTTTAATACATACCGGTGGTATAAATTGTCATCAATTGAACTTTATTTATTTATATATTTCAGGAATTGATTTCTTCCAAGGAACGCCAACTTCGGAACAATATCGGATCACGCCACGCATTTATATGCAGTCTCTTTGGGACCAGCTGTATCATTTAGCCGATAAAGACTTTTGGAGGCGTATGAAATATAAGATCTTCAGCGGAAAAGGATACGATGATATCGCTGAACGAGCCTGCGCCGATTTGATAGTAAGTTTCTCCCCCCCCCCTCTCTTTCCTTAAAATCTTTTTTCGTTTAATAAACATAAATGAATATCAATCAGAGACTTTGCTATCAGTGATGGCTTGTCCGTAGGCACACTGAAGCTGCAGCGCCTCCTATTCCTGTTCACTACACAGTCTACATTAATAACTCAAAACACAACTTCACGTGTGTGTATTTTTCTATCGTAAACATAACTTTGACAATTACTATTTCAATTTGTTAATTTTATTCACTATTCACAAGCTCCACCAGTTCGCTATCGGTTCACAATTTAATTCCTATTCATTACCTGAAATGATTAAAACAAAACTATTTCTTAAGAAAAAGAAGACAAAACTAATCGATAAGCAGACAGAACTAATTGATAAAAAAGAAGACAAAACTCCCCCCCCCCTCTCTCTCTCTTTCTATCTTTCTCTATCAATAAGAAAAGAAGACAACACTAATTGATAAGCAGACAGAACTAATTGATAAAAAAGAAGACAAAACTCCCTCTTTCTATCTTTCTCTATTGATAAGAAAAGAAGACAAAACTAATCGATAAGCAGACAGAACTAATTGATAAGAAAGAAGACAAAACTCCCTCTTTCTATCTTTCTCTATTGATAAGAAAAGAAGACAAAACTAATCGATAAGCAGACAGAACTAATTGATAAAAAAGAAAAACAACTCTCTTATTTTTAATTTTTAATTTTAAAGATAAATAAAATCTGATTGTGTCAAAATGAATTTTTGTTGCGGTAGAGTTGGTTGGATGCAAAGCTTTTCATAGTTGCAACTTGTCAATTTTGAAAATGGTGTTTATTGCTTTTTGCATTCAAACTCTACAAATTTTACAATATATAAAACAAAGAATTGGAATGATAATGAGTCCCACTGATTGAGGCTGGATAACATATGGGTTCTTTTTCATTTCTAGGTGACGTCGGGTGCATTTAAATACTATAAATTTACTGAAAATTATTTCAATAAATGTCGATGTATTTAGACTCCTTCTCATCCAATAAATGCCGAGTACATCCTTGCCCCCCCCCCCCAAATCGTATATCATAAAATGTGAAAGTAGAATGAAAAAGCTAATCTGGTATTTTGGGTTGGACATAGACGATATAAAGATTCTTAATTCAATTCTTGAGTTGATTACCCTAAAAAAAGTACTGAGGGTCTCAGAAAAAAATTACTTTCTCTAATTCTTACTGATAAATGTTTGAAAAACAACACTGAAACTAGATCAAACAGTCGGCTGCTGATGACTTTTTATTTAAATTTTTTTTCTTACTTTTGGTCACTCGAAGCAAAGTATATTGCTACTGAAGCATAATGGGATACTGTGATAGAGACCAGATTTATAGGGTGGGCATCCAGGGTGGGGATTTTTTTAAAAACAATTTTATTATAAAAATCGCTCCAGACAAGGCATGAAGCCACTTGATGTAAGAAGCTGACAGAAAAGAATGATGATTAACGCAAAGACAGGATATGCCTATTGGTCTTAGTGTTCAAAAGACCAAGACTATAGGCAGGAAGGAAACAGTCAGCCGGAAGAGAGTTCCAAAAGCCTGCAGCTCTTGGAAAGAAGCTACTCGAATTTGGCAGAAAGATGTTTGTTCACATTACATTTAAATTTCTGCATGTTAGTACGGTCAGAGAAACAGGCATGGAATTCCAAAGGTAAGTAGACCAAGGAAAGTAGTCATTAGAATAGAAAATATTCCAGCATTTAGGGACCGTTACAGTAAAAGGGGTGTGATTTTGCTGCTAGTTGGGGGTATTTATGTTAAGGGAGTGCAAGTGCAGTAAGTTTATCGGAGCACATTTTGTGGAAGTACTTGTAAAACAAGTTCAGGGATGCAAAACTGTGGTGATGCGACAGGGGTTGGAGCTTGGCAGACAGTGCGGGACCTATTAGATTATAGATATTTCTTTACACCCTGTCCAAGAGAGAGAGAGAGAGGCTAGTGGTTAGTGCATGAAGACTCCATGTGATCTTTGTCCACTCGGACCAAAATTGTTACTTAAACCCTAAGCTTCGACCTGATAGGCACTGTCACCACACTTCTTTTATGGTAGTCGGTGTAACAACTATACGAATTAACCCACCTTTTTATCTCCTGACTTCCGAAACCACCGTTCATAGCACAGGTGATTCCATGTCGCCTGTTATGGGGAATAGTTTTTTTTTGCTCATTGCTTCACGCCCTCCTATAAAAGCTAATCTGAATATAGACTGTTAAGACCAACTCTTAGAATATTATTTATAAAAAACATAAGCGGTCGTCACACGAAGGACAACAAAAACCTTTTTTATAAACAAACAATGAAATATATTTATTTTACTTACCTGCACCATTGAGTGTAGGTTAGAGAAAGTTGGACCGTGTCAAAGTAGAAGAGAGTTAGAAAGTTCTTTGGGCTGCCGAAAGTCTATGAGCGAAGTGTTCAGGAGTCCAGTGGACACAGGCAGGAGAGAGAAAGGGGGTGTCTTTACTTGGTTGCTGCAATTTTCAAAGGGGTCTGAAGTAGTCCTTCAGAGGAAAAATGAAATTAATGCACACTGGAAGCTGATTAGTCAATGTGTGACCAAATCACCTAACAGGGACTGTTCTTCGAGAGAAAAAATAAATCTTTGGGGATTCACCACTTTCGTCGCCATTTTCATCCTTTTAATAGTGTGTATGTTCGACAGGGCTCCAACCAGCACCATATGTTCTTTTTTATGAAACCTATTCTCGCATCCAAAGTAAAAACTTGTAATTTAATCTTTATTTTTTCAGAACGATGCACCCCTTGAAGCGTGCGCAGACTTTGAATTACGAATGACCCCTATGTCAAGTTTCAATGGCTATGGCACCGCACGGGGCATCGCGAAGCTGTACGGAATCGTTTCAAATGGAGGTGTCCATGAGAAGAAAACACTTTTCAAGGAGTCAACATTGGATGCGATGGAGAAACCTCTCGTGAAAGGTTGGGACCTTGTACTAGGGGCTAATAATTGTTTTGGACCAGGTCTTATGTTGATAAATTCCCCAACGGTAAGTTCCTTAATCATTCCAAGGAGGAGGGATCATCATATCAGATGTCACTTCTTTAACCTTCCCTCTTTCTCATCATCATCATCATCATCATCATATGTGGTTTAACGTTCGTGTTATATGCTGGCATGTGTTGGACGTCTTTAAGAAATCTACTTCCAAACTAACCTTTCTATGGCCAGGTTTTTATTTATCCTCATTTCTCTCAAATCCATCTTTATCACTTTCTACTACGTATTCCTTGACCTTCCCGTGCCAACTGGACATGCCACCTCAACTGTTCTACATCTACTGAATCAAGAACTCCCATCCATTCTTTCAACACTGCAATATCATCACAATCTCCTGTTCTGCACACATCTCCCTATACTGTTCAGATTTAATCTTCCTTTGAGGTCATTAAAACTAAGCCTGTTTTTAAGACTCACATTACAGATTCATCGCATCATTCTCATATCATTTATCTTCATGCAACGCATGTCCTCAACCCTTACTTGCCAGATTTCACTTCCATACATCATCACACTTCATAGACTTTTCCCTTGGTCGACAGTGGTAAAACTCTTCTGGTTAGTAAAGACGATTCTGTTTATGAGAATAGTTTTCATGTTTGAGATGCCAATATGCTTTGGAATCAGTAGGAATAGTTAGTCAGTCCATTCCCGGAGAAGGGTAAGAGAATAATGGTTATGGTGAGGAAAATGCTTTTTATAATGAATTAACTACCTTTACCCCCACTCACTCTCCTGAAGAGAGAGGCTGATTAAGTAGATGTTGTGGCATAATCATGTTCATCTTCTTGGCGTCTCTTTGAAGCATATGATTATACAACAGTTTCCCACTTTTTTCCTGCAATTCTTTGTATTGCTGCAAGATCTTTCAAACTTCACTGGTTGGCGGTAGAGGGCAGACAAGGCACAGCTGCATTGTATCGTCCTCCTCTCCACATTCACAGATGGTTGAGTCGGTCTTGTAGCCCCATCTAGCCATAATAACTTTTGATCATCCTGTTCTCAGCTGGTTCAGTGTCCTCTATTACACCCGGGGTGCTTCTGAGCCAGGAAGTAAGATTTCAGAAGAGGGGATTCCCATGTTAGAAGAAAGGGGGAGCATTCTCTAGCTGCAGTCTGGTCTCTTCCTGGGATGTTGTTAGGGGCTCGGCATGGCTGAGGAAGCTTCTCTTTGTATTCAGTCCTTGCACCTATTATTCAAGTCCATGAAGGAGATGGTGTTCATCACTGGTAGCCTTTGTGATTTCTACTTGGCTGGCAACTTCCCATCTCACATCTGCAGGGGAATACCAGTGAAGAGATGTTTGTTATTCAGGTTGGTAGGCTTCAGGCAACAAGTGATCAAGTGGCAGGTGTTGTTCAACGCTGGTTCTAATTTATTGGCATGAGTTGATCTTTCCCAAACAGGATGCACCTACTTTGCAGAGGAATAGCACAGGGCCAAGACAGTACGTCTTAGTGTGTGTGTTGTGGTTCTCCACTTGGAGTTGATCAGTTTTCGTAAGATGTTGTTCACATCGATTCTCATTAGATCACCAAAGTAATGTTGAGCCTGGTCAGTATCAAATGGGTGACCATTTGAGAATAATTGGCACTGTCTGTTGGGAGGACTAAAAAAAAACTTGCAAAAAAATAACGTTGTCAAAGTCATCGCTCCTGATCAAGATATACATGTGACTGGGGATATAATATTCCTAAGAAATGTCCTCCTTTAGAGAAAGCTAGCTGAACTCAACCTGCGTGAATTCCATACCAGACTAAGGTATTCAAAATGAAATGAGACCACTATCCATAGTCGTTGCGGCCACTCCATCCTCGGTGAGTCACCCTATGTATTCCTTTATTTTCCATAAATAGAAATAGGTTAAAGATACCCTCTCTATCTTTTTGTTTGTCTCTGTATCTGTTCTTAGTTTTTTATTTTTCATTTATTTAAGCAATTTAAATTTCTGTTTCAGGGTAACACCATGTTTGGACATCCAGGTTTCGGTGGTCAGATGGGTATTGCCGATCGACACAACAAACTCGGCATCGCCTACCTTACAAACAACCTGGCTATATTCGACCACATCGGCCGATTGTACACCAGCCTGAACGAGGCTCTGTATGATAGTTTGACGGAAATCCAAAATGGTAACTGATCGGTTTGGCGGCGGATGTTTCGATGATTTGTAATTGATTACTTTGAAAAAAAAAAAACCCCAAAAAACTATAAAATTGTTTTTTCTATAAAGTTGATAATTTTATCAGAAATCTGTTTTATATACATTCATAAGCATTCAATTATCTACGCTTGGAGTGTGACAAGATGAGGAACTTGATGGTGAAAATTTAATTAATTTTTTAATTGATTGAGTTTAATTAGGTTATGGAATAATCTAATTAAAAGGAATTGGGGTTTTGCATGCAAAATTTTATTTTTGGGATTGATTTAACTTAAAAGCTCACTAAAAGCATTGAAGTAACAGTGAATGCTAAAGTTTTATTTTGATTGTATAAAGGTCATATTAAGATATTGTATTTCTCGGTTTAAAATGGCAGCCAAAAGAAAGAATTCAAATTGAATTGTTTATATTTCTGATATGGGAATCAGCAATGGGAGAAGATCATGTTTTATGTACATAGACTTGTCATGATTTTCATGATGAATTTTAGTTGTAAATTGGAAAGGTTAAGTCAAGACATCAAAAAATGATTTTCTGACAAACAATTTTATGTTGAAAAATAAAAAAGGCCGTGAGAGTACACTTTGCATATCTGATGAATATAATTGCTTGTCAACTGATACTAAGATGTGCTAATTCTTAGATAAGACCCAGACCTATATTGGGGGCTCATAATTAAGACCCACTTTTTTGGTAAAAAAAAAAGGTTTTCCCTTGCTCAACCAATCATAAAAAAGCAGAAAATGTGATGCAAATTGTGATTGGGTAGCGAATTATAAAACTCGTATCAAAAAAAAATTCTCAATAAAAAAAACTGACACTGGGAGGAATCAAGACACTTTTAGAGCAATATATGGGAAAAACTCGAGAAGTCCGCTGGTCATCTCAGTGAGATAAACAGACAAACTAAGAAAAGGATCGAAGTCGGCGACTGATCAAAGACAAACATTCAAAAGACTAAAAAGAATTCTTTTCCAAATTCAACTTCCTGTAAGCGACAAAGAACTCAAAGAAAACTTTAAAGTCCCCTAACCAAGACGTATTACCAGTCAGATTCCTCAATGTGTCTTTCCTCCCCAATGAGAACAGCATAGCTTTTACTTTTTCTAATTGTTATTACACACTTGTGTTCTAATAAATATTTTCATTGTTCACGGCAAGTTTTTCTTGTTTTTGGGTTGCCAACAGAACCGACCACTTACCCAAGTTTCCGACATAGCTGCACGATACCAAAGTTTAAACATAGTGTCGGCATTTAACGATTGATAGAACAACTAGTCGGAACACATGCGATCCGCATGGCATTGGACTGTATTTAGTGTCAAGTCTCGCAGAATACAACACTGAGTGACTCCTCACCCCACGATAGTATCGCAGAAAGATTGTGTCATGTGCTTTCTTGTAGTCGATCCATGACATATGTTCTTTTTTATGCTTTTTACTTCTGTCAGTATATTTTGGTCGATTTATCGCAGGTCATTTGTTCCTCTTGTCGCTTTCCAACATACTTTCTGTTCTTCGGGGAATAGTCCGCAGTTATTAAGGGAGCGGTAGATCTCTTTGCTAAGTTCTGCCATTAAGATTGTCCACATTATTGGTAGACATGTTATCGGTCTATAGTTTATTCAGATAATTCTCTTATCACTGTATTTTTGAATAAGTTTTGTTCTTCCTTCAGTCATCCACTATGGTATGTCCGTTTCACATATATATGTACTTAATTTTTGTATTGGTCTTTCATGTAGAGTCGTGAACTTCTTAAACTAGAATCCATGTATTCCGTCATAGCCAGATGCTTTCAAGTTTGCCATAATTTCTTAAGCTTGTTTTGAGTGTTTCTTCATTAATTTCGGTTTCTCTTCCTTACTTAATTTCCTGAGGATCTTTCTTCATTTTTTTTTAGTTTTTCTCACATGTTGCCCCAGAAGTGTCTTTTTTCTGATTAGTCCAGTTGCACTGTTTTTGCCATTCCTCCATTTATATTTTAGTGAAAGTGACTTTAATTGCTTGCTAAATTTTTCGTTTGATTGTACTGTTCATATTTGTATCCATGTCATCTCGGTCTTCCTTTTTTTTTTTTAGCATATTTTGCTTTAGTTCTTCATGTCTCTTGTTGAGCCTTTCTTCTTCCTTGTCAGATGTATTTTCCACCTTTACCATCGTTTTCTGATCCATTTAGGCTGATTCATAGCTTAAGCTTCTTTTTTTTTACTTTTGTTTGCCCCAAATAAGGCATATTCTCACTGAAGTGTACAGAGCTGTGTGATAGAGAAGGTATGGATGGTGCTCTCCCTCCTTGTTCTTTTCATCCTCCTGAACCCTTCACGACTATTTTATGTGGTACCAACCGAGGCTCATGCCATCATTTTCTTTGGTGGGGGTGGATCAGATTATGTGATTTCTGACAGTTTCAGTTCCCTTGGGCTCGTGTAATGTTTTATTCTATATTTTTTTTATTCTATTTCTCTTTTTGTTCTTTATTGTTTTTTATGGAAATCGCTCTAGACCAGGCATGACACCACTTGATGTAAGGAGCTAAAGAAATACTATTTCAAGGTAAAAAAATAGCCAATGATAAGTGTTAGATGGATAGATTCCGACCCAGAAAACAGCAATTCTTCCCCCTTTGTCAGAAACATCGCTCATAGAATGTGAGGACTAAAAGACAAAATAAGGGAAGCAGGAGTTACGAGGATGTCGAAAGTAAAACTAAGGTCCACTTTCTACTCTCCTCGTATTTCAACTTACATATGGTTGGTCAATGTTACCTAGTTATGTAGGTAGGTTTCTCCACTGGAGGATTTTTCTTAATATTTCAGTCCTTTTTTTATCAGTGGCATGCATTGTATGATGTCAATTCTCCCTTTCATTCCAATTTCTCCTAGTCTTATTTCCAGGTTTTTCGAAACTCTTCCTAGTGTTCCTATAATTATTGGTCTTACATTAATTTTCTTCATGTTTCAAATTCTCTTCAGCTCTCTGGCAAACTCCATGAATCAGGATTTTTTTAGATCAGGATTGATAATAATTTGTTTCATTTGGCTTATTCGGACGACTGTTCTCATCTTAGATGTTATTCTCATGACGTTTCAGCCGATGTAACCTCCAATCTTCTTCATGTCTGCAAGGACACATTGTGCAACATATATAAATGCTAAGTTATAATCACTTCTAAGTGACGGTCTTCTGGCGATATTGAAAATATAATTACAAATTATTTAAGACTTCTACGCGATCATGGTTGATGGAACCAGAGCAAGCTACCCCTCCGTGGATTAAATAAAGGGTTCCGTTCGAAATTCTGTACAGATCTCAGAGTTTGACAAGAAACACCTGAAGAAGGTTAGATCGGCCGAAACGTTGTGAAACTAATATCCAAAATGAGAACAGTAGTCTGAATAAGCCAAATAAAACAAAGCTTCATGTATTTGCTTAGCTTTTCTGCTTTCTTGATCTTCACATCGTGAACTGCTGGAACGGCTAAATCTACGATTTGGCAGGATTTTTCTTGTTAACTATCATCACATCCGGTTTCGTTGCTTGGATGAGTTTATCCATTAATACTTACATGTCCCAGAGGATTTTATCATTTTAATTTTCCACTACCAAGTTTATGATTTTGCCATTTGTGTCCAGGTGCAGACGTTTGCATAGTTCACAGTGAACTGCTGTCCCAATGCAGCCATGGATTTTGTATTCTGGTACTTTATTCGCAGGATCCCAACCGGATAACCCATGTTGCTTCAAGGAAACATCTGCTGCTGATGATGATCATCATCATCATCATATTCGGTTTAACATCTGTTTTACATGTATTGGACGGTTTTAAGAAATTCACTTCCAAACTAACCTGCAAACTATCAAATATAAAAACATTATTTGAAAATATATCTTCTCAAATAATAGGGTTTCTTAAAGAACTAATTTGTACAAACATATTTCTAAAAAAATCTATTAACAAAATAAGATCTGACAAGAGACAAACATCAATTAACTTGAATAGAAATGTTAATTCTCTTGTCACCAAGTAAACAATTTGAAAAAATCTCTTCAAAAGAATGGCCCAAATAATATCACCCCCAAAGTATAACAAAATCTAAAAAATCAAGCAAACTGATCGCACATGATGAATAGTCAAATCCCACACTCTCCAAACAACTTCCCACAGAAGAAACATTGTAAAAACTGTCTGAATCACACACACAAAAAAAGCTTTATCTCAAATGACCTTATAATGGTTGAAAGGTCGTTAAACACTAACAAACAAATACACCATCCAAACTAACCTATCTCTGACCAGGTCTTTATTTATCCCTCTTTCTCTCATGTCTATCTGGATCACTTCCTCCCATGTTTTCCTTGCCCTTCCCCTGTGAACTTAACCTGCTACCTCAAAGTTCTACATCTGCTAACCCAAGAACTCTCATCCATTCTTTTAATGTGACTAAACCATCAAAGTCTCCTGTTCTTCACACATCTCAATATACTGTGGTCGACAGTGGTAACGCTCTGCTGGTTAGTAATGATCATGCCACTCAAGTTTCTTCTAAGCTCTACAGCTTTTATATTTGTTTGGTGTCATTTTTCCATCATTCTGCTGCTATATGTGGCAACACGAGTCAGCAAAGCCAACCACAAGTAAGTAAAGGAAGATAATTTGGATATACATCCATTATAAACACTGATGAATTATCTACCTTTGCTCAGAATTATATATATATATATATTCCATGATAAATGCCAGTATACTGAAATCATATGCCCTTAATAGGGTTAAGATGAAAATTCATATACACTAAATGTACAAAAGCAAGGAAATTCCCAAATTTGTACACTTTTATTGTCATTAACTAACCCTAAACCGCAGCACAAGGAAAGAAGCTTTTGGAGTAGAAAGCTCTTCGGCATCTGGTGACCTCCACAGTGTATGGATGGGATTTGGCAGATTGTCGGGTTAGTCTACGCCTACCTACAAAGAGCATCTCCAAAGAGTAAATCTATTCTCACTTGAGCAGTGGATGGTGCGAGGAGACTTGATTCTAGCATACAACAATATCAACGGGAATGTAAATCTACCTTTCGAGGAGGTTTTTCACTTCAGCTCCAAGTCGCAGTCTCCATGGGTACCTGCAAAAGATGTATCACCATCGCTTTCGGCTCTATAGAAGAAAAGGCTTCATTCTATCCGTATTTCTGCCCCATGGAACAATCTGCCAGAAGAGGTTGTGACGATAATTACAATATTCAGGTATAAAGCGGTCTTTGACAAACATCCAAACTGTATGTGTTGTTGGGATTTTTCCCGTTAAAATGAAGGACGAAGACTGTAGTCAGCTGGAAGAAAAGTTGGTGGCATAAAAACGTGACTAGACAAGAACAGAGATAACAAACAACTTGGGTAGATAAAGAAAGGGTATTTATATAGATAAAAAAAGAGAAGAAAGAAATAGAATGTTGCTTGCAAAAGAAGTGCCTTTGCGGACTCACTGTAAATGCCAGTTGTCTTGCAACAGGATGCTGTGAAGAGTAGTTGAGAACATCAAGAGGGCTTCGCGCATATTATATATGCTAAAAAAGCATTTTCCCGCTCCACCTGCCACAGCAGATAAGGAACAGTGTTGACGGCAGCGAGGCTGGAGAAAAGAGGCCAGTATTTTAAAAAATAGGCGCTCTCCTGGGTTTTCTGCAGAGATTGAAGCAGTGGTCTGTGATTGGCTGATTTTCATCCAATCACAGGGCACTTAGAATTCACTGCGTTTAATAATAATTCCAATAGTGTATATAAACATCTTCTACTTGTCTCTTTACACGGCTTGTTGCACTTTGCTATATCTTGCCAAATCAATTTGATTGATTGAATAATATTAACTACTAGTCTTACCAACCCAACGTTGCCCGGTATGCCCTGAAGTCATTCTGGTTTGATTTGGTTTCATTTTTTTTTTACTTATAGAGAAAAAGAAACAAAATCTTAGTTGTAAGGGAGGCAACTCTTTTTATATTTACCAATTAAAAATATGCTGATTTTGATTATTCGGTCATAATTGAAAAATGGTTTCATATTACCAGTTGTCCGGTCAAGCCTACTTTAATTTTTTTAATGAAGTATGTTATTATATTGTCAATAACATGGTACAATAATAACAAATGAAAATTGGCTAGTCAGAAGCAAAGTTTGATTTGTCAGCTTAAATGCTGTCGAGGTCCAACTTTTATAATCTCAAAATATAACATCAAATGTTAGATTTAATAGGAGGCGGTTCTTTAAGCGAGAGGTTAATATAGACGGACCACTGAAGGACAGCTAGAGTAACGTATAAAAAGGGGTCCGTTTTGAAACTTAGAAAATGTAGACAGAGCAGAGACACGTCCATCATGAAGGGGGTTGTACAAATACTCCAAAATAATAATTGGAGAATCATGAAAGCTAATGAAAAGCTAATGGAGCGGTTATTGACTTAAAGTCCTTTTAATTGGTTATGCGTGATGTTTTTTCTAATGGTTATGTGTCATGGGGCCATTACTAATTACAAACAAAGCACAAATGATTATTTTTACCTCGTAACTCACAACTTGTCAATCATCATCATATTCGGTTTAACGTCTGTTTTACTTGCTGGCATGCATTGGACGGCTTTAAGAAATTGATTTTCAAAGCAACCTATCTCGGTCCAGCTCTTTATTCATCCCTCTTTCTCTCAGGTCCATTTTTGTCACTTCCACTTTCTCCCATTTTTCCTTGGACTTTTCATGTGAACTGAACATTGCACCTGAACTGTTTTATATCTACTAACCCAAGACCTCTCATCCATTCTTTCAACATGTCTATACCATTAAAGTCCTCTCGTTCGCATATCTCTTTATAGTATCCACATTTTATCTTCCTCTGAGGTCATCAGATCTAAGCCTGTCTTTAAGATACATCACACATCAATTGTATCATTCCCATATCATTTCTTTCCATGCAACGTATGTGCTCAACCCTCACTTGGCAGGTTTCACTTCCATATATCATCACACTACGTACACATGCCTAATAGACTCTTCCCTTGGTCAACAGTGGTAATGTTAAAATAAATAAATAAGAAATGGATAATGTTTAGCGAGAAGTATTTATGTTCTTACCAGCGCTCGACAGACTCTTCCGAAAATTGTAACGTACGGACTAGCATACAGAACTGACTGTGTCTGTAACATCTAATCTGATATTCCTTTATTCCTCGAATATAGCGCTAACTTTTGGCTAAGAAGAAAGCGTAGTATCTGTTCCGATGGATACTGCACCCCCATAGACCGGTATTGTCTTGGCCTTCGGGGCTTGATTTATGCCGGTCTGTGGGTTTGTCCTGTGCAGTTCTAGGAGGTCCACCCTCCCAGGCTTTGCCTTCTCACCCTTTCAGAAGGGGTTAGTTCATTGCTACTCGTCCGAGGTGCCCCTACCAGGGAATGCCAACGGGGCTGCCCAGGCAATTTTTGAGGGTCATAGGTGCTCTTCCTCTAGGGTGCTGACTTATCAAATCCCACTTTACGACCTTGTGTCACATCTTACGGCTGTGGGAGGTAGATAAATAACTGTCGTCGTCGTCGTCGTCGTCGTAGTAGTAGTAGTAATAATAATAATAATAAGATCTACACTTCACTTAAACTAAGGAACCAATACCAGAACAGCTGCTGGTCTACTGCTGCAGTTAGTTGCAGTTGTACTACCCGTCTGTCGAGCACAATACCACGGGGCTACTTCCTAGTTGACTACAACATGGTCGTTTTCAAGTCCAATGTTAACAAACTCTTGTTGAGCCGTCCTCCTAAAAAATCAAACTCTGACCATGTTTGCATGTAAGGGAGGAAACGACTTTATTTTATTATAGAGAAAATAGAGATTATTATTATTATTATCATCATCATCATCATCATCATCATTATTATTATTATTATTATTATTATTAATTACTCACTCAGAGTTTTCATATAAGTCACTATCAGCGATTGCTCACTTCCCATAACCTAGTTAGTAAATAACAATAATAGTAATACAAATGATAGGTAACGGGTCTACAATTACCGTTTCATCTAATGAAATTCGATTTCGGGTCGTAGAACATTCTTGGTGTCTTCTTTTTGGTGTCTTCTTTTTTAGCATCAGACAAAATTTCCATTCGCAGAGCTTCTTTGCAAGGGCTTCCCGTCTATGAAACACACTGCTACGAGACTGCTTCCTTACAGATTACAGCACGGTCGTCTTCAAATCTAATACCAACAGATTCCTGTGATAAACCGTCCCCACAAGTAATCCCACTTAGTTCATTCCATTAATTATCACAAATCCTCTCATGAGGTTCTTCGTCTTTCAACTAAGAAACATTCCATCTCAGTCACCCTTATTCTCTAGTGGATTTTGGCCTTGATAAGTGGTGACTGATTAGTAAAAAAACAAATTGACAAAATAGCATCGGAAATATTATTATATTTTGATTTCTTTTGCTACACTTCACCCATCCGGGCAACGCCGGGTACGTAAAACTCATATTATACTAAAAGGTGAATTAATCAATGTTTGTTTACCTAAGTTTTGTTTTACTATATATTTTAATCACACAAAATACATGCTAAAATATTCCTCAGTTTTAGGATTGTGTTATTTTTTTACTATATATTTTAATCACACAAAATACATGCTAAAATATTCCTCAGTTTTAGGATTGTGTTATTTTTTTACTATATATTTTAATCACACAAAATACACGCTAAAATATTCCTCGGTTTTAGGATTGAGTTATGTTTGAAAAAAACTTATAATTCTTGCAGTTAGACGTAATATGCAATTGATTCACAAAGTGACCCATATCTTACTCCACGTCTGTCTATCACTTTCACCCTTTCTCACTGTATGTTATTTTACCCCCCCCCCCTTCGCTGTTATTTTATACGGTGTCTATCACTTTCGCTTCCGTCACCCTTTCTCGGGTTATTAACAACCAAAGGTGATAAAACTAATTATAAAACTTATAGACAATGGGAAATATCACAACAACTAGTAATACTATTTAACTCGTAGCTAGAGAAAGAAAGAGCTAAAGAGAGATGTAGAAAGAAAGAGAGAGAGAGAGATAGCAAAAAGAGACAAATTCTAGATGTTATCTTTTTATAAAAAAAATTAACTGGCTTTGCAAACAATTGGTTTAAACAATTTAACCCAAACTCAATGGGTGACCCAACGGCTCACATTTCTTCCAGTATTCTCCACTCTATAATAAAAAGCAATGTGTATTCATTTGTAGATATATAGATATCCTTCCCGTCACACAAAGGTCTGCCCGATGAATAAGAGAAGGGGATACGCAAATCTATTTTCATGGATGTTTTCTTTTTTCTTTATGCTCTCTATGCCGATTTATACGTTTTTTATTTCCTTGTTTTCAATGTTTAAAAGTTCCACTTTGGTGCGTTTTTTTGTTTGTTCTATATGTTTCTACGTGAGTGACGATCGTTCTCTTTCAATTTAACTTCTGCTGGCGTCATTTAAAAAAAAAAATTATCTAGCACGCTATTTCATATGATCAGAGGAAAAAATTAAACAAAGAAAAAAGAAGAAAAGTCAAGGTTAGTGTTTATTTTTTCTTCTTTAGATCATTAGAAATGACTCGCGTTTTGTAGTTGTTTTTTTTTCAACTCGCAATACTTCAGTCCTATCCCCTTGAAATAAAAAGGCATCAGAAAAAATACATTAGAAAGCAAATACCAAGTCAGACTTACCCCGCCGTCTGAAATGAATCCGTAAAGAAATCCTTCACTGTAAATAAAAAGTCAACGGCAGGTGTTTTTTCTTTAGGTCATCAGGAATGATAATAATGAATTTATACATAAAAAATTAAATTAGTGACGTAATTCTATGATGTTATATGAATATTAGTACGAACACTGGTGGAGCATATTTTCTCCCTCATCAATTTTGACGGAGGGTGTAGACTTGTATAAAAATATATACGGGGTGTCGAACACATATCTGCCAACTTTTTGAATCGGCATTTTCCAGACGGTAGCGGCGATAGAGAGGCGAACAGGTCACAGTCTGTAGGCTAGCCTGTATGCTTTTTATATCCTTTAGCAATCACTATCAGAAAGACGCGACGTTGCCCGGGATTTGATGACGAACATTATGTACTTTTTTTTTTTACTATTCTAATAACACCATATTACTTTCTTTTTTCTACCCAAGCTGAAATGTTCAAGAACTCACTGAATTAGTTTATTATAGATATGGTTTAAATTTCATTAAAATCAGGTTTACGTACTTGAAGTTTTAAGAGGGATTCTGTCCCAAAGGGTCACTTAGATGTGGAAGCATGTAGATATTCGGTACATAATGAGATTTTTAATCTGATGATGGAACAGTACTATGAACGACCATTGAATTGCTCTACTTACCACTTATCCACAGCTTATATTTTTATGCTGTGGTTCATCACACACCAAGGCCAAAAGCCACTTGAGGATAAGGGTTAGTGAGATTTTCAATTGGATGATGGAACAGTACTATGAAAGGATTGAGAAGTATCATTAATTCACAGAACTACTCGACAGATATTTGTTGACATTGGACTTGAAAACGATAATGTTGTAGGGAACATTTTCGCGGTAATGTGTTCCATCGACAGGTGTGACGTTCTCGGAAAGAAAACGACCATGTTGTAGTCTATATGGAAACAATCCTGCGGTAACGTGTTCCATGGGTGGAAAGTTCTGTGAAAGAAACTCTGTTCATGGAAGTTCCGCTTGGTTTTAGGTACACAGAGGAAGGAATGAGAGTTCATTGCAGTGTTTGTAAGAAGACGAGTTCTTGCTGAGAATGTTTTTTAGGGGGGAGGGGGTAGGTCTTTAAACTCGGTCGATCACCTACCATGGAAATACTGATAGAGTAAGGAAAGACTTATAATGCTAAATGTTTCGCAAGGAGTACCATTTTACAGTCTTTGGTATGACTCGACCAAGAATTGAACCCTAGTCACCCGACCCACTAGTGAAAACTCTAACCGTTATACTAAATGGTGCAGTCGGCATTAACTAACCCTCAAAAAGGGTTGATGTACCACAAATGAGACAAGACAAACGAAACTGAACCCAATGTGGTTCTCGCTGGAATAATCGCTGCGTTTCTTGAACTCAAGGGGGAAAGATGGTTGTCCTCTCGTCAAGTTTTCAAAGCCTGTGGAGTTCTGATTGGATGCAACGCGATGTTTTTACGAAAGAAGGAGAGCGACGGCGGCGGGAGTAAGTAGAGCTAGAATCTCAGTCAATCACTAAATACCGAAATGGTAAGGGAAGACTAGACTTCTGTGAGAAAGAGGCTGCAGAGAAGAGAAGAGATCGCATCCCACTAAATTGCGAAGTCGATGTTGTACTCTGTCAAAAACTATAAGAAAAAGTTTTTTTTCCGACGTCGTCCTTCAAATCTTGAGCGTCTGAAAGAAAAGAACCGAGTAGAACTCAACACGATTCCACCTGAGATGACACGGGGAATTTCCAGGAACGGCCGCCATTTTGTCTGATATAATTTTTAAAAAAACATATATCACTTGCAAACTATTTTGTATCTATTTCTTGTTGAGTCGTCTTTCTCATCAACGTTTTTTTGGAGTACATACATTAGAGCCATTTCTCTTTCTGCTTCCTGTAAAGTCGGTTCTTTCTATCGTTCCAAACACTTTCTCACACCTGAGGCTATTCTCTATCCCTACAAATCTACGATCAGATCGGTTTAGTTTGGTTCAAATTCTATAGAAGCACAAAAATCTCTTGGTTGATGTTTATATAATTTGCTGCTTGGAAACATATTCAATAATGTTTAACATTTTCTTTTCATTAAAGCAGTAGTACTACAAACGAAAAAAGCAGCAGCCGCAGCAGCAGCAAAAGCCGCCATTAACGATGTTTGAAATATATGCTTGACGCTGGGCGCTGATTGGAGCAAACATTTAACTTCGATTTTGATTTACCCAATCATAAACAATCTCTTATACGAGCAAAGCACTGGTTCCGGAGTTTATTTAAAGGGGTGCTTGCCACTATTCTTTCTCTGTAGCTGCGAGAAGACCCCTGCTGTCTAACGCACCCACGTCGTTCAACCACCAAACCTTTCTTGAGACGCAAACCCAAACCCGCCGAGCCATAGGCTATGGCGTCGAAAAGAAAATTTCAATATCAAACATGGCGACCTTTCCGCACGTGGACTGACCTGCCGCACGTGGACTTTTAATTGTAACATACGCACACGTGCAAGCACATATGAACTCGGTCTACCTTTAACTAATATCTATGCACGTACGGACTTTCTCCTAAGAGCATTCTACTGTTATATACTATTCTCTGTTCCCTACAAACAGGACATTTATTCTCCTAATATGAACTCTTCTCCGTTCCCTACAAACAGGACATTTATTCTCCTAATATGAACTCTTCTCCGTTCCCTACAAACAGGACATTTATTCTCCTAATATGAACTCTTCTCCGTTCCCTACAAACAGGACATTTATTCTCCTAATATGAACTCTTCTCCGTTCCCTACAAACAGGACATTTATTCTCCTAATATGAACTCTTCTCCGTTCCCTACAAACAGGACATTTATTCTCCTAATATGAACTCTTCTCCGTTCTCTACAAACAGGATATTTACTTTTCATATTATGGATTCGAAAACCCCCTTTTCTCGTCCAAACTCTTAGGCTAATAATCTGTTACTAACACCCTTTCCCAATCCTTCTGTTATCGACAACTGTTTTCTATTTCCAACAATTAAATATGTACGTCCCAATTACCTGTTTATTTTGTGAGTCGTCTTGTAGTTGTATTCATTTTATATACATTCAAAATGTTGGCGATCATTAATCAATAATGGATTTTATCGTTTATAATTTACTGAGGAGAGATGTTACAGACATAAAAATCTTTAAAACTATATTGATAGAAACTTAGAACAATATCCTGCTTGAAGTTATACAAAAGGGAGACCGGAAATTAGAAAGATCGTCTACGTCATTATGCAGCTGTTTACGGAAAGGACACAATGAACATCTAATCAATTACCTGTTTCTCTTGTGGGGCTCCTTGTAGTTGTTTTCTTTTTTTATATATACATTGAATGGGCCATGAACAACCAAGAAGCAGATTGAAATCAAGAAGCAGTTTCATGACCAAAGAGAGTCTTGACCTTGCACGGGCACAGAATTACCAGAAAAGTGGGCTTTTAATATCAATGTCAGTGCAACAAAATTATCCAACAAAATTATCCAACTTTACATGTATAAATATATATATATATATATATATATATATATATATATTAGTATTTCATGTATCCACATAAAATTTTCTGGTGATACCAGATCAGGCTGCCCTGTGGCTCCCTGAGACGAAATTCACCTACATTGACGTTTTCTTTTTATTTTTTTTTTTTTTTGTAAAACTTAATTATGTTCTACAAAACCAAAAACAAAAACAACAGCCCCTCTCCCTTTCTCCCTCCCCTTTTTTATTTTATTTTTAGAACTTGAAGCATAAATCTTTTACTATAATGACCAGATTCGGCATTAAATAACCCAAAAAGGGTTGATATGCCGTAAAACAAAACTACCAAACCAAAAACGATGATTAAACATTTGAAGATATAAAGAACTTGAAGCATAAAACCTTTTACTATAATGACCAGATTCGGCATTAAATAACCCAAAAAGGGTTGATATGCCGTAAAACAAAACTACCAAACCAAAAACGATGATTAAACATTTGAAGATATAAAGAACTTGAAGCATAAAAACTTTTACTATAATGACCAGATTCGGCATTAAATAACCCAAAAAGGGTTGATATGCCGTAAAACAAAACTACCATACCAACAGAATTACCGCATTAACTGATGGAATGATTCGAATGACTACTTGAACGAACTATCCAAGAACCTAGAGAGTATTTCCCACATGAGACGGATCTGCCAAATAAGGACTGAGTGATCTTGAACCGAGCAACGAAGGTTGAGAGGAGAGTCAGCAACTTTCACAGGTGGGTACCAGAAACAGCAAGCAACTACCGTTGTAGAAACTTCAAACAGACAATGAAACACATCCCTATTGACTACAAGGGTGAACCCACTTGAACTGATCAAGATTTGATGCCTGTAACCTTGATGCCCAACGTTGGATCAAGTATTGGCATGATAAGATATGATGATGATCTACATTCAAAATGTGGTCGATCTTTAGTCCTCACCATGTACACATAATTTCAATAAAAAACGGTACTGGTATAGCTCTATAAGTAAATATAACCGACTTTTTGTTCGAAATCTTCCGACCGTTTACGTAAACAGTCGGAGAATGCCGAAGCGCTTAGCCAATCATAATGCTTGAGAAGCAGACGACAACCTTACCTTTAAATTGAGTAAATCTTACAAATCCTGGTAAGCAGCCAATAATTGAACAAAAATGATTAGACCGAAAATAAATTTCATAGCTGTTAGACAGGTGATTCAGTCACCTGAAACATTGGTCCAATTTTGATCCAATTTTGACCCAATTTTGCCATGGAAAATAAAATCATCGTAAAAAAAACTAAATTAAAAAAAAAACAATTGCACAACATGTGAACACGCCGCTAACCCTTCTTCTTCCTTTTCTTCCTCGTCTCCGCTAACTCAAAGAAAATATGCCAACTGAACTTTAAAAAAAAACAAATCTTTAACCCTAAACTAACCCTAACCCTAACCCATTTTTATTTTTTGTTTCAAAATCTGTAGCATTACAAAAAAAAAAAAAAAAAATACAGCGAGCAAAAAATGGTTACCATCTGTAAAAATTGTTGTTGCATTATTGCATTATTTTTTATGTTTCGAAATTTTTTCTTTGAGATGAGGGTTGATAATTTGTAGAGTTTGGTATATTCGGTCTACTGTTCTCATCTTGGGTGTTTTTATCACAACGTTTTGGCTTATGTAACCTCCGACCTTCTTTAGGTGTACCTTGTCGAACTCGAGAATCTTTCTGTCGAACTCGGGAATCTGGACGAGGGTTCCGTTCGAAATTCCGTCCAGATTCCCGAGTTGGACAGAAAGATTCCCGACTTCGACAAGGTACGCCTAAAGAAGGTCGGAGGTTACATAGACCGAACCATTGTGATAAAAACACCCAAGATGAGAACAGTAGTCCGAATATACCAAAATGCATTGTTTTTGTTCTAAAGAATAACACACATTATCGAACAGAAAACCTAAATAACTTCACTTTTAACTTTCTCGTTATAAAAATAATATTTTATCAATTTTCTTTTTACGAGAAAAAAGTAAATAAAATTTCATAAAAATAATCGTACGGCGGGTGATTTTTCGGTCATTATTTTTTTTTGATGTTGTAAAGCTGCCTCGTTTTGATTCGTTTTTTTTCGGGTGTTTGCGTAAACGGCCGAAAAATGCCGAAGAAAAAGTGGGTTTTGTTTGGTTCAAAAGCTACAGCAGTATCTAAAAAAAAACCAATGAAATAAAATACAATAAAAAGTAAATGCATGGAATGGTTGTTGTTATCGTTTTATTATTCGAGTGTATAAGATAGAATGACAATTGAGAGTCGCATAAACGTTTTTTTATCTGTCTTTTATTATCTGTATATACATACCCTCGTATATATATACACACATATATAATATATATATGTAATATATATTTATGAGGGTGTATGAGACTGAGACAAAAAAGTATATATATATTTGTATATATACATATATATATATATATTTATATATATATACATAAACTTTTCTGTTTTTACAAATAGTCTCCAATAAGAGTTATTTCGTTTCAGCATTATTTTTGTCCGTTAAAAATTTCGATTTTTAGAATCAACCGCTTTTTCAGAGCCGTCAATATTTTTTTTGTATTTGATTGCTTGTTAGTATTTTGATTTTTTTTTGAAAATTTAAATTTACCCTGATTTTTTTTGTCAGAGACTTAATTCTGTTTTATTTTATTTTTCAGTTCTAATCTTCACACGCACGCAGACACGCACACACACACACATACAAACACACATACAAACACACAAATTTGATTCTGTTCCAATACATTTTTTTTTGCCAAGAGAAATGGATTGATTTTTATTTATTTTATTTTTAGTGAATGAAAAATATAATTTTCTGTTTTCGTGCAAATCTGCGTATATTTCTTTAGCAGATTTTATTAGCCATTTTCAGCTATTTTATATACTTTTATTTAGCCATTCATGGCTATTTTTAGCCATTTCTTTTTCATTTCCCTCGACGTGTTATTTGAAAGAAAATATTTTTAATTTTTTCGTTAGATTTGAAAAATATTTGATGATTGGAATCCTGATCGTAGTCGTTCCGCTTAGAGGCTTTCTTTTTGAAGTCCGGTCATCTTATTTCGTGCCTAAAAATACACAAAAAGAATATATAAACAAAAGAGAACTAAGACACCTTCCTTATAATTTTTTATGCAATCAATATTTATTTAAACAAACTAGAAAAAAATATGCTCCTTCCGGTCGCATATTTTTGCTTGGCTGGGACGATTATTGTGACGATAAAGAAAAACACCTACCGACTGAGAAGAGAATACGACGTACATATAACGTTTTAGTCAGAGAGGAAGAAATAACTGTTCCACTACGGAGAAGTATTAGGGTAAAACGACCAGCCACCCACTGCCACTCGTGTGATCATACGATCAGTGGAGTGTGACAGTAAAGAGGAATGTTGCATTACCCGTTCTTTCGGGGTACTCGGTAAGATCCAACAAGAATGACAAAGAACCGAACGTATAATGGAAAAACTTTGATTTTCTTTATTTCCCATCACCGGATGGTTTACGCCGGCTACGCACACACATATAAAAAAATCTTTTGACATACTTTTGTCTCATGAAAGTCTTTTTCTTGCTGAGGTTACACACTTTGTTTCCGCTAGAAACTAGTTTATATATACATCCGATTGGAAACAATTTGCTCTGCATTGTCTATCCGAGCGTGAACTGAAGCAATTGTTCCACAAGCACTTCCAATTGTCTGTTTGATGAAATCATGGGATTCCTTCACTGTACCAACTTGCTTATCAGTCGCATTTTAAGTCAGCTGACACGAAAGCCTAACAGCAATACGGGCTTGGGTACCATAGCCAATAAAGCTTCATCGGTGCCATAAACATCGGTAAAATCCCATTCTTCCGATACTTCGATACTCCGATCACCAAGCGCTCCGGCTCGTCGCGTTTCTGAAACCGCCGCCTTTCAAGTCTCGCTTGCACTGTGGAACCTTCTCTTTTTTAAACAGTTATCAAGTCGCTTTCTTTCTTTCTCGACGTCCTACTGGCTTAAGAGGCCGAAAACGGACTCAAGGCTTCCCACTAGCTTAATAGGCCGAAAACGGGCTCAAGGCTCCCTACTGGCTTAATAGGCCGAACACGAGCTCAAGGCTTCCTACCGGCTTAATAGGCCGAAAACGGACTCAAAGCTTCCTACTGGCTTAATAGGCCGAAAACGGGCTCAAGGCTTCCTACTGGCTTAATAGGCCGAAAACGGACTCAAAGCTTCCTACTGGCTTAATAGGCCGAAAACGGACTCAAAGCTTCCTACTGGCTTAATAGGCCGAACACGAGCTCAAGGCTTCCTACCGGCTTAATAGGCCGAAAACGGACTCAAAGCTTCCTACTGGTTTAATAGGCCGAAAACGGGCTCAAGGCTTCCTACTGGCTTAATAGGCCGAAAACGGGCTCAAGGCTTCCCACTGGCTTAATAGGCCGAAAACGGGCTCAAGGCTTCCCACTAGCTTAATAGGCCAAAAACGGGCTCAAGGCTTCCCACTGGCTTAATAGGCCGAAAACGGGCTCAAGGCTTCATTCTGGCTTAATAGGCCGAAAACGGGCTCAAGGCTTCCCACTAGCTTAATAGGCAAAAAACGGGCTCAAGGCTTCCTAATGGCTTAATAGGCCTAAAACGGGCTCAAGGCTTCCCACTAGCTTAATAGGCCTAAAACGGGCTCAAGGCTTCCCACTGGATTAATAGGCCGAAAACGGGCTCAAGACTTCCCACTAGCTTAATAGGCCGAAAACGGGCTCAAGGCTTCCTAATGGCTTAATAGGCCGAAAACGGGCTCAAGGCTTCCTACTGGCTTAATAGGCCGAAAACGGGCTCAAGTCTTCCCACTAGCTTAATAGGCCGAAAACGGGCTCAAGGCTTCCCACTGGCTTAATAGGCAGAAAACGGGCTCAAGGCTTCCCACTAGCTTAATAGGCTGAAAACGGGCTCAAGGCGTTCACTTGAATAATAACGATGGAGAGACGCTTGTAGAGCCAAGTCAATTCACGTTGTGGCGCGTCATTAACAGACCCAGGAGGTTGACAACCAATCGCACAATTCGTCTCAACGGCGAACGGTTGGAATACAAATCTGTCGAGAATAGCAGCGTATTTTGATCGCTTGAGGTCGTCTGCTGACGCTGCTAAATGTTCAGGGGTTGTCATCCATTCAGTTACTGACGAAGGCGCAAAAGTGTTGACACAAGTCGCATCCCATATTCGCGACTTTCCGTTGGTAAAAAGAGAAACACCGTCAAGCTACTCGACTTTTTGCCATCTTCTCTGTCGAGGTCAAATGGTTTGAATATTTATTGGAAACCAACGATGTCTAGGGCTTGTCAGACGACACGATTGATAAGTCTCTGGCATTTTTGAGGATTGCTTACTCTCCGTCGGTTTGAGGTATAGTCCTGTGCAGCTCTAGGTATTCTACCTTCCCAGACTTTGCCTTCCCGCCCTTCGAGAAGTGTTAGTTTATTGCTAATCGTCCGAGGCGCCCCTACCGGGAAATGCCGATGGGACTGCCCAGGCCATTTTTGTTCGGTTTGAGTGTTCTTTCTCTAGGACCCTTGGTTTTTCAAATCTCACTTTTCCCGACCATGTGTCACATCTTATTGCCGTGAGAGGGAGATAAATAAAACCCTTGAGAGCGTTGTGTCTAGGGAACCCGCCAATGCTCCTTCAACATAGAGTGTGGTGTGCATACATGTCGACCGACTCATCACACCTGCATCTGTGGATGTTATACACCCTCATCGAATAGGACTTATTTGCATTTAAAAAATAATGCATCAAATATGCCCACATTTTAAAGCTTTATAATATGTGCATATAGGAAAACTATTTCAGAAATTACCTCCTCCTCCGGGAGGGTAGGAGTGGGGAATGCTAATGAGTTCGTTCTTGACTATTTTTGTATCCAGCTAGAGTTCCCACCCCTCTCGGAGGAGATGGCTATACCCTCATAGAAATACCTTGGATCAAATTGTTCATAACAGGGATACGAAGACAACATGGATCTTTCTTTTGGCTAAGAAACATCTGATTATATTATATATTCGTCTAGTAATATTACACGCATTGATTTTCATGACAAGTCTATCAGGCCAGATGTTTTCAAAGGCTTTGGAGCTACTAAGCGCTACCGCCCATGTGTTGGATAATGGCCATGTGGGGCCGGACGCATGTTGAAGTGGACGTATGTGTGGGTGGTCGTTTGGTTTGGCTTGCACGATTTAGCGTAGGCGAACCCGTACAACCAAGTGCAAAATAGGGCTGTTCTCACAGATTGAGCTCATAAACGTTGACCAGGTCACCACGTTGACGAGACCTCAGGTCAAGGGTCACGGTGCACCTGCGCATAGGAGCTCTGGTTTTTGGAAGCAAGTCGAACAGACGTATTTCTCTATATAGTCCGCAATGATAAGGGGTATTAAATTCCCTAAGAGAATACAGGCATGAGTTCTTCTCCCTCTTCGAATGGCTAAGGACTTAAGCTAGGAATTAATTACGATAAAGTAGTAATTTGGTCTCTCCCTCAATGTTAGTGAAACATCTCCAAGAGCTACGATAAACTGACGCCTGAAATAAACTAATCAAAATTTAAAAGATTGTTTGCCTCCTGAATTTTGTTAGGAAAGTTTTTGTTGCAGACACAGCGGACGGCGATGTTCACGGCAGTACAGAAGCGAAGAAAGAACTCAACCACTAGACGACATCGAGACGGCGCCCCTCCACGACGAAGAAGAAAAGGTACGAGAAATTAAAGGCTATGCAAAACATGCTTCACCAGCTTTGTCCAGTTAATTGTATATATGAGTTAACCGTTTGGATATCCGCAGTAGAATGGGCTTGCCTAAATCCATACTGTTGGTCAGAAAGAAGTTTAGCAGTAACGATGTGGCGAACTATCGTGAGATTGGTTAGTGATTGAAAGATTTTAGCGAAGAGCGGGAAGAGACTGATGTGGCGAAAATTTTGCAGGTTAGTTTACGTACACTGGTACCACAGGAGTAATTCCCCATCTATGAGGGAAGTAATATTCCCCAAGGCATTGATTGTAGAGTTTGCAGATGACAGAGCCATCTCAGCAGATAATTTCTTTATTGCTATAGAAGGGATAATATAAAACCCACATGTTTTGGAGGTATGAAGTTTTTTTTATGATATTCCGGCAGATCACCGAGTGTGGCTTCTGTCTGCAGTTGGAAATTCGGAAGGGAATGTTTTGTTAAGTCTAAGGTTGAGTTCAGTGCGAACCTCTGAGCAAGCAATTGCCGTGCAGACGACTTCATGGTGGTTGGATAGCGCTGGAATTGTTGATTACCTATTCTTCACCACACTATTATAAATTTTCCAGAAATCGCGTTCCTAATTCATGCGTCTCAATGTAGTGTCGTGTCCTTTCGTGCATTTGGAAACAGCAACATTGTTTACACCCGAGAGACGCGAATCCAAATAGTATCCTAATTACCTCCCCTACATCAGACATTCTGGAGTTATCTCCCTTGTATATTTCTTACACTATATAATAAATGCTGACGTGTCGATCGGCCTCTTACGAAGTAAGCGATCGGAGCGCATACATCAACTGGTCGTCTCTCTTGTTCTTTCTGTGATTTCTCGTTCCTACCTGTGTTATTCTGTATTGATTCTGTTACAGCCGCGAGCCGGAGACTAATGGGAAACCAATAACAACCGACAACTCAGCAACGCTACACTCAATGCGTTTTTCTGGTCATCTCGGTATACATTCTCTTAGTTGCGGCTATTACACTCTTATAATGATTTTTTAAAGCTATAAATTTTTGTCTATTTGTATTCGACTTGTGGCGGTTGAATCTGCGAAATTCTCCCTTCCTATGCGCAATAGCAGTTGGACAGGTTGAAGTGAACCATTGGGGAAGGTGAGGCTTGTTACAGAATTTCTGCATGGAGACATGTGCTTCTATACGTGATTTGACCCATTCGGTTACCTCATTTGCAGTGTGCAAACTAGGGAGAGAAAAGATATTATTCCATTGAGCCTCTCAGAGGGATTCTCAATCAGATCGTTTGTAGTAACTCGTTGTTTTGAGAAACTGCTCTTCAGCTAGGAGTCGAAAGTTTAGCGTGATTGTCACCATGATCACAAGGTGATCTGCGTTCCTAAGTGGTCTATGGGTATTCGTCAAACAAGCATCAAAGTCAAGAACAGATCGAGAAGTGCGGCTTGCTGATCCTCACGATCTGTGTGGCGGGTCGAGAAAGATACAGCCTGTGAAAAAGGATGCAAAATAGAGGAAATCAATGTGCTCTTATCAGCATCGTCTGTATAGCTCGAGAAACCAGTTACAGTGGTGAACATTAAAATCCCCCAATACATGGATTTGGGCGCTCATATCTAAAGAGCGTGTTGACTCTTAACCCTTTGATATTTGTGAACGCAAGCCTCAGACTCAGGAACTCCCGCATCCTGCGACGCATGAGACAGACAAAGTAAACCATCGTTTTCGGGCTGCCGTCAGATCCACAGCATCCCTCCAGCTCCTTCTCGCTGTGATCAAATCTCTCTAGATTGTTTGCTTCCAGATAATTTTCGGCCTTCCACTAAAACACTTGGTTTGCAAGCCTCAAATTAAGGAGGCAAATAGTTTTGTTTATGTTTTTAGTGGCCGTCTGGTTTGAGCTTAATGTCATATTTTTAGATTTAGATATAGTGGGTTGGGCAATTTGGCGGGTTGTTTGATGCCAGTAAGCTCACACTAATAGACTTTTCGCCGAGTCTTTATCTAGGGAGTTGTGGCCTCGGGAAAGCCTACCGGAGATAAGTGCAGGGTCCCGATATTATACTACTGTTAATAGAACAGCCGGTTTTAGCGCTATCTAAGAGTTAGGGCTACTGTACTACCAGTCGGAAACAGCAGCCAGACAAGCTGTCAAACCTGTACCGTCAACCTGTCAAAACAAGAGCGACCCAGACTAGTTATGTGAATTTAAATGACAAGAAATGTTCCCGAAGCTTCCCAAATAGAGAAAAGAGATGGATGGAATGGAGCTCATTGTCCTAGTCAGAAAACAAGGATAAGCAATGACTGTCTATGAGGCGTCCCTGTGAAAGCACGTCTGCGCTTGGTTAATAGACGAAGAAGGAGTGCAAGGCCGAGCGATAGGTAGAGCCTATCTACGCTTTAAGTAATTTTAGGTTTTCAAACCGGATATTTTTTGTTTTAGACTCTAGCTCTTAGAAGGTTATCGATCAGGACTAAGGAGGACTGAAGACAAATTTATTTGATAAAGGACAGAGGACTGTCCGAAATATAAAAATTATAATAATGTAAACATGCACTGTTTAGTGACGCATGCGAATAAGACTTGTTGCAGATGATAGATGTTCGACCGAGAGAAAGGAGGGACACAGAAAAAATTGGAAATATTTCTGATTGCGAGTTTGGCTACCTATAAATAGTTTTTTCTTTGAAATAAAATAAGTGCTTCATTAAACGAGGGTTCATGCTAGCTGTGGCACAATACGTAATCTTTTGGGGAGCAAAGTGCTTCCCGTTATATTCGTAACCCTTGCGCCAGACTTGAGTTGCAAATAAAGTGAATTCGCTGCACTAAAAATGTCAGTTCACTGATCGGGGTATTCGGTGTAATCCGATGTCAGCCAAACTATCAACAATGCTGGAGACACCAGTCAGGTTCAAGAGGTCAAAGAGAACCTGGCATCGAGATTTGTTGATGACGGCTGTGTTCCCTCTCTCTCTTTCTCTGTCCCCGTCTCTCTCTCCTTCTCTCTCACTTTCCCCCCTTCTCTCTCTCTCTCTCTCTCTCTCTCTCTCTCTGTTAAAGAGATTAAAATAGAGAGACTGGTTTGAATTCTGAAAGAGACGCACGCGTCTTGTCGCGTTCTCTGCAAAGTTATAAACATGTGCTTCGGAAGAAAATAAATATATATTTTTATATTAAAATAAAAATGGTTTATTCCATTATTTACATAAGGTTCTTTTGCAGCACGATGGTCCCCAACCAGCCAGTCAGCCAGCCAGCCAGCCAGTCCCAGAAGCAGACGACAGTGACTATCGTCAGACGATGATTGCTCACTGGCCATAACAAGATGAGACATTGCACATACGTGCACATGTTGTCACACATCGTCCCGTCGTCACATAAAGTCCGGCAAAGATCGCCCAGCCGTCCAAAGCAAACGATGTTGCCACATTGGTGCCGGTCCCGAGAGATACCCCTTCGGCCACTAGCAACCTATTTGAGATTGTTTGCAGATAAACCTTTTTGTGTGGAGACTGTCTACGTTTTTCTACATCCCTCCCCAACCCCTCTTTCATCTTCGCCCAGCCCATTCCTCTCTCTTGTTTAAATGTATTGAAAATAATAATAATAATGTAAGTCATTCACCTCCCCTTTTTAAATAATAGATAACATTGAAAATGGCTGAAAAACAGACCCCCTTTCCCTGACGAAACCTGACCCAGTTGACCCCTAAAGAATGAATATCTATATTTTTCATATTTATATATTATTCACCCAGGGTAACGCCGATCAAGAATATTCCAACTTTGTTGGTGTTTGTTTCGTACTTTTTAAAAACTTTCAGCTGAACACACACACGCACACACACACACACACACACACACACTACTGCTATTTGCATAATAGATCATTTCTGCTTTTTTTCTTTTCTCTGTCTCTCAAAGTGTCCGTTTCCCCCTCACCTTATTCGTGTGACTATGCATTCTCTCTCTTTCACTACAAATCTCTCTCTTTCTCCTTATCGCCATGTTTTATAAAATACTTCAGACACTTTTTTTTGAATATTTTGTCTTGAATATTTCAACTCAAGTGCTAAAAAGAAAAAAATATACAAGAAAAAGACGAACGAAGCAAAAGGGAAAATGTTGCAATGAAAACTACTCGTAATGATGTTGTATTTAATAATAATAATAATAATAATAATAATAATAATAATAATAATAATAATAATAATAATAATAATAATAATAATAATTGAAAAGAAAAAAATTAAAAATTAAAAAAACAACTTCTTTTTTAAAAAAAATTAATTTAAAGAAATATTATTTTATTTATTTGTTTATTTTTTTAACTGGTGCCGCCCTAGGCTGACACCAAACAACATATTAGTAGAGGGTCGAGGAGGATGAGAAAATCGAGGAGGGACAGCACAAACCAGACCTCCTCTGGAAAAGTGCAGAGAAGACTGGGACCTTGGGGAGGCTTATTGCCATCCAAATCCCAGAGAATAACAATTGTCCTTACCAGCGTTAAATCAATGGTAAGAGGCTGTTGCGATACCGCATCGTTATCGAAAAGAGGTGAAGAATACTGGAAGTCTGGGGAGACTTGTTGTCACTCAGACTCCAGGAAATACAACTGGTTATCGTCGGTGAGCAATCACTGACGATGATCTGTGTGAGAACACCTAGTGAGTACAAATAATAATAATAAATCCCAGAGAAGACCAATGGTCCTTACCAGCGAGAAATCAATGGTAAACAGCTGTTGCAATACTGAAAGGTTATTTGTGGTGGCTATCGAAAAGAGGTGGAGAATACTGGAAATCTGGGGAGACTTGTTGTCACTCAGACTCCAGGGAATACCACCGATTGTCGGAGAGCAATCACTGATGACCTGTGTGAGAACTTCTAGTGAGTACAAATAATAATATACGTAATTCACCTGTAATTTATATAATAGATAACATTGGAAATGGCTAAAAAAATGACACTCCCTGACGAAACCTGGTCCACTTGACCCTCAAAGAATCAATAATTCTTTTTAATTTGAGATATTATTCATTCAGGGCTACGCCGATTAAGAATATACCAACTTTGTGGGCGTTTATTTTGTAGTTTTTGACTTTTAAATGGACATACATACATACACACGTACATACATACATGCCTACATAATACATACAAACATACATACATACATACATACTGACATAATACATACATACATACATACATAGATACATACATACATACATACATACATAATAGATTTTTCATATGTGATGATATTCATCACTTACGTCGGGAGACATATTGTATATTTTCAATCATGACCCACATATAGACAAACTCATCCTCGTTCTAACTAAAAATGTTTTGACTGCCTTGTTACTTCTGACTCAAGCTATAGAAATTTACTTATGGCAAGTAAGCTACACAGAAACGTTTGTATTTCATTCCCCGGGGAATTCATCAGGATCATTAGTCTGATGATTTGCCTGAAATGAAACTGATTATCACTTAGCACTTCTACTCGTTGCGCCACGAGTTCTTGCGGACAATTTTAGCATGAATTTTAGGAGCCTTAAACCTATTTTTGTTTTAGATGTGTAGTCTTACTACTTATTAACACTTATTACTATATATATATATATATATATATATATATATATATATATATATATATATATATATATACTTTTGTAAGATCAGTGGGAGAGAACCTCAGCCGATTGCTCGATTATTAAGAAAATTAAAATATAAGAGCGTTTATTTATATATGTATTACAGAAGATCAGAACAAAATCGGTACCGTCGGTTTCAAATCAACAAGTGATCAACAAATGATCGCGCCTTGTTGACTCTATTCAGTCGTTGTTGTGGATTTTTTTTTTTTGGAAAAGGCGAATCACACGCTGCGGTCACTTACGCGAGATTTTTATTTTCGGCTTGATTTTTTTTCTTTATAAGGGGTTAGTCTATCATATCTTCCAGAATAATGTGGAAGTCATAAGCTAAAATACATTTTTTGTCGATTAATAAAAGTTCAAAGATGAGATAACGTTAACGAGATCAGTCCGGTTTTGCCAACAAAGAAAAATCACCAAACCCGGTTTCGGCAACCATGACAAATCTTTATGCATATGCTGTTCTGGTCTATTATTAATTATAAATAATAATCAATGGTTTTATATATTGTATTCAATTTTATACTAGGTTCGAATTCCGTACAGCTTCCTGAGTTGGACATAAAAGATTCCTGAGTTTTATTTTATATACTGCTTGTGTATACGCGATCTAAGTCGTAAGGTTAACTAATTTGCATACTGTTTCTACAAAAAGAACAATTTATTAATTGACTTTTCTTTTTTATTGTTTTTTGATTGAAAAATGTTTGTAAAGTTTATCATAACAACTAATTCTGTTTAAGAATATGGTTTTATTTCGTAGACAAATGTTTAGCATTTGTGTTCCAATGTTGTTTTTTTCGACCTTTCCTTTAGGGGGATTTTCATGAAGTTTCAATCGTTTTCCAAATTGTCAGTCGAACGAAAACACACACGCACACACACACACACACACACACACATACACACACATACACACACACACACACACACATATACTCATTCAAGAAAATTGATTTCTTCTTTCTGTTCCTTTGTTTACGGTTTGGTAGTTTTGTTTTACGGCATATCAACCCTTTTTGGGTTATTTAATGCCGAATCTGGTCATTATAGGAAAAGTTTTTATGCTTCAAGTTCTTTATATCTTCAAATGTTTAATCATCGTTTTTGGTTTGGTAGTTTTGTTTTACGGCATATCAACCCTTTTTGGGTTATTTAATGCCGAATCTGGTCATTATAGTAAAAGATTTATGCTTCAAGTTCTAAAAATAAAATAAAAAAGGGGAGGGAGAAAGGGAGAGGGGCTGTTGTTTTTGTTTTTGGTTTTGTAGAACATAATTAAGTTTTACAAAAAAAAACAAAAAACAAAAAAAAAAACGTCAATGTAGGTGAATTTCGTCTCAGGGAGCCACAGGGCAGCCTGATCTGGTATCACCAGCCTTTGTTTACGGTCATATTTAAAATATAATTAAATTTGTATAAAAATTACCAAAAGTTTAATGTTTAGAATTAGTATACTACTCCGTCCGACGAAGAAGTTATTTGATTGCTAATCGCCCGAGGAGTCCATACCGGGGAATGCCGACGGAGCTACACAGGTATTTTTGGAGAGCAGAGTCCGCTTATCCTAGTAGGATAGCTTATCAAAACCACACCTGATCTTGTTGTCTAACCTTCTGGCAAGGACGTAAATGATATGAATAAACGCAAAAAAAATGTATTTCCTGTTTACATCAACATTATGAATAAAATGTTTATTTAATTTCTTTTGTTTCAAGCATTAGAAGTAGTTGTTAGCTTTGCGAAGCGATAGAGATCCGTCAAAGCCAGCTAGTATTTGCATATATTTTAATATTTACCGTCTGCCTCGCATCGTCACAGCCTTCCCCAACGATACTTGCGTGGGTGTCAACATGTATTGCCGGAAATCAGAGAGACTTGTCAAGTACAAATGAATTGGATATGTTGCATATTAATTGTATTTCTTTTCTTTTTTGTAAGCGGCAACCGTTTGTATTTGATCTCTGACCGAGGCTATACCGGCCTAACCGTATCATAACAGCCAGCAGGTGGCGCTTTTTCATTTCGCCTCTCAAATGAAGTAGCCCGTTAATTGCCGCGTTTTCAACCGTTTTTTCTTCTTCTTTCGCCCAGGTAACGGCTTCGCCATCGTCGTTCGAGCGTCTTCAAGGGCTTTATCGACCTGGATGTGAAACACGCAAGCGTTTGTAATCGTAATGAGTTAACAAAAAAAGGGAAATCAGTCAAACAAACCTAAATGGCGGAGATTGGGAACGGCATTAGCATAGAGAATGTTAAGATAAAATTGAGTGAATAGAGAAATAATGGCAAGAAAATGGAGTCTGGAATAATCGGAAGAAATATGTCTCTCTCTATAAAGTTAGGTATATACTTTGGAATATATACTTTAGACAACATGGCGAATGGCATGGCCACTTTATGTTTTTGCAAATTTTAACATTTAGGGGTGCGTGTATATAAAGTTAGGTGTATGTATATGTTTATATATATATATATATATATATATATATATATATATATATATATATATATATATATATATATATATATATGTACACTCCTGATCAACAATTTAAGACCACTTGAAAATCTTTTAAAAGAAACCTTTTTGTAAAGGGTAGATGTTAAACTCCTCCCACTTAAGGTTACCAATACTACAATCAAAAAGGTTATGGAAACAAAAAGCTACGTTCCAAACATATTATTCAGAAATTTACATTTTTATAAAATGAGGCATTTTACCCTTGATCAAAATTATAAGACCAGCGACAAAAATTCTACGAAATTGTACGAAAAGTGTATGAAAACATTGAACAACCAAATTTGATAATTAGTTCTACCTCCACTGGTTTTGATGACTTGAAAAATTCTTTGGGGAGACATGCTAGAAATAAACGCTTCCATTAAAGTGCGGGGGATGTTGCTCCATTTTATTGTAGAAAGGTCAAGGTCCGTCGTGCAACGTAGATTGCAGCATCATCCTGTTGGAATAACCATCCCCGCACAAACGATGGTCCTCCGTCATTAACGATGCATTTTGTAGCATGCTAACATAACCAGCCGATGTCTGACGACCCTGCACCACCTGGAGCTCTATCTTCCCTTTGTAAGAAAAGGCACTCCATACCATTAAGGACCCTCCACCACTATGAAGTGTTGCCAAAATTTAAGAAAGCATGTTCTTGTTATGCCAATATCGTTGGAAGCCATCAGGACCATCTAGATCGAATTTTTTCTCATCAGAAAACAAGACTTTCATCAACTTCTCAACGTCCCATGTTTGCTATTCACAACCAAACCTTAAGCGGTCCACCTTGTGACGTGGAATCAGCCGAGGAATTTGTGTACGCTTTTTATTTACCATGACCTTTTTGTCGTAAGTGTCGTCTGATGGTTACTGGACTGCAATCAGCATCTGTGACTTCCTTAATTTGACTAGAAGAAAGTCCACTGTCTTTCACAACAACCCGTCTTATTCTCCTACTCAATGCAGGAGAATTTTTTGGGGGCCTACCAGTGGATTTTGCTTTTCAATAATTCTCACTGTTCTTTAGAAAGTTGAGTGTCACAGTTGAATGTTCACATTAAGATGCTCCGATGTTGTTTTATTTCTGCTGTACTTAAAAGAATGACGACAAACACTGATGTATAAAAATATAATGATATATTTTTATTGTCGGTGGCGGTGAATGAGTGGGGGTTTGTGGAGAAGGAGGGCGCACAGAAATTGCCGGAGTAGTTTTCTGGGACCGAAAAAAAAGAAAGAAATAGTTAAAAGTATGAATGATATAGGTCTTCATTATTGCTCACCTTAAAATGCTCTGATTTTGTTGTTTTATTTCTGCAGTGTCTAAAAGAATAGCGACAAACACTGATGTATTAATTAATTCGTACTCAGTTTTAAAATTATCAACTTATCTCCTCCTTGAATTATGTCATTTGTGTTGCTGATAACCCTCTCCGTAACAGTGTTTCAAACGAAGATTCTACATGGAGACGCCCCATGTTTCGAACCCAGTTAGGAAAAGTGTTTTCTTTTTGTTGATTGCAATATTATGAGTATTTATTTACCTCCTCTCCATGAGGTTAGGCACAAGGCCAGTTTTATCTTACTCCCACAAGTAAGATGTGACCCAAGGTCGGGTCGGGAAAGTGGGGTTTAAAAATTGCCTGGGCAGCCCCGTCGGCATTCCCCGGTAGGGGCGCCTCAGACAGTAAGCAATAAACTTACTCCTCCCCAAAGAGGGGAGGCGAAGTCTGGGAGGGTGGACCTCCTAGAACTGCACAGAACAGACCCATAGACCAGCGTAAATCAAGCCCCGAAGGCCAAGACAATACCAGTCTATGGGGTGCAGTATCCATCAGAACAGATACTACACTTTGATTTTAGCCAAAAGGCCAGGAATGAGTAGATCGCATAATAAAGCGTAAATATCATACCAAATAGTCTTTAAGACAATCTTTGAATCGTTTGGTTTCGTATTCCCCGTTAATTCCCCATAAATCACCTGCTTGAGCAATCTGTCATCAGTAAGACGAAGATAACCAGCCAAACGAAGTCTGTGTTTACTTATACGAGACTAAATGCTTTGAAATATCAACTAGCTCAAACACTTCTGTGTTTGGGATAAAGCTACGAATTTTATGCAAGTGCTTGAGGCAATTCCGATGGAAACGCTCTAGTAGGCGAACATTATGAGCTCTGTGAGTGGTCCACAAGCATATAACAAAGTTGATACAACATAGGTCTCATACGTAGATTACAAACCAAAGATACGCTCTTATGTTTTTACATACAATTAGTTTGTAGATTAATTTGTTTTGGGATGTACATTTTATAAACAAGGGCAGAGTGGACCTAGGGATAGCTCCACATTATCCCCAAACCCTAAATTGAGGCACTATATTTAGGTCATACTCAGGACACTATTAAATATTTAAACCGGATGTACCGAAACAGGAATCTGGCAAGAGTAGACGCACAAAAAACAGCATAACATGATTGATTGTCGAAAATAAAATAATCGTTGATTCAAGTCAAACCACCTGGTCGGTAAAAACAAACATGGTGGATTATTAGAAATAAAATAATTGTTTATTTAAACCACCTGCAAAGGTGATTGGAAGAAGGAAATTCCCAGTTGCCGAATAAATACCCTGGGACGTGGGTACATTAACAATGAAATCCGACAGTGATCGTTTGCAGGTGGAGGTGTGGGTGTCACAAGTTGTTATATGATATCAACCCAAGTCGATTTGCGATTTTGGCCTGAGAAAAAACACTTGTGCATGCGTTTTCCTTCCTGACTAATCCGCATTCGTTCCCCGCCACCAACAATAAAGATATATCATTATATATTTATAAAACAGTGTGTCGTCATTCTTAAATTTTGTAAACAAATAGTTCATAAATGATAGTTTCTATTCAATAAAAATCATAGTGGACCTTATAGTAATTCCAAAGCTCTCAAATTAGCACCCCATTTTAAGGTCATGCACAGGACCACAAATTAAGGAGTAAATAGCTCAGAGATTGAGGTGGGCAAATCTATGATAATCTGTAACATTTGTAAATGAAAAATTAAACCAGAAATTATGAATAATATTGTTAATTAAATGATGAAATAATAAAAATCATTTAAATCTCTTAAGAATTTATTATTTTTGAATTGTTTTTTCTTTGCAATTCAACAGATGATAGTATATATTCATGAGAAAAAGAAGAAAAAATTTCAAAGAATAAAAATATTACACATTTTATTTGCGTTAGATTTTTATAAATATGAAATTAACCTAATTTATCAACAATTTTACCCGCAGGGAAGCGAATGGGAAATCGATAGTTAAGGGGTAATTGATGTGACTGACATTACCCATTAATTTTATGTACAAAAAACACGCAATATTATACAACTAAGAGTCTGTTCCGACTGTGTCGCTCTCGTTTCACAAATACCTATCTTTTGAATGAATAACACTTAGGTTTTGATCCGTTTACCAAGTGTTGTATCTATTCTCGATATTTGATTCTGACTAGAGATTTCTTTAATTTTATCTCTGCAGCACGTGTATTCCACTAAAAAACACTGTAATTTGTTAGAGTTTTTTTGGAGAAATAAGTTTTCCGTGTAGCAAGATAATCGCAGTGGGGACATTTTTTATAATGACATTAAAAGATTTCACAGGACAGAACTGACAAGCGGATTTTCACAACGACAGAACTGACAAGCAGCAAAGAAAGATAGGAAAGTATTTCGCAACTAAAGGGAGCGGACGCAAGTTCTTGAAATGAAATAGATTGTGTATGAGAAAAGTCCCATTACTTTTCAGACACGTGTACTATAATTGATGGTGAGATTAAAGTACACATTTACAATGGAACAAGTTAACGAAGTTTCTCTCTCACCCCTCGTTCTCCCCCTTTCGTAAAAACATCGCGTTGCATCCAATCAGAACCCCAAAGGCTTTGAAAACCTGACGAGAGGACAACCATCTTTCCCCCTTGAGTTCAAGAAACGCAGCGATTATTCCAGCGAGAACCACATTGGCCCCAAACCAACTCTTTCATAGTGAAACTAACAAGCGCCATGATTAATTTGCATTCGCCGGAAATGAGAATCGCCAAGATGAACACTCGTCGACTGCCAGGGTTCAGTTTCGTTTGTCTTGTCTCATTTGTGGTACATCAACCCTTTTTGAGGGTTAGTTAATGCCGACTGCACCATTTAGCATAACGGTTAGAGTTTTCGCTAGTGGGTCGGGTGACTAGGGTTTAATTCTCGGTCGAGTCATACCAAAGACTTAAAAATGGGACTCCTTGCGAGACATTCAGCATTATAAGTCTTTCCTTACTCTATCAGTATTTCCATGGTAGTTGATCGACCGAGTTTAAAGACCTGCCCCCCCCCCCTGTAGAACATTCTCAGCAAGAACTCGTCTTCGTACAAACACTGCAATGAACTCTCCTTCCTTCCTCTGTATACCTAAAACCAAGCGGAACTTCCATGAACAGAGTTTCTTTCACAGAACTTTCCACCCATGGAACACGTTACCGCAGAATTGTTTCCATATAGACTACAACATGGTCGTTTTCAAGTCCAATAGTCTGTCGAGTCGTCCTGTAAGTTAATGATAGTTCTCAATCCTTTCATAGTACTGTTTCAGCATCCAATTGAAAATCCCACTATCCTTTATCCTCAAGTAGCCTTTGGCCTTGGTGAGTGATGAACCATCAGCATAAATATATATGGTGTGGATAAATAGTAAGTAGAGCAATCCAGGGAAAAGAGTATCGCTTTCCCGATAACTTTACGTTTGCCTATTTTTGCTCTTACTTAACTGTAATAATACTCTATCCCTAATATTTAGCATACTTATATCGTATTAGGAATTACTTCCTTATAATTTAAAACATTTAAAAAAAATTATATTATAGTAATAATATATATATATATATATTTGTTTATCTACATACGCATACATTTAATCCTTCCATAATCATCAGCGTAGAGATAATTATTCAAGCGGTCGCATGATTCGAAATTCCGCGGCTAGCGTAAACAACTACATAAGTGAGAGTTTTAAACCTATTAAACTTAGCTGGCGCGATAGGCAGCCGACTTCAACAATGTTCAACTCATGAAGAAACATGCATATATATATATATATATATATATATATATATATATATATATATATATATATATATATATATATATATATTAGAAATCTCTTCATGATAAAATTGAAACCATTTATAAAATGATTATTTAATAGTATTTTGAATAATATATATATATATATATATTTAATTTTTATTTTTTATTTGTACAGACATGTATAAAAACCGCTAAACTGGCATATCTATGTTATCGATCTTTAGTTATTAGAAACTAAGATCTCCTCAGGCGGAAAAATATGATCTTTTACTTAGGTGTTCATATTGAAAAAAAAAGGAAGAATGAAGAAACAAGAAAGAATTCACATTGAAAACCGGAAGGTCACATGGTCAAGTTTGAAATAATTAAACAAACCTTTGTAAATTTTAGTTTAAGTGTTAAAAAGATGATCTACCTTTAGCAATGATCTCATATTTTTCAAGGTGTCAAGTTATAAGTTAAAGTAGGGCGAGGAGAGTTCTAAGGCCAGATATTACAGTCTGTGCAAAGGGATGAGAGCGGTAAGTTGACATAACATGAACAAATAACAGGGGAGGTTAATTGTAATATCAGGCTACGAATTTGGCGTAACTAATTTCGAGGATTTGTATCTTTCTCTTTTTTATTAAGTCTGTATAGAAATTAAATGCGTTAACATTAAATTTAAATTTGATAGTGATAAAAAATAAATAATAATAATAATAATAATAATAATAATAATAATAATAATAATAATAATAATAATAATAATAGTAGGTATGTATAAAAATTAGGTCGGAACTTCGATGTCGGTGTTTTGAATAGATATAAGTATTTTACAGACCGAACTATTTTGATTTGCAATGAAACTTTCTTTACGGTAATTCATAACGAGACAACTTAAATAGGCAACGGTGAAATTTTGGGCGACAGAGAATAAGGTCTGATCGTATTTTTGTAGAGATTGAGAATAGCCTCAGGTGTGAGAAAGTGTTAGGAACGATAAAGAGAACCGACTTTACGAAGAGCAGAAAGAGCAATGAATCTAATGCATGAGCTCCAAGAAGGATTTCATGTGAAAGAAAGATTGAAAGACGCAAGCTATTTTAACCCTTATCCTCGTGTTGTTCCTGGTCCTTGATAAGTAAAAAACAAAACAAAACAACTGATTAAAAAACACAAGCTGTTTCTTACCGAACTCAACTTCGAGACCAGTTGCATATTTCAACTGATCCCAGGGAAATGGACGAGGAGCAACACCAGCATAGAGAGGGGCATCATCAGCATAGACGTTTATATTTCGACAAGTCTATATCTTATCTGTACAATGTGAATTCATTCATCATTTGTAACCGAGAAATGGCTATCTATATATTAATACGATAGCGTGTGTGTTCGTGTGTCACGTTTACATCAAAAGCT
>OY744525.1:129273210-129295710 GCA_963556195.1 Sepiola atlantica
GGGATCAATACTAAAATAACCAGACAAAAATTGTCGGTTATTTTTAATATATATATATATATATATATATATATATATATATATATATATATATATAACGACTGCTTGTTGGATAGCCGCCGTATTGGCTATCTAGATGTTAATTTACTTCCCATTTATAGGCAATGCTCGTTGAAGCATTTGTACGCGCCTCGGCTGCTGATCAAACATGAATTTCATGCCGTGGTTCGAACCGTGTGAACGGCGGAGATTGTCTCCTCCTATACTGACGATTACAGGCTAGGCATGAAACACATGTGTATATGGGTTCATTTTGAAAATAATATTTACCTATAAATAATTATATATATATATATATATATAAATACATTTATTGGAAAATTATGATAATCGGCTTTATTATTATCATTACTATTATTACTATATTATCATCATCATTATTATTATTATTATTATTATTATTATTATTATTATTATTATTATTATTATTATTATTATTATTATTATTGTTGTTGTTGTTGTTAAGTTGTTCCACAGTAAATAATAAATAAATGAAGTCAAGTCGAGGGTTGGTTTAACAAGTGTATTAACAAAGTAAGAAAGTGACTAGCTCTTAGCTAGACAGTTACAAGACTGTGTTTTGTCTTCAGTGTCTCTGGTGACTCGCACTATTTATAGTGACAACCGGTGTAGTTTCTCCTGTGTAAGAACGGCCGGTGTAACAATTATTATTATTATTATTATTATTATTATTATTATTATTATTATTATTATTATTATTATTATTATTATTATTATTATTATTATTATTTTTATTATCATTACTATTATTATTACTAGTGATTTTATCATTATTATTATTATTATTGGTCTTATTAGTTGTTGTGGTTGCAAGGTTGAACAATAATTAGTGAGGAATACAATGAAGACGCAAACAACAAGGAGAATGCAATAATAAGTGTATTAAAGAAAAGGTATAGTTACAGTATGTACACATGAAGGTGTCGAGTCAGAGAGTCTTAGTGGGAGGACATGTACGCTGTTCGGCGTCACTTCCGGTGGCATTTAGGTAACACACACTAAGGCCAACCTAGGCTTGCCATTTATAGTGTAACGTTATTCGTATATGCAAATGAGTGGTTGCCACCACAACATTAGTATTATTATTAAAACTATTATTAGTAGTATTATTATCATTATTAATTTTATTATTATTATTATTATTATTATTATTATTATTATTATTATTATTATTATTATTATTATTAATTATTATGTCATCTTCTTATTTAATTGATTATTATAATTATTTATATTATTATTTTTATTACAGATGCTGCTAAAACCATCATTATATCATGTTAGTAAACTGTAGTAATGTTTGAATTATTTTCATTATTTTGATTATTCAAATTATTATAACTATCTTAATTATTATTTTCATAATTCTCAGACGTCCTTGACTAAAAAAAACAATAAAATGAATACATTAATAACAAAGATGAATTTTATAATTAAAATACAGCAAAGTAATAAAAAAATACCATAAAAAGTAATAAAAATAACCTAACAGAAATAGATATTAAATGTTTTACAACCCAGACACAACAGCTCACCTAAATTTAACACAGACTTGAAATGATGCCCTCCTGCAAACGAAGATATGAACCTGACATTTGACACGTCTAGACGTTAGTTACAAGATTTCCATTTTCTCCATTTCCCTCCCTCTTCCTTCTCTTCTTCCCTTTCTTTTCACTATCATAAACAAGTAGATTTCATTTTATTTCTATTCCATATTATATTATTTTTAATTATCAACGGTCTCAAATCTGACCACGTGACTTTCCTAATTTAAAATTGTCCTTTTTCTTCTCTTATTCCTTTTTTCCCCCATTTCATTCTTCACAAATACGACCTGAAGGAAGGATAAGATTCTAATTCTCTCTGATGAGATCAAAGCGTTTAACAGCTGTAGATCGATAACATCGACATGCCAGTGTAGCAGATTTTGTACATGTCTGTAAGAATAAAAATAATCATATACATAAAAGCTCTATTTGATATGAAACATTTTTTATAAGACCGGTTTAAATTCTTTGGATTCCTATCCTGTGGATGTTTACTTTACCTTGATTACTATATATAACAGCGCAGGTTTTTTTTTATCTTAAATAACTAATATAAGTTAACAAAACATTTATATGGAACAAAACGTAGATTTAGTATAAGGAACGTTTATGTTTTTGTCTTTTAAGGGAAGTGTGGTCTGATCAACTCTGCTGGGAAGCCATGAAATTAAATACTGTCTTGTTTTTAAATTCCCGAAACAGTTTTTCATGGTAAACAACTGATGATCCCTTAAAATAGTGTTAGAAACTAACTAATATAATAACTGTAAAAAATAAATTGACTTACATGAGTGATTTTCCACGGGAAGACTTGAGACTATAAGTTTTTTTATTTTTTTTATATAGTTTTAATGGTTGAGAAACTTCCGAGACTATATATATATATATATATATATATATATATATATATATATATATATATATATATAACCTTTTGGTTACCTTTCCTGGATATGTTTTCATTTGTATGACTTGGATGGATTTGATAACTTTAACAGATGATGTGTTATGTTCTCTTATGTATTTTTGTATATATTTTTATATATTTTCAAAATGTAATTTTATCACCTGCAGTAACGTCACTGCGGTAATGGTCCTCTGAGGAGAAGAATTATCTTTGAAAACTCATGAGTTAAGGACGTTGAGGTACTTTGCCTTAACTTTGAACCATAATAAAATTTGATTCGCACCTTATTTTATTATTTCATTTCATATATATATATATATATATATATATATATATATATATATATATATATATATATATATATATATATATATATATATATATATATAGTAAGCTATGGAAATATATTTATGGCAATTAAGCTACACAGAGGCTCCCGCGTTTCATAATCTGGGGGAATCTTCAGGCTAAAATGCTGAAGATTCCCCCAGGGGGTGAAACACGGGAGCGTCTATCTAGCTTAATTTCCATGAATATATTTTTTATAGCTTACTACCTAGCTCTATTACGTATCGAGCACTGTTGAAGTAAATACTGAAAATTGATATATATATATATATATATATATATATATATATATATATATATATATATATATATATAATAAAACATTTTGACATTATCGTTAGTGTGAGAAATGTGTAAATTTCCCCATTTATTCACACACACACACACACACACACACACACACACACATATATATATATATATATATATATATATATATATATATATATATATATAAAAATAAATGCCCTATTTAAAGTTAATTCAACTTTTCACAATAGACGCACCATCTTTTTCATATACTGCTTATGTATATACGATATAAATCGCAACGTTAACTAATTTGCATATAAAGAACATTTTAAGAACTAACTATTATTTGTTGTTTTTCAATTCAATTGTTTTTTTTATTTTAATACAAGAAATAGTTCTGTTCCGATTTTATTTCCTATTCAAATGTTTAACGTTTGTGTTCAACTGTTTCTTTCTTTAAAGGGATTAACTCGATTTTCAACGAGGTGTGATCTATTTCTACATCGCAAGTGAACGGACAAATTGATTTATTCTTGCTTTTTCTTTCTTTACGCATTTCACATTTAAAAAATAAATAAATTCATATCACAATTATCAAAATGTTCATATTTATCTATCTATATGAATAAATGAGAAAGATTTTGTTTCGTGTTTCCAACAAAGTTATACGAATGAAATGTTTATTATTTTAAATGAATGTTTCAAGTATTTCAAAAAGCAATAGTAAGCCGGTAAGACTAACTATTATATATATATGCCAAAAGCCACTCGAGGATTATATATATATATATATATATATATATATATATATATATATATATATATATATATATATATATATATATATATATATGAGACGTTCATGTAGTTTTCTTGAAGCATTATTTATTTGTATATAGAAATATATATATATATATATATATATATATATATATATATATCCTCAAGTGGCTTTTGGCCTATATATAATAAAATAATCACATACTTCAGACAGCATCTTTGTAGCTTCGTGATAAAGCACCTAACTACAATTCGTACGGTCGCGGTTTCGAATCCTACCATAGTAGACCACGCTGATGACGGCACTGGATAACTATTTTATATCTACACATATATATATATATATATATATATATATATATATATATGTATATATATTTATTATTAATACTCAGACCTTTCAAGATTTAAGCTCAATAGATGTTAAATTTTTAAACTCCAGAGCATGTATAGATAAGCAATCGACAGTTATATTCCAGTAACCATGTATGTATTACTTTTTCGAAAGATCCAGTACTTAACGAACCGTTTTGTCGTCACATAGGCGACCAAAATACAGAGTTATATATTGGATTTCATATGACTATTACTCCCCAGAAAGAAAGGCCAACACAATGTCCAAGAAATATCAGAAAAATAACAAAACTCACAAAATGAAAGCATTAATATTCAATTAGGAAAAGTTAATCATCATCCTCTTTACCTGCTTCTCTTTCTCTCTCTCTCTCTCTCTCTCTCTCTCTCTCTCTCTCTCTCTCTCTCTCTATATATATATATATATATATATATATATATATATATATATATAAAAGCGTTTTTGAGTTACTGTTAGTGTGAGGTCATTAAAAATTTTAAATACCTTTAAATTTTTAAAAAACACTGGATTGTAATGTAACGACAATCTTTCGTCCTGTCATTTCTTTAAAAGATTTAATTGGCTTTGGATAATTTTTAGATAAAAACTTTATGAAACCCGTTTGAATGGTTAGCCCCTAAATATTAACTCTCGCATAACTCCATAACTACTTGTAATATGGCATAGCCCTCTTTCTACTTCGAACCATATGTACATCCCGAATTAAAGTTCCAGCCTGGTAAACTTTGATTTGAGGCTTAATGGCATCTGCTCCCCTATCGTTTCTATTTGCTGTATAAATGGGTACCTCGATCAGTATTCCATTGATGCTGTTTGCGTTTCATTCCGTGTTCACACCTTGTGCAGACGATAAGATCTAATATTAATAAAACATATGAAACGATCGTACACAAACAGTTGTTACGTTAAATTCTTCGACCGCTATTTGAGCATGTAATACTGGTTACATGGATCTATGTTATATAGTGTCCAAGTAAGCCATGCTGATGACGACTACTAACCAGAAACACGTGTCCATGGATTATGTTTATGTACGTAAAAAAAATTAATAAAAAAATATATATGAACAAAAAATACGTCCTATAAAGTTAAGGGCGTCTAAAAATACAATCTTCTGCATTACTCTTTGTCACTTAGGGAGTGAAATACTAACTCATTGAACAGCTACCAGCACAAATAAAAAAGAATTACATAAATACATAAAATATCTAGATGATCAAAACCGTACATATTTCCGAGCAAGGCGTCAAAGTCCGGAGGTAAAACTCCAGACTATAGGCATTCATATCGAAGATTCGATCTTTGTCCAAGTTAGCCATGCTGATGACGACTGATAGTCAGAAACACGTGTCTATGGATTACTTTTATGTACGTATGCAATATATATATATATATATATATATATATATATATATATATATATATATAGAGAGAGAGAGAGAGAGAGAGAGAGAGAGAGAGAGAGGTTAAACCCCCGAAAACCAATAAGGAACTTAGAAAGGATCAAAAGAAAAGGATGCAGACACAAGTTGTCCATAATATTTAATAAAATATGTCTTAAAGAAAAAATGCTGCTCATATACTACACACACGCAATATATATATATATATATATATATATATATATATATATATATATATATATATATATATATATAGTGTTAAAGTGAATCATTTTAGGAAGAAATCCGAGTAAGAGAAAACAGAACAAGAATAGAATATAGAAAGAAAAGATTTACATACACATTGCAACTGTCAGCATTTATAATTTATAAATGCTGACAGTTGCAATGTGTATGTGATTTTTTTCTTTCTATATTCTCTCTCTCTCTCCCTCCCTCTCTCTCTCTCTCTATATATATATATATATTAGCAAACAGTGTTAGAAATAACATACTTAATCTTTTTAATTATAACTATTTTCAATTTTTTCAATTTTTCTAATGATCTTTCTGTGTTAAAATAAAATAAATAACCTACGTTCCATATGTATCACGAACGTTTTCGATTCTTCGTCGAATCATCATCAGGTGAAAAAAGCAAATGCACAAAAAAGCTGGAGAAAAGAAGAGAATTGAAAAAGAAAGCCGGGAAAAGGGCACGATAATTCAGTTAGACGCGGAGAGACGTTTACAATTTAAACTCCGGGACGCCAGAATTAGCGTCACATGATAAAATTGTATGATGTGAGACATTTTAATATATATATATATATATATATATATATATATATATATATATATATATATATATATATGTGTGTGTGTGTGTGTGTTTTTAGATCTCCGAAACAATTACATGGTAAACAGCTGATGATACCCGTTAATATTTCACGCTCAACTTTAGGTCTCCTTTAAGATACTCGAATCCCCTTTTTTATTTGTAAAATTTTCCAGTGGTAAGTCGGCTTAAGCAATATGCGATATGTTGGATTTAGTTTGTATCCCTGGGAATTTAAACTGCATTTTCTTTGTTTGTTTAAAATGACTCAAAGCTGCTTTAGACTATATATATATATATATATATATATATATATATATATATATATATATATATATATATATATATATATATAAGAATCATTTCGTTTGTAGCTATATCACTACCTATATACCTACCTACATCACTACCTATATCAATACCTACTTACGTGACCAATTAGGTTACCTGAGCTCTGTGACATTTTCACGGGTACAATGAGTGTAAATTACCATGGAATAAAATATGAGCACTTACTTGCAGAATTATGTCCTTCTGTGTCTCGCTTTCCCCAGCCAGGCGCTCGCTTTTCTGTGTCTCGTTTTCCCCATCCAGGTGCTCGTTTCCCCCATCCGGGAGCCCGTTTTCCCCATCCGGGTGCTCGTTTCCCCCATCCTGGAGCGCGTTTCCCCCATCCTGGAGCGCGCTTGCCCCATCCGGGTGCACGTTTGTCCATATCGCTCGACGTGTTGGAATTGTCCGCACCGTTCAGTGACGACAAAAAGCTGGCTAGTTCTTCATCCGTGACGGTTCGCTTGCCCCAGCCGGGGGCACGTTTACCCCAGCCTGGGGCTCGTTTCTCGGCATCGCCGAAGCTGTCCGTGTTCTCGCCGCTATCCATGCTGTCCAGGGCGAACAGCATGTTCTCCATCTCTTCAGAGTCTAGCTGTGGTGAAGTCCGTTTGCCCCATCCGGGAGCCCGTTTGCCCCATCCGGGTGCACGCTTGCCCCAACCGGGCGCCCGCTTTCCCCATCCAGGTGCACGTTTGCCCCATCCAGGTGCGCGTTTGCCCCAACCGGGGGCCCGTTTTACGTAGTTCTCGTCCATGTTGGTTAGGCTGTTGTAGTCGACGTCGCTCTCCGCGTCTTCCGGGGAGTTACCATCAACGGACGTTTCTAAGAGTCGGGAAAGGCTTTCTTGGACGAGAGATGGTGAAGCCTCGCTATTCGACGGGTTTCGGTTGGCCTCATGAACACTGCTGGCGCAAAACACCGGGGACGCTAGCAGCAGGACGAAAAGTATAGAATGGCGAGCCAGGAATAAGCGAACCTTTGTTTAAAGTCTCTTGTTTCTTCATCTTGTAAACTGGCTCCTTTGTTTTTTTTTTGTTGTTTTTGTTTTGTTTTTGCTTATTAGCGTTTATCTTGGTTTGTTTTTTTGTTGTTTGTTTCTTTGTGTTTCTTAGTTTAGCTTTACGACCAAGATATATAAAAAAAAGCGTTCCCAGCGTTATAGAATCTGTTGATCCACTGATTCTCAGAGGTTCCTGGCATTTATAGAGCCAAACTGATCTCAGAGAAGAGAACGCCCCTCTCTCTTTAATTCATGAACGGGCGTTTATCCAAGGCGAGACGTGGCGAGTGATCACTGGTCAGAAGGTTTCCGATGTAAGTAGGCGAAAGCCCGTGGGTGGGGTTTGACTTGGGCGTGTCTCTGTAGGCAGCGTGCAGAATGCGCGGGAAATGGAAGCACACTAACTACCGCGGAAGAACCTGTAAAACGAAACATACTTGTATGAGATTAAGATAGTTTATACGAATTCGTGTGTATGTGTGTGTATGTGTGTGTATGTGTGTGCGCGCGCGTGCCTGTTTGTACGCGCGTGTGTGCGAGCCTGTTTGTGTGTGTCCGTAACTTTTTCATCTTCATATCATCTACACACATAACGTTAAAAAACACACACACATACACAGGTGCGTACACTTACAAACACATTGATGCTTGTGTAAGAATGGAATGATTTACGCGCATTCCTGTAGGTGTGCGTGCGTGTATGTGGGTGTATATGCGTGTGCCTGTGTGTGTGTGCGCGCTTGTGTGTTTGTGAACGTAACTTCGACTTCCGCACAAAAGTATCTTCATTTTCATATAATACATACATACACACGCGCACGCACAAACACACACACACCCACACGTACACACACGTGCGTAAACATGTACACAGGTTGTTGCTTATTGAGACTAAAATTATATATATATATATATATATATTTATAAAAGATCAAATATATATATACACACTTATATGTATATATATATATATATATATATATATATATATATATATATATATATATATATATATATATATATATACATGTATACCCTCAAATTAGATGATATAGAAAACCATTAATAAGTTTACATAAAGATCAATCATAATCTCGTAAATACCAGTAGCTCAATATTAAATGGAATAGAGCTGAATATATATATATATATATATATATATATATATATATATATATATATATATATATATATATATATATATATATATATATGAAGTTAATCCAACAAAATATATAAGAAGCAACTAATATCTTTTAATTAGTGAACCATCCGGATAAAGACTGAAGCTCAATATACTGGATAGAGCATTAATAGCATAATATGAAATGAAATAATAAAATAAGGTGCGAATCAAATTTTATTAGAGTTCAAAGTTCAGACAAAACTTTGCCTGAACTTTGAACTCTAATAAAATTTGATTCGCACTTAAAATTTGATTCGCACTTTATCTTATTATTTCATTTTATATTATGCTATATTATATATATATATATATATATATATATATATATATATATGTATATATTTACAATTTTTGATATTTCAAATGTAAAGTTTTAATAACATAAAGTAGTTTTATAGCTCAATAGTGCGACGCTAGAGCTATAGTATAAAATATTTTTATTAAGTTTTAAACCACAAAAAAATGTAAGAAAGGACAAAACCACATCTCTTCTTTATTTTGTATACGACACTGACAATAGGGGAATAGGTCAACTCGAATTTTAAGAGTATTTTATGACTATTTTATAGTTCCTGGTATCAGCCGAAACAATTGTATGCCAAAAGTAATAAAAACAATTTTCTGAAGAGATGTGGATTCGCCTTTTCTTATATTTTGTTGTGGTTTACAACTATATATATATATATATATATATATATATATATATATATATATATATATATATATATATATATATATATAATTTGCAGATCAAGTTCTAAATAAAGAGAATACATAAAGGTATAGTTGTTTACAGCTGTTTCTTAGCAGTGTTTATCTTCATCTATAAACACAACACAATCAATTTGTCCATGTCCAATACAAGTCACAAATTACTCCAGACACAAAACACCCCCCTCCCAAAATCCATTGTCATATATATATATATATATATATATATATATATATATATATATAGAGAGAGAGAGAGAGAGAGAGAGAGAGAGAGAGAGAAAGAGAGAGAAAGAGAGAGATTTGGTAGAATTTAAAAAAATATAACATTAATACTAATTAATCCTGTACCGGAAATGCATATTCAGCAATATCTATCTATATGAAAACCACTTTTATTAGAAAAATTACATTTAAGTAAAGTTTCAAAATTAGAAAACTATATACATTTTAAAATTTTACTTCAGTGTAATTTTACGTGGTTTTCAGAAACTCACTTCTATATGATATTTGAAATTGTAATTTATGTTTTTAATTTTTTTTAATCGACACAATTAATATATATATATAAATAAATATAAATATATATATATATACATGCGAAAGTTAGGCTCATTTCTCGCACTAACGTTAAAGTGAAATAGCGCTATTTCAAGATAATTTAATTTTGCATAATAGTACAACAATTTTGCTGTATATTGCTTATGTATACGTGATATCAGTCGCAAGGTTAACACATTTCCCTATTGGTTTTGGAAAATTATATTTCATTACTTATCTATTATTTTTATTGCTTTTTAATTAAATGATTGTTTGGATTGTAATATCACAAATAGTTCTGTTTCGCAATATATTTTTTTTATTTCCCGTTGAAATGTTTAGCATTTTTGTTCAGATGTTTCTTTCTTTAGGGCGACTGACTTGATTTTCAACAAGTGTAGATCTATTTCTAAATTGTAAGTGAAAGGGCATCAAACAAGATTAATCTCTGATTTTTTTAAATCTTCCCAAAATTAAAATAACATGAACATTCTATTTGAACCAAACTGACACATAAAAAACAACAAATGTTCAAATCAACTTCCATAAGTGATGAATTTCGTATGTAAATATCTTTTTTTAGAATTCAATTATCGTTTAATAAAAAAAATGGATGAACATTTTTTAATAGATGTTCTTAGCTTCTAATCTTGGCTATAAAATTAAAGAATGGTTGAGAACCCCGGTATAGACGGGTACTTCTTCAGCTAGTTAATAATAAAGCAAAAAAATAAAAAATAAGAGAGACAAATGCTGTACTTACTTGTCTCATAAATTCCTTAGTTGTGAGCACCAGTTCATGATGCTTTTTTGGGGGCTTAAAATATATTTATGATTATGAAACAATGACATTATTGTTTTAATATGCATAAACTTCATGAAAGGTCAGCCTCCAAGGTAATTAGACAATGAAAATGTATTAATTAATTAACCAATCATGCAAAATAAAATAAATCTTTTTGAATGTAATGTAAACAAACAACTCGTTGCTCAACTCCTAACTTAGAGATGCCCTCTATAAATCTGTCCCCTAATCCACAGTACCCCCTAACGTCTCAGTGGTAATGTTTAAAAAATTTTTTTTTTAACATAGGTCACCCCAAACAAGGCAGGACGCCACTGTATACGTAAGGGGCTACTGAGAAAAAAGGGAGCAGATTTTTTTTTTTGGGGGGGGGGGGGGGTCAACCTAAATTGGGAGCTGCGCAGCGAGATGTCTGTTTACATTAGTTTAAAATTTCTGTATGTCAGTACCGTCGGGGAAACAGGGGACAGGGAGGGAGTTCCAGGGGCCAGCAGCACGAGGAAAGAAGCTATTGGAGTAAAAAGCTCTCCGGCATCTGGGGACCTCCACAGTGAATGGATGGGATTTAGTTGATTGTCGAGTTGGTCTAGTGAATTTTCGTCGAGGGGGCACCAGAGTAGCCAGTTCATCGGAACATAATCCATTGAAGTATTTGTAAAACAAACACAAGGATGCTACATTGTGGCGATGTCTTCAATATATTTGTTCGAACTTGTCTGCGGTTAATTAAAGTAAACATAGGAAAAAATAGAAGATTATTAGGAGTCAATTATTTTCTAAGTTGTAGTCTGCAGGAAGCAGACCCGTGAGTTTTAGGTGGGGGTATTTTAGTATCAATTCCATGCTCCACAGATGGGAAGTTTCGTTTTTAAAACAATAGCGTGGTGTCTTCGTTACCGCCGGACATCTACAAACAGTAGATACCACGTTTTACTTCACTTTATATATATAAATATTGGGTTGGCCAAAAAGTTCGTTCGTTTTTTTAGGAAAGAGGAACCTATTCATCATGTTTAGAAACATAACCCAGTTTATGCAATTCACGCTCGATTTGGAAGTCTTAAGAATTTCTGAGATTTGTCTGGTTGTCAAACGACAATCTTGTTTAAGTACGGCTTTCACTTAGTCACTGTCGGTCATCTTTGACCGACCAGATCGAGGAACATCTTTCACTGAAAATTGTCCTTTTCGGTATCGAGTAAACCCTTTTCTGGCACACCCGTTCTGTAACAACATTCTCCCCATACACATGGCATATCTTTATATCAGGTTTCTGTAGCTTTTTTTCCTTTTCTGTAGTAAAAAAGCATCAGATGTTGGTAGCGCTCTTCTTGATCTTCCATTTCTAGGCCTGCAGTACAAGCAAACATGTAAGAATTCCTCTGCTCGGAAATTTATTACACACTGACATCAACATACTCGCTACACCAAATAAAGGATTTGAAGAATAGAAATATAAAACGATGTTTTGGAGGTCGGAAAGATGGCATTAAAATAAACGAAGGAACTTTTGGCAAACCCAACATATTTTCCTGCATTTTACGGCAGTTTTTATCATAATAATAATAATAATAATCTTTATTTGTGTTGTGTCTGTCTGTCTATCTGTCTGTCTGTCTGTCTGTCTATCTATCTATCTATCTATCTATCTATCTATCTATCTATCTATCTATCTGGCGGTCCAGGGCTGCAAATGAAAACAAAGCTACACCAACGTCAAACACAATATTTCTTGAATGAAAGTCAAAAAGAAATCTTACTTTTGTATTAAGTTTGTATTAGGGTTTGTTTACAAGATAACGTGGGATCTGCGTTCATGTCGGACATCCAAAAACAGCAAAGACTATGTTTTTAATTTATTGATAACTTGAAAATTAAAATTATAGAAATGAAAAAGTCAGAATAAAAATGGGATATGGGGTTCAGGGCGGGGAGTAGGAATACACAGGATTCCTCATTCATTTCTGGTTACGGTGGGGGAGGGCGTTATGCTAAATAAATAAGCAAACAAAAACATCGGTGAAAAAATGCTCCCCTAAAAAATAATACCTTTCATTGTATTTGTATTTTCAACTTAAGGACAATTAAAAACAAAGTACAGTAACATTCCTACGCTATGAACAGATCAAATGTTCATAGCGTAGGATTGGCCATAGCGTAGGATACATTAGACAAAGTACAGTAAAACTCCTACGCTATGAACAGATCAAATGTTCATAGCGTAGGATTGGCCATTGCGTAGGATACATTAGATGACCATGAAAATTTTTTCTTCATTAACAGATATAGAAAATGAGTATATGTTTGGCTAACTATATTAATATTTTATGAGGATAATTAAAGAAACTATATGTAAACAAATGGATTTATTAAGTAAATGACTATTGATCAACGCAAATAGACATTAAATGGTTAAATATAAAAAAAATGTGTTGATGGATACTGCATGTATATCACTTCGCTCAAATTATTGAATATTCTCATTATTTCAAATCATTTCGTTAAATTATTTCATTGAATCTTTTATGTTTTGTCGAAATTTGGATACTTTGTTCAGTTCCATTTTCTTAATGAACATTTTTCTTTGTAGAGCACGAACCATCTCTATATCGTAGTTATTAAAGCAACTCTTTTCTTCCAAGAATGTTAGAAGTGATTCTGTATTTTTTCTGTGACTTTAAAAACGGTGTACGTTCGTTAGTATATCATCATCATCATCATCATCATCATCATCATCATCATCATCACCACCACCACCACCACCACCACCACCACCACCACCATCACATCATCATCATCATCATCATCATCATCATCATCATCATCATCATCATTATATCATCATTATTATCATCATCATCATCATCATCATCATCATCATCATCATCATCATCATCATCATCATCATCATTATTATCATTATTATTATATTATTATTATTATTATTATTATTATTATTATTAATATTATTATTATTATTATTATTATTATTATTATTATTATTATTATTATTATAATAATAGATTTGTAAGAAAAAATATCTTTAATGGTGATCATTGGTGTCCTGAAAGGAATGTTTTGGTAAGCCTTCATAAAATCACATATAAATGCTCTGTACTCTGTAATCGAGTATCATCGAGCTTGTTTTATTGGAACAACCCCGGTCTTCACTGAATGATCTATTTATAAGTGAAAAATCTAAATCTAAATCTCTATATATATATATATATATATATATATATATATATATATATATATATATATATGTGTGTGTGTGTGTGTGTGTGTGTGTGTGTGTGATTCTAGAAATCACATCGGTCATCCGCAAAGCCATCCACAGAGAACACTTAGACATACAACTTATACACTCCGGACCAATACTAAGACAACACCTATCAATACCCAGAACACCACCCCAACAACAACCCATGCACTTTAAATGTTATTTTTAAATTTTTATTTTGGTCTGAAGAAGTTGACTCTCTATATGAGAGTACAACTGAAACATGTATGCACATATGTAACCAATAATGTTTGTATGAATAAAACATTATGCTATATATATATATATATATATATATATATATATATATATATATATAAAATGATAAAATAACAAAATAAGAAATAAATGTTGAAAAAAACTTTTTACAAATGTTGGTAGCTTTACTCCTTTACATATATACTTTTCTTCTCATCCTTTTGGCTAAGATCAAAGTGTAGTATCTGTTCCGATGGATACTGCACCACATACTGGTGTTGTCTTGGCCTTCGGTTTTGATTTACCGCCGGTCAATGGGTCTGTCCTTTGCAGTTCTGGGAGGTCTACCTTCCCAGGCTTTGCCTCCCCTCTTTGGGAGGAGTAAGTTTATTGCTTACTGCATGAGGCACCCCTACCGGGAATGCCGACGGGGCTGACAATGCAAATTTTTAAACCCCACTTTCCCGACCCGACCTTGGGTCACATCTTACTTGTGGGAGTAAGATAAAAACTGGCCTTGTGCTTAACTCCTGGAGAGGAGGTAAATCAATACTCGTTGATACTAAAACAAAGAAAAAAAGAATCGAAATAAATATTTAAACTAAACCTACATTGATCGTTTGTTTTAAAAATGTATCTGTTTTTACAGAATGAGAACAATCTAGTTTTGACCATTGAACGATTAAAGCTTGTTCTTGGCGGTATTAACATGAAAAGTGTGTATATGTTTCATACTACTTTTTCTGTGGCACTGTGCTGCGATTTGCTGGTTGTTGTGTCTTCATAACGTGCTAGGGGATGTTTGCTTATCCATTCCGATAACATGCGAAAGCTAGAGAGGAAAAGAGAGAGAGGGAGAGAGAGAGAGATGGTGAAATAAAGTCAACTTATTTGCGTTTTTTTTTTGTTCTTCACAAACAAGACAACATTTTCTTTTTCTTCTTCTTTTTCTTCTTCTTCTTCGTTTATCCCGAGCTACGGCGAGGTCCGTAATGATGGAATTTTGCCGCCACTTGGCACGATCATGAGCTTTGTCCGGATGAATTCGGTTTTGCAGAGATCTTTTTGCAGAGTGTCTGTTTATCTCATCATCGGCTTCTCTCTCGATCGCATCCTGGCGACTTCTAATACAAAGGAAAGTTTCGCGACGTTGTCGTTGTTGGCCCTCAGCACATGTCCAGCCCATCTGAGCCACCAGTCCCTCATCTTGCCCTCAATCGGTGCGATGCCGTAGCGCCTTTGGACGTCCTCATTGGCCGAGCAGTGTAATTCCAGACACTCGGCGGAGCATTTTGGTTTCCATAACGGCGAATCTTCGTTCCGTCTTCCTCGTTGTCGGTAAGCACTCGGACCTGTACAAAGCGACGAGTCTCACAACCGTCCAGTAGATCTTCGCCCAATCAATACATATTACAATTGAATCGTAATGGGCTACTGTGATAATGATTAGATTTACAGGGAGAAACCTAGGCGGGGAGTTGGCCAGCAAGATGCATTCACATTGCATTTAAATTTCTGCATGTTAGTACGGTCGGGAAACAAAGCAGCAATGAGGGATTTCCAAAGGCAAATGGTCCGAGTAAATAAGCCATTAGAATAGACAGTTTCCCGGCATCTAGGGACTTCTACAGTGAAGTGGTGGGAATTTGCTGATAGTCGAGTTTGTCGTGGTTAATTACATTGAAGCGGTAAATGTGCAAGTAAATTAATCAGAGTCCATTCCGTGGAAGTACTTGTAAAACAAGCACAAGGATGCAAAACTGCGGTGATGAGACAGAGACTGCAACTTGATAGACAGTGCGAAACTTATTGTGGTTAGAGACTCTATTTTGCAGTCTGTCCAAGAGGGAGATATTAGAGTTAGTGCACCAGTCCAGATGTGACAACAATACTCCATGCACGGACGAATGGTGGCTTTATAGATATATAGGCTACAACAACGACGACCACAACGACGACACGAGTGTATAGAAGAATTATACACACATCGGTAAGATAAAATATAACACTAATCCTATATTGATCAAAATCCGTTAAATAATTTGGAGTAGAGAAAAATATCTAAAATTTGAGGCTTAATCTTAAGGATTCTTAAGAAGAAATTGAAATTCAGGGAGTCTTGTTGAATTGAATTATGGATCAAATTTAATGTAAATAAAACATTTTAATCTAAAAATGAAAGGTTGTGCTGATATTATGCCCCTTAATAGTCGTTTAAAATACTTATAGAAAAATGAAACTCGTGGAATATCTTTTAGTTGATATCTTAGACCTCTAAATACGTTTCGTTAAAATTGGAAGTATTGGAATTTTCATGAAAGGCTTTTAGTTCACATTGCATTAAGCTTAATCAGTCCACATTACCCACTTTTATGCCGATCAAATGAGACCCACAATTAATAATGATCAGTTCATTTGTTTCGGAGTTTACTCAATCTATCTATCTATCTATCTATCTATCTATCTATCTATCTATCTATATATATATATATATATATATATATATATATATATATATATATATATATATATATATATATATATATATAAAAGGAGATTTTAGTTTGCTTATATATATATATATATATATATATATATATATAAAGAGAGAGAGAGAGAGAGAGAGAGAGAGAGAGAGAGAGAGAGAGAGAGAGAGAGAGTAAACTCCGAAACAAATGAACTGATCATTATTAATTGTGGGTCTCATTAATAGTATAGGTTATTTAAGACACGTTAATCCAATAACTTTTTACACTTTGTGAATTTTTCTGATGTTTTTTGTAATGTTGCAGAGACGATATTGACATAAAAATGTTGTTTGGCACAAGACAAATGAAACGGATGGTAAAAGATATATCTCACAGAAATGTTATGTTTTTTGGAAATGTGAAAAAATAAAAATAAAAATAATAAAACATATATGACATAAAACATATATGAACCTGACATATATATCAGGGTTAATATAAAGAATATATATATTTAAGGTACATATCCATTATTATATCACCTAAATTGTTTCAGATTACAAGTTTAATGAAGTTATGTTTCCAGGCTTCAGAACGTATATATTTATTGGTTTCATTCCAATGACCAAGGAAAAAAGAAAAAGCGTCAGTTCACATTTGAATTTTAAAAATTTATTTTACAATTTCGGCGAGTGCTTATATGCTTTTTCGTCTTACGACCGTTTCATAACCCTAACCCAAAATCTTTTTCACGGGCAGCTCATCAGAGACCTCGGTTTCTAATACCAAATAAAAGATAAGCACCCTGATCCAAAGCAAAAAGGAAGAAAGCGACTCCAAAAGAAGAAAGATGACTGAACAGATTATCTGCACCCAAACACCAAGGGGAAGTAACCCAATAGCTTAATGGTGATGGATAAATGATCAACTTAGGAGAAAACAAAAATGTAAAGTGAATTTAAGAGAAAAGTTAAGAGAAAAGAATTAGTGAAGTTAATATAAAAATAAAAGCAGCAAGCTTTTACGTAGCATTTTTTAAATATCTACTTAATACCGTTTTTTTTTTCATGGTTAGAAAAGAAAAAAAGAAATTTTTTAAAAGTGATTTTATTCGTGCAATAATGCAATATTTTTACTTTTTTAATTTTTTTAATTTTATCTACAAAACAAACACCTAATACGTTAAATATTTTCGTTTCACATTTTATCAAAATGTATTTTTTTTCTGAAAGAATCTTTTCAAAACAAAGCAAAACTCACATTAAAGAAGATAACCAGAGAAAAATCCCCCATAAATCGGACATATCGATCCAAAAATGAAAACCGGTGAAAACTCAATAAAATTAGAAAATCCCGGTTGATAAAATTATTGTTACTTACTAAAGTAAAATAATAATGATTATAAAATGTTTGATTTTATTTATTAACTGAATACAGAAAATACGTTTCGTTAGAAAGATGGTACCTTAGGTTTCAAGCTGGGAGAGCGGGTCCAGCCAAAAAGAATACGGTGCTTTTGTTTTATAGTTTTACTTACATTTATAATCAACTCACCTGCTCTCTTCAGCCATATTTGATCTACAAGTGAACAGAGCCGATGAGCGGTTTATAAATATAAGTAAAACTAAAAAAAATGAACATTTTTCTGTCTGGGTCCTCTCTACCAGCTTTAAACCTAAGGTATGATCTTCATCTAATCTTCTGTAATATTATTAATCAAATACTATTTTTATCTATAGACCAGCTTATTCTCTTTTAACGACTCATGAGTATAGACTTTACAACGGGACTAGCTACCGACAGGTTTGAAGTTACAACTTTGCGTCGTGTAACTCAACATCGTTAACTTCTCAGTCGGCAGATCAGCTGCGCGATTTAGACGTGTAAATACGTTTTTTTCTTAATACAAACTCGTACTGTTTGATTACATCTACAGTGTTCAACCAAAGAAATGAAACTATAGCGTTACTTCCATGGCGATATAATCATCTTGTCCCAATCAAGGGGGCGTATAATAATTAAATATTATTTTTATCTCTAAATAAAATAATATATATATATATATATATATATATATATATATATATATATATAAATTAGAGCGAAACATTTTGAACCCCGCCAATCTGTGCATAACATCGCCAGGACTACACTTATCCTAACGTCTTAAGAACTTGACGTCTCTTTCGGCTCATATCGTGATTCGACCCCTCGGGGTTAATACCATCAAAATCATGAGGAAGAAAAGAAGAAAAAAAAACTATAAGACAGTCTCGCCTGCCAAAGTTGTTCTACAACGAAAGCATGCAAAGAAAAATAAATAAATAAATGAACTTTTTTTAATTTAACGATTGTTGATTTGCAAAATATTTCACTTTAATACATTCTAATCCGTGCTTCAAAGATGTTGTCAATTCCCTTACACACACACACACACACACATATATATATATATATATATATATATATATATATGTATGTGTGTGTGTGTGTGTGTGTATATATATATTTATATATATATATATATATATATATATATATATATATATATATATATATATATATATATATCCTTGTAGGGTTAGTAGGAGAGAACGCAAGCAGAATGTTCGATTATTAAGAACAAATGTTGAGAAGAGTCCATAAATAGCCATCACGTGCTGTCCCTTCTTGTTGGATTTGAAACCGACAGTACCGATGCTGTTCTAATCTTCTGTAATATATATATATATATATATATATATATATATATATATATATATATATATAATATTAAGATGTTGAATTAAATTAAAGCTTATTGATTTATCGTTTAATAATAATCTATCGTGATAATATAAAGCTCAATATATCGAATAGAGCAATCAATTCTAGAGATGAAAGATAAAATTTAAAAATTTGTAAAGATAAAATATTTATTAGAACATCAAAAGTTCCGTGCAATGAGCTTCATATCCTTAATCCATACTCTAAACTTTTGATGTTCTAATGAATATTGTATCTTTACAGTTTTTTATTCTCATAGTTCAATTCTAGAAATATATATATATATATATATATATATATATATATTAAAATGGCTCAAGACAAAGCATTAAGGTGAAGTCCCAAAAATACTACTTCAAAGTAAAAAAACGATGAGTGTTAGATAAATTCCGACCAAGAAAATTTCATTTGTAAGAAACATCGCTCATGGAATGTGAGGACTAAAAAACAAAATAAGGGTACGAGAGTTATGAGGCTGCCGAAAGTAAACCCAAGGTCCACTTTCTACTCTCCTTAATATATATATATATATATATATATATATATTAAGGAGAGTAGAAAGTGGACCTTAGGTTTACTTATATAAAGGGCTGATAATTTTAAATCTTGGCCTTTGCCAACCTATTTATTCCGAGCAATTTACTCTGATGATAAGATTTTGATTATTGAAAAGCCTGGCTTAAGGAAAAATTAATTGAATAAATTGCCTTTTCGCGGAATATACCTTGCATTGAGCAACTGAATTTAAAAAAGATCTGCCTTTCGCTTTTCTAATTCCTTTTCACCATTCTACCTATATATATATATATATATATATATATATATATATATATATATATATATATATGAGAAAGGAAGAATGAGAGTAATCCGACCTAATGGGAATACTCCTACCTCCCTTCCTCCCTCCCTCCCTCCAGCTTTAAAAAAATTTACACCTGACCACAACAAAATCTCCCCTCTCACCTATCTCACCCTTTTGACTATTTCCTTCACACTCTTACCCACCCCCGCCCATTTTCAAATAATCTTCATTTCTTTAAATCTTTTTCTAAAACTATGATACCACCTACATACCAAACACGCAGAGTTCCCCTCTTCCCTCCTCTTTCCCCAGTCTCTCAAAATCCATGCCACACCTCACCACAGCAAAAACCTCAGACCCCCCCTTTCCTCTCTCTCACCCTAAGGCAAATTCACTAATACTCTCACCCTCCCTTTTTTCACTGCTGCCTTAATGGTACCCACTCAAAGCTTTCCATGTTCATTTCATTCTTCGCCACTATTGACGTTACGCAGCCTGGACCCTCGTTCAGCGCTCTTAGCAGCCACGCTTACTACTTTTCCTTATCAACCCATCATGTCAACCCAATATTTCGACGTACTTGCATGACATTTTTCTTAAAAGTATCATCCTGAGGAAGTCTTACAATAAAGATGAAACGGTGATGAATATATAAAAAAATATCTCTTGCGCGAACGAATGGTGGCTTTATAGATATATAGGCTACAACAACGACTTCCCTTTGTCAAAAATAATTAAACCAGAAGAAAAAAATTATTTTTGACGAAGGGAAGTCTCTTTTCCCGAAATATTAAATAATGCTTTTTTAATCACCCGGACATCACACACACAGCTAAAAACACTCTCACTGTTATGTAAGATTTTAGGAAAAATAAATAGTAAGTCATATTTCGTATTCGATTCATTGTTTTTGTTCCTTACAACTTGCATTTTACCCGGAATTTGCATTGCCCACAGCCTTTCAAAAACATACTACTAATAAAGTATTTTATTTACAAATTACACATTACTGTGTCTGTTGGGTGTACCGGAGTTTCATAGATTAAGTGTAGAAACAAGTATATTTAAGTATCTTTTCCATATATAATTATCAAATTAAATGTCGGGTATCTTTTATTATAATCCGTACGCTGAAAACGCTCAAAAAACAAATATACAACAAATAAAAGTAACTGTCGTCGATAAAAGTTAATTTAAAACTGACCTGTGATATTTGTTTGTATTTTTAAACCGTTCCAACTGCTATTTATTAGAAATCAATAGTTTTGTCACACGAACTTGCAAAAAAAAATGGCGCTTGCTCGTAAGGAAGTGAGCACAAGACGCCATTTTGTCTAAAGAAAATACGAGTAAAAAATGAACAAGAACTTTTTTTTACATCTAATAAAAACCCATTTATAGTACGTAAAAATACAAACAAATATCATAGGTAAGTAGACAAATATCTCTTCTCGACGTAGGTTAAACTCACTTGTTGCATATTTATTTTTATAACCCCGTTCTCGTTCGTGTTTTGGACCCCGTCCGCGACTGTACTGATCATTATAAAAGATACCCGAAATGTCTATATCTTAAGCTAAACTTTCTTAACATAACATTCGACTCGAATAACATACATTAAGAGAAGGGGAAAGTGATAGGTAGAAGATCAGAAAGAGATGGGTCACTTACTGAGTTAATTTTAAATTGTGGCTAATTAAGAACAATTAAAATGAAAGTTGTTTTCAAACATAGCTCAATCTCAAAACTGAGGAATATGTTAGCTTGTATTTTGTGTGAGTAAAATATTTAAGCTTTAGGTAAACACATTTGATTAACTCGGTTTTAGTATAATAATAGATAAACATATGCACATGCGTAGCTTTATATGTTTAGATATTGTAACACAGAT
>OY744525.1:129298210-129350710 GCA_963556195.1 Sepiola atlantica
GCATACATGTTTCGGTTGTACTCTTCACAGAGAGTCCACTCCTTCAACTAGAAAACATGCCCGACGTTGTTCGCTGATGAATGAAATATTAAAATTGCTTGCGAATACATTTTTTTTTTTAAGAACATGGACCAATGTTTAGCATTATTTATTTGCGAAACAGAATTAAGTATCTAACTTGTATTAAATAAAGCTATTGACGCCAAAGAAACGCGAATTGACCGGCTCTATGTTATATATAAAACTAGCTGACTTTCCCAGCTTGCTATCGCTTTACAAAGTTCTCTACTTGAAACCATAATTTTATATAATAAACATTTTATTAATAATATAATTCTCTTGTAAACACGAGACAAAACTTTTGAATTTTATATAAATAATTAAACATTAAAATTTATTCATATAAATAGATAAATATTCATATTTTGTTAATTTTGATATAAATTTATTTATTTTTAAAATAAGACCGTAAAGAAATAAAAAGAAAGAAAAAATCAATTCGCCTGAGCGATGGTGTGTGTGAAGGAGCGCAAGCAAGTAGTCACCCATTTCCCTCTCTATGAAGTTTCCTTACTTTCACCTCGTTAGGATGTCTTTCTTTCTAGTCAGCTATGTTAGTTTAACTTAAATTATTTCCATTGAAAATAAATGGACACGTATTTTAAGATAGGCTTTTGTAATTCATCCTTTTTAAAAAAAACTATTGGATATATATTCATATATATAGGTAAAATAGGACAATAAAATTACAAATGAATAACACCAAACATTAATTATTATAAACACTGTAAAAATACTCGTGCAAAATATTAACATTTTTAAATGGATAAACATTAAAATGTATTCATATAAATAGATAAATACTAACATGTATTTATATAAATAGATAGATGTTGACATTTATAAAAAATAGTTATGCAAATTAGGCATTCAAATAGCTGCCTTTGAGCCTTTCGTCTGTGCTATATATACAGTGTTTTACAATATCATGTTTTATCATTGATATAAATAACAGTAATCCGTTTTGATGGCTCTATAGGATAAATGAAAAACTAAACTTTCGCATTTATTTGAGAGGAAATAAAAATAAACTGCGGTAAAAATACACACATACAAGCAAGTGTTTTTTATAGATAATATATGCACTTCATTTTCGCGTTATAAATACAATAATCGGGACTCATCAGTATAGAGATATAACTATTCACTGCTAGTCATGCGATTCGAAACCCCGGATTCCGAGTATTTTGCAACTCAAAACCCGACATCCAGAACCACTTGGCCAACGCTAAATAGCGAATAAACAGTGATAATTTTAATACTTTATCCGGCGGAGAGAGAGAGAGGGAGAGAGTCTTCGGTAATTCTACAGAATTTGAACCAAACTAAACCGAGTTTTGCCGAAGCAGGGTTCCGGAACCAACCGGAAACAAACGAAACATTTTTCGAATCGAAAACCGCGAAAAAGATTCTGGCAGACGACATTTAAAGAAAACGACAAACGTAAAATGAGCAAACGTAAATTGAATTTAAGCGCGTTAGTACAGGTTATATATTGCAATCACCCACTCTATAATAAAGAGTAATATGTATATATATATATATATATATATATATATAAATCTCGTGCCTTTAACGACCTACCTATCTACATCTTATTCTCTCCGCTGGACTTTTCGACACCGGACTTTTTAGCAATCGGACATTTGCTTGCATTCGGGCAGAGTTTTGCCCTGCGTTTCTTTCCCTACAACTTTTATTTCATTTTTTCAAATTTCAAATCTTGGCCATTGCCAACTTATCTATCCCAGCGACTTCCTCTGATGATAAGATTTTGATCTTTGAAAAGCCTGGCTTAAGGAAAATTTAACTTGAATAAATTGCCTTTTTTGCGGATTATACCTTGCTCTGAGCAATTGAATTGAATTTTGATTTGGCTTTTGCTTCTCTAATTCCTTTCCATTCTTCTTCATATATATATATATATATATATATATATATATATATATATATATATATATATATATATATATTTGTGTTATAGTGGAATAATTCCAGGAGGAAATCCGGGTATGAGAGCTCAATGTAGTAAACAGAGCAATAATAAAATATAATAACACGAAATCACATAATTGTCGATGCAATAATTTATTTCAACCGTTCGGTTTTTTCAAGCATCACTCAGACAATTACATTTTTGAGACTGATAGAAAATTGAATTTCCCTACCACAGTTCCAATACAATCATAGATGGTGGTAGTAGCAACCAATTTGATACATCTTTTATAGAGAGGGGGAAAATTTAAAACTTATATTTAACTATGGTGGGCGAAGGGGAGGGATCTTTAAGTTAATCAACTAAAAACTGCCATGTCAAAATTATGACACATACGACTTGGCGATATCAACCATATAGGCAATTTTACTCACGCGCATACACAAAACTAAATACGCACACATCATATGCACACTCACATACATAATCTCACTCGCACATTATCATAACTAAGCATAATCACATACGCAACTTTTATTCATCTCTAGCCAGAATGCGTCCGGCGAAACTCGTGTTCTCAAATTCGGTTAGAGAAAAGAAAGAAAGAAACAATTAACAGGCACAGAGAAGATATAGACAGACCGCGTGTCATAAATTCTCAGTCTGTCTGGGTTCCAAGAAAGAGAATCTAATTGAAATAAGATTACACGCACATACATATATGTATACATACAAATCCATACGCACATACACACACATATATACACATACACACCCACACATATGCATATCTATACACATATACATATACACACACATATACATATATATATATATATATATATATATACATACATGAATACACCTATATATATCTCTGAATCTATTTGAAATATTGACCAAATGCATACGCATGTAGTTGTTCACACATGTAAACATACATACACATACATACACACACACATATATACATATACGCACATATACACACATATACATACGCACACATACATATATATCCACACACCTACACACAATATTTACATAACACTCTATATTCTTACTGATGTAATATGAGTTCTAAAAATTAGTCTTACCTTATTTATATTTTAGATTAATTTGATAATCTATTATTATAAATATCATGCGGGGGGGGGGTATCGTACCTAATGTTATTCAATTTGGTATCTTCACCGTTGTAATTCTAGAGGCCCATCGGATTACTAATTCAAGTCTAATAATGTCTATTGGTAATATTTGACATTTATACTTATATTAATTCAAAAACTAGTGTATTACCTGCAGAAAAAATTTTCATACCACTATCTTATTTTAAGTAAATAATAAATATCCGCGTACACACAAATACTATATATCACCAAGTCAGTAAATCTGTGTCTATCACAGATATTATTATAAATATTATGGGGGGGGGGGGTTTACCGTAAGTAATGTTATTCAATTTGGTATCTTCACCGTTATAAGTCTAGAGGTCCATCGGATTACTAATTCAAGTCTAATAATGTCTAGTGGAAAAGCGGATATAATGAAAAACTCAAATATACCAAGAAAGAAAATAAAAATAAATCCTGACACAGATCGTAAAAATTCATTTTTTTTAACGTGCTGCAAATCGTAGAAATTAATTTCTTCCAAAAGTTATCGCCTGCTGCAACCTGATTGGTTAATAGTTTCGTCAACTCTCCGGCGCTTCCGAGACCTGACCGAACGTTGACGACGCAAAGTCATGGAATTGCATTAATTGTAAATAATAAATTCCGAACAATAAAAGCGGATGCCATGACCGGAAATCGAAACCGGGACTTGGAGATCTTCAGTCTGAGGTTCTACCAACTGCCCTATTTCGACTTTGTGACTCACACACACTGTGTATGCGCTACTTTTGTCTATGTGCGCATGTGTGTGGCGGTATGTTAGTGAGTTGAGAATATTCAGAACGAGAGAAACGTAATATCAGTTAGCAGACTGTTCTGTTTTTTTTTTGTTTTATTTATCCAACTGATTGACTGCTGAATATTCTGGGTTTTAAATGCTTAAACATCGGTTTCAAAATAATGATTTTAACTTTATGCGAAAAAAGTGATTTCGAGCGAGCAAGATGATTTTGAGTTGCGGACGTAAATGAAAGCAGGTCACACGACCGTTATTTTTGCTTTTTTTTAAACATGTCTCTTAGCACCAGTTTGGTACGAAAAAAATACTTTCTCTTTTCAGATATAATTTTTGGGCGTGTCTTATATACAGCAGAGACTATTTACCCTCTTCTACTTTCAGATAGTAAAAAAACTTTAATGTTAAGCGATAGCTGTAACCATTTCAGCTCTATAGATATATCTTCTGAGTTTATAGTATATGAGTCTTACTTTAGTTAGATTATTATTTTTATGGCTTCCTTTCTAATGTTTATTATGAGAATAAAACAATTTAAAGTGTATGTTATTAAAATAAGTATCTTTAGAGTTTTTTTCTTTTGCGAATTGCGAATTACTGAAGACTTCTCCCGGTCATGACTGACGGAACAAGAGCATGCTACCCCCGTGGATTAAATAAAGGATTCCGTCCGAAATTCTGTCCAGATTCCCGAGTTCGACAGAAATATTCCCGAGTTCGAAGAGATACACCTGAAGAAGACCGGAGGTTACAGCGGCCGAAACGTTGTGATGATAACATTCAAGGTGAGAAATGTTGTCCGAATAACCATAATTATACATATTTAAAGTTTGTTTTAACAAAAATAAGACGATTTAAAGAGCTTGTTAGAAATATAAGTCAATTTGAAATGTTTGTTATAAAAAAAATATGGCTATATTCAGTGAGTGTTATAAAAATACGACTATTTACATTTTTTTGTAATTAAAATAAGCCTATTTAACGTATTTGTTATTAGGTAGTTTGGTAGTTTTGTTTTACGGCATATCAACCCTTTTTGGGTTATTTAATGCCGAATCTGGTCATTATAGTGAAAGTTTTTATGCTTCAAGTTCTTTATATCTTCAAATGTTTAATCAGGGTTTTTGGTTTGGTAGTTTTGTTTTACGGCATATCAACCCTTTTTGGGTTATTTAATGCCGAATCTGGTCTTGTTTTCTTCTCTTTTTTGTTTCTTTCCCCTTTTAATATCTGTTTCTATTTAACCCATAGTTGGGACCCTAACAGGTACTACCACTCCGGGTCAGGGTGGACCTGGGAGCAATGGTAATTAAGAGGAGGCTCCACATTCCCCAAAGTCCGTAAGCCGGATCTCACCATCGGATGTAGTTTAAGGTCATATCCAGGACCAGGAGTAGGGTAGGAAAAATAAAAATAAAAAAGGGGAGGGAGAAAGGGAGAGGGGCTGTTGTTTTTGTTTTTGGTTTTGTAGAACATAATTAAGTTTTACAAACAAAAAAAAAAACAAAACAAAAAAAACGTCAATGTAGGTGAATTTCGTCTCAGGGAGCCACACGGCAGCCTGATCTGGTATCACCAGGTATTTGTTATTAAAATGATCCTATTTTAAGTGTTTTTATAAAACAAGGCTATTTAAAGTTCTTTTCATTAAAATAAGATTATTTAATTTATTCCTCATTAAAATAAGACTATTAAAAGATTTTTTGATATTTAATAAAACTATTTAAAATGTGGCATGAGGGAATAATGCTCCAGATTTGTCACTTCCGGCTAAGAATGTGTTCAGCAGTCAGCAGTAAATTGCGAAAATTAGTCCCCTGTGTATTTTACACATACGAAAATATAGGTAAACACATAAGGAATTGACGGACGGACGGACAGACGGACAACATCTCTATTTATAATTCAATTTGATATAGCCTCAATATGTTCTTGTAATTAATCAAAGTTTAAATGCTTCTTACTGGAAGTATGATAAGGGCCTTATTTTATGGTCCATTTACAAAATTACAAAGAGTATACTCAACTACCTCGTTCTCTGCCATTTGAATATCAAGGTTTTCACAAGAACAACGAGGTTATTTGAATCGTGTTAAAAGTTTCCCATCGTTGCTAGATACAAATTAGTCCAACCTTCAAACTCCTCAGTCTAACATAAACAGGTAACATGAAGGTCTCCTTCCATATCTCCCACGGAAGACGTGTGGGGGTATATCTAATACTGTATAATGCTAATGATGTGTAGTACAACTACACTAAAACGATTATAAAACTCAAAGCGGAAATGTGCTGTATTGTTATTATATACATAACGATCACAACTGCAACGCTATACATACAGAAAGAGAGAGAGAGACAACTCTATAGTCACTACTACTACTACTACTACTAATATTGAGAAGGCAGGTTCTCTCAATGCTCACAAATACTTTACGAAATATTAGAGGGTGGTTGAATACAGCTATAGTGAGAGGGGCGAGAGAAGTAGATAGATAGCTAAGAGAGATGAGAGACTTGATTGGCAGCTAATTAGAACAATCAGTTGAACAATTAGTTAATAATTGGTTAAAAAGCATTGTTTATATATTGTTGTGGACCCGTTTAGGGGTACCAACAATGAAATAAAAGAACAACAGGTTTAGAGATAATAATAATGAATTGTATTAAACAGAGAAATTATACATAAGTCAGTGTTGGCAGTGCTAGTGCCTAAATGTGCCTCCAAATGTTCTTCTGGCAAAAGCCGGTATTTATGGTAGCCGGTTGCTACCATTTAGTCATCACTAAAGGCTAGGTAGGTTCACCCACAATACCCCCCTTCCGAAACTCATTCCCCCGGAATCTCAAGGTATATCTTTTTCCTAGGATTCACCTCGAAACTCCCGGTTAATTTACGTTTTCTTGATGAACGTCTCTGTTCCGGAGGCGTTTTTGGTGTTGGCAGCTCAAATGCGTCGTATAGATCTTCCATGATGGTCTCACTCTGATCCGATGGGCCTTCCCCTGGGTCGTCCGACATGCAACGACGCATTTGGTTAATGTGTTTTTTACAGGTGCCCTTAGAACTCTCTACAATGTACACCATCCGCCCCAATCTTTTTTGTACCTTTACCACTTCCCACACGGTTTTGTTTCCATGGTGTTCCTGGAAGAACACCTTCTCTCCATCCTCGTAACTCTTCTTTGGTGCTGTAATGTTGGTCGGTTTCACCTGTTTTGGTAAAAGTTTGTCGAATACCGACTTTATTTTTCTTCCAAACATTACTTCCGCCGGTGGTACCTGGGCTGGTGTGTTCTCGTTGGGTGTAATTCTATACACTTGAAGGAACTGCTGGAGTTCCTTTTCTCTCGGCGTGCCCGTCGATTTTTTCAACGCTCTCTTCAAGGTATCAACGAATTTTTCTGCCTGTCCGTTTGACCTCGGATGGTAAGTCGGAGTGGTGATATGTTTAATTTGAAAGTCTTCACAAAATTCTTTGAACTCTCGTGAAGTAAATTGTGTACCGTTGTCCGATACAACAATGTCCACCACTCCGAATCGGGCACACAGTTCATGCAACGCGCATATCGTGACATCCGTTGTTGGGTTTTTACATCTAACAACTTCTGGCCATTTTGAGTAGCTGTCGACTATAATTAGATAGTAGAAGCCTTCCAATGGCCCCGCAAAATCTATGTGAATCCGGGACCATAGTTGTTCTGCCTTTGGCCATAGACAGTACTGAATAGGTGGTGCTTTCGCTACCGACGCGCAGCCCGCACAGGCCTTCACCTTCGTCTCTATGTCCCTGCCCATGTTTTTCCAATACACATAAGATCTCATTAGGCTCTTCATGCGTGTCGCTCCGGGATGCCCCTTATGGAAATCCTTCAGGATTTTTTTTTAGCGTAGCTGGGATTACTACTCGCTCCCGGTATAATAATGTGTCGCAACAGACTGAAAAAGCTTCTGCCGTTTGCTCATCGTATGTTTGTAATTTATTTTTAATTTCGATAATAAAATTATCTTCTCTTGCATCTTTTTGTATATCGCCAAGTGTGACTGGCAGCTCTTTTATTGTGTTACACAGTACTTTACTATAGTCATATTCAGACCGAAGGGATGCTATAACTGTATCCTCGAGCGGTTCCGTGTACTTTGGGATTAGCCGCGATAAAGCATCTCAAAGTCATAATTTAACAGAATTATACCCCATCTCTGTAGGCGGTTTGCTGTGTAGGTTGGTAAGTCTTTTTTATTCAAAGATGGTGATAAGTGGCTTATGGTCTGTTTGTAGGATAAAATGACGGCCGATACCTGTGAAATTTTGTCATTGCGAACACAATACCCAACGCTTCTTTTTCAATCTGCGAGTAATTTTTCTCTGCAGGAGGTAAAGTTCTTGAAGCGTGCGCGATGGGTTTCATCGAGCCATCCGGCATTTTATGCAAAATGCACGCCCCAATGCCGTAGGAGCTGGCGTCACTTGCAACAATAGTTTTTAGCTCTGGATTAAAATGAGTAAGAAATAATTCTGAAGTTAACTTCGTTTTTAGGTTGTCGAATGCAGATTGACAGTCGGCGGACCATTCCCATTTACTATCTTTCTTAAGTAACTCATTTAAGGGGGCTCGCAATTTGTGCATACTGGGAATGAATTTTTCGTAATAGTTTGCGAGACCCAGGAAGCTTTGTAGTTGGGTAACATTGTTCGGTTCGGGCATATTCTTGATGGCTATAGATCTTTCTGGGTCGGGACGTCTTCCATTCTTATCAATGACATGTTCCAAGTATTTGATCTCTTCTAGAAAGAATTCACACTTTGACTCCTTGAGTGTAAAACCAAAATCGCTTATCCTTTCGAATACTTTGTTTACGTGCTCACGGTGCTCCCCGACGTTCGTACTTTTCATTAAAATATCGTCAAGGTAGCCGATCGAAACATCGAGCCCGCTCAACATCGTGTCGATTACCTGCTGAAAAATCGACGGGGCCACTTTAATTCCAAAAGGGAGACGATTGAACTTTAGTAGTCCCTTGTGTGTAGAAATACAGAGAAGTTTAGAGCTATCTTCCTCTACAGGTATTTGCAGATAGACTTCACTCAAGTCAATTTTTGAGAACAGTTTTCCACCGTTAAATTTTGTGAAAACCTCTTCTGGTGTCGGCAGAGGATAGTGATAATCTTTCAGCGCATCATTCAAACCGGTTGAGAAATCGGCACACACTCTGATCTCTCCAGATTTTTTCTTCACGTAGACGGTTGGTGCCGCCTATTCCGAGTAGTCAACTGGTGTTAAAATACCTTTCTCCACCAACCGGTCTATTTCTGCATTAATCTTTTCAAGAGAGGCAAATGGTACACTTCGTTTTCTCTTAAAAACGGGATTCTTATTTTCAATTAATTCAAAACTCGCCTTCATTTTAGTACATCGTCCTAATTCATTAGAAAACACTATGGGGAATGACTCTTTCAAATCCTTCTTCAATGTTTCTGCTTCAGCAGAAAAGTTCTCTATTCGTTGACAATAGGCGCTTATCGGCGAATCCCAGAGCTGGAAGTGCTGAATCCAATCTGAACCGAACAAATTTCCTGTATCTTTCATTACGAACATGCGTAATTTTAATGTCTTATTTTTTAGTGTCACTTTTGAAATGACTTCCCCTTCAAAGTTTATTTTCTCTCCGGTTACCGATCGAGCCACTTCATCTGTGCGTAGCATAGTCGGTCTGCCGATCTTTTTCCAGGTATTAATATCAATAATTGATAGGTCAAACCCTGAATCAAGCTGTAGTTTAACATCTTGATTGTTCATTTTTACCGTAACATACTTTCTTATGTTTAGGTTGCCACCATTAATTCTGGTTGTTTTTATGTAACTTTTTTTTCTAGTGTTACTTCTGCAATGTGAGGCTTTGTGTCCCATTTTATGGCATTTGTCACAATTTTTTTTGCTTAAAAGGACACTTCAGGTACCAATGTAGGTCCCCGCAACCCCAACAAGGGTGGTTTGGCAATTTTTCATCCGACCTTTGAGGCAAATCCTTCCTGAATTTTTTCTTCGAAGAGTATGATTTTTTTTAAAAAACGACGAACATATTTAATATTAGAAATTGCTGCTTCCTCTATTTCTTTAGCTTCCTTTTTCTCGGAAATATGTCGTTGACAGCTTTCGGCCAATTGTTGCAATGTTAAATTTGGCTCGGTTTCAAGTTTGCTTATTGCACGTCTTCTTAACTCTGCATCGTTTTGCGAGACGAGCCCTTGAACAAATATTAATACTTTGAAATTGTCCGCTGTCAAGGATGATAACTTAAAGTTGTCACAATGTTTATTGACGATCGAAGCAAACGTTGAGTAATCCTGGCTTTCTTTTCGCGTTAGGTTCATACATTTCCACCTTTTATGGAATAAACTTGTTTTGGGGCAATATAGTTCCATTAACATTTTAATGGTTTCCGTGAAAGATAGTTTGCCCGTTTTCTTCGGCAGAATATAATCGACAAATTTTGTATGCTCTACCGTACCTAGTCTACGAAGAACTAAACGAACCTTTTTATTTTCTGACCATGTGCTACAATCAATGTCGAAAAAATCCTGATATCGACCGTACCATGATTCGAAGTTTAGATCCTCTTCAGGCACATAGTTGAAGGTTTCTATAGCTGACCACATTGCATTTTGGTTGAACGCGTCGCTGTCGTCATTCGTCGTATTTATCATTGCTTGTGCCAGCTGTTCAAATTTTCCCTCTGATTGAGTCTGTTGCTCTAATTGTAAATTTTTTTCCCAATCAATTGTTCGTCTAAAGATGTTCTATCTTCTCGCTTTTGTGCTAAATTCTTTTCCTGAAAATACTTCAACAAACCTATTTGCTGCGACTGAAATTCCTTCTGTTGAGACTGAAATTCCTTTTGTAGAGCAAGATGTTTTTCATCGTTTGCCTTCTGTTGTTCTGATTGAAATTTAATCAACTCCAATATCTGTTTCGAGAAATCTTCCATGATTAAAGAAATACCTTCTTGAAAAAGAATTAGTCACAAATAATCCTTCACTATTTTTTCCTTTCAAATGCTTACTGTTTAATAACAAACTCAACCCTTCTCATCACTGCGTCAGTCGGGTCTCGAATTCGACCGGCACTTGCTAATCTTTTTATTTTCTTTCAAAAAAAAACGATTTTATTAATCCGGCTTATTGGGTAAATAATTTAACAAATTATTTGTATTCTTGTTCGCATCTGGAACTTTTTTTTTCAATAAGTCCGTTTGCCTTTCAGTGTAGGCTGGAAATGCAAAATAGCAAGTAATGGCTATATAAAAAAATTGACTAGTTATTCAAAAAAGTAACTTGGTTTTACTTGTCAGATTTTTTTCTTCCGATTATACGATTTTACAGTGACAAGTCTGTTCGCAAAATACGTTTGACTATATCAGACACGAAAAAAGGTTTTTGTAGTATGGAGTTTGTTTTGTATTTTTTTCAAACCTTTCAGTTTTATAAGCACATGGTATTCCAATTTCATTTGTTGCACGAGGTAAAATCCCGTATTGAAATACGAAGAACACAAATAGTAAAATCTGTCTTACTTTTTTTTCGTCCAGTAATTGTTTAAACTGGTTATTTCTTGTAAGGCAGACTCGTCCACAAATTGAATGTATTCAATGTTTCCAATATCTTCCCGAAAATTGTAAAGCACAGGGTTTTTTTTCAAACGGGTAGTATTATTTTTCGAAGGTTGACCGTGTTGTAGAAACTGGTTTATCACTCACAGGTTGCAAGGTCCAAGGTGTTTCCAACGAAGTCCTTTACGAATCACTCGTCGCCAGTTGTTGTGGACCCGTTTAGAGGTACAAACAATACAATAAAAAAACAACAGGTTTAGAGATAATAATAATTAATTGTATTGAACAGAGAAATTATACACAAGTCAGTGTTGGCAGTGCTAGTGCCAAAATGTGGTACAAATGTTCTTCCGGCAAAAGCCGGTATTTATGGTAGCCGGTTGCTACCATTTAGTCATCACTAAAGGGTAGGTAGGTTCACCAACAACAATATATATGAAATTTAAATTATTAAAGCTATTAGAAAGCAATACAATGTCATTTTTTTTTCATTAACTTTTTTTCCAATTTAATTTCGAAGATTTTCTTCCTCATCAGAATTAAAAGGAAAGAAATAGTAAAATACAATTTTTATCATCTATTTCTTTGTGTTTTCGGTCCGTACGGTGTTGAAACGAATTCAGGGTGAAAGTTTTCTTAGCCAATATCACGGTACAACAATAACAAATGAAAATTGGCAAGTATGAAACAAGTGTAATTTGTTAACTTGTAAACCTGCACTAGGCGGTTGCATGTTTAGTGTTGCAATGCATGTTAATAAGAGACTTGCTGCAGGTGAGTAATATTTAACAAAGAGCGGCGAGACCACACAGAAGATTGGAAATGTGTCTGATCTGGAAGTTTGACCACCCAGTTTCTCTTTGAAAAAAGAAGTAAGGAGATTCATACTGAGAGATGAAGACTCTAAAAAAATAATCTTTGTGCATATAAGAGGTTCTTTGCCGTAGTTATGACTCATTCGGCGACTTCCAGATTTAATGGTTGCCCAGATACGGAATCCATGGACAATAGATTTCTCTGTGTTGATAGTAGAGTTGGGCGGTTTTGAAATTTTGGTTTCGGTATCGGTTTCGGGTTTTTTTCCTTAAAACCTCGGTTTACGGTTCGGTTTTTCCGTTTTTTTTTTTTAAAATTTTTTTACTATGGAAGCTATTCATTCTCTTGTGTGATGATTAATTATTATTCAACGTTTAGTTGAATTATGCCACTGTTTCGATAATTAATAAGTTTAAGTTGGGAATTAGTTCAAAACAACTTTTTACAACTTATTTTTTCTTAAACTCAAAATGCGTGAGGTGTTAAAATAAATCAGCAATGTTTTTACAATAATTCTATCATGTTCTGTTATTTCAACCAGGGCCTACAAAAATACGATGTCATGTTGTCTGTCGTATTTCTCTTTTTTTTCATTTGAAAATTCAAAATGTTAATGATAAACAAACTGTAAACAAAGATTTCTTCCTACAAGTCAATTAAATGTTTTGATCATATATTTGTTCAATCTGTCCTCTTACTAATATAACATTTTTTGGTAATATTCAATTTTATTCAAATCGGAAAATCTTTTCAACCGTGTTTCCTTGTATATGGTGGCTTACTGTAGTAAAAACACACTATCGAACGGTTACGGTTTTAAAAAAAAACGATTCGGTATTCGGTATGGAGATGAAACCGAAAAACCGCGGTTTTTCGGTAAAACCGCCCATCTCTAGTTGATAGACAAGACTGTTCATTACATCAATGGATGATCGAATGGGGATGACTAACAAAAGACCGGACATCAAAGATTTCCGGTCGAAAGTACATATATTCGACGAGATGGGCAGGAGAGATCAGTTAGAGCGTTACGCAGTCAATTTCTTTTCATAGGGTCTGACGGTCAGTTAGGTTTGTGTGATCTCTAAGCAAGATTAACTCTTGTACTTGTGTTTTGATTTGGGCAAGAAAACACCCCTCTCATTTGCAAGTCTGTTTGTCAAAAAAACAGGTACAATTATAACACTATGACAAATAAACATCTGTTACTTGTTTTAAACGGGATTTGTGGTTCTATTTAGAGGGACAATTCTTCGACCGGCGTCAGAATCGAGCAACAACTTTAGACCGGAACAAACGATCACGACCTGTGCAGTAAACGCAGACACCTCGCACGTTCACAAGCTTAAATGCTATTTGGGTCTGATTTTGAAAATCCGACAAAATACCTTTACAGTTTAGATTTACAAAGACATCACATAACCACCTCGTTCTCTGCCAGTTTTGCATTAAGGATCTTTACAAGAGCAAGAATGTTATTTAAATCATGTTGAATGCCCCCCTTTTGTTTAGAGATGTCACGTTTGTTTAAAATGCAAAAGCAGTTCAAATTATAGTGACCCCAAAATGTAGGTCGACCACTGACGCTACCTTTTTATAAGAGTTTTCTCTTTTAGAGAATCTAAGCCAGTTCCGTACAAACTGAAACTAATTTTAGTTTCAAATCAAACATTTTTAAATGCTGTATCTTTGAATGGTTTATTGTTTAGAAAACCCACCTAAAAATGGTCCGTCCATGAAGATAACGATACAGAGACATCAATTGCGAATGTTTTCATCATAAAAAATGTTAATTCTATGCATTTTTTCTTTGTATCGTTTAAGTAAATCGGTATTTCTATGCTCAATAACCTGACAGAAAAAGATCGAATTATAAACATATTATCGATCCGTCGTCAAAGATCAAATTTCATCCATTTTTTTTCCTTCATTCTTTTTTGATACAAAAGAATAGGAATAATTAAGAAACGGTCGTAAAAGCAGACGACATTACTGCATTTTCGCCATTGAAAATGACATCGGTAGAATAAAAGTTATGGAATTAATAAAACCAAAAAAAAAGAGGAAAAAAAGATACAAATCAAATGACCTGAAGTAAATAATAGCTTTTTCGATCACTAATTATTTTCCATTATAGTCCGAATATCGATGAACATTTCTTGTAGTGCATTTAGGGGATCAGAACGATATATTTCACACACACACTTTAAAATATATCCACTTATAATATAACGAGCAGGTTCTCTGTCTGTTAGTCTGCCATTCTGTCTGTCTGTCTGTCTCTCCATCCTGGAGAATTTTTGTAAACGTAAGAAGAGGGGGGTGTAAATACTATTTACTTAATTTCAAAGTCAGAAACATAAGAAATACATTAGGGCACATCTTAACAACTAAATAAGCAATAAATAATTTCGACGTCGATGTCGTGATTTGAACTCGCAACCTTAACGCCACAAGGTAATTTGGACAAATTTGTCCGAAACTCTACAGACTATTTGGGAGAGAGACAATTTTTTTTTTTTAACTAAAAATATTTTTGGTCCGAAACAAAGAAAGTCAATGTCTTACCACCCAAGAACGCGGCAGCCTAGCAAAATTAGACGACCGTTAGGGAGTCTATTTTCGCTTGTCGACTCATAATATAAGGGGCACTTTCTCTCTGTTTGTATCTGTCTGTCCTTCAGTCACAATTTTTTAAAGAAATACATTAACTTCTTTTAGAAATGGAAAATATTTCATTAATATTAAATAATAATTTCCCAACAAACAAAGCGGATGCCATTACCGGAAATCGAAACCGAAACCATCAGATATTCAGTCTGATGTTCTACGAACTGAGCTATTCAGATGTTCTTATAAATATATCTTAAAACATTACCGTGACAGAATAATTATAGTTTTGACGTGACATCATAGAATTATGATTTACGTCATGTTTCAAAACATGAATTCAAACATAAGCGATAATAAAAAATGAATAAATAAATGAATGGTTAAGATTACCATTAGCGTTGGAAATTCTTTTTATAGTTCAAGAACAATTTATTTTGTATCAACTACGTATTGGCGTTAAAAAAAACTATTAAATATATAATATAAACTACAATTTGAGCCCGTATAAACCAACACAAACACAAACACTGTACTTTAATTTTACAGGCTAAATATTATGTCAGGAAAAATCGATTTTACCTCTTATTAACTATTTTTTTAAAATTTATACTTTTTAGGGGATCAAAACGAAATATTTTTGCACGCACACACACACACATATAAATGGAATAAAAGTTGGAAATAGCGTTTCCCTTGGTCTGTCACACTTAAGTGTGAAATAGCATTTTCCTCGGTCTGTCTCGCTTACGTTTGATATAGAATTTTCGCCAATCTGACATGCTAAAATTTGAAATAGCATTTTCCTCGGTCTGTCATGCTAAAATTTGAAATAGCATTTTCCTCGGTCTGTCATGCTAAAATTTGAAATAGCATTTTCCTCGGTCTGTCATGCTTACATTTGAAATAGCATTTTCTTCGGTCTGTCATGATTAAATTTGAAATAGCATTTTCCTCGGTCTGTCATGCTTAAATTTTAAATAGCATTTTCGTCGGTCTGACACACGTAAGTTAAAAATGGCATTTTTTCTGTCTGTCGTGCGTATGTTTGAAATACAATTTTCGTTGATCTGTCATGCTTAAAGTTGAAATAACATTTTTGTCGGTCTGTCAGACGTAAATTTCAAATAGCATTTTCGTCGATTTTTAATGATTAAGTTTGAAATAGGATTTTCGTTCGTCTGTCACGCTAAAATCTGAAATAGTATTTTCGTTGGTCTGTCATGCCTCCGTTTGAAACCGAATGTTGTTGGTTTGTCACGCTTGTTTAAAATGGCATTTTTGTTGATCTGTTAAGCTTAAGTTTGAAATAGCATTTTGGCGGTCTGTCACACAAGTTTTAAAAAACAGTATCATCGGTCTGTCACGTTTAATTTTTAAATTGAATTTTGATCGATCTGTCACGCTTAAAATCAAAATAGCACTTTAGTTTGTAGGTAACGCTTAAGTTCGAAATAGCATTTTCGTTCATATGTCATATTTAAGTTTTAAAAAGCAGTATCGCCGGTCTGTCATGCCTGAGTTTGAAATATCATTTTCATTGGTCTGTCACACTTAAGTTTAAAATAGCATTTTTGTCTGTCTGTCACGTTTGTTTGAAATAGCGTTTTTGTCTGTCTGTCACGTTTAAGTTTGAAATAGCGTTTTCGTCTGTCTTACACGCTTAAGTATTACATAGTTTTTCCGTCCGTCTGTCAAGATTATTTTAAATAGCGTTCCCATCGCTAAACGCGTAGTTTGAATAGACACATCTAAATAATATGAGTTCAAGTTTATTCTTTATTCAAAGTAACTGTAACGCCCAGTCCAACCACTTTCCGTATTAAGTCTTAACTCTGGGCAGCGTCGAATAACCTTGCTGAAATCTGTTTGCACTTAATCATTTAAAAATAATTGAACCGCAATGCAAAGTGTTCGGCTCTGGCAATACAAACAACGATTAAAGATTTTGAACAAACCAATTTACGGTAAGATTAACGGCCGACCATCAAACATATAAAAGGAAGAAGCAAAAAAGGGTATTTGTTTGGAGGGTTGCGAGCAGGTGCCTAACACTGGGCAATAGCTAACCGGGTCGTGTTGGCACGCTAATCTGTCACGGGGGGGGGGGGGAGGGAGTAGGTTCAATCCTCATCCCGTGCATCGCGATTGCGTCTGTCTGTTTCAGAGTATAATTATTGGATAGAGGGTGAGTAGGTCCGGTACTATCTCGAAACTCGTATGTGATGATGAAGGCGTAGAAGTAATTCATAAGACGCCATTTTGAATAATGTTGTTAATTATTGACAGAAAAACGCCGCCTAGGAAACCGGAAGATGAATCTTTATACAGTAGAAGCTGCAGAAGAAGTTAATAAGGATGCTCAAGGGTTTGTCGAATTTATGGCTTACAAGTAAAAGACTACCCGCCATCCGGCAGCTATTCATCTATCTCTGTATATTCTTTGTTTCATGGAACATCTTTAATTGAAAAATTTCATGGACTCTTTCCAGTCTTGAGAGACAATGGATATCTCCTGTAAGAGTGACTGCGCGTGTCATTGTGAAGCAAGAGTTACACAATCCTAACCACACCTCTCCTGAGTCGGCACTGCTTGATTCCAATAGCAAGCAGTTCAAGACGACTGGAAACAATGCCGAGATAAGCGGAAAGCACATACAGCACTTGGTATTCCCAAATGATCACCCATTTAATACTGACCAGGCTCAACGTCGCTTAGCTTCGGTGATCTAACAGGAACCGACCGGGCTCAACGTCACTTAACTTCGGTGATCTAACGGGAACCGACCGGACTCAACGTCACTTAACTTCGGTGATCTAACGGGAACCGACCGGGCTCAACGTCGCTTAACTTTGATGATATAATGGGAACCGACCGGGCTCAACGTCACTTAACTTCAGTGATCTAACAGGAACCGACCGGAAACAACGTCACTGAACTTCGGTGATCTAACGGGAACCGACCGGACTCAACGTCGCTTAACTTCGGTGATCTAACGGGAACCGACCGGGCTTAACGTTGCTTAACTTTGGTGATCTAACGGGAACCGACCGGGCTCAACGTCACTTAACTTCGGTGATGTAAGGGAACCGACCGGGCTCAATGTTGCTTAACGTCGCTGATCTAACGGGAATCCGTGTGTCAACGTGATTATGCAATTTTAAACACTCATAGTTTCCATTTTAAATACTTCCTTTGAAAATTAATTAACTTAATTTTTAAAGAAAGGTTTTGGTAACTTATCCTTTTTTAAATTAAATCACTTTAATTAATAAAAAAAACAAACTTTAATTCATTCCAAACAAGGCACATTGCCCCTGAGCCGTAAAGGCTATATCTATAGTGGAATCCTAAGTGGGGAGTTGTGCAACAAGATGCTTGTAAACATTACATTTCAATTTCTGCATGTTAATACAGTCAGGGAAGCAGGGAGCAGGGAGAGAATTCCAAAGGCTAGCAGTTTTGGGAAAGAAACTATTAGAATAGAAAGCCTTCTGTTATCTGTGTTCCTCTGCAGTGAAAGGGTAGGATCATACTGACTGGCGGGTTGATATTGGGGCATTTACATCGAGGAGGCAGCAGTACAGCAAGTTCATCGGAGCACATTCGAATGAAGTACTTGTAAAACAAGCACAGGAATGCAAAATTGTGGCGATGTGCTTGTGGCTGGAGCGTGGTAGACAGTATTAAACCTATGAGATTAAAGCCTCTTTTTAGACCTTGTCTATGCATAGGCGATTGGTTGCTTTAAAGAGATATAGGATACTGGCAGGTGTGAGAAGTTTTCTAGCACAGTAGAGGGAGACTACCTTCCTTGCAGCAGCCTTAATCTGTGCTGGTGGGGTGTGTGGATTAAGTTTGATCTCGCATGTATGGACTGTATGGGACGAGTTTCGTATGATTCTTCCTATCTTAATCTGTTGTTGAGTTTTACTTGTTATCCTAACCCTAATCCTAACCGTAACCCTAACCCTAACCCTAACCCCAACCCTAACCCCAACCCCAACCCTAACCCAACCCTAACCCTAACCCTAACCCCAACCCTAACCCCAACCCCAACCCCAACCCTAACCCAACCTTAACCTAACCCTAACCATAACCCTAATCCTAACCTAACCCTAAACCCTAAACCCTAAACCCTAAACCCTAAACCTAACCTAACCTAATCTAACCCTAACCCCAACCCTAACCCTTACCCTATCTTAATCTGTTGTTGAGTTTCACTTGTTTCTCAGGGTCAAGTTTACAACAATCCTAACCTTTACCCTAACCCTAAACCCTAACCCTAACCCTAACCCTAACCCTAACCCTAATCCTAAACCCTAACCCTTACCCTAACCCCAACCTAACCCTAACTCTATCTTAATCTTTTGTTGAGTTCAACTTGTTACTCAGGGTCAAGTTTACAACAGCTGTGTCCGTAGTGCAATGGTACATGCTGGGCTCCCACTAATTCAATCATTTTGAGGATGCAGAGGAATGATAGGGCTATGATTTGGTGCATCTTTGAGACAGATTCAATTCTAACTCCCTGCTATTGAGGCTGAAGGAGCCCATATTGGAGTCAGCTTTGTGTTGCAACCGCTAACAGTATCGGAATTGTATCCTTGTCCAGATAAAAACGAACGAAGAAAAAAAAAACAAAAGAGAACAGAGCAGCACATGTAAAATAAAAATAAAGGAAGGGTGGATAGAACGAACAATTATGAAAGTCTTCTTTTAAAGTTGGAAACAAAAGAATTCATTTACATAAATATCTCGAAATGCAAATGCAATAAGTTGCATATAATTCCTATGCGAGCGCAAAAATGCGCCAAATAATAACCCTAACCCTAACCCTAACCGGCTCTAAGAAGTTGACTTCCAAACTAATCTATCTCTGACCAGGTCTTTTTTAATCCCTCTTTCTCTCAAGTCCATTTTTATCACTTCCTACCATGTTTTCTTTTGAACTGGACCTGCTACTTTAACTGTTCTACATCTACATGACCCAAGAACTATCATCCATTCTTTCAACATGACCATACCAACGAAATCTCCTGTTCTGCACACATCCCCCTATACTGTCAGCAGAACTAACCTGTCTTTAAGACTCACATTACACATCCATCATGTCATTTTCATATCATTTCTCTCCATGCAACGCATGTCCTTAACCCATACTGGCCAGGTTTCACTGTAATACATCATCACACTGCATAGACATGTATGACAGACTCTTTCCATGGTCGACAGTGGTAACACTCTGCTGGTTAGTAATGGCAGAAGTTCCATGAACTTACTCCATCAGTTTTTACTCTTGCAATCACACTAGCAGCTGATCCTTCTTGTGCTCCCATGGTAACACAATTTCTGAACAAACTCAATAGCCTCACTATCCAAATATACTCTTTTTAAGACACTATCTAAGAGTTAGAGACTAGTGGTTGATGCACCAGCCCATATGTGACACCAATACTCCATGTATGGACGAATGGTGGCTTTGTAGAGATATAAGATACTGGCAGGTGTGACAAGTTTTCTAGCACAGTAGAGGGAGCCTACCTTCCTTGCAGCAGCTTTAATCTGTGCTGGTGGGGTGTGTGGGTTAAGTTTGATCTCGCATGTATGGACTGTATGGGACGAGTTCCGTATGATTCTTCCTATCTTAATCTGTTGTTGAGTTTTACTTGGTACTCTAACCCTAATCCTAACCTTAACCCTAACCCTAACCCTAATCCTAACCTTAACTCTAACCCTAACCCTACCCTAACCCTATCTTAATCTGGCAGGTGTGAGAAGTTTACTAGCACGGTGGAAATAGCCCACTTCCCTTGCAACAGCCTTGGCAACATTTTCTATGTATTTGTTCCAAGTCATGTTACCTGTGAATGTTGGTCCAAGGAGTTTGAACGTTGGACTCCCAAGCAGGATGTTATTTGCCATGGCAATCAATAGTTGGAAAGCTTTCTTAAAATTGTTAAAGGAAAGAAGCTTTGTCTTAGTAACACTAAATGTTACCATCCATTTATGTCCCTATTCCACTACAGACTGGAAGTCATTTTCTAAGTATTACAACCATTGCCTTCGATATGTGTGCGTTTATTTTGCCCACATTTCGGGAATATAGAATTGTGTCATCGGCATTACTGTTAATATCGACGAAACTATTGTATATATAGGAAATTAGGACAATACCATTACAAATGAATAAATGTAAAACATTAATTCATTATAAACTGTTTGAAAATAGTTATGCAAATCAGGCTTAGAAATTGGTGTGATTGTGCTGTTGCTTTCTACTATATATACTGTATTTCAGAAGATTATAATGTATGATTGATTTAATCGTGATCAGTTTTCATGGAAATATCAGCGTGATGAATACAAAAAAAAAAACAACAACTTCGCATTTATTTACTAATTTTTTAGAATGATAATATTTCAAACACGAATTGGTTTTTATAGATTCCTTCTTATTTAGGTCGAGCACAGCACGTTTAAAAGCTTTAACTAATGATGCAATCTATGTCCTTTTTTATTTACTAAAAGAATTACCACTTATCAAAATCAAGAGCAACTCGGGGATAATGGTTAATGAGGTGGAATGATTGTTACTTGAGAGATGAAGAACCTTATAGAAGGATTAAAAAAAAAACTGAATTAAAAAATATTAATTATTTGTAAGCCGTAAATTGAAAATTTGCAACATTTTTTTTAATTATGCATGAAGCAAAATAGTTGAAGAAGAGTTTCGAATCGTAGGCGTCATTTCATCTGTACGTAATGTTTAAGTATGAAACAGCATTTTCATTGAATTGTCACCCTTAAGTTTGAAATCATATTGTTACATGCTTCCATGTGTCTATTGATCGGTCTCTCACGCTTAAGTTTGAAACAGCATTTTCATTGAATTGTCATCATTAAGTTTGAAATCATATTGTTACATGCTTCCATGTGTCTATTGACTGGTCTCTCACGCTTAAGTATGAAACAGCATTTTCATTGAATTGTCACCCTTAAGTTTGAAATCATATTGTTACATGCTTCCATGTATCTATTGATCGGTCTCTCACGCTTAAGTATGAAACAGCATTTTCATTGAATTGTCACCCTTAAGTTTGAAATCATATTGTTACATGCTTCCATGTATCTATTGATCGGTCTCTCACGCTTAAGTTTGAAACAGCATTTTCATTGAATTGTCATCCTTAAGTTTGAAATCATATTGTTACATGCTTCCATGTGTCTATTGACTGGTCTCTCACGCTTAAGTTTGAAACAGCATTTTCATTGAATTGTCACCCTTAAGTTTGAAATCATATTGTTACATGCTTCCATGTATCTATTGATCGGTCTCTCACGCTTAAGTATGAAACAGCATTTTCATTGAATTGTCACCCTTAAGTTTGAAATCATATTGTTACATGCTTCCATGTATCTATTGATCGGTCTCTCACGCTTAAGTTTGAAACAGCATTTTCATTGAATTGTCATCCTTAAGTTTGAAATCATATTTTTACATGCTTCCATGTGTCTATTGATCGGTCTCTCACGCTTAAGTTTGAAATAGTATTTTCGTCGGTCCGTTATACTTACATTTGATGTAAATTTTTCGGTACTGTTATAGATGACGCGCCTGATTTCCGTGACTTCGCGTCGACAACAATCGGGCAGGTCGCGGAAGTGCCCGAGCGCTGTCGGTATAATATCATTTTTTCTTTCTTTTATCTTATAAAAACATTGAGAAAATTTTACTCCTCCCCCCAAAAAAAACATTATTTTCACCTCCAAAAAACGATTTTAATCCATATATTTTTTCTTTAAAGTTATTCGTCTTATATTATCGTCTGCCAATCTTCCAGTTAGAGCTTGGCAGTTTGAATGCAGGGCTTGGCTATCGCTAACAACGGGAGCCCTAACCCCTAACCGTAACCCATTTTCTGTCTTTCTTTGTTTTATGTTAGCAAGAAAGAAAAAAAGAAAAACAGCGAAACAAATGAAAAAGAAAACATCGACAAACCCCCCCCCCCCAAAAGTTTCTTTCTACACATTTGATTGAAAATGGCTCATTTGATCCCCTCTCCCCCACCCTACAGTTTGTTCGGTTTTTATCTTTTTATCTATGTATTTTTTCTTTGAATTCATTCGTTTTATATTATCGCCTGCAAGCCTTCCATTAGTGCTTGGCATTTTCGTCTCGGCAACTCTCGGGCGCTTCCGCGACCTGTCCGATCGTTGCCGATGCGAAGTCACGGAAATTAGGCGCGTCATCTGGAACAGTACCAATTTTTCATAAGTCTCTCATGCTTAAGTTTCAAATTGCATTTTTGTCTGTCTGTATGTCACGTTTAAGTTTGAAATAGCATTTTTGTCTGTCTGTATGTCACGTTTAAGTTTGAAATAGCATTTATGTCTGTCTGTATGTCACGTTTAAGTTTTAAAATGCATTTTTGTCTGTCTGTATGTCACGTTTAAGTTTTAAAATGCATTTTTGTCTGTCTGTATGTCACGTTTAAGTTTTAAATAGCATTTTTGTCTGTCTGTATGTCACGTTTAAGTTTTAAATAGCATTTTTGTCTGTCTGTATGTCACGTTTAAGTTTTAAATAGCATTTTCGTCTGTATGTCATGTTAGTGGTGTGTGCACCAGATGTAATTTTTGTCTTAAAATAGTTTAAGGAGAGTTTCAAAGATGTGCTGCACGTCATTGTAACAACAACAACGAAAAATCAAAAGTCTGACTCTCGAATTATTAAGAATTCTCCAAAACACGAATATCGTCAATGGAATTACCTGACACAAACGACGCCAACTCAATCTTTTCTCTTTTTCTCTCGCCGAACACTCATTTTATTTCTTATTTGAATTTAATTCATATATTATTTATTCACAACATATTATTGTACTCTTATAATTAAACGCTAATATTCTTACGATATTACTTACAAACAGTTTTATAAATAGTACCTTCCTTCCAGTGTTTACGTATAAATCGTTTCTCTTTTTCTCTCGCTGAACACTCGTCATGTAAACTTTACCGTCTGCACCGAGATGAACGTTCCTAGTCTTTATATCTCAACGAGAATTTACCCATGCAAAACAATGCTCATTTGCATGAGTGCACTCTCATAATCGCACAAAAATAACAAAATTCTATCTTGCAAATGGAACGCTCTGGGTTCAATCACCAATGGACGACACAGTGCGACCTTCACTTTTATTCTTCATGGACTTGCATGATGGCTGCCACACAAATGCTGATTAACTTCGTTCATTAATTATTAAAAAATTTACACGTTACATACGATGAATTTATAGAGGAAAACTCTATAATGAAATGCCTTTTAAAAGCCATTTCCTTTTTTACTTGAATTTAATTCATATATTATTTATTGACAACATATTATTTTACTCTTATAATTAAACGCTAATATTCTTACGAATATTACTTACAAAAAGTTATATAAATAGTACCTTCCTTCCAGTGTTTACGTATAAAGACAGTTATTTGTTGGAGGTGACAGCAATTATTTTTGTATCGATAGACTTTGTCATTTATTCTTTTGATATTGTCTTTCCTTCTAGATATTTTAAAATCCACACAAATTTTGTCTCTACGCACGTAAGTTGTTGCGAAGATACTCTTTCTTAGTTATGAAATAATACGAACGATTAAAAGTATATTATTATTTAAAATGTTAATAATTATTACTTACAAAAAGTTCTATAAATAGTACCTTCCTTCCAGTGTTTACGTATAAAGACAGTTATTTGTTGGAGGTAACAGCAATTATTTTTGTATCGATAGACTTTGTCATTTATTCTTTTGATATTGTCTTTCCTTCTACATATTTTAAAATCCACACAAGCTTTGTCTCTAATCACGTAAGTTGTTGCGAAGATATTCTTTCTTAGTTATGAAATAATACGAACGATTAAAAGTATATTATTATTTAAAATGTTAATAATTATTACTTACAAAAAGTTCTATAAATAGTACCTTCCTTCCAGTGTTTACGTATAAAGACAGTTATTTGTTAATAAGGTTACTAATTATAGAAATTCTTTTTCTCATGCGTTAATCCCGAGCAACGGTGAGGTCCGCAATGATGGACTTTTGTTTCCACTTGACACGATCACAGACTTGGTTCGGGTGAAGGCCGGATTCGCAAAGATCTTTGTGCAGGATGTATGCACATCTCACTATCGGCCTTCCTCCCGGTCGCTTCCCGGCAACTTCTAATGCAAAGGCAAGATTCGCGACGATGTCGCCGTTGGTTCTCAAAACATATCCAAACTATCCGACTCATTATTCCATCATCTTGCTCTCAATCGCTGCCATACCGTAGCGGCTTCGGATGTCCGCATTGCAGACGTAGTCGAGCAGTGTAATTCCAGACATCCAATGAAACATTTCTGTTTTCCATAACGGCGAATCTTCGCGCCACCTTCATCGTTGTTGGTAAGCACTCGGAGCTGTACAAAGCAACAGGTCTCACAACAGTCCGGTAGATCTTTGACTTTAGATGGTCGTTTATCTTGCCGTCACAGAGGATATCAGTAGTAAAGCGCCACTTTAGCTACGTCGTATTGATATGCCCAGGATGTTTCCGTCATCGCTGAGTCGAACCGAGATATTTAAAGGCGTACGTTCGTGGAAGATCCTGTCTGTCAACTTTGATCGTGCCATTTTCTTTCTTTTTTATCGGTGGTTAAATAGTCCGTCTTTTTTATATTCAGCCACAGACCAAACTGAGCGAACCTGTTAATAATCATAAAACAACATAATTCATACTTATAAATTAAGACTGCTTATATGGAGTTCAGATGTGGGAGCAGGAGTTTATTGGTTTCTTAAATTCTCCAAGGTGACGGATCTTGCGAGTTATTTATAAAATACAGTCGGTATTAATTTTACACTGAATGCAGTAATGACAACATAAATTATTTTTATAATACAAAAGGGATGTAAACACCGACATTCACCATCTAATCCCTATTTATATAAAGTTAGATATGTGTTTATGTTTATATATTTGTCTGTACAGGATTCACTCTTAAACTAATTAACCGATCATTATGAATTTTGGAACACAGCTGCTAAGCTTAATAGATCGTAATATAAGGCTATATTTAGTTTAATTTGATTTATGCAAAGGGGGTAAAAAGGGGTGGAATCCCTTCGTGAAAATTAAGATACGTCCGATTTTTGTGAAATTTGAACAATCGGTATTAGACATTATTTACCTCCTTACGAGGAGATTAGGCAAAGCACTAGGATAATCGCATACTGGCCTAGACAAATGCTTGAACAAATGTCAGTATTCTCTGGTAGGGGCGCCTATGGTGATTAGCAATAACACCTCTTCGTAGAGAGAGAAGGTAAATCCTGGGAGGATGGACCTATGCTAGGTATTAGACATCAATTAATACATATTCCCAAATTTCAGTTTCTTTAGGGCAAGTTAAAGTGTTTTTAGGGGGCGTAATATGGGCACAGCTTCCGATTTGAACATTCAAATATTTCAGATTTGCATTGAATTTGATCCATACTCATTAAACATCAATTATTCCCTGAATGTCATTGTCATCTTAAGGCCCCTTAAGCTTAAAACTTTACATTTGAGACAACCACCGATTGTCATGGCAAATAGACCCCCTGCCAGCCTCTATCCCGTCGCTGCAATGTTGCTTCCTTGTGCCTGTTTTACACGTACTTCAATGGATTGTGCTCTGATGAGCTTGCTGATCTGGTACTCCCACGACGTAAATTCACTAGACCAACCCGACAATCTGCCAAATCCCAACCATACACTGTGGAGATCCCCAGGTGCCAAAGAGCTTTCTACTCCAAAAGCTTCTTTCCTCATGCTGCTGGACTCTGGAACCCCCTCCCTGGTCCCTGCTTTCCTGACGTTACTGACATGCAGAAATTTAAAACTAATGTAAACAAACATCTCGCTGCGCAGCTCCTAAATTAGGTTGACCACCCAAAAACTCTCACCCTTTTTCTCAGTAGCCGCTTACGTCTACAGTAGTGGCCTGCCTTGTTTCAGGTGAACTATGTTTAAAAAAATTAGAATCCAAACATAATAGATTGAATCAAAATTGAAATAAGGATTCCAGATATGAGGTTTTATAACATAATATCTTGACATAAGGGAACATGAACATTATATATGGGCATAAAGTGACACAAGGAAGCATTACAGTGGTGCAAAACTGTTCTATCCGGGGGATTAATATTAGCCGTCTTGGAATGGGTGATTCAGTTATTTATAAAATACAGCCGTCGTTAACTTTTCATTAACTTCAATTTTTCCGGATTTTTGGCAAAAGCACACTCCAACCGAGTAATTATAAATATTTCTTTTTCTTTCTGAAGATAGGTTTTTACCTCGAAAATTCAAAGAACATCACACCACCGATACGATCCTGGTTTGACACATTACGTTGGCAAATAAACAGTTAATCGAAAATTATTGAAAACTTTCAATATTGTCATTCATTCTGTTTACCTCGTCTCGTATCCAACGGTGTTTTTCTACAAAACTGCATTTGAACCGCCTTCAAAATTCAACTTCTTACACACTACGCGCAACGCTTCAAGCAAACTACAAAATCCTTCTCATGTTTATAGATATTCATTTTAATAAAAAATAATGCACCCCATCTTATTATCTACACATTTAAGAGTTAAAAAGAAAAGCTTTGAACGCAATTTTTGCGAAAGTGTACGATTGATTAAAAAATGATACTATTTTGTTACGAAATAATAAATGCGAGTACAAATGATGCCGGGCAACGCCGAGTCGGGTCAGCTAGTTTTAAATATAATTGTTCTAACACCAATCCCCACGAGGCAAAGCAGTGTCGCTATGCAAGAATCTGAAGATGGGAGAAGGTGCCATGACATGTAATGCAAATAATTCCAAAAGTCTGTGGACAAACACGATTTCTTTTAAGGTCCGGCTATTTGTAATTCCCCACTCTAAAAAAAGAAATAAGACAAATAATAATAATAATAATAATAATAATAATAATAATAATAATAATAATAATAATAATAATAATAATAATAATAATAATAATAATAATAATAAACATCCGGGTAATCGTCATCTATTTACCGGAAGCGTTTGTTTTTCTGGCCATCCTATTGTTTTGAAAAAGAGGATGTTTTCTATCCATTTATTTTTATTATCGTATTTATATTTATATATTGTTTTTTTTTGTTGCTTTTATCGATCTTATCAGCGCGTGTTTATTCGCAGAATTCTCAAAGCATCTTCCGTCGAGATCGATAATTATCTCGTCGCGCACTGCAGTCACGAATGCAAGCATCTAAGTAGAGACTGGCAAACTACCGCCCGTAAGCAGCATGCTGCCCTCAGCAGTTGTCTTTGCGTCCAACCAATATTCAACAATACACGTTTAGATATTTATTTTATCTCGAGCAGTGTATGTGTTATATTTTGTACTTACCGGCGGGTGTGTAAATCGTTTATACACGCGTGTCCTCGTTATGAACCCAGGCTCTTGATCGTCTGTAGATAACACACTCGGACGCCGATGTTAGTTTATAAGGAAGGTTTGTTAATATAGATAACTTGAACGATTCATAAACACGGAATGAAGGTGATACAAAGACCTAACATGCGGACTGCTGCGTCATAAAAAAGGAGAGAGAGAGAGAAAGAGAGAGAGAGACAGAGACAGACAGAGACAGACATATATATATATATATATATATATATATATATATATATATATATATATATATATATATATGATTATTTTTATTTACACTGACATGTACGAAATCGGCGACACTGGCATGTCGATGTTATCGATCAAAAGCTATTATAAACTGAGATCTTATCAGGCAGAGTTAGAACCCGATCTTAACCTTAGATCATTGGATTCTAACTCTGCCTGTCTGTGTAAATAAAAATAATCATATATAAAAGCTCTATTAGATATTGAGCACTTTTTTTATAAACCCGGTATAAATTCTTTGGATTACTACCCTGTGGATGTTTTACCTGGATTATTATATATATATATATATATATATATATATATATATATATATATATATATATATATATATATATATATATATAGAAAGAGAGAGAGAGATAGATAGATAGATAGATAGATAGATAGATAGATAGATAGATAGATAGATAGATCGCTTGTCTCGTTACACCTACCACATTGTATGTGACCTCGCTGGGGCTACTTGGGGAACGGCCACACTCGCACTGCTTGCGTAAGTTGTCGGACCCCAAAAAGGGAAGCCCCTCTCCTCGACCAAAAGTCACGTGGTTTCATCGACTTTAGCTTTGGGGTCACCACTGACATTTAAGGAGTACCTCAAACCCTTCCATCTAAAACACGGCATTCGCTATCGTATCATATATAGTCAAGAATCCAACACTTTATTGTAGGGGAACAGCAGGCTACTTACAACCCACAAGCTGCATACGGCTCTCAGAAGTAGTTACTGGGTCCAGTCAATGCTCAACGACACACGTTGAGAAGTTTCGGTTGGTTAAATTTCATCTCAAACATTGTAGTTAGAAATTTAACAGTATCGTAGCGTGTGAACAACCTACAACCCGAAAGCGGCATACGGCCATCAGAAGCCAATGCTCAACGCTAAATTTAAAAAAAAATGCTTTTATTGGTTTAAATTTTTATAACAACACCGCTGTAGTCAAGACTGCAACTCTCTATCGTAGTTGGGGGGGGGGGGGACAACCTACGATTCGCACGCCAAATGCGGCACATTGAAGTAGTTACTGCGTTCAGCCAATGCTCAACGATAACTTTCGAGATGTTTCGGTTGGTTTGAATACTTATCTGTAGTACTGTAGTCAGAAATTCAAAACTGTAGAGTTCGAACAACCTAAAACCAAAAAGGGTCTGAAATATAGTTACAACGTCCAGCCAATATTTAACGATAAACTCCTAAGTTTCATTTATTTAATACTTCAGCATTTTATCATGGCGGGTGCACAACCTGAGACCCGCAAGCAGTATACGACCCTCGGTAGTAGTTATTACTTCCAGCAGATACTCATCGACACACTTTAAGAAGTTGCGTTTGGTAAAAACTTTATTTCCAGCGTTGCAGTCAGGAACTCAACATTCTATAGTAGAGGGCGGACAACCTATAATCCGTAAGCCACATGAGGCCCGCAGATGTAAATGCGCTCATGTAATGCTAAACAAATTGTGAGATGTTTCGGTTGTTATCTGTAGCACTGCAGCTACGAATTCAAAATTATCGTAAGGAGCGGGCAACCTAGAACCCGCAGGTGGCATACGGCTCTCAGAAATAGTTACTGTGTCCAGCCAATGCGCAACGCTACATCTTAAGATGTTTCACTTGGTTTAAATATTATCTCAAGCACCGTGTTCACAACTTCAACACTTTATCGAAGAGAGTGGACAACTTACAGCTCGTAAGCCAAATGCCACCCTCAGAAGTAGTTACTGCACCGAGCCAATATCCAAAGGGGTTTGAAGCGTTTCGGGTTGGGTAAATGTAATCTCAAGCCATGTAGTTAGTCATTCAACATTCTATCATAGAGGGTGAACCACCTAAGACCCGAAAGCAGCATACGTCCTTTAAACTTAACATGTTTCTATTAAGAAAAAAAGTTTATCTCATGCATCACTTTCCCTTAAAGATATTGACAACCTTCTCGTGGTCCCTCCTGTGAGTACCCAAGCCTTTCTATGTTGATGAATAGAGTCAAATTTTTCCTAGAAGTTGTTGCTTAATTTGCTATAGTGAAGCCCGGGATTTATTGAGTGATGTGTATATGTTTATATATTTGTATGTACAAGATACACTCCTAAACTAATTAATCGATCATTATGAATTTTAAAACAGTTTCTGGGCGTAAAGGATAAAAATGTGAGCTATATTTAGTTTAATTTAGACTTATGCAAAAGGTTAAAAACGGGTGGAAGTTATTCGTTAAAATTCAGATATATCCGAATTTTTGTGTTTTTTGTTACAATAGGTATTAAATAAATATTCCTCAAATATCAGTTTCTCCGGAGTATTTTAAAGGGGATTTAGGGGGCATAAACTGGACACAACCTCCTATCTGAAAAGACCCCTTAAATTTTAGATATTTTCTAGAATCAAAATCATGTAATGGATTTTGATCAAAATTAAAATAAGGATTCCAGACATAAGGTTTAGTATCAATTTATCTTGATTTTAATCTTTGTAAGGGGACATAAAAGTGGTGCAAAACTGTTCTATTCGATGAATTAATTTTAACAGTTCTGGGACGTGTATTTTTCTAGTTAATAGATAAATCCTTAAAATTTCATGATGATCGTATAATTTTGTGATATTTTAGAGATTATTTTCAATCAGTGATATTCATTGTTCGTTACAAAACAAATTATCTTCATTTTCCTTGTAGTACGTAATAATAATAATATATATATATATATATATATATATATATATATATATATATATATATATATATATATATATATATACATATATTTCTCAAAACGCTCTCTAAGACCATAACTTTCGCCCATCCACCAAAATCACAGCCCCCTTCCTCTCTACCCATCCTCCTTTCCCTGCATACACCCCCATACACAAACATTCCAACCTACTTTTTCCCCTTCAATCTTGAACCGCAGTCAAACACCCCCCCCTCCCCCCTCTTCCTCACCTCCCTCTCTGCCATCCACTTTACTCCTGCTCATCCCCCACCTCTTTCTCTTACCACCAGCCACAGTAGTCCTGGCTCACCCCATCCTTCCATTTTTTCCCCACTCATTCTTTTCTACATTCATTTCTATTTCTCCAACAAATACGGACGTCCACCCAGCAGTTGGCCACTATTTCATTCTATTTTTCCCAATATGTCTACCTTACATGTATCTGTGCTTGCATGACATTTTTTCTCTATTTTATCATCCTGATGAAGTCTTATAAATAAAGACGAAACGTTAATGTACACATAAAAAAACATCCATTTTTTGGTTTTCCTTTTTCATTTTCCCATCACGTCGGATTACTTTCATCCTTCTCTTCCCATATATATATATATATATATATATATATATATATATATATATATATATATATATATATATATATATATATATATATATATATACTGAATACACCTTGCATTGAACAATTGAAATTTGAAATAAATCTGGACAGTTAGCCATGCTGATGAAGGCTGTGAGCCAGAAACACGTGTCCATAGATTGCTTTTATGTACGTATAAAATATTTATATATACGTGAGACACCACTCTCCTCAAAATGCACGAAAATGAAACTCAGAATATGCAAGTTCTACCAAAAGATTTGCTTGATCCCAATTTAATCCGCCACAAAAAAATAATTCACAATGTTAAAAGTGAAACCACTAATTTAAAAACATCACAGCACAGAAATTGTTACCCGCAAATATCGTCAATTAATTAAAAATTCGATCTCCTTCACTGATAAACATTCGCCGAAACATAGCACTATAATTATCATTCAAAATATAATAAATATTCCTTAAGTGGGCTCATTATATTCAGAATTACTTCTCCATAACAATATTTAAGTAATCTCTCCTGAATTAGACTATCCAATATGATAATGAACTTTTCTAATCTCGGAAATAAAAAAAATATATCTAAATTTGCTCAAATGCAAAACTTGAATTGTATATTCTGACTGTTTTTGGCATTGGGCTTCAGGCTCGGCAGACATATACTTCCCCTCCGAGGGGAGGTCCAATACCTCACAAGTCATAACCAAATAAAATACACGGGTAGTTATCAATGCAAGCACAAAACATAACTGCACAATTAAACCCTACCTCGTGTTAGTCATTCTTCTCATGACCGGGTCACCTGCCATTAATGTTTCACAGCAACATTACAAAACGAAACAATCGTCGAATTTAAAAAAAGGACCCTTTATTGAGAAGTTGACCATGCTTTCATTTTTACCAGCGGCGGGGCATTCCTAGCTACATATCTTTGGCCCACTAGGCTTCTTCGTTTATCGTTGATCTTAAGTCATTCTCTACCCGTGGAGCTCGCTCTAAGACTTTGAACTGACTGCCCACTCTTCCCCCCTTTAGTCATGTGGCATTACACCCTCTTCTAGTAAACAGGAGGTCAAGCTGACACCCGAGTACACTAGCTAATTCCGACTGAACCCTATTTCCTGTTATCCTCAATTAACAAAAATTATATTCGCCTAATATTTAAGAGTACGGTTTATCTCTACGTTTTGATATGATTTCCACGACTCTGACGCGTTTACTGTAAAACGTCCTATTAAAACTCTCAACTAGCGAGCTCAGCTAGTTATTGAACCACGATCCTTTTCTACTGATCATGGTGCCGCTCGGAACAGTCTTTTCTGTCTTGATAGAGTACAAAATCGACTTCGCAATCTAGTGGGGGCTCTTCTCGTCTCTACACCCTCTTTCATACAGAAGATCTGTTGTTACTGTATCGTTACGTTCATACCAGGTGGATGACGTAGCTCCAACCTCTGCGCCATCCTCTGTAAAACATTCACGGCAAGAACTCGTCTATCTACAACCATAGCAAAGAACGTTCCTTTCTCTCTCTTTACCAAAAAAACCCCAAACAAACGGAACTTCCATGAACAAAGTTTATTTCCTAGAACATCTTATATGTGGAACAAAATACCACAAGTCTGCTTCCCAGCCGACTACAACATCAGTAGAAGAAAAAAAAGTCGTATGTATTCTCTATAATGCGTTTACCCTGGCAACTCATATTTATTTCGATTATGTTAATGGATTTTTAACGTTGTCTCGTTCGTAATTATGTCTGTAATTTTTATGTATGCTTTTTATGTATCATGCTTTTTATGTCTTCTTTACATTTTTCTTTGACAAACCTCTATGATGTCCAACCAGGATCCTTTTCTATGTCACAGAATTCGTTTCTGAATAAATTCTTAGACGGTATAATAGTAAGCTATAGTTACGACACATAAACAATTTTTCTGGGACTAGGTCGCACATTTCAAGCTTAAAAAATAATTAAAAAGCTTACCCTAATCCGATTGGCAACCACTTAAGGCCCTAGGGCTTAGGCTTACGGTTTTAGTAACCTCTTTTTAAAATGTTGTTTTTACTATCTTTTAAGCTTGAAATTCGTGACCAAGTCCCAACAGAATTATGGAACATGTTGGAAAGTACGCGTGGTTGGCTAAGTAAAAGTGACGATAACAAATGCATAACAAATAATAAATCTTACAATCACTAAACGCACGTGAAAATTATACAGGCAAGTAAAAATTCAAATTTTCTTGCGTTTGGTAAAAATTTATTTGTTCTCTATTTGTTGTTTTTTTTTGTTTTTTTTCTTGTTAAGTGTACTGCACAATCGCTATTTTCTTTTTACAACCCCCCCCCCCCCCCGAATTTTTTTTTATTTTTTTTAGTCGCAGACATATTTTTATGGGGAGAGGTTCTACAGAATATTTCAATATTGTACAGACCAGCATTCGATGGGACCTCTTCAGCTATTTTGAGAATTTTTCGACAATGAATCAATGTTCGTTGCTCGACGTAAACTCGTATTTCTTTGACCACAGTTCGTACAACGAATTAACAGGAGTTCTCGGCGACACTAGCTCTGTAATGACGAGATTTCGATCGTCGTTCAATAACGTTGACCAATAAATATAAATGAAGCGACAAAAAGACGTTTATATTAGCTACACAATTGAGATGTGAAGACAGCCGTAAACATGTCACCATTTTACCTCCATACACACACAAACACACGCGGGGGAAGAAAGAGAGCAAAGACGGGTAGACGATAGGGGGCAGGTAGGTGGTGATAGTGTGTCGATTAATTAAGGAACTTTTTATTGCAAGAGGTTTGTCACGAGTGAGGCGGTGGGGATTGCAGAGATATGGCAGGACGTCGGTGGATGTCTATCATTCAGCAGGTAAAATAATTGCAAACACACACACATCTCTCTCTCTCTCTCTCTCTCTCTCTCTCTCTCTCTCTCTCTCTATATATATATATATATATATATATATATATATATATATATACACGTCACTTGCTTTATAATGCATCATTCCTTACCCTAAATAGAAGTAGAATGCCTGGACGTCAAACCGCTAATGATAATTTTAACACTTTTAAATGTTAAAATTATCATTGTTTATCAGCTATTTGAAATTGGCCGAGCGGTTAGCGACGTTGGATTTGAGTTGAAATATAATTGTAATCCAGGGTTTCTAATCGCATGACCGGTAGTGAATAGTCATATCTCTATTAAAAAGGACGAAAACGTACCTAGATAATAAACAATAACAAATATTTATATATATATATATATAACATTTTCCTTACACTAAATTTAAACAAACATACATAACACTCTAAGCAAATAACGCGTCCAAACAAAAGTGGCACGTGACTTTTCCGAAACAGATGACAAGAAGAGAGCCGGATGACGAAGTCCTTCTGTGCTTGAAACCGACGGTACGAATGTTGTACTAATTTTTCTGTACCGAAATAAATATATATATATATATATATATATATATATATATTTATATATATATTTAAATTATATATTTAAAATAAAACCATGGTTATTGGAATATATGAACTGACTTATATATATATATATATATATATATATATATATATATATATATATATATATATACGTCAGTTCATATATTCAAATAACCATGGTTTTATTTTATTATTTATATTTTTTCACATTTCCAAAAAACATAACATTTCTGTGAGATATATTTTTACAGTCCGTTTCATTTGTCTTGTGCCAAACAACATTTTTATTTCAATATCGTCTCTGCAACATTACAAAATCACCAGAATACATATATTGTCATTAATAATTATATATATATATATATATATATATATATATATATATATATATATATATATAATAAGAGTGTTATTTATATACACGCATTCATTGGGAATGTTTCGATCATAGCTTTCATTAAATGCAATCACCTAGGATAATCTAGTATTTTATTATATCAGTATTTCACTGGCCTGATGAGATCGCAGCTTATTTAAGCTATGATCGAAACATTCCCAATGAATGTGTAGCTTTTAATATGTTTGTATAAATAAAACTATTATTATAAATAAATAGCTATATTTATTATGATGGGTTGATGGGAAGAAGTAGTAGCCACTACTGAAAGCAGTAAGACCGAGGTCCGGGCTTAGTGATGTCAGTCGCGTGAAATGAAATAAATGTGGATGATTCTGAGTGAAAAAAGTGAAAAAAGTGAAGGGGTAGTGGTGAGCAGGGATAATGTGGATGGTTGTAAGTGAAAAAGTGTGTGTGTGTGTGTTTGTGTAATCATAGAAGAGTGAGACCTAAATACAAATAATTTATTTAATAACTATACTTTACATATTTCAGAATCGTACCGCGGTTTCATCCAGATGGGCTGACTTTTAAAAAAGTCTATACCCCAAGGGGAATCGTTAGTGTACTGAAATGAGATTAAAAAAAACGAAACAAAAAAACATTGAAAAATGACGTTTGGGTTCATCGTTAAAAAAACGGTGCATTACTGAAGTGTCTCTTTGGAAAAAGTAAATCGGTTGGGATTCATTCAGTTTTAATTTATTTTTTATTTATAGCTTTGTGTTTAAAAAAAAGGTTTTTATTTTATTCTACTAAGTGTTTTATTTAATTATTTATCTGTAGTTTTGTATTTTATTTGAGAAAGGTTGTATTTTGAAGATCATCTACAGACCGTAGGAGTTTTTCGGCGTCTTGGAAAATGAAAACAGAGGGGTGGTGTTTGAATTCATCGTTTGAAACGGTGTATTACTGAGATCTCCCTTTGAAGACGGTACCGGGGGGCACTTTTATGTATTGGGTTGGATTCATCGAGTTTTATTTTATTTATTATTTATTTTATTCATAGTTTTGTGTTTTAAAAGGTTTTATTTTATTTCGTGTTTTATTTAATTATTTATTTGCAGTTTTGTATTTAAAGATCGTCTATAGACTATAGGAGGTTTTACCGTCTCGAAAAACGAAAACCAAGCGGAATGGCGCCCGAATTAATCGTTTTAAACGGTGCATTGTTGAAGTAAGTATTGGGTCAGAGTTAAATATAATATATAGGTCTTAATCGTAATTAAGTTTTATTAAAATTAATTTAATTATTTATAATTGGTGCTGTCTATTTTACTGCTTCAAAGGTGTATTTATTTTTAGGGATATCTGCATGGGATAGTTTACTGATTAGGCTCTCGGTGGGATTTATTAAGATTTTTATTTATTTATTTATTTATTTATGAACCACTTTATATATATATATATATATATATATATATATATATATATATATATATATATATATATATATATATATATATATATATATATATATATAGTCTTGGAAGTTTTTCAACATTTAAAACTATATGGAATAAACAAAACAATAAAGCTTTTTGTTCCAAGTATTTCGTTGGAAAATTCCCTTTCTTGTAAGTCAATCAATCTCTTGTAATGACTGTATCAGTTAGCTTCCAAGAATTTATGCTGATCTTAATAGTTTTGTAGCGATCATCAGTTGTTTACCATAAAAAAACTGTTTCGCAGATAAAAAAAACAGTATTCTTTCTCATGGCTCCATTTAAAAAACAAAAACAAAAACAAAAACAAAATTCCGGATATCAAATCTAGTATTTTGCTCCAGATTAACTATTTTCGAAACCTATATATATATAAATCTCCGAAACAGTTACATGGTAAACAGCTGATGATCCCCGTGTTAATATTAGACGCTTAAGGTTTCCTGTTTTTGTTTCACTCTTAGATAATTAACCCCCCTTTTTTATTTTTTATTTTTTTATTTTTTTTTTATTTTACTTATATTTTTTCATTTATTAATTTTCCAACGAATGTTGAGTCTGCAATATCTTGGATTTAGTTAGTTTGTCTGGGAATTTAAACTGCATTTTACTTTTTTTAATTTTTTTTTTTTGTTAATGACTCAAAGCTTCTTTAGACTATATATATATATATATATATATATATATATATATATATATATATATATATATATATATATATACTAATTGATAAAGGGAAAACCAAAAAATATTATTTATGTATTTATCAACGTTTCGTCTTTATCATAAAACTTCCTCAGAGTGATTTGTCTGAAGAAAACATCACCCAAGTACAAAATGTTTTGAATGGATGGTGGTGGCGGCAGCAAAAAAAGATCATTAGGAAGTTGGAGAGGTATTACAAAAACTGCGGAAGGAGTGGGAGGCGAACATTAGTCGCGGCTAGAATTAACCAGTCGACACGATGACATACTGTGGTAGTGATGGTGTTGGTGTGTGTGGGGTAGAATATATCTGTTTATGGCATGTTGTGGGGGCATCTATTTCTACTAATGAAATCGCACGTGAATAATACACATCTTTTGCATGTCAAATACGCATGCATAATGGAATTCATGAACCGGAAATGGTAAAATTACTTAAGTCAGGTAAAATCAGAATTATGATTTTTTAATAAAATTTCCTACAGACTTTACTGATTACATCATAAAAATTAAATAATAATCATGATAATAATAATAATGATAATAATAATAATAATAATAATAATAATAATAATAATAATAATAATAATAGTAAAAATAATAATGAATAATGAATAACAATAATAAATCATATTAATAAAGTAAGATAAAAAATAAAAAATAAATGATAAGAAATAAAAATAAATGATAAATATAAAACAAAATTATAATAATATAAATAAATAGAATAGAATGTACTACTACTACTACTACTACTACTACTACTACTACTACTACTACTACCAATAATTATTATTTTTAATAATAATTAATAATTGTATTGATAATGATAATGGGAATAATAATCATCTTGATAATAATAATGATGATAATAATAATAATGATAAATATTATTATTATTTGCTCACTAGAAGTTATCACACTGGTCATCGTCAGTGATCGCCCACTGCCAACAACCTGTGGTATTCCCTGGAGTCTGAGTGACAACAAGTCTCCTCAGACTTCCAGTATGCTCCACCTCTTTTCGTTCATCACCGCTGATGACCTTGCGGTATCGCAACAGCCACCTACCACCGATTTCACGGTGATAAGGGCCATTGGTCCCCTCTGGGGCCCGGGTGGCAACAAGCCTCCCCAAGGTCCCAGAGCTGTCCGCGCTCTTCCAGTGGAGGTCTTTTATTATTATTATTATTATTATTATTATTATTATTATTATTATTATTATTATTATTATTATTATTATTATTATCATCATCATCATCATCATCATCATCATCATCATCATCATCATCATCATCATCATCATCATCGACGACATAGAATAAAGACCTGAGTGTCATGATCGGCAAGTGCTCCATCATTCCCCAATATGGGTGACCTAGTCGGCATACTGCTAATGTTTGCTCCTAGGAACAAAAAGATCACAGACCTCCAAACAGGTAAGTAACCTATCTAATTTCAGGTGTGACAATAATATAAAGAAAACTATCATAGAAAGAAATAAACCACAAAATTTAATACTGGTAATTGAAGGTAACACAAAGAAAATTCCGAAATCGAATGCGAATCCATGGAACATGTCTATTGACTATCCTGGAACTGAACAAATAATTGCAGAGCAATCAAGTCATATCCTCAAGAGAGGGTGTTTCTCAAAGCTGGAACTAATGGAAATAAAACAAAAAGATGGTGTAACGGATCAAAAACACCCACTAGAGGAAACACACAGGTAAAAAACTGGTAAAACATTAACACTGAAACCGAGGAGACTGAAGACAACGAAATCACAGAACTTACCGAAGAAAAAGCAAGAGGAGTTAAAAACATGAAACGATTTATGTACGAGGACAAAAAGCAAAACTACCATCTCTAAGGAACGAAGAGTGGAAGAAATTAAAATTAGAAACAGAAAAAGTAAACAGACTCTTCCCATACATCTACACAGATACTATAACCGGACGTAATAATTTAATATATGCAAGGGGCAGAATCAGTAAGCATGAAACTAAAAATAAAAACAGAACCGGAAATTCAAGACATAAGGCGACTGTTTATTATTTGTTGTGTTTTTATTTTTTTTTAGAATTATCACAAATTATGTAAATGAGATAAGGAAAAAAACATAAAAGTTTAAAAATCTATTTAAAAAAAGATGCTTGTATAAAGCATGTCTCAGGTGCAACTGAATCAAGTTGTTGCCGCTGGCCATTAGCGAAGTCGGGCAAGGTAAATATGATTGGAAGTTGATAATTTATTAACGTGTAAATGTTTCCCCACCCACATATCTCGATTGTTTATAGAAGTAAAAATCAAAATTCAAAATTTATAAGGATTAATAAGTTAAATATAAAATGTCCTCCTGCCGACCCCATCCTTCAATTTGTCATCTAAAAATGGGAGGGGAACTTATCGTCTTTTATTTTCTAACTGTCCTGTCGGCCGTAGATGTGCTTTAATGTATGTGTGATAGCGCACCTTGCCCCTCATGAAAATAAGAGCAAAACCACTATCTCTCTGACAGAAACACAGCTAAAGTAAACCTGGTCCTGGTGTGACCATATACACCAACATATTAATAGTGCTGTATAATAGCAATACAAGCCATGGGACTCAGAAGAAAGAGCTGAGTGTTCTGATGGGCAGGTGCTCCCTTAATTACCAACATGGGGATCCGGTCCGCATCCTGTTAATGTAGACCCCTTTTATTTCAGGAAAAAGATCACAGACCAAAAGCAGGTATATAACATCTCTAGTTCAAAGTATGACAAGGACACAGACTAAAGACAAGAAAGCAGAAATGAAAAGAACAAACCAAAACACTATAGAAAGAATTAGACTAAAAAAGAAAATAGACGGTTAATTGAATGCCACTACAGAAGCAGTTACCCCACAGAAAGAGGTTATCGGAAACGAATGAAAAATCTATGGGACACTTCTATTGACCACCATACAACAGAACAAAGGATAACAGATCAAGCAAGCCAGATCCACAAGAGAGCGTGGCTCCAGGAGATAGAATTAATGGACATCAAACAAAAGATAAATGGCGTAACAGATCAAGAAACACCACTTGACGAACATCCACAGATAGAAGAATAGCAATACATCAAGACTTAAACTGAGGAGGTCGAAGACTACGAAATCACAGAACTTACTAAGAAAGAAACAAGAGAAGTGAAAAACATCAAACTGTTCATGACTGAGAACAAACTCCTATCCCTAATGGAACGAAGATTGGACGAAATTAAAATTAGAAATAGAAAAAGTAAACAGACTCCTCGCGCACATCTAAACAGATACTATCACAGACTTAAACAACTTGATATATGCGGGGGAAAATCAATAAGTATGAAACTAAAAATAGAAAAAAAAAACGTAGCCAAAATAATGGACCGACAAATCCTGGATGGGAAATCAGACTGAGAATCCAGATCACCAAACTTCGAAAAGAAGCTAAAACCGTAAACATGGTGAAAGAGAAACGATGGAAGAAGAGAAATCTGACCCACAGGGAAAGACTAAATAAGAAACCTGAAGAACTAAAACAACAGATAGCAGCAAAAGAAGGAAGACTGAGACGATACAGATACAAATTGGAACAGTACAAACAAAACCAAACCTTTAAAAACAACGAAAAACAGTTTTATCAAAACGTAAACGGAGGAATAATAAGAATAGAACAATTGGACCCGACAGAAACAAAACACTTCTGGAGCAAGATATGGGAACAGCTTCAATATCTCAACAGAAATTCCAAATGGCTTAAAAACATGAAATAAGAACTACAGGAAATTGAAGAAAGAACAGAAACAGAAATTAATAAAGAAACGCTCAAGTGAACACTAAAGAAAAATGGCAAACTGGAAAGCGCCAGTCCACGATGTATACATGCATACCGGTTTTTTAAAAATCACGACCCTTCATGAAGGATTAACGCAAAACTGAAAGGATGTATCCGCAAAACAGATTTATCAGAATGGATGACCAAAGGAAGAACTAAATTAATACAGAAAGATACCGAAAAGGGAACGATCCCAAACAAGTGCAGACCAATAACCTGTTAACCAAAAATGTGGAAAATTTTAATTGTACAACTGAGAGAACAGATCTACAACTCTCTTTGTGGACGACTGCCCGAATAACAAAAAGGATGATGGAAAGAAAATAGAGATACGCACGACCTGTTATACATAGATTTTAAAAAATCCCGTAGGAGGTAAAAAGCAGGAAAAGAACATAGCCATGGCATGGATTGACTACAAGAAAGCCTACGACAGTACCCCATAAGCATGGATAATTAGAATGCTTAAGAATGTACAAGATATCCGATAGGATTATTAATATTATTAAGAAAACGATAGCAACATGGAAATTAGAACGGACAGCTTGAGGAAAACACCTGGCTTGGAAGCTACCTCTCTGTAGAGAGGTAGCTTCCAAGGATACTCTCTATCCCCACTACTGTTTATCAAATCCATGATGCCAGTCAATAACATACTGAGGAAGTGTGATGCCGGATACAAGTTTGAGGACACAAAACAAAGAATAAACCACCTCATGTATATGGAAGAAGGAAACACAATATTTATATATTCATAAACGTTTGGTCTTTATTTAAAGATTTTCTCTAGATGATTGATTGATTTTAAGAAATAACGTACAAGTACAATATTTAAAAATATTTGGTGCGTTTGTAAATTGAAAATATTTTTTTCAAACGAAATATAGTCGTTAGAATTATAAGAATGTAGTGCGATGATGACGTTAAAGAATTATGTAGTCATCCACAAACAGATTGTTTCACTGTATCAAAGCTCTTCAGTGTAACTAGGCGAGCAAGTACTTCAAGCTGAGATTAAAACTCAACCGTTTCATTAACAGTCAGAGTACTATGCTATATGCGCAGGCTGCGAAAGGAAAGGAAATCGTAATGTTTATATACCATTACGATCTGCCTAGAGCGCTCTATTCTTATCGTAATGTTTATATACCATTACGATCTGCCTAGAGCGCTCTATTCTTATCGTAATGTTTATATACCATTACGATCTGCCTAGAGCACTCTATTCTTATCGTAATGTTTATATACCATTACGATCTGCCTAGAGTGCTCTATTCTTATCGTAATGTTTATATACCATTACGATCTGCCTAGAGCGCTCTATTCTTATCGTAATGTTTACATACCATTACGATCTGCCTAGAGCGCTCTATTCTTATCGTAATGTTTATATACCCTTTCGATCTGCCTAGAGCGCTCTATTCTTATCGTAATGTTCATATACCATTACGATCTGCCTTGAGCGCTCTATTCTTATCGTAATGTTTATATACCATTACGATCTGCCTAGAGCGCTCTATTCTTATCGTAATTTTTATATACCATTACAGTCTGCCTAGAGCGCTCTATTCTTATCGTAATTTTTATGTACCATTACGATCTGCCTAGAGCGCTCTATTCTTATCGTAATTTTTATGTACCATTACGATCTGCCTAGAGCGCTCTATTCTTATCGTAATTTTTATATACCATTACGATCTGCCTAGAGCGTTCTATTCTTATCGTAATATTTATATACCATTACGATCTGCCTAAAACGCTCTATTCTGATCGTAATATTTATATACCATTACGATCTGCCTAGAGCGCTCTATTCTTATCGTAATATTTATATACCATTACGATCTGCCTAGAGCGCTCTATTCTTATCGTAATTTTTATGTACCATTACGATCTGCCTAGAGCGCTCTATTCTTATCGTAATGTTTATATACCATTACGATCTTCCTAGAGCGCTCTATTCTTATCGTAATGTTTATATACCATTACGATCTGCCTAGAGCGCTCTATTCTTATCGTAATGTTTATATACCATTACGATCTGCCTAGAGCGCTCTATTCTTATCGTAATGTTTATATATCATTACGATCTGCCTAGAGTGCTTAATTCTTATCGTAATGTTTATATACCATTACGATCTGCCTAGAGCGCTCTATTCTTTTACTACGTGCTACGCATTGTTGCTAATAACAGTTTTACTTATTAATCTTCGTATCTCTCTATCCTGGTTTTTTGTTCTGTCTATTAAAAATACTTCCTTGTTTACTGTTCCCTCTGTCCTACGTTCTTAGTTTTCTTCTTTTTTTTTTAACAAACCACTCCCCCCCTCCCACCCTTCTATTGCTCACTTACTGATTTACTGAATGATTGAATAATCAGTGTTTTCGGATTTCCCTCGTTCGTTTTGTGTCACGTGACTCACTGAATGGTCAATTCAATTCGTGGGAGTCAGCGGGTGGTGGTGTTGGCGAGCTGGTTCTTGAACGTGGAGATGGTGGGAGTCTGGCTGAGAGGTGGCGGTGTTCGTATCGTTGTGAAAGAATTTAGAGAGGAGGGGTGGGGGCGACATCGGAATTAATTGCATTTTTCTGATGCACGGGAGGAAGAAGGGAATAAAAACAGGGAATAAAAAAAAAGAATGAAGGAATTAAAGTATTGAATAATCAGAAAGAAAGAAAGAAAGAAAAAAGTCATGAATGAACGAATCATGAAATGAAAAGTGGAAAGAAAGAAAGAAGTTAGGAATGAACGAATGAAGAAATGAAAAGTGGAAATAAATAAATAAAGAAGGAAATATTGAAAGGACGGAGGGAAGAAAGAAAGAAAAAAAGAAAGAAGGAAAAAAGGAGGGAAAGAAAAGGATGCGATAAAGAAAGACTGAATAAATTAAGAATGCCTATATACTTGACTCCCCACGAGGGCAAAATTAGACAAAAGGTTAATTTTTGAATGTGAGGAAAACCGAGATCACAGAAAGAACACTTTGAATTGAAGTTAAAAATAAAAATGGACCCAACCTTCACTAACTGAGGGCCGAACTGATGACGTATAGTATCAGAACAGATACTACACTTTGTTCCTAGCCAAAAGAGCAACTCAAACAAAAGGGCAACGAACTAAGAGTCGATTGCATGAAGAAAGAAAGAATTCAAGTATTGAATTTTAGGAAGAAAGAAACAAAGAATGAATTAAAAAAAAAGGACGAATGACGGGACAGTAAAAAAAGAAATATTGATGCTTTTTTTAATTTTTAATTTTTTAATGATATTTCACCCCAAACAAGGCAGGACGCCACTGTAGACGTAAGGGGCTACTGAGAATTAGGGAGTAGGTTTAAGGTGTCATTCTAAGTTCGGAGCTGTGCAGCGAGATGTTTGTTTACATTAGTTTTAAACCTCTGCATGTCGGTAAAGTCGGGGAAACAGGGGACAGGGAGGGAGTTCTAGAGGCAAGCAGCACGAGGAAAGAAGCTATTGAAGTAGAAGGCTCTCAAGCATCTGGGGATCTCCACAGTGAATGGATGGGATTTAGCTGATTGTCGAGTTAGTCTAGTGAATTTACGTCGATGGGGCACCAGAGTAGCCAGTTCATCGGAGCATAATCCATTGAATTATTTGTAAAACAAGCACAAGGATGCTACATTGCGGCGATGAGACAGGGGCTGGAGCTTGGTTGACAGTGAGGGACGTATTAAGTTGGCGACTCTTTTTTGGACCTTGTCAAAGAGGGAAAGACTAGTAGATGATGCACCAGCCCATATGTGGCAACAATTCTCCATGCATGGGCGGATGGTGGCTTTGTAGAGATACAGGATAATTTCAGGTGTGAGAAGTTTACTAGCACGGTAGAGGGAGCCCACCCTTTTTTGCTGCAGCCTTGGCAATGTCTTTGATGTATTTGTTCCAATTCATGTTACCTGTGAAGGTTAGGCCGAGGAGTTTGAATGTTGAACTCTCAGGTAGGATGTTATTGGACATGACAATCGGTGGTTGGAGAGGTTTCTTGTAGTTATTGAAGGAAAGGAGCTTTGTCTTTGCGGCATTAAAAGTTACCAACTATTTATGACTCCAATCCACTACAGCCTGGAGGTCATTTTCTAAGGATTCAGCCATTGCCTCGGATATGATCGCGTCTGTTTTGCCAACATGGCGAGAGTAAAGCGTGGTGTCGTCAGCAAATAAACTAATCTCAGACTCAATGTCATCAGGGAGATCGTTTATGAAGATCAGGAACAATAAAGGTCCAAGGATAGATCCCTGGGGTACACCAGCATTTATGTCATGTTACTTAGATGAACTGCCATTGAGGACAACCTGAATCTTTCGTTTTGTTAGGAAGGATCTAATTATATTAAATCATTGGCCACTAATACAGTATGAGCGTATTTTCAAGAGAAGTCCTTAATGCCATACATTGTCAAAGGCCTTGGATATATCAAGCGCTACTATCCTAGCTTCACCTGCCTTGTCGAGTGTATAATACATGCGTTCAGAGATGACCGTTAGGATATCTGCAGTAGATCGTGCTTGTCTAAATTCATACTGGCGGTCAGAAAGAAGTTTAGCATTAACTATGTGCCGGACTAGCGCTAGATTGATTAATGATTCAAAGATTTTAGCAAAGATCAGGAGTATGCTGATTGGGCGGTAGTTCTGAGGATCAGTTCTATTCCCAGAATTCTTGTAGACTGGTACTACAGAGGTAATTTTCCAGCTATCGTGGAAGCAAGATTCAGCTAGGTATTTATTGTAGAGTTTGGAGAGGATAGGGGCCAGTTCAGAAGAGCATTTCTTTATTACCATTACAGGTATAATATCAGGCCCACAAGCTTTGGAGGTGTCAGGGATTTTTATGATGTCCCTGACCTGGGATGGGGTGATGACCAGGTTATCAAGTGTGGCTTCGGTCCGCAATGGAAATTTAGGGAGGGGGTGGTTTTCTGAGTCCAAATTGGAGTTAGAGGCGAAACGCTGGGCAAGTAGTTCAGCCTTATCAGTTGCCGTGCAAACGACATCATTGTGGTTTGATAGTGGAGGAATCGTTGATTGACCATTGTTCACGACACTATTGTAGATTTTCCAGAAATTGCGAGTACCTAGAGATTTGAACCAAACTACGCCGAATTTTGCCGAATGCGGAAACAGCCGGAAAAAGCCGAGTCAAATCGAGCCGTCGTTAAGAAGTCAAAGAAAACCCCACTCACCAGAATGTATTTTTTTTCCCGACGAAGGTAAAAATCAATGAAACAACTTTTCCATCTTTTTTCTCCAGAGAAACTTTTTAGTGACGTTTGAAAGGATCTCGTTCGTCATCAAAACAGTCAATTAGTACATATTTTAGGCTTAGTTTAGGGTTTATGTAGTGATAGTTTTAGTCGATCTCTGTAGATTTAAAACAATTCAAAACCCAGTTGTCCTCTGTACATTTTTCCGTTTTGCATTTTTATTTGTCTAAAAGATTTTTTTCTTTGGCAAAATAACACTACTCATTCGAGAGACTGAATAGCGAGTGCTAATGAGCTTAAATTCATTTGACGGTTAACGCTGTCTTTAATTGTCGTCTGCTAGACATTTTTTTCGTGGCTTCCAATTCAAAAACAGGTTCGCTTGTTTCCGACTGGTTCCGGAATTTTGCTTCGGAAAAAGTCGGTTTAGTTTGGTTCAAATTGTGTAAAAGTATCGAAATATTGAAAGGAAAGAGGGACGAAATGAAAAAAGAAGGAATAATTAAAGGAAGAATAAAGATATAAATACAAAAAAGGCAGAAATAAAGAAGAATTTAGAATAAGTAGAGAAGAAATAAAGGGAGGAAAGGACGGGAGGCACAAATAAAGCAATGAATGACTAAAAAGAAAGAAGGAAGAGTAGAGGGAAGACAGAAGGGAATAAAGAAATGAAGAAAGAAAGAAAGAAGGAAGGAAGGAAGGAATCTAAATAAATAAATACGATAATTAAAAGTTGGTTAAACCAAAACGCCATATTTCTTTCTTTTCTCTTTCTCTATTTTCTTTACTTTCATTTACCCCAAACTGAGACGTAAGGGACTACTGTCGAGAGTTGAGCGGCGATATATCTGTTCACATTACTTTTAAATTCTTGCATGTTAGTACAGTCAGGGAAACAATCCACAGAGAGGGAATTCCGAAGTCGAGCAGTTCGAGAGAGAAAACAATTAGAGTAAAAAGCTTTCCGGCATTTGGGGACCTCTACAGTGAAAGGGATGTAATCTTGCTGCTTGTTGGGTTTGTCGGAGGTATTGACGTCGAGGGAGCACCAGTGCCGCGATTTACTCGGAGCACATTTTATTAAAGTAATGGTAAAATAAGGACAGGGATGGAACATTGCGGCGATCGGGTGTGGGCGTAGTTAACAGTGCGAGGACAATTAGATTGGAGACTGTTATTTTTTTACCCCTGTCTAGTAGGGAGAGACTAGTGGTTGATTCTTTAGCCAAGATGTGGCAACAATCCTCCATGCACATGTGAATGGCGGCTTTGTAGAGCTATAAGTTACTGGCAGGTGTAAGAAGTTTTCTAGCGCGGTAGAAGAAGTTCACCTTCTTTGCAGCAGCCTTGGCAATGTCTTATCAGTAACTGACAATACGAAAGCAACGCTGAAGTGAATGACAACACGAAAATAGATGACAATACGAATGGACGCATTGTGTTACACAGACAAAGTGACGCCATGGACAGTTAGTCATTAATAGATTGAAGAAGAGTCAAGGTAGAGAATTCGGAAGGAAGTATTTATTTTCGGTTGAAGTACGCTGAAAAGACCGGGTGTATCGAATTTCCGATAGGAAGTAGATATATTTTGGAGCCAGTGAATGTTTCGAGAAGACGAGTTAGGCTTGTTCGAGGAGAACTCGGGAAAACAGATGATTGATCCAAGTGGATTGCAATGAATGACCACGACGAGATACTCCATGGTAAGTCTTCGCTGATATCCTGGTCCTGAGAGATGGGTTGCTTAGCTCAGAATTAGTGACACGAACGACGGAGCCTCAACGACACACGGACCCACACCCGTGTTCAACAAGTCTTATGCGCAATGTATATATCTTACTGTTTGTTTGTATTATGTGTGTAAATTGTAAACTGTGCCTCGCGCCCGCTCGAAAATCGCCAATACTTGAATCGACATGTCCAGAAAAAGAAATACCATGACACATGCATGTGATCAAGGCGCGGGTATGGTTGCAAACAGATTGCTAATCATGAAACATAATGTGCAGAAGTTTTATTTATAAATAAAATTAAAATAAAACTTGTAAAATATTAAAGTTTTAAACTTTACAATTATTTTCATTCCTGTTTTTTAATGATCGAATGTTTTCATTAATTATTTTTTAATTTTTAAATCTTTTTGGGCTTGATTGCCTGTTTGATTACTCGTTTGATTGCTAGTTTGATTTCTTGTTTGATTGCTTGTTTGATTGCTTTTTCATTAATTGCGTGTTTGATTGCTTTTAATTAATTTCTTGTTTGATTGCTTTTTTGATTACTAGTTTGATTGCTATTTTGATTGCTTTTTTAATTACTCGATTGTATGTTTGATTACTCGTTTAATTGTTAGTTTGATTACTCGTTTGATCGCTTGTTTGATTGCTTTTGTTCATTAATTGCTCGCTTTATTGCTTGTTTGATTGCTTGTTTGATTGCTTGTTTGATAGCATTTTTTAAAATAAATTGCTTGTTCGATTGCACGTTTGTTTGCTTTTTTTATTTATTAATTGCTTGCTTGATAGCCCTTTGATTGCTTGTTTGATTGCTAGTTTATATGCTTGTTTGATTGATTGATTATTTTATTATTTGTTTTCCAGTTTTTATTGCTTGTTTTGATGCTTTGTTAATTGCTTGTTTATTAGTGTTATTAGTTGTTTGATTGGTTGTTTTTCTTTGCTTCTTTGTTTATTTTTATTTCTGTTTTTCCTTTTTTTTCTTTCATTCATCAACTGTTTTAGTTCCACACAACGGTTGCTCTTGGGATGCAGAGACAGAAAGAAGATAAAAGGAACATATTTCTTGGTAGAAAGAACGACAGAAACCATTTGATATCAATCGTATAATCAAATAATTCACACTAAGATCATCTCACCAAATTAAGAGAGAGGCACAAACATCAAAAATATAAACGCATATACTACACTTTAATCTGAACAGGTCAACCTGATTTTTATTTAAAGGAGAAATATGGATAAGGATACTACACTTTGATATGAACAGGTGAATCAAATATGTTTTTCACTTGGACATTACAAAATCCAAAAAAGAAAAACAGTTTTAAGAAAACTAACAAAAAAAGTACATCTGGACATGTCGCGTTTTTTTCTCTCTAAATAATGTCGTAAACCCGTACAGCCTGTTGGCGCAATCAAAGAAAATAATACGAAGAAATAAAACAGGCAAACTAAACTAAACTAAAAATAGTTTCCAATGTCCGACACCTGATCAGATTGTCCGGAGTTGCTCACGTGTAAATAATATCTTAAATTAATGTAATCAGGCGAGAGGTACATACTTACACCCACGCAACAAGAGGCATCCATAATAAAAACCAATGTGCATATATATATATATATATATATATATATATATATATATATATATATATATATATATATATATATGTCAGGTTCATTTTATATTCCAATAACCATGTTTTTTATTTTTATTTTTATTTTTATTTTTTCACATTTCCAACAAACATAACATTTCTGTGAGATGTATATTTACAGTCCGTTTCTTTTGCCGTGAGCCAAACAGCATTTTATGTCAATATCGTCTCTGCAACACTACAAAATCATAAAAAAAATCCACAAAAAATAAAAAGTTCTTAGATTGAAATGTCTTGAAAAAAAGCCTACACTATACAGTGGGTCATTAAAATGTTCAAAATGGCGAACTAGTGAGTTTCTACACATGTGAGTTTGTATTGCATAGCCCCCCCCCCTGCTTGGGCCGCGGCAGTTCTCGTTTTGTATACTCGTCCCGGAATGGGCCGTGGCAATTCTCGTTTTATCACTCGTCATTTTTAACACATCAAACATCATATAGTTTGCACACCTTTAAATTTCTCCCTCGCCGCGTAGAGGGTGCGTGTCGTCCACTGACTGTCTTCTTTCTTCCCTTCTGTACTGCAGTGAACATCGCCGCTACAACAAAAACTTCATGACCGACTCAATCGACAAACAATCCTTTAAACTTTCAATTCTTTTTATTACAGGAGTTAGTTATCCGTCAGCTGGGAGATATTTATTAACGTTGAGAGAGAGAGAGAGAGCAAATTACCGCTTTCGTAATTACTTATCAATTATTTCCTTAACCATTCGTGGACGGGGGGAGATCTTTCGGCTGTATTTTCTTAGGGAATTCATTCCCTTAATCAAATTACGGACTACATCCTAAATCACGGCTGATAAGTTCGCCTACAAAACCCAGACTGCTAAAACTCGCTTCTCAAGAAGAACGAGTGACGCCACGGATCCCTTTGCTTCCCACGCAAAAGCCCGTGACGTCACCGAGTCTCTATCACAGGTGCGCATTGACCCTTGATCTGCGGTCTCGTCACACGGTGACCCTGTCACGTCTGTGAGCTCCGACTGTAAGAACAACCCCTATTCTGCACTCGACCACACGGGTCCACCGGCACCAATTCGCGCAAGCAAAACCAACGACTTCAAACAGATACGTCCATTCCCATAGGGCTATTATCCAACATTTGCTCTTTTCTTTGTTTTTTTTAAATGTGTTTTTGCCAAAAAGAACCCACTGTATAGTGTAGTATTTTTTCAAGACAGTAGTAACAGTAGTAGTAGTAATAATAGTAGTATTAAGAATCGGTAGTATTAGAATAATAAATCTACCTGTGACACATACCAAAACTGGTAGAAAATGTTCCAATAAATTAAAAACCTGTAAGTATTTATTGCTTGTAGTATTAGAAGACGCAGTATTAGTACTACTATTATTCGTGGTAGTAGTAGTAGTAGTAGTAGTAGTAGTAGTAGTAGTAAGAATTAGTAGAATTATATTATTAAAACCATTTGCGATAAGTCCAGCATGCACAGGGCTGTCTCCTCTCAAGTATAGTACAAGTTATGCAAATAGCTTTGGAAACTATAAGTGTTTATTGCTTTTTGTTTTAGCATCAACAACAGTAGTAACAGTTGTAGTAGTAGTAGTAGTAATAGTGTTAGTTGTAGTAGTACTAGTAGTAGTAGTAGTAGAACTTGCAGTATTAAATGATTACATCTTTCTGTGATTTCCAGAATGACAATGATTCTTCATGCCAAATTTGTTAGAATTTTTGCCAATAGCTTTAAAAACTATAATAGTAGCAATAATAGTTATACTATTAGTAATAATAGTAATAATTGGTAGTATTCGAATAATAAATCTAACGGTGACACATCTAGCTTACCAAGGTTGCTTCATGACAAATCTGGTGCAAAATTTTCTAATAAATTTGGAACCTGTAAGTATTTATTGCTTATAGTATTACCAGCAGCAGTATTATTATTTACTCACTAGGAGTTATCACACAGGTCATCGTCAGTGATCGCCCACTGCCAACAACCTGTGGTATTCCCCGGAGTCTGAGTG
>OY744525.1:129353210-129388210 GCA_963556195.1 Sepiola atlantica
CTCGCCACATACAAGAAAGTCTATTAATTTACACAGATTAAGCAAACCGCGGCGAAGGCCGACTGTGGAATATACCTACATTTCTCAACAAAGGGTGTAGTCATTCAACTACTTAGAACATAGGCTGATGTCTCACAAGTAGGATTTTATACTCGCTAGGACGATGTCATCCAACAAACTTACCCAGCGAGCAAATAAATATTAGAGTTTTTTAATGTGAGATGATATATATAATTATTTCCACAATCAGACAACGCCGCAGCCAACAACCTATGAAAGAGACACACCAGAAGTCGTAGACGAAAGGAAGGATGAGAGTAATCCGGCGTAATGGAAAATGAACAAAGGAAAAACCGAGAGATATTTGTTATATATTCATCAACGGTTCGTCTTTATTGTAAGACTTCCTCAGGATGATAATTTGAAGAAAAATGTCATGCAAGTACATCAAAATTTGGAGTTAACATGATGAAGAGATCAAGGAATATATATATTAACTTACAGCGTTTCCAATCGGCGTTCATAAGCTAACTGCCGATTTTTTTTCTTCTTCTTCTTCTTCTTCTTCTTCTTCTTCTTCTTCTTCTTCTTCTTTTTACCTTTTTAACATTTCTTTCTTTCTTTCTTTCCCGCTTTCTACTGTTTATTACACGTTACTATTTTTTTTTATCCAAATTGCGTTCTTTGTATAAATTTGAAAACTTTTCTGCTTTTAATTAAAGTTCTGCTACCGATTGATGATGATTGTATTTTAACGATCGAAATATTTCGGTAGAACTTTTCTAATATGTATTTTTGAGTTTATTTTTGCTAGTTGTTGATTTGCTTATCCTTTAGTCCATTTTTATTTTTACATATATATATATATATATATATATATATATATATATATATATATTGCGATAGTCGACCTGTGTTTACCGGTGCGTTTCTATTATTTGTCGCTACCCTGAGCGGTTTGTTTATTTTAAGAATATGCAGAGGACCGCATTTTTAATTCGCCCTTAATCAGACCAGTCATCAATTTTGTATACAGATTCATTAAATTAATTTATGAATTAATTTTTGAAAATAATATTGATCTATAAATAATTATATATATATATATATATTTCTATTTTTATTTATTTTTCTTATATTTTCTATGCAGGTTTATTTTGAAAATAATATTGATCTATAAATAACTATATGTATATATACTTCTATTTTTAATTTTTCTTCTCTTATATTTTTCCATATAGATTTATTTGAAATATAATATTGATTTATAAATAATTATATACATTTTTTCCACTTTGAATTTTGAATTTCTTTTCTCCGATATTTTTTTCTATATAGGTTTATTTTGAAAATAATATTCATTTATAAATAATTATATATATACATATATATATATATATATATATATATATATATATATATATATATATATATATATATATATATATATATATATATATAATTCTATTTTAAATATTTTTTTCTCTGATATGTTTCTATATAACTTCATTTTGAAAATAATATTTATTTATAAAAATATATATATATATATATATATATATATATATATATATATATATATATATATATATATATGGGGTACGGTACAGGATAATTCATGAAAATGAAATGTCGTGGTGGATAAAATGCGTGAAAAAATGACAAACGTAAAACAAGTTGAAGTGCAGGAGAGAAACAAAAACAAGAGATTTTTTGACCGGTTTCGTTCGTGGTGAACGTCTTCAGAAAATGAAGATATGGAAATAATTTTATTTTGAAGGCACACACATGGGATGAGGGAAGTATGATTTGATTGGACCATATGAGAAGACATTAAGTGATGTTGGAATATGATAAGTAGGTGACACATTCTTCTATGTTTCTTATTCTTCTGTTTATATTCTTATTTATCCTCTTTCTCTCTTTTACTATCACACCTAATGAGCTAGTATGGAGAAGGCGGTGGGGGAGGGGGAAAGACGACAAGAGGGAAGAGTAGAACAGAGAAGCTGGCTAAGGTAAACAAATAGGGTAGGCATGAAATTGATACACTGGATGTTAGAACCCAAAGATTAATAAGAAAGAAACCGGGATAGGTCTGCTAATTTGACACACATAAGGTTTTTAAAGAGCAATTCATGAAAATGATAAGCCGTGGTGGATAAAATGTGTGAAAAATGAAACAAACGGGAAAAACAGGTTAAAGAGTAGAAGAAAAACAAAAATATATATGGATTTAAAAAATAGAAAATAGAGAGTGATGTATTAAAATGATTTGATTATCAATGAGAGCTTGTTGTTGTTGTGGTTGTTATTATTATTATTATTATTATTATTATTATTATTATTATTATTATTATTATTATTATTTTAATTTTTATTTTATTCCTGGTTCATCTTGTATTTTGAATATTTTAAATATTTAATTTGCTGTTTTTAAAGTTCCTTTCATCGCTATTATTCTTTTTTGAATTGACTGATAGAATAATATATGGTTGCATAATCGGGCGTTATGTCTCCAATATTGTCTGGATATATGTTTTTTTCATAATATATTGAAATCTTATGTCTTCTTAAATGACTTCTGTATGTGATGTTATGAAGTTCAGAGTAATCAGAAGAATACAGAATAAAATATTTCCTAATTGTCTTGGAAACGATCGTACGCTATATAATCGTTGTGTTTGAATTCTTGGGACTGATATAAATAAAGTTCAAATTTTGTCGATTTCAACTCAATTTATACACACACACACACACATATATATATATATATATAATATATATATATATATTTATGTATAGTCTTGGAAGTTATTTAACCTTTAAAACTATATGAAAAAACCCTACTTTTATTACCAAGTCCTTCGTTAGAAATTCTCTTTGCTTGTAAAGCAATCTATCTGTTGTTATAACTGTATTAGTTTTCCCCCCAAAATGTATGCTAATCTAATTATGTCTGTAGGAGTCATTAGTTACTTACCATTAAAAACTGTCTCAGGTATAAAAATGCAATTTTTTTTCTAATGGATTCCCAGCAGTGTTGATTATACACCACCTCCGTTAAAAACAAGAACGTTCTGGATTTCGGGTTTAGTTATTTTGCTCCAGGTTAATTTTTAAATTTTGTTTCTAATTTATTTTGTTATTCAAAATATTCTCCTTGACTGTGTTGTTCATATTTGCTCAAGAATATATATATATATATATATATATATATATATATATATATATATATATATATATATATTAGTACTTCATGTATCCACACAACATATTATAAGGAGATATAATTTTTTATGTGTCAGTTTTCAGTATTTACTTCAACAGTGCTCGATACGTAAGTAGAGCTAGGTAGTAAGCAATGAAAATATATATGGCAATCAAGCTTCTTTAAATGTAAACAGCCGAATCGGCGACTGTTTACCAGGCAGTTTTAGAGTGATCTTACGAAGCGGTGCTTCGGATCGTGCATATAGCTATTTGTACTGCTTGTTATTAAACTACTAGAAAGTGCCCAGCATTTGTGGGGGGGGGGGGCTGATAAACAATAATATTTTTATAAATAAATATTAATTATTTTTAAAATACCTAGAGACATCGATGTTTCATGCTAACGCAATCTTCAGTCTAGGAACTAATTCTCAACGGTCGGAAGGCGCGAACCCCGATCACAAATCGCCTTTGATTGGCAGTCAGGCATCTTATCCATCAGGCCATCGCCAATTAATTTTGTAAGCTTGATTGCCATATATATATATATATATATATATATATATATATATATATATATATATATATATATATATATATATATATATATATATATATATATATATATATATATATATATATATATATATATATATATATATATATATATATATATATATATATATATATATATATATATATATATATATATATATATATATATATATATAATTTTTACGTAGATATAAAAGGAATCCATGGACACGTGTTTCTGGCTATCAGCCATCATCAGCATGGCTAACCTGGGCAAGGTTCGCACCTACGATATTACTGTTTGCAGTCTGGACTTACCACAAGACCACAAACACCTTGATGAAATATGTACGATTTTTTTATCGTCATAATGTTACGTAGTTTTTGTTATTGTTTTTTATTGGCGATAGTATTTTTTCACTTTCTAAGCGGTAAAGAATATTGCATCAAGTCGCCCTTCTTGATAAGACGTGTAATTATGTTTTAAATTTTATATATATATTTATTAATTATTTTTACGTACATATAAAATAGAATCTATGGGCACGTGTTTCTGGTTATCAGCTGTCATCAGCATGGCTAACCTGGGCAAGGACCGAACCTACAATATAACTGTCTGCAGTCTGGCGTCTTACGAGAAGACAACGAACACCTTGTCGAAATATATACGATTTTTTATGCTGATTTTATTTAAAACTTTGATTTAACTTTTCTTTTCTTAATTCTTTTTATTCTATAAGTTTTTTTACGATCTAATTTAAAATTACAATGTTTAGGTAAATTATACGTATTTTGCTAACCCCGTTAGCATGAAATGTGCGTCCATGAAAGTAAATATAATCTTATGTTCCTAATTGAACCTACATATATAAATGCTTTAATAATGTGAGTTTGATTATTTTTGTGTTTTTGTTTTCTGATCTTTTGGGACTTTTCTTATAAAAATCAAGATATATAACCCTGTAGTTTAGCTGTCTAACCCTAACTCCGAAGTTTGGCTGTCTAAGTGTCGACAAAACGGTCGATCAAGATCTGGATGTTCTAAAAAATGAATAAAGGCATGGGTACTTGAATCTAATTATATGTACAAAATCTGAGACACTGGCATGTCGATGTTATCGATCAACAGCTATTATAAACTGAGATCTCACCAGGCAGAGTTAGAATCCGATCTTAACCTTAGATCATATTCTTTCCAAATATGATCTAAGTTTAAGATCGGATTCTAAGTCTGCCTGGTGAGATCTCAGTTTATAATAGCTGTTGATCGATAATATCGACATGTTAGTGTCGCAGATTTTATACATGTCTGTGTAAATAAAAAAAACAATCATATGTAAAAGCTCTATGTGATATTGAGCACTTTTTATAAACCCGGTTGAAATTCTTTGGATTACTACCCTGTGGATGTTTTACCTATATATATATATATATATATATATATATATATATATATATATATATATATATATATATAGAGAGAGAGAGAGAGAGAGAGAGAGAGAGAGAGAGAAGGAGGAGGGGGAGAAAAAAGACTAAAAGTATATATATGTATATATATAATTAACATTTAAAAAAAAAATATTTTGATATGTTGATATTTTTTGATATTTTAAATATAAAACTAAAACTAAAAATATATTAATCACCTAAAAAGTAGTGTAATGGATTCGTCTAAACACTTAGAAATGCAGAAACATTTTTGTAAGTAACGGATAAATTTTATTAGACAGACGAACAACACAGGTAAGGAGGACTTTTTTTTTAACAACTAATATAAGTTAGCAAAACATATATACGGAACAAAACTTAGGTTTAGTATACGGAACGTTTATGTTTTAGTCTTTTAAGGGAAGTGGAGTCTGATCAACTCTGCTGGGAAGCCACGAAATTAAATACTGTCTTGTTTTTAAATTCCCGAAACAGTTTTTCATGGTAAACAACTGATGATCCCTTAAATAATGTTAGAAGCAAACTAATATAATAACTGTAAAAGTTAAGTTGACTTACATGAGTGATTTTCCACTGAACGACTTGAGACTTAAGGTTTGTTTGTTTTTTTCCCTTTAATATAGTTTTTAATGGTTGAGAAACTTCTAAGACTATATATATATATATATATATATATATATATATATATATATACAATAATGTCCGATTGTTTTTTGTACACTCGTGTACATTAAGAAGAAAAGAAGAAACAACAAGAAGACAAAGTTATTCTACAACAGAAGCTTGCAAAAAATTAAATAAATTAAGTTTATATTGCACGCTTTTTGATTTTCAAAATATTTCACTTAAATACATTTTCATGCGTGCCTCAAAGACGTTGTTAATTTCCTTATATATATATATATATATATATATATATATATATATATATATATATATATGATTTTTTGAAAGCTTACCAAAGCATTCCGTTCAGGAGCCCAAACAACACCACAGAAGATATTTTCATTCAGAAATCATTTATTTATCATTTTTCAAATTAAAGTGTTTATTACCTACACGTGTTTCACTACAAAGCAGGTACTTGCTTGACAGATCGTCAGGGAAATATTTAGCACCTTGAATTAGATTGACAACACCCGGCAATACACAATGTGATGTTGATTTTCTTGGGGTCACTTAAGAAGGGAAGAAAAAATAAAGTAAGTTAGAGAATAAAAAACTATATATAAAAATATATATTAAAAAATATACATTAAAAAAATATATCACAATATATATAAAATATATATATATAAATATATATATATATAAAAAATAATAATAAAAAAAACAAAAATATATAATTTGTTTTAAATTATTGGAATAATCCCGGTCTTCACTGAACAATCGTTTTCTCTAAGTGAAAAATCTCTCTCTCTCTCTCCCCCTCTCTCTCTCTCTCTCTCTCTCTCTCTCTCTATATATATATATATATATATATATATATATATATATATATATATAGTTGTCACTTTGTTGTTTTTTTGATCTTGACAATTGAACGTTTTCAAATATCGTTTTGCGGGGAAGCATTACCTAAATGCTAATAGGTAAACATTGGTCCCTTTCACCAATGTGATATGCCATGTGGGGAGCGTCTATATTTATAAAATATAATTATTTACAGACACGTGTTTTGCCGTATTCCGGCTCATTACATTGACTGAATCTAGAAACATTTGAAACCGGGACCCAGGTGACTACACTTCGCCGACTTTACCACTGGGCCGCTAAAAGTGGCATAAACGTAAAAGTTGTCATATTTTTTTTGTTTTTTTACGATATTGACAATTTAACGTATTCAAATATTATTTTACGGGGAAGCATTGCCTAAATGCTAAGAGAGAAACACTGTTTTTTTACAGTGCGATTTCCCGTATCTATTTATAAAATATCCCTTTTTCAGCTTCTTATTCCAGTAGCTTTTTTCAAGAATTGCAGACGTGTGGAACTCTCTTCCTGGTTACTGTTTTCCTCCTACCTATAGCCTTGGTCTTTTCAAGGCTAAGGTCAAAAGGCATCTTCTGTCTTTGCGATTATCTTTTTTTCTGTTCTTGTTAGCTCCTTACATCTTGTGCATCCATGCCTTGTCTGGAGCGATTTCCATAAAAATGAATAAAATAAAGAAATAAATAAAAAAGTATCATGCGTGGATAATAGACTTTACTTATATTCATCTTCAGCTTTTTTGTTGGGCTGAGCCCTCCCCCCCCTCCACCGTTTCGTGTGCGTGGCCAATCCGGCTATGACAAAATGGTCATCTGTATTGAATCAAGTGTCGAAAACCTGACATTCTCTTTCGTAATCACCGATATATATTTCCCGCCATGAAACAAAATTGCCCCGTGTAGCGGCGACCGTATTCCATCTAGTTGTCAGTAATACGCTTATGCACGCGGCCCAGCCTGTAAATAATTGAATTTGCCCATAGGTGGCGCTCGACAGTTTCGCATGACGAATACCGTAAACAAAAATAAAGAACGATTGATTTTTTAATTAAAGTTACTCACACTAACATGTACATGTGCCCTCCTGGTGCAAAAACGCATGCGGTAGTCTGAATAATAAAAAAATGGTAATACAAAAAAGAGAAACAGCATGTCCTAACAGTTAATTGCCGGATCAATTTTTTTATAACATCAACATTAAGAAAGCGTTCAAAATCAGGGATCTATTTTCATTAAATTATTTTATTTACTTATATTCGCCCCAAACAAGACACATTGCTACTGAGACGTAAGGGGCTACTGAGAATTAGGGGCCATATTTGTAGGGACATCCTACGTGTGGAGTTGTGCAGCGAGATGTTTGTTCACATTACATTTAAATTTCTGCATGTTAGTACAATAGGGGAAACAGGGAGCAGGTGGAGAATTCCAAAGACAAACAGTTCGAGAAAAGAATCTATTAGAGCAGACAGCTTTCCGGCATCTTGGTATCTCTATAGTTGGATTTTTCTGATTGTCGGGTTGGTCGTGGGGAATTTACGTTGAGGGAGCGCAAGTGCAGTATTTGTAAAACAAGCGTAGGGATGCAACATTGCTCCCTATTCCTCTGACTGTACCAACATACAGACATTTAAATGTAATGTGAACAAACATCTTGCTGCACAACTCCCAACTTAGTATGCCCCTGGAAATCTGGCCCCTAATTTACAGTAGCTCCTTACATCTGAGTTGCCATGTGCCTTGTTTGGAGTGAATAAAAGTATAACAAATTCTCTTGGCATTATAATACATAATATTGATCTTCCCACCATCCGTCCCCGTGGGGGAGAGGGGAAGTGCTCCGAAATACGTCCGTTCGGTACCACAACCCAAGCCTAAAAAAACTGTCTTTTAACAACTTTCATATATTCTATCTCAGCTTCCTGTTTAACGACGTCACTTTTTTCTACACGTCAACTTACTTTCTAAACCCCAATTGCACATTTTCACAAATATCTGAAAGTAATTTCTTTCAGATCTTTGCAGAAGAGCTCACACATTAATGGGAAGATAACTTTTGATAAAAAACAACAAAAAAAAAAAACAACAGCTGCACCAGTCATGCGCAGTGTGCGCACACGCCATTGATCTACTTTTGTCTACACATGCATCGGGTTACTGTTAGGATTATGGCTACGCTGTACAACAATCGAAATAAACGCCACTGTGGAACGCATCGCGGAATGGTGGACAGGTATACGTGTGAGTAGAAATATAAAGGAAACGAATTTTTTTATGCAAATACAAATGGCATGAATGTTTACTTAAAAGATAAATGAAATAGCATACATTACTAAAACCTACTATTTCAATTAGTAATTTGTAATGAGTTGAATAAAAATTTGTAATTAGTTGAAAATAAAAAACACTGATTTTGTCTTACCCATCTACAAATAAAATTAATAATATAATAACCAAATTCGCCCTGTCGACGGCGCGACGAATTCAGAATTGACTTTCAAAGTAACCTATTTCTTTATTTATACTTGTTCCCTTCAGGTTCAGTTTTATCATGTTTCCCATGTGAACTGAACCTGCTACCTCAGCTGTTCTACATCTACTAACCCAAGAACATTCTTCCAATGTGGCCGTACTATCGAAGTTTATTCTTCTGCACACATCTCCCTATACTGTCCAGATTTAATCTTCCTCTGAGCTCACATTACACTAGAATTGTATCATTCTCATATACTTTTTCTTCATGCAACGCATGTCCTCAACCCTCACTGGCCAGGTTTCACTTCCATACATCATCACACTGCCTATACATGTCTAATAGACTATTCTCTTGGTCAACAGCGGTAACGCTCTGCTGGTTAATAATGGCAGAAGTTCCGTGAACTTAATCTATTCACTCCTAACTCTTCGAATCACACTAACACCAGCTCCACTCTGTGCAACAATGATATCACCAAAATAACAAAACTTATGAACAATCTCAATAGCATCGCTATCCAGATATTCTTTGTCCACATCTGAGTTCTCATCCACCTTACACTTTTTGCACACTCTAAACCTACCAGGCTTTCACTTTCTTTGTAACATTACTAGTACTACTACTAGTACTACTACTACTACTACTAGTACTACTACTAAAATATTAGTAGTAGTAGTGTAGTGTTAAATACTACTACAACTACTACTACTATTTTACACTACTACTACTCTTTTACACTCCACTACTACTACTCTTTTACTACTACTACAACTACTACTACTAAAATATTAGTAGTAGTAGTGTAGTGTTAAATACTACTACAACTACTACTACTATTTTACACTACTACTACTCTTTTACACTCCACTACTACTACTCTTTTACTACTACTACAACTACTACTACTAAAATATTAGTAGTAGTAGTGTAGTGTTAAATACTACTACAACTACTACTACTATTTTACACTACTACTACTCTTTTACACTCCACTCTTTTACTACTACTACTACTCGTTTACACTAAACTGCTGCTATTACTACTACTTCTCTTTTACACTACTACTACTACTTTTTTACACTGCACTACTACTACTAGTACTACTATTTTACTACTACTACTACTCTTTTACACTACATACACTACTACTACTACTACTACTTTTTTAGATTACACTACTACTACTACTACTACTCTTTACTACTACTACTACTACTTCTTCTTCCAATATTTTCGCCCTGTCGGCGAGGCCACGAATTCGCCAACTGCAACCCCATACAGAGGGATAACCTCCCCTCCCCCCAAAATGGGCCCACCTCTAGGCCGTGGATGGCGACTCGTGATGCCTTAGGATGGGATCCTGTTGGCTGAGCCATTCTTCCACTTCGGCTCTTTCTTCGGCTAGACGGGAGGTTGGAGAGGCCCGATCCAATCAATCGGCTGGTCACGCCATACCCTAGTATCTATAAGTTATGGAAGATGATAGTGCGGATATCATATATTTGGAGTTTAATAAGGCATTTAATACGGTATCTCATTATCGTTTACTAGTGAAAATGAAAAATGTTCGTATTACTGACAAAATGGTAAATATTGTGAAGGAGCTTTTGAAGGATAGAACTATGAAGGTAAAGGTTGGTAACAATTATTCTGAATCACAGTACATACTCCCCGGTGTTTCGCAGGGTTCAGTATTGGGTCCTTTGTTTTTTTTATATTCATAAATGACTAATAATATAAATTCAGAAATAGAACTGTTTGCTGATGATGTTAAACTACTTGTGAGACCTTTATCAAGGAAATAACACAGATGGATCTAAATTAATTATCATATTAGGATGATATTTGGAAATTGGGATTTAACCTACACAAATGTAAAGTACTACATGTAGGATCCAGGAATGTTGAAGTTGAATATGTACTAAACAACAGAGAAATCAAAGAAGTAGATGGAGAGTGCGATTTTGGAGTGGGGTTTGATAATACATTTAGGGCAAATAATCATATTTCGACAAGGGCAAATAGAATGATCGGGTGGGTGGTTAGGAATATTATTTCGAAGTAGACAAATGTTGTGTTAAGGATATATAAAGCTCTAATAAGAGCTCATATAGAATACTGCAGCCAGGCCTGGGCTCCAGCGATTAGACATTGACATTGGAATGTTATATTGAAACTGGAAGGCATACAAAGAAGGGTGACAAAACTAATGAGTAATGTAAAGGAATGCAATTATATGGAGAGATTGGACACATTGGGATTGACTGTTTTGCTGGAGAGAAGAATGAGAGGTGATATGATTGAGACTTTCAAGATAATAAATGACATTTCTAACTATGGTGGGCATTTTTTAGTATTTCTCTTAGATCTGGAAGGTTATTGTCAAGGTAGTTTTCAAAAACTAGATCTGTTAACCAGTTAAGTTTTTTTGCTCACAGAGTAATATGTTTTTAGAATAAGTTGCCAGATCGGATTAAGAACAGCAATAGCGTGGATCAGTTTGAGATGAGGTTGCATGAATTCAGAGAAAGTGGTAGGGGAGAAATTGAGGGAGAATTTTTGGGAGTTGTCAAATGAAATATTTAACAGAATTTGATCTGGATATCGATACTGTACTAAGAGTTAATTTTATTTTTATTTATTTTTATTTTTTAAACAGTTGAATTGAGAAGATAGTTAAAGGGGAGATGTCCAAATAATTATAATAACCGTATTACTAAATATGTTCTTCAAAATATTAAAACCATATTCCTTTTTTGGGGGTTTCTCCCCAAATAGATACAAGAAGGCAGTGGTTATGGGTCAATCGTGTTGAGAACAAAGAAGATTATCAAAGTAAAGGAGTATTTTGTAAGGGTAATCTTTTCAGGAAGTACTGTGAAATTTCCTTCTATGAGTAATGTATTCTAGGAGCAATGTACCTTAGGAGCATAAATAATGAGCCTACGTATAGAATTATTTCTGACAACTTTATTCAGCATTAAATAACCTATAAATGGTTGATATGCCGTAAAAAACCCAAACCAAACGAATAATCAACCGATACTGTAATAATTATATTTAATTGTCACTATTAAATTATAAACATTAAAATAACATTTTTCAAAAATACATCAGCTTACTTTAGATGAAATAAAAACAAAAAGAAAATTTACTACGTAACTAGGCGTACAGTTTTTCTTTTTTTAGCCTAATATTGAAATTGTTAATCTAACATATAAAGATAAGTCAGTCGGATTATCGAAGTTAAATCTAAATAGCATTGTGTAAACAGAATCGCTATTCCATTTTTACTAACCAGCCATTTACGTACAGTTATAGTCAGTGTTATTCGGATAAAATAAAATAAATTCCAATCGTTTTCATCGATTGCAGATTTTTTCCTGTCCGTTAATTTATTTGGTTGGACACACTTCCCGATATACATCGTCAACACCATTAGTAATACAAATATTTTATCATTAAAACTACATTTGGAGGGCGCCCTTTTTATGACGACCTTCTACAAAAGATTCGGAATTTCATACATTTCTCACACAAATCCAATAAAAAGTTGTGATTAATGGTTGTTTGCATCATCCAAGCAACAACGATCATCGAGGGACCACACTTGGTTTACTTATTAAATTGTGGACCTGTACCCTCTTTGGTTCAGTGAGCCACTTCAAATCGTGCATCTGCCATAAGTTAGCAATCACTGCCTTGTGAAAACTAATAAATGTTCATCCCTTCCTATTGGCAAAAATTGCGTTTTTTACAAATATCTAAAAGAAATTTAGAGTCTTTTTTAAAACAGTCTCGCCATTAATTAAAACTGAGTTTTGTAACAAAAAAAGAAAAAAATACTTAATCAGTTACGCACAGTCTGCGCACACGTCCTTGATTTAATCTTGTAATTCCTGTCTAGACATACCTCAGTTTAAGATTAGGGTTAAGTTTCACAAAATACAGAAGAAACACCACTGTTGCTATCTGTGTGAGTTTATGTGGCGGCAGAAATAAAAAAAATAACGATTTTTATATGCAAATAACCCGAATCGATTCCATCCTCTTGAATAAGTAATAAAACTTTTATTTTACTTATGTTTTTTTTTGGACAGGACTATTCTACAAAAGATTCGAAATGCCTTTAGTTTTTCCCTCAAATCCAACAAAAGTTGTATTCAGTGGTTGTTTACAAGCAAGGGACCGCACATGATTTACTTGTTTAATTGCGTACTGGTCAACATCTATTAAAATATAACTAATTGGCTTCGTTTTGATCCCGTTAAACGAACCTAATATATTTTAGAAGGTTTATTGGTAATCCGAATACTCCAGATATAGCCGGGCGAAAAAAGTCACCGAAGCAGCTGCTCATTGCGTTGGCGGATTTTGTTATTTGTTAATTGATGCACTCATGCGCAAAACACAAGATTGGCAGGTGTGTATATTCATGAGTTGTCTTCTCTTTGGAGGCGTTTTCCCCAGCAGGTGGCGCTGCAAATTGTCAACGGTGACGCTTTGATTTGGCTAATATTGCATTTACATTTGCATATGGCGTGATTTATTTGTGTCATTTACACAAGCATGTTGGCGTCGTAAACAGATGCTGACACACACACACACCACACGCACATATATATATATATATATATATATATATATATATATATATATATATATATATATATATATAATTTCTATTTAGGTTTAATACTATATAGTCATCATTAAACTTACGGATACTTAGTGTAATAGTTAAACTGCAAATCATATTACTTTTTTCCTCCATTTTTTAATGACTATTAAAATATGTTTTTGATAATGTTTCTTGAAATTGTTCTATTAAAAGAATATCTCTCCAATTTAAATATTGGCGAATTTATCTAATTTATTTAATTATTTTTTCACTATAAATACTCATATATTTTTATATTTTGTCTTTTAAAAAAAAAATAATTGCAAAAAAATTATGTGTGGTATTGATGTCTGTTTTTTTATTATGTCTGTACTTTTGACAGTCTTTCTTTCCTCTAGTGTGTTCGATTTCATTGCTTTGTATACTATTCGAGGTGGATTGTACTTATCATATCCCAACCCACTGCTCATCCTATCGAAGTGCTGTATAACTGAGAGTGAACTATACACTAGTTTTGATGCTATGTTTTGACTTTGAAGTTAGTGTCTATACCCTGTGCCGAGGAAGACACTTTATATCAATAAATATCCATATTGTCTCAGAAACGATCGTACACGAAACTGTTGTTTATGTGGAATTCTTTGGAATCAACACGTGATCAACAAGTGATAGCACATGATCCAGTCTCGTCTCATCATGCAATTAAAGTACTTGTAAAACAATCACAAGGATTCAACATTGCGGCGATGTGCCAAGGGTTAGAGCTTAGTGGATAGTGAGGGACCTATTAGATTGGGGACTTTTCTGAACCTTGTCTAAGATGGAGAGACTAGTGGATGGTGCACCAACCCAGATGTCGTAACAATACTCCATCGTCGCAATGTTGCACCATTGTGCTTGTTTTACAAGTACTTCAATTACATGTGCTCCGATGAACTTGCTGCTCCGGTGCTCCCTCGACATAAATACGCAAAACCAACCTGACAATCAGCTAAGTCCTATCCATTCACTGTGGAGGTCCCCAAAATGCCGGAGAGCCTTCTACTACAATAGGTTTTTTCCTTGTGCTGCCGACCTCTGGAAATCACTTCCTGCTCCCTGTTTACCCAACTATACCGACATGCAGAAATTTAAAACTAATGTGAACAGACCTATTGCTGCATAGCTCCCAATTTAGGATGACACCCCGTAACTTTAACCCTTATTCTCAGTAGCCAGTTACGTCTACAGTGGCGGCCTGTCTTGTTTAGAGGTGAACTATGATAAAAACAAAAATAAACATTATTATTTTATAGAACTACAATTTTATAGGAATGTAAATGTCAGTTTTAGTGAAAAAATGTTCATTTGGTAAAGTTTATACAACACGTGTTCTTTGGTTGAAACTGTTCAATAATAAATATACACGAGAGCTAAAAATGTGTATGTCTATATTTATTAGTGTATGAGTCATAGACAGCATATTTGAGAAAGTGTCAATGTGATACTGTGTGTGGGGGAGTAGGTTTACTTTTTCTGTTACTATGTGCGAGTCATAGCGGTTTGCTTCTGTACGCCTGGTCTCTTGTCAGTGCGTATGGATATGTGCGCGAGATAAGGGAATCTTGTACGTCATTTTGAAGTGTTTCTTCCAGTTGGCCGGGCGTTCAAGAGAAACGTATATTCTTGTGCGTTATTTCGAGGTACGTCGCTTGAGTCTGTCTGAAGAACTCTATTTATTTCCCGTCTCTTATAGGGTTTATTTAGTTTGCATCAGCTTACAAATTTACCATAAACGTGTAATATTTTGACCTTCATTGGTCTAGCAATATTAGGTTAACACGTTTCTGTTAAAAAACCTTGCCTTTTGGAATTGAAGAAGAAAGCTTACACAAACGAGGCAGGGGAAAAAAGAAGGTAGCAATTCAAGCCATTTGCATTTTGGCGTTCGTTCGGATCGCATCTCGGTCCACCACAAATAAACGAGACACAATTTTATGTATTGCTCACTTGTTGATTCGAAACCGACGGTACCATGTTGTTATTACGCTCTTAATATTAATTTCTTTTTTAATAATCGAGCATACTGCGGGGTTTCTTCCCACTGATCTAACGAAGCAAGATATATATATATATATATATATATATATATATATATATGTATATATATATATATATATATATATATATATATATATATATATATAATATTTATAAATAAATATTAATTATTTATTACTTACAGACATCGATGTTTCCTGCTAGCGCAATCTTCAGTGCAGGAAGTTAATTCTCAACGGTCGGGGGGCCCGAACTCCGATCACAAATCGCCACTGATTCGTAGTCAAGTGCGTTAACCCCTCGGCCATAGGAAATTAGCTAATAATTAAAGAGGAATTTAACTTTGTAAATGGCGAGTCGGCAACTATATTACACGAGCAGTGAAAGTGATCAACAAACTGTGTTTGGATCTTGCATGAAGCTATTTGTACTGCTTGTTATTAAACTCACTCAGAGTGCCCAGACTTTAGTAAAGGGGGCTTATAATAATATTTATAAATAAATATTAATTATTTATTACCTACAGACATCTCTCTCTCTCTCTCTCTCTCTCTCTCTCTCTCTCTCTATATATATATATATATATATATATATATATATATATTTAGTTAGTTGAGAAAACTATTAAAATATTCAATTCGTAGGTTTAAGAAGAGCTAATATTAATTATTTTATTTAAATACAATACACAGACGCAGTAAAGCATAGTATTTAAATATTATAATTTATATATATATATATATATATATATATATATATATATATATATATATATATATATAGTTAATGGATACTATACATATTTATGATCATCCATCTGTACCTTCGGTTTCAGGGAAACACTGTAAACTCATCCCCATGTTAAAGATACCAAATGTTACCGGTTCATCATCCGATGTAATGATAGTTTGAATCACGATGTTTAATCTTTTTTCGATGAGTAAAAAATAGTCTTAGTCTTAACTAAAAGGAGGAATCTCTGTTTGTTTCTCAGTGCAAATGCTAATACAAGCATCAACCTTTGCATTATAACTCCACAAGATATACTAAACATATATCTGTCCGACTAGCCGCCTCAAAATCCAAGATTGCGCCCATTTTTCATAGTTAAAATAAAACACCGGTTACGCTTGTTCCTAATGGAGACGGAACGAAACGTCAAGCAACGGTGAGACTAAATTTCTTTTGTTTACCTTTGATTAAGGTCGCGTCACTATTGTTAAATCTTAAAGAAATATGAAATAAACATTGGATATGAATGAACACTTTTGTTATTTCTCCTATGACGCTCATCCTCATTCTTCTTCTTCTTCTGCGGCGGGGTCCGCAATAATGGATTCTTTTCTCTACTTGGCGCGATCACAGGTTTGATTCGGGTGAAGGCCGGTTTTATTGAGATATTTGTTCATCTAATCATCAATCGTCCTCTCGGTCGCTTCCGGGCGAATTCTAATCTAAAAGCAAGTTTCGCGACGGTGTCGTTGTTGGTTCTCAGCATATGTCCAAACACAACTAGCTGCCATTCTCTCATCTTGCTCTCGATCGGCGCGATTCCCTAGTGCCTTCGGATGCCCCCACTGCAAATAGTTTCCCATAACTGCGAATCTTCGCCCCGCCCTTCTCGTCGTCCGTAAGAACACAGAGCTGTATAAAGGGGCAGGTCTTACAACAGTCCAGTAGATCTTCGACTCTAGACGGTCGCTGATCTTGCGGTCACAGATGATGCTGGTGATGGTGCGCCACTTGAGCCATGTCGCATTGATATGCGCAACAACTTCGCCGATGACGTTGCCGTCATTGTCGAGTGTCAAACCGAGATATTTGAAGGCGTACGTTCGTGGAAGATCCTGTCTGTCTACTTGAATAGTGCTATGTTCGATTTTATTTGTGCAGCCCAATACCAAATTGCGTTAGCATATCGTTCCAGAACTGGACTTGTAGTTGCAGGTCGGATTTACTCTATGAGGAAAGAAGAACATCATGTGAATACAAGAGTGTCCAGGGAATGGGCTAGTACATGCCTTGGTAATGGCGTCCATGATAAGAATGAAGAGCAGCGGTGAGAGATTTGAGCCTTGGTGTACTCTAACTGTGATGTAAAACGGATGGAAATGTAAAACATATCTACTACCTTAATAAAGTAGTTGTTGTGCATTTAGTTATTTTATATTTTTGTACTTTTTACATTTGATTTGATGTAAATGAATCAATTATTATAAGCTGCTTCCTAATAATATGTATAGTTGCTAATTACTGGACATTACTAAGAAATTTCTTACTAAACATTTTATCGATAATTATTATTTAGTAGTAATTTTGGTCTTCACATGTCCGCCTTCAGTCGTGGACCCCAGTCGCATGTTTGCCAGGCCTGTAGTATGTATCGCCTTGATTCTATATCAATGTGAGATCAATTATATATTTCTGGACACGATTGTTGGACTTGTGAAGAGTTACACGTAGAAAAAATCCAGTGTATATATATATTAGGGGAGGTCGATTTTGAAACTATAAATTATCGCACTCGAAGAAAGTTGCCAAATAATGTCAAAAGTTACCACAAGAAATATTTTTCTTTAAAATTTTGTATTTATTTGAGCATTGCAACTTTAAGATCAAATAAATCGAGATTTTTTATCACTGCCGAGATTTCACCGGCAGATGTGTCGCCTTAAATTAAACCCGGGTTTTAACAAAAAAAAGTAATACATTACTTAATAATAAATATTTTAAAGTTTATTATTATTTTTCTTAAGAAATTAAATGTACATATTCAAATTAAAAAGGAATAAAACACTATAATATTTAATGTTATATATAAATAATTATTTGTTTACATAGGCGTTTTATTTATTGGATATTTTTTATGGTATTCACCGGTTGAAAATTCATCGGGCGAATTTGACTTCCCGTGTTGATTGTCTGTTTAATTATCACACATATATATTGAATTGTCGAGCGCTGGCTTATCTAATCCCACTTTCCCGACCTTTTGTCACACCTTACCTTGTGGGAGTTAGATAAATAAAAACTAGTTCAGCCAGGGGGTTTTACCCCACCAAATAAACCGGTATCGTCCGGGCCTTTGGGTCTGGATTTACGCACGTCTATTGGGGCTTGTCCGTCCTGTGCAGTTCTAGGAGGTGCATCTCCCAGGTTTTGCCTTCCCTCTTTGGGGAGGAGTAAGTTTATTGCTTACTGTCTGAGGCGGCCCTACCGGGGAATGCCGACGAAGCTGCCCAGGCAATTTTTAAATGGCCAGAGTGCTCACCTCTCGAGCACTGGCTTTCTCATCCCACTTTCCTGACCTTGTGTCACTCTTACCTTGTTGGGGGTAGATAAATAAAATCTAGTTCAGCCAGGGGTTTTTACCCCACCAAATAAACCGGTATCGTCCGGGCCTTTGGGTCTGGATTTACGCCCGTCTATTGGGGCTTGTCCGTCCTGTGCAATTCTAGGAGGTGCACCCTCCCAGGCTTTGCCTTTCCTCTTTGGGGAGGAGTAAGTTTATTGCTAACTGTCTGAGGCGCCCCTACAGGGGAATGCCGACGGGGCTGCCCAGTCAATTTTTTAATGGCCAGAGTGCTCACCTCTATAGCGCAGGGTTATCTAATCCCACTTTCCTGACCTTGTGTCACATCTTACCTTGTTGGAGGTAGATAAATAAAACTATTTCAGCCAGGAGTTTTTACCCCACCTAAAATATATGTATTGGAGTTGATGGGAGAATGGATAAGGACACATTGATGTATAAGGAAATTGTGGATGAAAATAGACAGAGAATTATGGAAAAAACTAAGGGACCAGAACACCATTTAACTTTTACAAAAGAAACACCATGTGAAAGTAAATATCTGACACATTCTTCTGAATAGTGGTGCAACAGGTGCTGTTCATGCAGATCAAGTGGTGGATGTTTTGCATGAATTCCACAGTGAGAACAGTATCAAGGCTATACTTGTTGACAACACTAATACCAACACAAGTTGCGAAGGTGGAATGGTTGCAATTTTAGAAAAAAAACTTTTTAAAACTCTTCACACAATTGGTTGCTCTTTGCATCATAATGAACTACCTTTCAGAGCCCTTTTTAAAAACATAGATGGTTGCGCAAAGGGCCCTACAACATTCAGTAGCCCTCTGGGGAAATTATGCTCAAATAATTGATATGATTTACCCCAAATATCATTTTCCACTATTAGCAATTCTCTAGAGTCAATTTTTAAAATTGATGAAATACATGATCTTAGTTCTGACCAAAGACTCCTTTATGAATACACAGTAGGTATTTCTAGAGGTAAGGTTGACTCTAGATATGCCTCCTGGAAAATTGGTCCTTTAAACCAAGCAAGATGGTTAACTTTGGCCATAAGGCTTATGTGTTTATGGACTCGTGGTGCATACCCACAAAGGCACACAACAAAACTACACTATGTAGTAAATTTTATTGTAAATGTGTATGCCACTTCTTGGTTTGAAATTAAAAGAAATAGTAAATTCCACAATCAGTAAGTGCACATTTTTAATATGATCCAGAGGATTAAGGAGCAGCCTCAGGAAATCCAAGATATCACATTTAGAAATATACAAGGTAATACATTTTGTTTACTGCCTGAAAACTTTCTATATTCCATGGTTAAATCTGAGGAGATTGAAGTAAGAGAAGAAGCTTTAAAAAGAATTTTGGCCATTAGGTAAGTAATATTTATTCATATATCTCTGACTCAATTATTTATTCCAATTTATAGAATGATTTTTAAAGATTTTATCTAATTTCACCATAATTATTAAAGCAGTACAGATTGGAATTTTTTAATAATTCAATTAATTAATTTGTTCTTTCAGGAGTGAGGAGTCAACCAGAAAAAGATTAAAAAGAATACTACCTATTAATTTTAATGCCACACATTGGACACAATTAATAGATTTAAAATTATGCGGCATTTTTGAACCACCAATGACGGAAGATTTTACTGTATCTGAACTTCGAGAATCGTTGATGAATGGAACCAAGCTTGACTTGCCAGATTTGCCCTCACATTCTCAGGGTGTGGAACGGGCAGTTAAGTTAATAACAGAAGCTTCACAAACTGTATATGGTTTTGAAGCAAGGCATCAACACATTACAGCCAAAGTTTTGAGTCAGAAATTGAGACCAGCATTTTTGTCTAAGGGGTCTTATATGGAGCAATTTGACTCTCTATATTAAGCTTCATTAAAATAGTGTTAGGTTTTTCCTTATTTCTTTGCTTGTTATATTTTCACTACTAACAGAAAAAATCATTTTTTTAGGTATTCAAATATTAGTTTAATTCATAACGTTTAAAGGTAGTTTACAAAAGCAGATACTGAAAATGAGGGGGGGGCAAATTTTCAATTTGAAGATTTCTTTAATTCATATCATTTTTATAAAATAAAAGGACATTCCCTGCTTTTAAATGCTAAAATTATTTGGTTTTCACACCAATATTCAAGCAAATCTTGCAAAAACGAGGAATTTTCAGTATATTCTTGTCTACGATCTTTGATACCAAACGCTCAAAAAACCGCTGAAGCTTTTGATCTAATTTTTTGCATGAGTATTTAATAGGTCTATATACAACCTTCGGTACGTGCCTTTTTTTAATATTTAAAAAAAAGTGTAAAATCGACCTACCCTAATATATATATATATATATATATATATATATATATATATATATATATATATATATATATAATGTAAAGAAAGAGGCAAAATGCCTTCAGCAACCATTTGTTAGATGCGTATATTATTTTACTAAAATCAAAACAAATAATTTCATTTTGATTTTTTTTTTACTTATATTTCACTCGATACAACGAGCATCATCAGAGCTTAAACAAATAAAAGGTATTAACCTTATTTTTTATGTATACGTAGGAATCCTTCTTGGTGGTTATGAAAGATTGGCGTCCGGATGTTGTGCGGACCAACGCTGAAAATGCCGCTTTTTAAATCTGAACTTAAAAACGCGAATGGCTCGCAAGTAGATATAAATTTAGGAAAGCTCATTTTTTAAGCATCAATGAATTTAATGAATTCAAAACGTAAAGAAAGAGGCAAAAATGCAATGAAAATATTTGTTTTGATTTTAATGAAATAATATACGCATCTAACAAATGGTTTCTGGAGGAATTTTGCCTCTTTATTTACGTTTTAAATTTATTGATGCTTAAAAAATGAACTTTCCCAATTACTTATCCTATCGGCAGAGACATTTCGCGTGAACTGACTTGAACATTGAAAAAAGGAATGAACGCTGCACGCTTTTGAAAATTCCAGTTTTCCCAAAAGTTTCATTTTTCATTTTTTTCTTCATTTCGTATTATCCTTTGACAAAGAGCGGAGGTCTGCTCGAAATATCAGAATAAAATATAATATTTACAAAAACAACATCGTTTTTATGCTTCACACATCACTAATCATCCTTAAAACACTTCTATAGAAGCATACGTGAATGACAAACAAAGTTACACATTATATATATATATATATATATATATATATATATATATATATATATATATATGTATATATATAATTCAGGTTCATATTATATTCCAATAACCATGGTTTTATTTTATTATTTTTATTTTTTCACATTTCAAAAAAATATAACATTTCTGTGAGATATATTTTTTACGGTTCGTTTCATTTGTCTTGTGCCAAACAGCATTTTTATTTCAATATCGTCTCTGCCACATTACAACATCCTCAGAAAAATTCACAAAGAGTAAAAAGTTATTGGATTAAAGTATCTAGAAAACACCTACACTATACAGCAGTTTCATTTTAGTGTGAAACCAAACAAAAACAAAGAAAAGAGCAAACTCACATGTAAGGGAACCCGCTAATACGCCATTTTGAATTTTTCGTTCAGAGCTAGTACATCCTTAAAGTTGTGTAGACATTTATAAATTTTAATTCAGAAATATTTCTTAAAATAGTTAATAAGTTTTATAATTTATTCATAAAAATTCTAATTCACTTGAGGGTAATTATATATATATATATATATATATATATATATATATATATATATATATATATATATATATATATATATATATATATATATATATATATCCTTTACTTTATAAATATGTAGCCACTAAATGTGAGGGCAAACTAAAAAGTGTTGTAAGGAATTAACAGTGGTTTAAAGAGGAGTCGGCCAGATAGAAATTTTGAATGTTGTATTCATGTGTGTGCTTTTTTAAAATTCAATTCAATTTAATTAATTTGGCAAAAAATAAAACAAGCATGCTTCAGTTGCCATGTAGAGTAAGGTTGGTACACATTTGCCCACCACCTGTAAACATTCACCTTGAATTGATACGTTGTTGGCACATTTATTATCTCTCTCGGAAGTCTATTTCTAAGTTCAGGGATCCTGATTGAGAAAGCGCCCTCAAGTTCAAGTGAAATCAGCGGTGAAATAGTTTCTTGTAGTGTCCGCGTAGACCTTTTTCTAGAGCAGGAGTGTATAATAGGTCCCGAGGTATATCGTAATGACCATTGAGGAGATTGTACCCCAAAATGAGATCACCGCGTAATCATCGGCGCTCAAGGGAGAAAAGGTAAGGTTTGTTAAGGTAGCTTTCGTATGGTAGATCCCATAGACCCTGCACCATTCGAGTAGCCAGTCTTAAAACTCTCTCCAGATGTGGGATATCACGCATTAGATACGGAGCAGAGGCCTAGACAACGTACTCTAAAAGCGGTTTTACAAGCGAATCATGAAGTGGAAGAACTATTTCCGGAGTGAGTTTGCAGAAAGAGCGTCGTTTGCAATGTAGATGTGTACATTTGAAGCATATTGATAAAACAAAGACTGTTGGCATTCGTGACTGAAACTTGGTGGACATATAAAGGATTGGTCTTCGCATGCACGAAAGACCAACTCCTATAGTATTTTATAATAAAATGGTCGTCAAATAAAAAGAAAGAAAACCCCTTCCATAAATAACAAATAATAACTTTCTTTGAGTGACCTACATCGTTGGGTGTAGGTCGCCAAAAGTTAAAACAGGGTCAAAATGACGGAAGTAATAAAGTAATAAAGTTCGACTGCCAAAAGTATTTTCTTAGAGAAGTATATCTTCAAGTGAAGACAGCCCTGTTCGGCTGTCCAGTGGGCAGAGGTAGGAGAGAAGACCCTTTGGTGTCTAGAAGCTCTCTGTTGACTGCTTTGTAAATCCAATATAGTCTTGAAGTAAGCGTTCAAGGGTTCGGTTGAAATTAATACGCACAGGAGTCTGACTGGTCCTCGTGTGACCAAATCACATCGCAGAGGCTGCTCTCCGCAAGAAGAAAAAATGTGTTATGTTTTATGACTGGTACAGCAAATCATGCATAGACTGATGTGTTCTAAGAAAGGTTTGTAGATTTGATTAACGATTAGAATTTTTTTGTGTTTGAGGGTTCACTTTATATATAGTATATACATAGTACATTAGTTACATTCTAAAATATTCTAAAATATTAGAAAATTAAAATCCGGACAAAATTGATGGGATGACCTTATACATTCGGCCGTAGCGTCAGGTTTTGTAGTTTTGCAGTAGTTACTCACTGGAACGAGACGGTATGTATGAGAGAAATGATCGAACGTTTTCTCCCTTTCGTGCTAACTGAGGAAAGAGCCCTTGTCAAAGTCTAATGTTGCTTGGTCTTTTGGCTAGGAACAAAGTTTAGTATCTGTTCTGATGCTACACTTAGTCTATTCTGTCCTCGGTCAGTGAAGGAGAAATCCTTCTAGATTGAGGCAATTTTGATTTATATTTTTCCAATCTAGAGTGCCACTTTTAAGGGGGCTGGATTTTGCCCACATTAAAAACCGATCTTGTGTCTAACTTTGCGCTCGTGGGGAGGCAAGTAAATAGGAGAGCCCTTTTGAAATCCTTTGTTCTTTGCGGCTGTTCTTTGCGTCTGCGCATCCGGATGAACTTCCGGTCTGGCTGTACTCTACGACTTGTCACTTAGCTGGATCTGGTTTTGTGGCCGGTTCTTTCTACGCGCCAAGCGTTATTTATCAATAAGACTAGTCATCTTATTGCTTTTATTGTTTTAATCAATATAAGATGGAAAGAAAAGCTAAATTAGTTATTTTATTAACAAACTAGCAGGGAGGACGGCTTTCTCCGGGATTGAATGAAGAACCCCATGTTCGTCTTCTGATCCCATAGAACCATATTATCGTTTTTATCCTTACTTTTTATATTTTATAACATTAAATTTTAAGATGGGGGTCTAACATATATTTTTAATGGCGTTCTTTTTGTATAAATCGTCATGGTACTATAATAAAGTGCCGGGAACCTACGATGGATTTAGGGTGATTAAATCGCTAGTATGCATTTGTGAAACCACGTGGTAAGAATTAAAATTATATTCACACGAATTTACGGAAATCAAATTTCTCTTAAAAGAGATTGTTTAGATTTATGGTTCTGGCGTAACATTGTTTCGGCTGGACTCACAGCTGTGACCTGACGAGAGTTAACCGGACTGTATTTCCTGATGAAACAAACACAACGCGGGGAAGTACTGCCCAGCCGACAATGGCGTTTCGACCCAATCGAGTTTCTTAGAAATGGTGTACGGACAAAAATAGGGTGGCCTATCCCTATTAAACTGTAGAAGTGAAATAGCAAACAGATGCATAAACAGAATAAAATTTACATTAGGTTAACAATACATAATAAATAAATGAATGAAACTAAACTAAATTAAACGAAAACCTAAAAACTTAAAAACTAAAACCTAAAATAGAAATACAAGGAATCACGTGTTAAAATAGTCACCAATTATATTAACACAACAAAGAGACAGGGATAGGCCACCCCGTAGAAAACAGAACAATAGAATAGGAAATAAGAAGTAAAATAAACCGAACCTTTGTTTGTGAGAAGCCCGACGATTGGCTAAGAGAACAACAAAGAATCTGATTGATTAACTAGCTAGACGTGTATATAAAAACACTCGGCAAAACTAACTCCATGCATTTAAGCCTGCCAATTCCCACTGGGGCTGAAACGCGGAAACCTTTGTGTAGCTTAATTATCATAAATATATTTTCATAATTTACTATATATATATATATATATATATATATATATATATATATATACCGATCCCATGCGATTGCCTGCAACCACCACTCCTGCACTGATGAAGGCAAAAAGATCGAAAAGATATCGTTTGTAAGTAAATAAAAAACACTTTAATATGTAATAAAACAATATTTTTTGTTATATATATATATATATATATATATATATATATATATATATATATATATATATATATATATATATATATATGTAAGAAAGTAAGGATGATAGTAATTCGACGTAATGGGAAATGAAAAAGGAAAAAAACCAAGAGATATTTTTCATATAGCCATCGTCTTTATTGTAAGACTTCCTCAGGATGATAATTTTAAGAAAAATGTCATGCAAGTACATCGAAATTTTGGGTTGACATGATGGAGAGATAAAGAAAAGTAGTAGCCGTGGCTACTGTGAGCGCTGGAGGAGAGTCCAGGTTGTGAGAAGTCAGTGGTGGCTAAGAATGAAATGAATATGGAAAACTTTGAGTGGGTACCATTAAAGCAGCAGTGAAATAGGAAGGGATGAGAATATAATTGAACTCTCCTTAGGGTAGGAGAGATGAAATAATTTTAAAATTCTGTTAAATTAAGCAGGGACGCTAAAGTTAACAAGAAAATACACTGAATTTAAAATAAAAAATAATAAAAATTCACCGTTAATTTAAAAAATTAAAAACATCATCGGTACAGTTTAGAGGGGAAAAGGTGGTTCTACCAGATTTAACTTCTATTTATTTATTTATTTATTGTTGCAAATTTAAATGCTTTTTTCAATAATTAATAGGAGCTTAAATGCATGATTTATCAATATTCAATGTGTTTTACATTCTCTATTCAAAGGATAAAACAATTTATTAACTTATATTATTTTTCTAAAACGTATTTGAGGCTGATTATTTCTTTCTGATGAGAAGAATATTTTTCTTTGAAAAAATCCGGGATTTAAAAGACATACACATTCAACTTTTGTTGAATATTAAGAGAATATGAAAATAAATATGTAACTATTTATACATATAACTTCACTCTCTTTAAACACTAATAATGCTCTATTCCCAATATTGAGACTGGTAAGCTCGTTAAGGTGGTTGATGGCATACTCTACATCGCTGGTAGGCTAATTTAGATTGCACTCTATTTCCCCATAAAATTAAATAGATACTACGATAGGATTGTATCGGAAACTTAATATCTGCAATGGATCAAAAACAATTAAATTATTCAAATAAATTACTATTTATTAGTTACTACTTATTTTTGGTGGCGCCATAAACCTTTCATATCCAGTAAATAAAAAATGCAGAGTTAGGAATAGTTCAAATAGGAGTGGTTTTGACTAAACTGATACAATGTCAGTAGAAACACTTTACTTTGTCATGATACAACCTAATAAGCAGATGTAATGCTGGGAATGAGTACTGATATAGTTGACTTATAGGGGGGGGGTCGTAGAAGGCTAACAATCTTTTCCTTGAAATTTAGATGCTTTTATCTAAATATAAATAACGTGGTGGGGTACTATGTGACGGTCATGATAAATTTAGTAAAGGGGAGTAATACACCGGGTTTTATTGATTTCGTAATATATTTGGGGTGAGTGAATATAGTAAGACTCTTCATAGTACAGCTTGCAATATATTAACCTTGGAATCGCCTGATTAATTTAGTAATTGTAGTGACTTAGGAACATATACTTTCCCGTCTCAAGTTAAAACTTTCACTGTAACATAAATACTAGTTTTGGGGGGATTATAGATAAACTAGCAACATATATATTAAATGGATATTATGGTTAAAAATAGAAACATGTTTCTTTTTTTAATAAAAAATTTGTGAAATAAAAGGGAAGATATCTCCATTCTTTTTTTCTATAGAATTACGTACCTTGGACGTTTTTTCCTTAGTCATGGAAAACAGATAATTAATGATGAGTTATATAACGATATTCGATATTTAAAAAAGAATAAAATAAAAATGTAGGAACAAAATTTAAGTATCTACACATTTTGGTAAGAATTAACTGTGTGGTTGATTACATATTTGTCGTGTGTTGGGATTATTCTCACTGTAATTACGGTGAAAAACCATGACATACACAATTCAATGGTCATTGTTTAGTGACTTTCCAAGCTGATTTTCGTATTCAGCCATTCAATAAAATCTAACATTTAATAAACATCATTATTTAAATTTAGGGCTAACAATAATTTATCAACAAACATTTTCGAAATTTATTGAGTTTATCCGGTTTTGAGTTCTGAATCGAAACTTGGCCATCCAAACTCTACTTACTTATTCCAATATGGTGACTTAAGAGCCAGCCGGTCTGTCGCTAAACTCGCTGAAAAAATGGTTGGATCATTCTACCGTTCCAGAAAGTACCTGGCTCCAGATGCAATCCTCTACCTATATAAGAGCCAGATACGTCCCAAGATCTGGGGAGGTACCGCACATGGCACTATTTTATGTCTTGACACACTACAAAAGCGACTTCGAAATCTAGTGAGGGGTGATCTCTTCTTCTTATATCCCCTTTCTCACAGAAAAGACGTTGCTAGTTTCTCTCAACTCTCATCGTTATTTTCATATAAAGTGCTCGACTGAGATCCACTCTCTGGTTTTCCTTATAAGACATTCAAACTCTTATTGCTACTAAAGCGGAAAAAAGACTTTGCTTTCTTTCTTTCCATGCGCCTGGAATTAGGCGAAATTTCTATGGACGGAACTTTTTTGCAAGGGCTTCCATGCTGATAACGACTTGGTCATCTTTAAATCCAATGTTAACAAAGTATTGTCATACATCCCCCCGCTCCATATATAATCAAACGCAGTTCATAAAATTGGCCAATGTTAGTTATCTCATAGTGTTCCACATTTATGATAAAAAGTAAGATTACGGTGGTTAAGTGGATAACGAAACGGACTGACGACATGAGCGAGCCAAGTTCGAATCTAGTCGGTTCTATAGTATCACTTTAATTTATTGACAACCTCCACCATGTCCTTCTTGCAAGAATGCGAACAACTGAATTATCTGTCAGTTATCAGACAAACCAAGCCTGAAATAGTATCGCGTCTACTTAATAAAATAGCATTCAGTCCCCTGGACTCCAAACAGGCTAGCTAAAAGATAAGCCCTTTAAGATTCCAATAGGGAACGAAGGGGTTACAAGACTGGCTGACAAAATGTCTACCCCTAAATCAGTTCATCTGTCTTCTAATGCTTTCGCAATTTCTTATGAAATACTGACCACTTTGAATTAAAACGGAAAAAAGTACAAATGGAAGAAAAGTATTGGAAACATAGAAGAGGCAAAAAATATGGTAATAGATAAGTAAGGATAGAACGAATGGAATTCTAGCCTAAAAGAGATCCAAGCTAAAAGCATCATAAACTGGTGATGCAGATAAGTTTCATACTTTTGTAACAACGTGAAATTATAGTGTATTGGGGTTGTAAAAATGATTACCTGGAAGTTTCTTTAGTTTTTCCATATTAGTTTGATATTAATAAAAATGTAAAGCTGTGCAGGTATTGGCTTAGTGAAAGCCACCAGACAAAACCACAACTCAAAAGCAACCCCCTATCTAGAAAAATTTAGGCTTAGTGTTTAATGGGATTATATTGTCATGTTTTAAAGTTTAAATAGCTGCTATGCAATGCAACGATCACAGCAGACATTTTTAGTTAGTGATTAGAATGTTTAAACACTGCTTTGAGTAAAAGAGGCCTGCTTTGGTGAATGGCAAACAATGGTGTTCCATCATGATAATACATGGTTCCATACAGAAACAGTATAGTGCCACTAAATGACCTAGAGGGTTGATATGCTTTAAGGAAAAGGATTCTAATCGATTTTGACACACACACACAAAGTTGTACTGAGCACTTTTGCCATAAGATATACTACTTACCAAATGTAATACTGTATTATTATTATTATTATTATTATTATTATTGTTATTATTATTATTATTATTATTATTATTATTATTATTATTATCATTATCATTATTATTATTACTATTACTATTACTATTACTATTATTATTATTATTATTATTATTATTATCCTTATTATTATTATCATTATTATTATTACTATTACTATTACTATTATTATTATTATTATGATGATGATGATGATGATGATGATGATGATGATCATCATCATCATCATCATCATCATCATCATCATCATCATCATCATCATCATCATCATCGGGCAAATTTGTAGCGTGTTGATTCATACGAATTTACTTTTGCATTGCTTTACCATCTATTTAAGACCCATTTAATTTTACATACTGATTGAATATAAGATTAATTATTCAAAATGTCATTTTGTCTTCTGATTTTATTCAAATGAAAAAAGTAAATCGTATAAAATTTGTGCGAAAAAGCAACGTTAAGTTATTTTGCCGCCACAAATAATAAAAAAAACGTTAAACGTATAATATGTGTTGCTTAGCGACGAGTGTATAAACCATTATACTCCGCCGTGAACCGACTATTCGCCCGTGCAGCAAATACTAACCTCTTCCTCTGGGACAGAGTACAAAAAATCTTTTCTAACCTAATAGGTCCCGCACTGTCTGCCAACCTTCATCCTCTGTCGCATCGCTGCAGAGTTGCATCTATGTGCCTGTTTTACAAGTACTTCCACGGAATATGCTCTGGTGAACTCACTGGCCCCGTTTCCTTCAAAACGTAAATACTCTCAACATACCCGACAAACAGCAAAATCTCACCCCTTCACTATAGAGGTCTATAGGTGTCGTACGATCTTCTACTCTGATAGCTTATTTTCTTGGAAAACTTGCATTTGGAATTTTCTGCTCGATCCCTGTTTTCCCCGACCGTACAAACGCGCCGAAGTTTAAATTCCATGTGATCAAACAGCTTGCTGTACAGCTCCCCACCAAGGCTGTCCCCTAAAAGAACCCACAAGGCTGTCCCCTAAAAGAACCCACAAGGCTGTCCCCTAAAAGAACCCACAAGGCTGTCCCCTAAAAGAACCTTACGGTTCAGTGGCAGTATGCCTTGTTTGCAGTGAAAAAAGTAAACGTGTATATCTATATTAAAAGTCATTTACATTCAGAAATGTGAGGTGACGATGCCAGAGTGGTTAACGACACGGACTGACAATATGGGTGTGCCAAGTTCGAATCCAGTTCGCTCCACCGAAACACTTTCACTTAGGATGTTGGCAACCTTCACGTGGTCTCTCCAGTAAGTACCAAATGTCTATCTACAAAAAAATTATAACCAGAAAAATATCGGGAAGACCAATTCCAACAATAAAATCATCTGATTCGTACGAAATAAATGAATGACTTTAAGAAGATGACTTCAAGAATGCCTTTAAGATCGTTTTTAGTTCTGGCCGCCTAAAAATGTCGGTTTTAATGTATGGGATCCAGTTCCCTGAAAAGGGGTATATTAGTATGGAAGAAAAATAAAAACGTCCTTAGTCTAGAAGAATTTCTCCTTCACTGATCTCGGACACAAAACATGAAGTGCTGTACAGATAAACCACTTTGCTCCTAAATAACTTTCTGAATCGTTAGGTGATATATTTCGCCTTAAATTGAACTTTAAATTTAAATACATCTCAAAAGTTCAACTGTACAGAAACCACATTTTCGAACGCATTTTTTTCCCCCGAAAATTAGTATTTTCTGTTATGTTATTTGATGACCATTGTTCCTTTATTTTCTTTATTTGTCGTGTTTAAACCAATCTTACCAGGGTCCGCAGAACAACACACATAAATCAGCCAAAAGCTGCTAGAATAAAACGTAGACAATTAAATTGATGAGTATGGAAAATTATCATGATACAAAAACAATACAAAATTATCATGATACAAAAACAATACAAAATTATCATGATACAAAAACAATACAAAATTATCATGATACAAAAACAATACAAAATTATCATGATACAAAAACAATACAAAATTATCATGATACAAAAACAACACAAAACGCTGTTGTGTCCTAAGTTGGTTACCACATGGAAATGTCAAACAAAGAAATAAAAGCTGCAATTCGGAACGATTGGTTCTTTTCAATCGCTTCATATAAAAAGCCGATTGTTTCAGGGAAACAATGGACACAAGCGAAGTGGCCCTTTGGATGCGAATCTTTCGTTTTGTATGTTTTCTTATTTCTCACGTATGCATTCGACGTCTCTCCCAGTCTTTCCCTATCTTCATCCCACGTCTTCGCCTCTTAATTTACATCAAGGCGCGACCACACCCATCAGCTTCTCCATAAAAAGGATTCTCTGTGGATCCAACATTCCGCATCTCTCTCTCTCTCTCTATTTCTCTCCCTTTCTCTCTCTCTCTCTCTCACACACACACACACACACACACACACATATATATATATATATATATATATATATATATATATATATATATAAAGATAAATGAAAGAAGAGAGATAAAGATGTACGAATGACAGATCTATTTCAACTTCGATTGTTCAATTGAAGGTGTACTCGGTAAAACATGTTTATATATATATATATATATATATATATATGTATATATATATATATATATGTATATATATATATATATATGTATATATATATATATATAAACATATATATATGTATATATGTATATATATATGTATGTGTGTATATATATATATCTGTCTATCTGCCTCTGTCTCTCTCTAGCACCCCCCCACACACACACACATATATATATATATATATATATATATCTGTCTCTGTCTGTCTGTCTGTCTGTCTCTCTCTCTCTCTAGCACCCCCCCCACACACACATATGTATATATATATATATATATATATATATATTTGTGTGTGTCTGTGTGTATGCTAGAGAGAGAGAGAGAGAGAGAGAGAGAGAGAGAGAGAGAGAGAGAGAGAGGGGCAGAGACAGATAGACAGAATGACAAATGTTTGGCCATATCACAGCTTCTCAATGTGGCTAGACATAGCCAGCTTTTCAGTTTGAGCTATATGTATATATATATATATATATATATATATATATATATATCTAACTAATTATCTTTCTGTCTATCTATCAATATCAGTTTATTCGTATTCTATCTCCCCCATCTCTCCCCCCTCACTCTCTCTTTATATATATATATATATATATATATATATATATATATATATTCCATGAAAAATACCAGTATACTGAAATCATATGCATGGACGGCGGCACAGGGGGGGGGGGCAGGGGGGACTCAAGCCCCCCACTTATTTACTTGCTCCCCCCCACTTTACGGTCATCAATAATGAAGTTATATATGCATGTGTTTAACCGGGACCCCCACTTTTAGGAGAGCCCCCCCCACCACGTTTATAACTATCCCGCCGGCTCTGATATGCCCTTAATAGGGTTAAGATGAAAATTCATATACACTAAATACTAAATGTACAAAAGCAAAGAAATTCCCAAATTTTTACACTTTTATTGTCATTAAGGGTATGCGAGCACAACAGGGTTATTTTTTTTTCTTCAGTGAAACACAGAGAGCACGTGCTAAAGAAAGAGAGAGTGTGTGTTCGTAAGACAGGGATAGAGAGATAAAATAGAGAGCGAGACTAAACGTAAGAAAAACAAATAAATAAATCGCAAAAAGTTTTTAAAAAGATGTAACAAAAACGAAAGAGACGAAAGTACAGTTTCGTTTTCTTTCGGTAAGCCTGCCAGTTTTTACGGTATATCAACCCTTTTTAGGAGAGTGTCCATCGTACACACGTTATTTGAATTCAAATTGTTATTCTTTTAAATTATTTCACTCTAATTTTTTTTAATATTTAAAATTTCTTCTTCTTCTTCTTATTATTATTATTTATATATTAATACGATAGAGTGTGTGTTATTTATTTTGTGTGTCACAATCTGACACTCATATTTAAGTATTTAATTTTGCCCCTGACAACGGGGAAGGGGGGTAAGGAGAGAGGAAGGGGGCGAGTTAGAGGGGAGTCGCGACCGATGGTGACTGCTGAAGAGACAGCTTTTGCCTCGGCAGCCGAGTAATATAAATAAATATATATACTTGCATCCCGTCACGCACAATTTTAGTGAGTAAAATATGTTACAATGGTAATTTTTAAGTTTTTTTTAAAATTTTCTGGAACACTAAGGTATATGGTAAACTGAAATTTAAATGCCATCAACTAGACCCTAGAACCTCTATCTCTGCCAAAAATCAGCTGAATCCATCATATAGTTGATGAGATACAGGGTGGCACATACGTACGTACGTACGTACGTACACACGGATAACACAAAATCATGCCTGACCTTTCTGGATCTCTGGGTTGCCTTGACTAATGATGCTGAAATTCTACACACTTATAGAACCTATCAAAAAAAGATTTTGTGCAAAGTTTTAACTCATTTGGTTCATTGGTTTTTGAGTTATGATTGATCAAGGAAATGAGATTTCCAGCATAGGCCGGTTTTGAAGTCTATTAAGGGATAGAGCGCTCTCGCGCCTCCCTTGATATATATATATATATATATATATATATATATATATATATATATATATATATATATATATATATATTTGTTTTGTTAACTTAGTTCACCACAAACTAGTTGACATAGTAGACGTAAGGCGCTACTGAGTGTTAGAGTGAAAGTTTAGGGGGGCATCCTAAATTGTGAGCTGTGCAACTTGTTCACATTAATTTTAAATTTCTACATGTCGGTACAGTCGGGCAAGCAGGGAGCAGGGAAGGAGTTAAAAAAGCCGGCAGCTCTAGAAAAAAAAAGCGATGATGGTAGAAGGCTCTCCGTCATCTGGGGACCTTCACAGCGAATGGATGGTATCTAGCTGATTATCGGTTAAGTCAGGTGTATTTACGTCAAGAGGGCACCAGAGCAGCAAGTTCATCGAAGCACATTCCATTGAAGTACTTGTAAAACAAACACAGCGATGTAACATTGTGGCGATGGGACGATGGTTGGATCTTGGTGGATAGTGAGGGACCTATGCGATAAGTGACTCGTTTTTGGACCTTT
>OY744525.1:129393210-129408210 GCA_963556195.1 Sepiola atlantica
CCTCATACAAGAAGCAGGGGAGCGCTATGGCAGTCAAGATGCTCGATAAGATCGAGGAGACACCAGGTTTCGTTAACCTCCTTTGGACCTCAGATGAAGCCCACTTCCATCTTGACGGAAAGGCGAACTCCAAGACAAATGTCTTCTGGGGGTCCTCCAGACCCAATGAAGTAGCCACCAAGCCCCTGCACTCTCCTAAGTACACGGTGTGGGCTGCAATCTCGGTCAGGCGCATCATCGGACCAATCTTCATCGAAGAATCTGGCGCAGCAGTGACAGTCACCAAGGAGCGGTATGTGGAGGTTCTCAAAACCTTCAAGAGTGAGCTCCAGACCCTCTACCCGTCGCTCATGAGCAAGTTCTGGTTCCAGCAAGACGGAGCAAGTTCTCACACCTCAAACCTGTCCCGAGATTGGCTGAAAGAGAACTTCAGAGGCCGAGTGATCAGTCTCAAGACTAATTTTGAGTGGCCACCCCATAGCCCGGACATAAGACCCCCAGATTTTTTCCTTTGGGGCTATCTTAAGGACAGAGTGTACGCAGAGAAACCCAGAACAAACACAGAACTCAAGGAAGCCATCAAGGAGGAGATGAGAGCCATTCCCAATTCAGTCTGTAAGAACGTCATGGAAAACTTCGTTCTGCGCCTCAAGAAATGCACGGAGCTAAATGGAGGCCATCTAGAACACATGCTGTAGAACGGAGAAAAAAAGGTCAAAGACCCTAGTGTTTTGATGTGATGTTTTGTATATAATAAACTAGTTATGATCAAAAATTCATTTCATTCGGACGAAACACTAAGAAACAGGGCCTAATTAGAGTTGGGGCCCGTTTTTTTGGGGGGTCAGCCTATATATATATATATATATATATATATATATATATATATACCCAAAACCGGATATTACGCTTTATGAATATCGTGTAGTGCGGGAAACCATGCCAACAGTATAATTAAAACACCTAATCTTTTAAAGAACTATTAAGTTCTGCTTGGGAAGGAATCGAGCACTGTATACACGTGCAAATAAAAAACTCTGAACAAAAAAATGCCGATTTTAGTACACACACATACACACAAACATATTGTAATTACCTACTAGACACAATCCTGCACTGTCTTCGGTCTCTCTGTACAGGGGTTTTGTCAGGACAACCTGGAATGTAGATACTACCCCCTACAAGTAAACCCTGACTAAATATTCAAAATAACATAGTATTCGCAGCACAAATAAGATCCCCTCGGCATGGCTACCCCACACTGACTTATACGAAAAATGGTGCACTTTCTCCAAGTGATATTGCCTCTAGTAACAGCACTTAGCTGGATTATCCACCAGACAAGAAAAGTGCTTGTCCTTGAATCCGGTAAACTCAAGAAACCACAAGAAAGATATACTAAAACATAGTTAACTGGTCAATTGGGGAGAAGAAAATTCATGTCTTGAACTTCTTTACTAACTCAACGTTTGGCAGGTAAAATAGAACTTTAATGGAATATCCGGATATTTATGTATTTCATACAGAGAGCAAGTGTTAGCCCCAGGATAGGGCCTCTCAATTTCTGAGAACTTTGACTGAAGTAAAATGAAACATCCAGACACATAATGCCGACAGGAGAGAATTTGAATGTCTTCAAGACACTTACCTCGAGTGTCTAACGTCTCTTTCTACACGGGTTTGTTAGAGAAACATGGCATGCGGATATTTCTTCCTACAAGTAAACCCTGACCAAATATTCAAAATAACATATAAGACCCTCTCCACACGGTTACCCCACACTGGCTTATACGAGGAATGGTGCACCTTCTCTAAGTGATGTTGCCTCTAGTAACAGCACTTAGCTGGATACTACACCAGACTAGATTAATTATTGTTCTTGAATCCGGTAAGATCAAGATACCACAAAAGATACTATAATATAGTTTACTGGTCAATTGAGGAGGAGAAATTCATTTTCTTGAAACACCCTTGTACACGAAGGCACCCGAGGATGGTAGGTAATTCACACTATACTAGTAGGTAATTCAAAATTTACATGGATAGCACGGTGGCTAAGTGCTTAATGATGCGGGCTGACGACCTGGGTGTGCCGGGTTCGAATTCAATTCGTTCCACAGAAACATTGTCATTAAAAATCCACACCTGACCTTGTGTCAAACCTCACAGAGACAAAGTAAATTAAATACATATATATTGTTTCATTTCACTTCAATCGAAGTTCTCAGAAATCAAGGGGCCCCTTGCTGGGCCTAACACTTCATCTCTATATGCGATACATAGATATTCGAATATTTTAATGTTCTCTTTTCTTTCTGAAAAGTTGAGTTAGTAAAGAAATTAAGAACATTAATTTTCCTCTTTCCCAATTAAACATAAAACTATGTAATAGTAGATCTTCAGTTCAACAAAAAAATATGGGTTCATATGTTTCAGAAATTTTAAATGAAATAACGTTTTCAGTACAGAATGACAAAATATAAACTCCATATCGTTTTGTTATAAGCCCAGGTAAACAATTAAAGTTTTGTTATAGGCCCAAGTAAACAATTAAAGTTTCGTTATAGGCCCAAGTAAACAATTAAAGTTTCGTTATAGGCCCAGGTAAACAATTAAAGTTTTGTTATAGGCCCAAGTAAACAATTAGTTTCGTTATAGGCCCAAGTAAACAATTAGTTTCGTTATAGGCCCAAGTAAACAATTAAAGTTTTGTTATAGACCCAAGTAAACAATTAAAGTTTCGTTATAGGCCCAAGTAAACAATTAAAGTTTTGTTATAGGCCCAAGTAAACAATTAAAGTTTTGTTATAGGCCGAAGTAAACAATTAAAGTTTCGTTATAGGCCCAAGTAAACAATTAAAGTTTTGTTATAGGCCCAGGTAAACAATTAAAGGACCAGAAACATATAAAACAAAATTACCCATGAAACAATATTTTCTTATTTTATACTTCCAGGAAAAATTGGATTTCAGAGTAAAATGTTAACATTTAAGAAAAATAAAAAAAAACTATGTCATAATTTCTATCATATATTATGTTTTAATAAATAATATATATATATATATATATATATATATATATATATATATATATATATATATATATATTTCATGATTTTTTGGGGAGTACAAAATTTTATTATCGAAGCATGAAGGGAAGACGAATCTTATCGTTCATGATTAAAAGTTAATCAAGAAAAAAATGCCTGCCGACCGGTTTCGCCCTCTCTTAACAAAGGCTGTATCGAGGGATTAAAAAAATGAGGAATTTAAAAAAACGGGGTGAAAAGAGAGAGTACAGAAAATAAAATAGCGTTATGTTATATGTACAATGGAGGATGAATCTTAGAGACTGATCACATCTAGTCCTAATAGACATTTCCTTTGCTTACAAAGGGAGGGACGTTTAAGACAACGTGGATCGTCTCCAAGATTTTTAGATGGTATAGTGAGTGAGCATGACTGAGAATGGTAAAGGAGTTCATGCTAAAATTCCTAGCACACGGCGGGTTTTTAAGTAAATGGTCTGTAATGGAAGACCCGTATGTGTTATTTTGAACGTCCGTTGACCGGAAGGTTCCATTCCTCATCTTACTCGGAATGTGCTGTTGGACTTTACTATCCAATCTTAACGTCGTACTACCCACGTAGTCAGCACTGCAACTACATTTAAAATGATAAATTACATTATTTTTATGGTGGGGGGGGGGGGTAACACGTCTTTACGAGAGGACGCCAATAAAGGTTTTGTAGAAAACACAACACGCACATTCGAAGAAAAATAACCATTTTCAACTGCTGAGCTGATTTGCTTGGCGAATTTCTCACTTACTGTGCCTAACCAAGGTAAACGAATGTAAATTGGACATTTAGTCACCGTATTTGGTTTTATTTCGGAAAAGGTATTTATTTTCCTTTGGGTGACTGTCCTAATCACATCAAGAGGATAGTCATTATTGGACAAAGTATTAGTTATAGTTTTAATTTCTTCGTCTAATTTTGATTCTGAACAAATCATAAGGGCTCTGTGTGTTAATGTTCCAATCTCTCTCTCTCTCTCTCTCTCTCTCTCTCTATATATATATATATATATATATATATATATATATAAGAATTTTTATAAATGAGTATCAAATTATTATTACCTACAGATGCCAGCGATTCAAGCTTATTGCTCTCATCAGTGTAAGAAGTGACAATTTAAGACGGTCATAGGGCGTGAACTTCGTTCACAGTCAGCCTTGACTCCGCAAGCTATCGCTCTATCCCTAGGGCTACTTGAAATTGTCACGTGATTAAGGGAAAAGTAAGTTCTATATGTGCCTTGAGGTAGCAAGCAGAAGACAGAAGACTATTGAGAGGGTTCAACGAACACTTCCTGAACCTTGTTTTCAAGCTAAGTGACATCCTGCACAGTGCTCAACTTTAATTTCTTAAAAGAGCTTTATATATATATATATATATATATATATATATATATATATATATATATATATATATATATATATATATATGATAAAGGAAGGATGAGAGTAATCCGACGTAATAGGAAATAAAAAAGAATAAACACCAAGAGATATCTTTTAATATATATGGGAAAAGTAATCTTCATTTCTTCAAATCTTTTTCTAAAACTATGATACCGCCTACATGCCAAACACACATAGTTTTCTTCTTCCCTCCTTTTTCCCAAGCCTCTCAAAATCCATGCCACACCTCACCACGATAAAAATCTCAGCCACCCCACCTTTCCTCTCTCCTACCCTAAGGCAAATTCACTAATACTCTCACCCCTCCCCATTTCACTGCTGCCTTAATGGTACCCACTCAAAGCTTTCCATATTCATTTCATTCTTCGCCACTACTGACTTATCGCAGCCTGGACTCTCCTCCAGCGCTCACAGTAGCCACGGCTTCTATTTTTCTTTATCAACCTATCATGTGAATCCAAAATTTCGATGTACTTACATGGGACAGTATATAAGCCGGGATGTGTTTTTTTTTTTTTTTCAACAACTGCCATCAAATTTACGTGGGGGAAACACAACGTGAATTGAAAAAAAGATTGAGCGAGCACAAAAGGGACATAAGAAACAATAACTCTCTCAGTGCACTTTTCTCCCATGTATTAGAGCACGATCATGCTTTCAAATTTGAACAGGCCAAAATCACTAAATACATTCATAACAAAGCTCGGCGAAGACTACTGGAAACTACACTAATCACAGCCTCCAACACCATCAGACAACGAAATGGCTTCTACAATCTATCCCCCTTAATAAGCAAAATTATCTTGACTGAACAAAAACTAAACCTAGATCATGGCTAACCTTTCTTCTCTTCGCTCTCAATTGTACTTATATACAAGTCTCTGCATACACACTCACGCACAAACCCCTCCCCACATACATGTTCATTCACCATGAATCCAAACCACTTAACCACAAATAACAGCCTCACCATTGAACACAATCTAGATACCCTAACAAATATTTAGATATTTAAACCCCTTTTGCCCTCAATTTAATTTCAAACCATTAACACTCCCTGCACAAAACGACATTTCACCTATTTCTCACCAAAATTAATATCACTTTTCTCCTTTTCTTTCTCTTTCCTTTTCCTTCCCCTCATTGTCATATACTCAGCACATTTCAACACTTTCCTTCTAACTCACTTATATTCACACATTCCTGACATAGCCAGCTGGTCAATACTCCTAGTCTCCAAAAATTTCACACCAAACCACAACAAAATCTCCTTTCTCCCCCTCACCCATCTCACCCTTTCGACTACTTCTTTCACACTCTTACCCACCCAACCCGCCCACTTTCAAATAATCTTCATTTCTTCAAATTTTTTCTAAAACTATGATACTACCTACACACCAAAGACACAAATGGGAATGGGTCAACTGGCTGTCACCAACTCCGATACAAATATTTTGTGAGGTGCGACATAAGGCGATCGACATCGGGTATTGGGGGAGCGTTACAGATGACCGCTCGAGATAGAAGGGAACCGTGAACAAACATGTCTGTTACCTTTACGACAGAGACTGCCAACCCACATTGAAAACGGAGGTCCTTTTGTTCCTGCGACAACAACTTAGCCACAAAAGACCTGCTTTTCGGTCGTTTGCAAAAAATAGTTTGCCTTATTTAAAAAATAGCAACATTGTTTATAAAGCTTTTCAGTCGTTTGCAAAAAGATAGTTTGCCTTATTTAAAAAATAGCAACATTGTTTATAAAGCTTTTCGGTCGTTTGCAAAAAGATAGTTTGCCTTATTTAAAAAATAGCAACATTGTTTATAAAGCTTTTCGGTCGTTTGCAAAAAGATAGTTTGCCTTATTTAAAAAATAGCAACATTGTTTATAAAGCTTTTCGGTCGTTTGCAAAAAGATAGTTTGCCGTATTTAAAAAATAGCAACATTGTTTATAAAGCTTTTCGGTCGTTTGCAAAAAATAGTTTGCCTCATTTAAAAAATAGCAACATTGTTTATAAACTTAAATGCCAGTGCGATGTTGTGTTTGTTGGGTGAACGTAATTGCATTTAAGGACCAGAATAAACCAGCATATCCCATCCACAATTAGATAGGGTAGACCTGGTTCCTTGTGCCATACCTCTACCACAGCTTTGGAATCGACTATTGGCCAGTATTTAGCTGACAATGTATGCTGTGCCAATAACTATAAAATAGAGTGGTTCAGGATCTTACACCGGAGGATTCCACTTTAATTTGTAAATATTGTAATTCGTCGCGATCGCTTTACGAAAACCTTCTCTTTGTAAACAGAAGCATTTCGTAAAGACGTTGATTCTATTCGGGGGAAATTTAGTTGGCCTATATATATATACATATATATGCCTTCTAAAACTGCCTTGTAAACGTTTTTATTCGATGCATTCAATTAAACCTTTTTTAAACGCTTAATTTCATCGGCAGTTAATTCCCGATTCTTGCCTTTTCTCGCTAATAATTTGTTCATATTCAATTTTATTCCAACGATTTCTCCTGATGAGATGTTAGACGAGACCATATTTACGGAGACAAAGAAAATTTCGTTTCTATTCAAAGCCATTTATAAATTGTGTACATCAAAACATATATATACATGCTAAGTCCATTTTATGTGTTATATATATATATATATATATAAAATTGACTTAAGATGTATATATTTATTTAAATATCTGTCCTTTATATATATATATATATATATATATATATATATATATATATATATATATATATATATATATATATATATATATATTATATATATATATTGTAAGCAATGAAAATATATATGGCAATATATGCCATATATATTTTCATTGCTTACTACCTAGCTCTACTTACGTATCGAGCACTGTTGAAGTAAATACTGAAAACTGACACATAAAAAATTATATCTCCTCATAATATTTTATGTGGATACATGAAGTACTAATATATATATATATATATATAAATATATATATATATATATATATATATATATATACACATATAATTGACTTTTATATATATATATATATATATATATATATATATATATATATATATATATATATATATATATATATATATATACAAGCTTCGTTATGACCACGGAGCTCTCTCGTTTTGCAATTTTTCCCGGTAATCTCACGACTCGGTGAGCAATTTTGCGGTTCTCAGGTGTTAATTGGTATAATGTAGCACTAATCGCTGTGTCGTGGGCCATTCCGCAAGCGCTTTCGGTTTCTCAACAGGTTGTGTCTTATCGTTAGTATAATCCTTTTTATAATTTTTATTTATTCATTAACACACACACACACACACACATATATATATATATATATATATATATATATATATATAATCTAAAGAAGGCTGTTTTATGCTGCTGGCAATTTTCAAGTGTATCTGGTTCGGTTAGATATTATCACGGCTTGGTCATAATTATTGCAATTAATTTTGCCAGGGCCGTTAGGAAATCGAATAGAACGAGTCATTCTTGAGAATTGCACATGTTTACGTCAAATAATCAAATTATCAGTTTTTCTTACGCTGTCAACTGATTGAATACATTGGTTTAGTTTATTTTTACTTTTTTTTTTATTAACGTTGGAATGTTGAGAGTGGTTTAAAGGAAGCAGGTTGGTACTTTGAGCATAAACTGGACGACATGGAGTTCGTGAGAAACGGGGCAGCTGGCCAGGTTGTGACCCAGTACGGTTTACCAACCGATCTTCATTCATACCAAATTAAAATCCATTTCTAAAAAGATCAAATCCAATTTTTTGAGAGGTTATACTTTTTGCAAGATCCGTTTTTAAAACGAACTCATTGACCCCACTCTTGATATATATAAGTTGAAATATCTGGATAACATGAACTGAAAACCAATATTTTTTTGGGTGTCTATGCTTGTTTGTTGTTATCACGTGCACCCATCAAATGTGTTTGGGGTTAGGGTTAGCGTTATTATTATGCTTGTTTGTTGTTATCACGTGCACCCGTCAAATGTGTTTGGGTAGGTGGGAGTGGTTTAATGAAGTGTAATTTCGACTGACCGATTTTCTTGTCTCTGGTTCCTTTTGGACTATTTAAATTTCTATGTTGACTTTACAGTCCCGTCGTGATGTGTATACACCGAAAGTTGGTTTATCCGCATAGACTATTTCTAATGTTTATATATACAAATATATGTATATATATATATATATATATATATATATATATATATATATATATATATATATATATATATATATATGTGATTTTATGAAGGCTTACCAAAGCATTCCTTTCAAGACACCAATGATCACCATTAAAGATATTTTTTCTTACAAATACTATTTATTCAAATTAAATGTTTTTTCCTACACGTGTTTCACTACCAAGCAGTTACTTGCTTGGCAGATCATCAGGGAAATTAAATGTCTGGAATACTGGTTTCAACTGCCGACAAAACACAATGTGGCGTTGTAATAGTTGAGGTCACTTAAGAAGAGAAGAGGAAAAAAATAAAAATAAAAATAAAAGTCAAACTTAAAAAGCAAGGAAGAACAACGATAAAAAAAGAAAGTCCTAGAAAAGTCTTAGAAAAGTAGCTCGTGCATTATTTCTTCCACCAAGCCAACAAGCAAATAATCGGTCCCAAATACATTCAATAAAACCACAAAACCGGAACAATGTGCGATAATACACTTTCACGTCGGCCGGTACAATGATGAATAAATCCCCCCCACAAGAAAACAAAAGAACTAAATCATTCAACATACAACAACCTAATCCTGAAGGAACTGAATAAAAACTACAAGACCGTAGGGAACGGGGTGTTACAGGATATTAACTTGGCCGCTCTTAAGATCTGCTCTGGGATTGGTATGGAGGGTAATGTCGAGATATATACCCCTAAATGCCCTCGTTTCACTCTTAAGGATCATAAGCCAGATTTTAGTAATAACCCATTCATTAGACTGATCTCGCCGTGTATTTCAGACATGGGTGTAATCAGCAAAAAAATACTAGACAGAATATTGCCAGGAATTAAACGCAGAACTCAATTGAATCTGTGGACCTCATCAGAAGAAGTGCTAAGTTGGTATAAAGAATTACACATTACTAATCAAAGTAAATTTATAATGTTTGATATAGATTCATACTATCCCTCCATATCCTCTACTTTACTTGAAAAGGCGCTTACCATGGCTAGAAATTAATCCAACTTTACAAACTTAGAAATGGATATAATTAGACTAGCCAGAAGGACGCTAATATCCTACAATGATAAGTTATGGACTAGAAAGGATAGGGAAAACAATTTCGATATTACTATGGGGGGCACCGGACTCAGCGCAGGTTACTGACCTGGTAGGGATATATATCCTCAGAGAAAGTTGTATGAAAATACCTGAACTGGCGGGCGGTCTATATAGGGACGACGCTTTATTCTTTGTCAACACAAGTATAAGGAATCTTGAAACTAAGAAGAAAAAACTCAATATATTCTTCAGCTCAATACAACTTAGCATAACTATAGATATAAACTACCGGAGGGTCAATTTTTTGGATATTACGCTTGATCTATGCAACAACACATATGAACCTTATCACAAGCCCAACCACACACTCTACTATATCGACGCTAAATCGAATCACCCACCGATGGTAAAGAGCCATTATTCCTGCAATATCGAGTAGGATATCTAAGCTGTCCAAGAATCAACAAATATTCGACAGCAGTAAGCAATTCTACAATGAAGCTTTAAACAGATCAGGATACAAGGAAAAAATTAATTACCTTGTGCCTCCTTCGGTTGGGAATGGGGGACTAAACGGGAGACCGATTACCTCTCGATCAATGGTTTCATATAATAGGGCAATGGGCAAGGCTAGATATAGGAGACCTGGTGTATCCCACGGTAATGTAAACCAGGTAGGGTGGGAACCGGTTGATGATAATATTCGTGAAGTTGGAAGTAACGAATTGAACTCACATGCTACCCAAACCGGGGGGGAAGGTAGGAAGAAAAATAGGAGAAGGACCACTACATGGTTCAACCCCCCCTATAGCCAGCATATTAAGACTAATATCCCAAAGATTTTTTATAGCATAGTGGAAAAAACTTTCCAAGGGATAGCAGATTGGGGGGAATCATTAACAAAAATACTGTAAAACTGTCTTATTCAACCTGTAGAAATATAGCCACATCCATCATAGGATATAATAATTCTAAGATAACTAAAACAAGGGAAGCCATGTTCTCTTCTGGTGTTGATCCCAGTAACACCAGTTCAGTGAGAACCTCCATTATAAATAACCATAGTAGTAGAACATCCAGCAACGGCCCAGCACACAACTGTAACTGCAGAGCTTCTAACATCTGTCCACTGGGGGGGAACTGTAGAGTTTCAAGCATTGTCTACAAATGCGATGTGATAACAGAGAGTAGTAGGAAATCATATATTGGTTCAACCGGGGGTGAGTTCAAAGATAGATTCAGAAACCACATGAGTTCCTTCAGGGGAGGCCAAAGGGAAGACATAGATAGGCCTAACACTTCTGTTGGCCGTTTTGTGAGAAACCTCATTGCTAGGCAAGACCCTTTCGAACTGAAATGGTCAATTTTAGGGAGGGCTAACAAATATAAACCGAACAAAAAGAAGAGATGCAACCTATGTGCATTGGAGTCGTACCACATCATGACATCTAGAGATAATTTACTGAACGCTAGGCAGGAAATACTACAATGCTGTCTGCATAGAAACCGTTACCTGTTATCAAGCCTAAAACCTGGATAGGAGGGGAATTGGGGGAAGTATAAACTTACAGCAGAGATAGGCAGGATGGACACTTCCTGAGGCAATCTGGGGCAATAATTAGTGTATAATATGGAGGATGAGAATTAGTAACACGTACTTATGCTAAGATATGTCTTGATTCAATTATTAGCGGATACTCGAGACTTAGGTTGGGGGTGATAAGGTAGGAATATTCTATCGGAATAAGGCCCAGTGATAGTCAACTATAGTAAATACTTATGTAGCGGAATAGAGGGGGGAAATTGTGTTACATATAAAAAGATAGTGGAATAATAAATAATAAATCACAATTTATTCTCAGAAATAGATATATTATACGAAATGCATTGGGGATTTCAAGTAATTTTAAGTGAAAAATAAGAAATAGCAACCTGGATGCTATCACTATTTAATTAAATTAGGTTAAATTAAATTAGTTTTTAATTAGATTAAAATAAATAAAACAATTTGGTGGCAGGAATGAGGAAAAGTAATTAAGGAAAAAATAATTTTAAAAACATGCATGCCGACACGGACTTAATTTCTAAAAATAGAAACAATTGGATTTTTATAAAAAGTATTTTGTACGGGATTTTAAATTAGTAATAATAAAGTCTCCTCTCATTTAACGAGTAAGAGTGATATTTTCCCGTAAAATTGACAAAAAAATAAACCGGTCCATTAAAAAAAGTTTTTTTTTTTTTTTTTTTTTTTTTTTTCAAAATAGAAAATAGATTTCTGATAACGATATTCCGTAGTAACATTTATTTATGGAATATAGTATAATATTCTCCACAGAGAGTTGCAAACAGACACAGCCGCTAAGGAAATATTTTAAATGATTTAAAATAATAACTAGATTTTTGTAGAAGGCCTTTTTATAATAACAGTTTATTTTTGATATATGAATAATTTTTTTAAAACAAATTCTGCGGGATAGGCTTTTTTCGCTTCGTTAAACAACAAAACGATAATAATTCGGCAGTTAATTAAATGAAGGATATTTTCCCAAAATGTAAAATGACGTCCCAGACACTAGATGATTAATTTCTATAAGGAATAGGTTTAATAATAAATATTTTTAGAAACAGTATTTTGAATAAATAGTTTCTATATTAAGATTTTTTCTTAATGGAAGGGAGTTTTCTGCGGGATTGACATTCAACTCGTCGTGTGTTTATTTCGAAGGGTAATAAATCAACAATTGAAATAAGACTCTTTGAACTCGGACGAACATTTGTGTTGATTTTTCTTTGTGAGAAGTTGGATTTAGAATTCCCATACTATCATTGGATTGGAATGGTAACTTGTGAGCGGTAACTTGAATGATTTAGTTATTTTGTTTTCTTGTGGGGGGGATTTATTCATCATTGTACCGGCCGACGTGAAAGTGTATTATCGCACATTGTTCCGGTTTTGTGGTTTTATTGAATGTATTTGGGACCGATTATTTGCTTGTTGGCTTGGTGGAAGAAATAATGCACGAGCTACTTTTCTAAGACTTTTCTAGGACTTTCTTTTTTTATCGTTGTTCTTCCTTGCTTTTTAAGTTTGACTTTTATTTTTATTTTTATTTTTTTCCTCTTCTCTTCTTAAGCGACCTCAACTATTACAACGCCACATTGTGTTTTGTCGGCAGTTGAAACCAGTATTCCAGACATTTAATTTCCCTGATGATCTGCCAAGCAAGTAACTGCTTGGTAGTGAAACACGTGTAGGAAAAAACATTTAATTTGAATAAATAGTATTTGTAAGAAAAAATATCTTTAATGGTGATCATTGGTGTCTTGAAAGGAATGCTTTGGTAAGCCTTCATAAAATCACATATAAATGCTCTGTACTCTGTAATCGAGTATCATCGAGCTTGTTTTTTATTGGAACAACCCCGGTCTTCACTGAATGATCTATTTTATAAGTGAAAAATCTCTCTCTCTCTCTCTCTCTCTCTCTCTCTCTCTCTATATATATATATATATATATATATATATATAGAGAGAGAGAGAGAGAGAGATAGAGATAGACATATATATATATATATATAGATAGATAGATAGATAGATAGATAGATAGATAGATAGATGGACGAAGAGTGATAAACATGCACGAATGTCCAAATTTATTTCAAACTTCGATTGTTCAATGCAAGGTATATTCTGTAATTAAATTATGTTTATTATTCTTTCCTTAAGCCAAGACTTTTCAAAGATCGAGATCTTATCATCAGAGGAATTATACAGATAGAAAAGCCAACATTCAACATTTGAAAAAATATTAAGAAAATGATGGGTGAAAGAGGAGGGTGGAATGTTTGACCAGGAAGGTTAGGGGACATGGTGAATGATACACCTCTCACACACATATCTTCATCCACTATGACCCCTAACCTTCCTGGTCAAACATTCCACCCTCCTCTTTCCCCACCCCTCCACTCCTGCACTCACTGCCATCCACATTACTCCCGCTAACCCCAATCCTCCACTTTTTCACTTACAACCATCCACAGTATCCCTGCTCACCCCACCCTTTCCACTTTTTTCACTCAGTTTCTTCAACATTTATTTTCATTCCTCGCAACTGACTTCACCAGGTCCGGACGTCGGTCCCTACTGTTTTCCAGTAGTGGCTACTATTTCCTCCCTTCAACCCACCATGCCAACCCTATATGTCCACGTACTTGCATGACATTTTTCTTTTATCATCCTGAAGAAGTCTTACAAATAAAGACGAAACGTTGATGAACACATAAAAACTTCCTTTTTGGTTTTTCCTTTTTCATTTCCCCCCCAAAAAAACAACCGAACAAACAGAAAGCAGATAACATTCACAATGGAATGACAGAATTTAAAATCAGACCGCCATTTTAAAATCATCATACAGAGCTACGTTTTTAAATATTTATAAAGAAGACTAATTATCATGGAAGAAAAACCTAGTGCAAATAGTTGTTGGTTAATTAAAATTTGATATTAAGGTTGACAATTATTATTGTTATAGTTAAAATGAAATCGTAAGGTTAATCTGAAAATATGGTTTATGGTAGTGAATTCAACGCGATGGTAATCCGTTTACATATTTTTACTTTATTGGCTACATGAAAATTTATAGTAATTTGAAGTAGAATAAAAGTAATTACTACTAATTAAGTAAAAAATGTGGCATAAGCGAAGCAGTGAAAGTGTAAATATTAGCCCCGGACTTCAGTCCGTCGTCTAAATAATCTAAGGGAAGTAACTTTATACTTATGAATTATTATGGCTAATACAGTTATTCCCCTACTTACATAGATATAATCTATCTAATCGAGATGCTTTCTTAGAAAGACTTTTCGGCTCAAATTGCTCATCATTCCATCCATTTAATTCATAATTTTAGTCTATGGATGAATAATTCGGGTCCATCCTAAATCCGGCATAAAGTCCTGTCATACGCAATTTTTGGAAGATATGTAACTATATTACCGGACTGGTGGATTGGATGACATTTTGTGTTGTATACATATTTTTCCTGTTATTACTGATAGAAATGATTTAACCGAACCTATTAAGTTTTCCCTATTTTCTAGTAACTTTTAGTCTGGCTTAAAATATGACAGTAGATATCTATTCCGATGCAAACAATTCTGTAGAATGTCATGCTTTATGTTAAATAGGTTATTTTTAGATGTCACTAGTTAATACAATTTGAGAGAACATAGATTACATT